>OX402540.1:5801985-6499632 GCA_948098885.1 Drepanosiphum platanoidis
GGTAGTCGAACGTTTTTTTTTCGATTTTTTTGTTGTTTTTTTTTTGTTGGTTTTTTTTTTCGCATCTTTTCGTCCGAGGAAATAAACGAAAACGATTTCCTAAATTTTTTTTGTGTTTTTTTTGTGACGGACCTTTGAAAACGAAATTTTCCACCCGAAACCTAAACTAGAGTTGAAAACCATATATACACACATATATCGTGGTAAAACCAATACGGTTAGGTATGGTCGAGATATTACGTAACCACTCTAACCTATCCCGGGGTTCGCGAAATGCGATAAGCTCGCTAGTCAAACGTTTTTTTCCGATTTTTTTGGTTTTTTTGTTTCTCATCGTTTCGTTACGAATTCGTATTTCGCAGTGTTTTCCGACCGTCGGAATAAACGAAAACGATTTCCTACATTTTTGGTTTTTTTGTCGGAAAATCCGTGAAACGGGCCTTTGAAAACGAAATTTTCAACCCGAAACCTTTACTCGAGTTGAATACCAGACCGACGATTTGTTCGCGTACTCGTCGCGTACACAAACACACACATCGCGGTAAAACCAATACGGTTAGGTATGGTCGAGATATTACGTAACCACCCTAACCTATCCCGGGGTTCGCGAAATGC
The DNA here is from genome assembly GCA_948098885.1 of Drepanosiphum platanoidis. NCBI lineage: Eukaryota > Metazoa > Arthropoda > Insecta > Hemiptera > Aphididae > Drepanosiphum > Drepanosiphum platanoidis. The sequence goes on from OX402540.1 coordinate 5,802,601, forward strand.
GATAAGCCCGGTAGTCGAACGTTTTTTCGATTTTTTTTGGTTTTTTTGGTGTTTTTGTTTTTTGTTTCGCATCGTTTCGTTACGAATTTGTAATTCGCAGTGTTTTCCGACCGACGAAATACACGAAAACGATTTCCTACATTTTTGGGAATTTTTGGTTTTTTTGTCGGAAAATCCGTGAAACGGACCTTTGAAAACGAAATTTTCTACCCGAAACCTTTACTCGAGTCGAAAACCATAAATACACGCACATAAATCGTGGTAAAACCAATATGCTTAGGTAATCAGTATTGTCGAGTTATTACGTAACTTTGTTAGTCATTGAACATACGAATATAATAATTGGTAATCGTGAAAATAATAAAGACGACGATGTAACAATAATCATGACGCAGGACGAAGACCACCCTGACCTATCCCGGGGTTCGCGAAATTCGATAAGCCCGGTAGTCGAACGTTTTTTTCGATTTTTTTTGGTTTTTTTAGTTTTTTGTTTTTTTTTTTTCGCATCGTTTCGTTACGAATTTGTAATTCGCAGTGTTTTCCGACCGACGAAATACACGAAAACGATTTCCTACCTTTTTGGGAATTTTTGGTTTTTTTGTCGGAAAATCCGTGAAACGGACCTTTGAAAACGAAATTTTCTACCCGAAACCTTTACTCGAGTCGAAAACCATAAATACACGCACATAAATCGTGGTAAAACCAATATGCTTAGGTAATCAGTATTGTCGAGTTATTACGTAACTTTGTTAGTCATCGAACATACGAATATAATTGGTAATCGCGCAAAATGTAACGATTGTGTAATCGTGAAAATAATAAAGACGTAATAACAATCGTGACGTAACAATAGTCGTGTTTGTGCGGAATAACAACCGAAAGTTTGCGTGGGCAGTCCAATGAAAGCCGAGCAACAACACTCGTCCCGGCCGACCAATGACGGTCGGGCTGCGCGCGAGAGCAGCGACGGGCTTGCCAAAGCGGCGTTCGCGCGCCCGCGCTCAGTCTAGTGTCGACGGCGTTCCCGGTCGTTTCTAAATATTTCGGTTATTATTTTTCTCCCGTAACACAATCGATTATTCGTATATAGTTGTCGATCGTTCGATTATAATAATTATTATTTCCTTACTCGACGACGAATCGTGAAATTTAATTTTTCATTTTTTTTCTCTCGATTTCCGAGTTTTTATCGAGTGATTTTCGCGTCCGCAAAACTTTATCTCACGAGTCAACGGGCTGCGAACACCGGCAGCTGTCCATCGGGAAACCGTAAGTGCCTATCATTTATATTTTATTTATACACCTCCCATAGTAGGCTTTTTATTAAAATCTCGATTTTTGTAATAATTCTTGAAATTATTATCGATTTACTGTTCAGAAAAATTATCATTAGCTTATCACGACGGAATTGATTTTCTCTTTGTCTTATCTAAACGTAAATATTTTAAAGAGTAATAGTAAATATATTAAATCCGAAACGTATACTTTTACGCCGCCTCGTTTTCGTGTCGAAAACGTGAGACGAGCCCTTAGTATTTAAAACTTATAGTTCTAATTAATTTTATTCACACTTTTCGTGTGTATTTCACACGATCGAAACATTTTTATTTACAGTCACCTATAGTAGGCTTTTTATTAAAATCTCGATTTTCATAATAATTCTTGAAATTTTTATCAAATTATAAATTCATCACGACGGAATCGATTTTCTCTTCGTTTTATCTAAACGTAAATATTTTTGACAGTAACAGTAAATATATTAAAGCGCTAAAGTACGTAAATAATTATCGATTGAAACGTACGTATGGCCAATCGACGGTAAAAACTTGTACGTTTCTCGTCGCGTTTCGATCGCGCCATATATCGCCGAAACGTATACTTTTACGCTTCGTCTTCGTGTCAAAAACGTGAGACGAGCCCTTAATATTTAAAACTTATAGTTCTAATTTATTTTATTAACATTTTTCGTATGTATTTCACACGATCGAAACATTTTTATTTACAGTCCATACACCTATAGTAGGCTTTTTATTAAAATCTCGATTTTTGTAATAATTCTTGAAATTATTATCGATTTACTGTTCAAAAAAATTATCATTAGTTTATCACGACGGAATTGATTTTCTCTTTGTCTTATCTAAACGTAAATATTTTAAAGAGTAACAGTAAATATATTAAAGCCGAAACGTATACTTTTACGCCGCCTCGTTTTCGTGTCAAAAACGTGAGACGAGCCCTTAATATTTAAAACTTATAGTTCTAAAAAATTTTATTCACACTTTTCGTATGTACGTATTTCACACGATCGAAACATTTTTATTTACAGTCACCTCTAGTAGGCTTTTTATTAAAATCTCGATTTTCATAATAATTCTTGAAATTTTTATCAAATTATAAATTCATCACGACGGAATCGATTTTCTCTTCGTTTTATCTAAACGTAAATATTTTTGACAGTAATAGTAAATGTATTGAACAGAACCGTTTCTTATATTTGTTACGTCTGCGACGGCGGCGCCGGAGTACGTAAATAATAATATTATCGATTGTGAAACGTACGTATCGAGAAATGGCCAATCGACGACGGTAAAAACTTGTGCGTTTCTCGTCGCGTTTCGATCGCGCCATATATCGCTAAAACATTATTATTTACAGTCCATAGTAGGCTTTTTATTAAAATCTCGATTTTTATAATTCTGAAAATTATTGTTATAAAACGAATGCTAAATTTACTGTCGTAAAAAAAATTACTATAAATTATTAATTTAATATGACGCAATTGATTTTCTCTCCGGTTTATAATATTAGCTAAACGTAAATATTTCAAATATCAAAGAGTTCTCTTTGTATTTATTACGTCTACGACGAGTTTCGATCGCGCCATATACACCGCCGAAACGTATACTTTTACGCCGCCTCGTTTTCGTGTCAAAAACGTGAGACGAGCCGTAATATATAAAATCTACAGTTGTAATTTATTTTTTACTCACTTTTCGTATGTGTTTCACACGATCGAAACATTTTTTATTTACAGTCTATATTTACCTATAGTGGGCTTTTTATTAACTATCGATTATTATGATTCTTGAAATTTTCATCAAATTAATACCGAGTTCACAGTTATAAAAAAATTATTGTAAATTATCAGTCGAAATCGTTTTTAGTAATTAATATCATCTCTACAAAATGTAAATTCTATGAGTATTCGGTTAAAGCCATCGCGATTATTATTCTTTTCGATGAAAATAAAAATTCGATTCGGTCGAAAACCGGTGCTCCTTAAATTTGGTCGTTCTATACGTTTAAAAACAAAAAATTCTTTGTCCTTCCCAACGAATATGGTTTTTACTGTTATTGAAAATAAAAATATATTTTATCCAATTATACTCGCAATGAGATTTCCGAAAAAATTCGATCGAAATAAAAGCAGTATCCTGTTCGCTCTAGATATTATAAAAATGTATAAAACGGCGTTTTTAAGAGCGGGTACTTAATGATATTATGACGTGTGATTTAATTTATGTGAAATCACATTTGTATTGCGCGAAACGTGTCGAGCGAACTCGAAAGCGCGAAAGAGGGGAAAAATACTGCTTATCAAACGCAAATTAATTTCAAAAGTATTTAATTTCGCGCGATCGACGACGCGCGCAGCTGCTGCTGCTGCTGCGGGACATGGACTCGATTATTATTATTATTATTATTATTATTACGCTAGAGTTTCCTCTATATAACGCGATTTTTAATTCCTTCGACTGTCGATGATTTTGATTGAATTTTATTCATATCGGTAACACGATTACGATCAGTCTGCGGGGTCCTTTGATAATCTCTTCACGGTTTTAATTAAAATGCCCTTCTCGCCGTCGTCGTCGCGCGTCGCGCGACGTTTAATACAACGCTTGCGGGAATTCAATATCTTTCTATGGTTTTTTCTCTCTCTCTCTCACTCTACGGTTTAATGAAAATCATTTTTATTTCATCAAAAGCCGCCGCCCACCCCGCCGACGAGATCGAACGCGACAAATTTTATAATACATTTTTTAACATAATATAATACCATTTTTTAACCATCCGAAGGAGCAAAAAAAAAAATTAACTCTCCCCCCCCCCCGCGCCCGCACCCGTGAATCGATATCTGCGAACGACTGAGTTCGAATAATCGCGTACAATCGAAACCAATAAGCGAATAGAGTTTGCATAAGCGTCCGGGTCGATCGGAGGATTAAATCCCCCCCTTCCCCCCCTCATTTAAGGTTTTAATCACTTTACATCGCGTTCTACGCGATTATTGTTGATCGACCAATATACTCGAGACGGAGAATTTCTTACTTTTACTTTGTTAATTGCAATAAGATGTACGCCCGAGTGTACACCTATCCGAGTGACGTTTCGTTAAAAAATCGTTAAAATAATATTAATTGTATAATACTGAATTGCCGCCGTTTTTACGCGACAAATCTGTCCGCGGTGGTTCGTTTCGAAACCTTATTCTTACGCCGCCGTTCGATTATTAGTTACACGTTTACGCGAAAAATGGAAAACCACGTCCCGTTAACGTTAATAAAACGCGCGATGTACGAGACAGCTTATTATTGGCATGATTTACGAGCCGCGTGATAACAATTTCTATCCGGACTCGTCGATACGACGGACGGGCCTCTGCAGGTACTATCGATTAAAGATCTCCACGTCGTCGTCGGTGATAAACACGCGACGTGTTTTTTCTGCAGAGAAGGTTTTTATTATTTTTTCGTTTCCCCCCCCCCCCCCCCCGGAACGTCGTGAAAACAGCGACAAACCGTATGAATAATGCAATGTGAGAGCAAACGTATGCAAATGTAACTTTTAAATTTATTTTAATTTATGAGGGGGAAAAAAAAAAACAAAAAAAAAGAAAGTTTTCTGATTTGCGCGAAAGGCGCATACTATATTCACTCTCGACGCGCTTTTCTCGGGTCCGGCGAGAAACGACTCGCCGTAGCATACGAACTCCTCTGTCTTTTCGAAACGTACCTACTCGTCGACGATTATCGAATGACATTTTTTTTCGCGTGCCTAATAATAATAATATAGCCGTGTCGCGTTGACGAATAATTTTCGCGTTATTGTTTTCGACGTCAAACGAGATGATCGAGTCTAGTGAGTTTCATACACGCGAAAAGTATGGAAAACAGAATTTCGTACGTATTTTAATTTTTTCGACCGTTGTGGTGCGGGTAGGGGAGAGGTTTCGTACTACTATTATTCCCGGCGAATATTATTCATTTTATACGAAATCGACATCGCGAGTTCCGATTTTATGCGTATTTTACATTACGATTTACGACCGTCGTCGGCCGTATTTTTAGAATTTTTACTATTTCGTACCGAAGAATTCGCAATAATTTTTTAAATATAGCGGTGAAAAACAAAAACACGGTATTACGAATATTTATGCCCGTCAGGGTGTTTTTCGAGGACCGTCTCTCTCTCGAGACGAGTCGAAATTAACGTATAGTGAGGGGGGGGGGGAGCACGGGGTATTATTATAAGTTGCCACTCGTCTAGCGTTGATATCACGTGCGCGTGATATCGATTGCACGCGTAAATATTATATTATTATATCGAAGAGCAGCGCACTGGATTTACATTTTCAATTGAAATATTTACCGAAACTCAAAACCGATATCAACCGCGTTTGTTATTATCGTGTCGGAGTTACTATCATCTTGCGCGGCCTCGGGCGATTTCTAAATAATATTGCACAATCTACGATTGTGACACGTAACTGCACACCGTGAAAAGCCCAAGCATAAATAACGTTTGAGATTTTGTGAGTCGAGCCCCTCCGAATCGACTTTGCGACCAAAAGTTTGTAACTTTGATTATATTCTCTGCGATATTAAACGCGAGTAATGTAAAATAATACGTTTTCAAGCACTTTTCGTCGGTCTAAACATGCGGTTTTTTAGAACGTAAATCGCAATACGACCGGACTTTTTTTTGAAAATCTAACTAATTAATTAAACTAAACGGCAGCCCTGGTGGTTACTGCAATATCGGTTTTCTGTCACGCGGTGAAATGATACGTTTTTTTTTGTTCGATTAAAACAGGACGTTTTTCACATTTCTCGGGCGACAAGTACGTCTAACTATATTATAACAGCTGTTACGTAAAAGTATAAAACTATTATATGATTCTCGCACATCGGTTGTTTGCGATAAAAAGGAACAATTTGAATGCGAGAGAAAAACATTGAATATAACGCGTGTTATAGTCGTAGTAAATAATATGATAAAAAATGTTGTCGGTTAAAGCGTTCGCAAAGTTGACACGCAAAAACATGGCCCCCGTGGCTCCCATTCGGGTAAAACGAACCTATCAAATACCGTTTTCTTTTACATTCTCGCGCATTTTGATGTACTTTCAGTCTACACTTTTTTTTTTATTAACAAAAAGAACACAAAACGTTCTACGATCGCTCGTAGAGTTTAATTTTTCCATCTCGAAACGTTTGGGGCACGCTACGCGAGAAGCGTGTATATAATTTTATTTTAACGTTTAAACATTAATTATTGACGGTCATATTGATTTAGAATTAATTTGTTTTCGCGTAGTACGACGCTTTTACACCGATGATTTTACCGTAATAACGATATTTCTTAGTAGATTTTGCTTTTTTTTAAACTCTTGACATATTTGTTTCTTGAAAAATTTGATTTATACAAATTACATAATATAATCTAACCGGAAATTCAGTTATTTTTTAAGGGCTTTTCATCCGTGTGCGACTTCCTTTCTTGTATAAACTGTACATTTTAAAAACAATGATTATTTTGAAAGAAAAAAAAAATTATTTCAATTCTTTTGTAAGTCCAATATCTAACGAAATGTCGCGCCTAATATTTCACTCGGTTCGTCTGAACTTTTAAACGATTGACCGACTATGTTGATAAATTTAAATATCGTTTGAAAAATATAATATAAAATATTTAAATATAACACGTACGTAGAATTCGAATCGGATTAGAAGTGAATAAAATTGTAATTTTCAAAAAGTAATTTCGAAAACAATGTCGAAAAACTCGCCGATTCCGTTTACACAAAACGTATATAATTCGGGATATGACGTTAGATCTCTGTAGGTGAAAATATTTTTGGAAACCCGGGTCTGTTTGATTTCACGCGATAGTTCACCGCGTTCTTTTCCCTATCGCTCCGAGTACGACGACGACTGCACGTTGTTCAAACATTATTAACCGTTCTTCTTCTTCTTGGTTTTTTTGAGTTTGTTAAACAACCGATTTTCGCGGAATCCGAGAGACGTTTCTCCTTTTTACTATTCCAAACGCGCGTTTTGTTTTATGCGCTCCGATCGCTTGTCGTTCGGATACTAGCAGTTTATACGACGTGGTGTGTGGGGCTTTATTTCGTCGTCGTAATAATGCATCGCGTGTATACATTATAAACTAGGTGTACGCCGATAAATTCCAAACAATAGCGCCAGTGTTATCCATTACGAAAACATATTTAAATAATAATACAAACGAGCTATTATATCGTTATGACATAATCTAATAATATGATCTACAATCGACCCGTCCGTCCGTCCGGCCGGCGCGGCGTATAAGCGGATATCAATAAATTATCTCGTAAACCGCGAATATCAATTGTTGTTGTATACAACTGCGCCGATAATATATTATAATAATAACGGTAAAATCGTACGCGTCCCGTAACGACTGCGTGCCTTAAAAATCAAAATGAAAACGTCGAGGAGAGGGGTACCTCGATTAATTTCGAGAATATTATCAAACGTTGATTAAAAAATAATACGAGTATGTCGTTGGCGGGGGAAAAAAAAAAAACGTAATTAGATTACCGTGGAGTTCGTTGGATTTAAAATTTCATCAGAGTCGATTAATTATTTGCGTAACGTCAATTCCCATTAAAATCGTCTTGTTTTCGTTTTATATATTTATTAGATAAAGGTAATCTTTTAATGAATTCCGTTTAGTAGAATGTAGCGTTTTAGAATACGACGTTTAGACACACCGTAGTGTGTGTGTGTGTGTAGATAAAAAACACTGTCGTGGAAAAAGAACTCGATTAAAACGAAAAAGTTATTACCGTGACGAGAATATTACAGTGTTCCATATTGTACGGAGAATTTATTAAATTACGCTGAGAATAAAAAAAAACATATTGTTTATCGTCTTTGACGGAAGTGCGTGTTACTAGCGCTCGCGGTAAGTCGCAAAACAATATTATTGTTTTGTCTGTGATCGTACATCACACACGATATCGAGAAATGTCGCGGTGGCGTCTGGAAAAATTATTTTAAGTTTAAAATACAAGTCGACGCGGCCGTGAAAAATAGAAATAATTTAGCCGGGTGTACGGTTTAAATTTGAATTACGCGAAGAGAAAATCGATTTTCTCGCGCGCTTATAATAATCGCGTTGACGTTAATAAAAATTAAAAAAAAAAAAAAAAACTGTAAAAGCTTCCGCTAGAAGTAAAACGACGTAAAAAGTGTCGTTAACTGAGTAACTTTTTCGTAGTTGATATTATAATATATTTCATAGAAATAAAATGCATTATAATAACATTGTCGTTTCGAAGAATAGAAATCGTGTCGACGCGAAAATCTCGAGTTTGTGCAGATCCGTATGGATTTATCGCGATTTTAAAAATTACGAGTTTTCTCTTCTACTAGTCTATTTTTCTCGTGAAATCGGTCTTACCCCGTGATGTTTTCTTTCCGACCGTCGTCGCAATTGCATTTTGAAATTCATTTTCCAACAGTTTTCACCAATAATAAAAATCATAAAGAGACTTGCAAAATTACGGAAGACTAATGTTTGTGATATCGTCATTTTTTTCTCCTCATCGTCACTAAACAAACAGTAGGAATTTGCGATTTTCACCGCGAAATACTTAAATTAACTTCCTCTAGAAGATATCGTTATCAAAAGGTATTGACTTTCGTGTGTTTTACGTAGACGTTTGCGTTATTTTAGTTTTCTCGGGGAGTTTTCTTCTTTTTTTTTTTCGAAAGTTTTAATAATATTACTCTACGAACAAAACAGCTTGAAAACATAACGAAATGTTTCTCTCGCGCGCTCTTTGCTCTTTTTCGGGGTAAAAGAAAAAAAGCGTAATTTCACAAAAAAAAGTTCCATTAGCGTTCAAAAAAACTATGTGTATTACATTTCAACGAAATCGGGTATTTTAACGGATTTCGATTAAACGATATTATACATTTTTTTGCTTCGTCATTATTCCCGAGACATAAATAATTAATGATAATATGAACGGGTCTGTAAAAACAGAGGAATAATAAAATTGAAAGATGATCACTCTGAATCGTTTATTTGTTTAGAGTGTCGGTGCGTCGGATTCCAATTCAACTGACCTATTAACCAGTATCGACTACCCGTCACATTGTTTCTCATCCCCGAGTCTCGTGTCTCACGTTTTTTTTTTTTTTTTTGCTCCTACAAAATATATAGAACTCGGCGAATTAATTAACGCGTGTATATTTATAATTTTTTTTCAGTTATTGCACGTGAAACGTTCACTTTATTCTAATTATATTCATGGCTATTATTATATAGCGTTTAACTGTTTAAACAAAATTAAGGTTTAAAAATAATAATAATTATACTATTTCAAGACCGTTGGCCTTAGGAACGTGTCTGATATTTTATTTCGTCGAAAACGACAAGCTCAATTATTGACGTCGAGAGATAGAGTATAGTCGTTCTCATTTTGACATCCGTTTTAGCATTCAATAATAGAGAGAGAGTTAAGTTTGTATTTCGAACGTGACGTTGTATACGGATTATTATTATCCCAAAATAATACTCCTAAGGGTGAAAAAAAACACCCCTATCCCCAGCCGGGTGATTGATAACCTTTCCGTCGATGTAGAAAAACAATTCTTAGCGGGTTAGGGTGGATCGTATTTAGTCGAATATTATTGAAACACCCGATTTCATCGGTAAAATTTCACTGATAAAAATAATAAGTCAAATAAATAATACAAAAAAAAAAAAAAAACCAGCAAATTTTGAAAAACACCGTCTCTATAGAATGGTAATGAAAAAAAAAAAAACCAATTCAATTATGTGTTAAAATCTATTTCAATTTATTCATTTTTCGTCGGTTTTTTTATTTTTTTATTATCTGTTTGAAAAACTGTTGGGAAATTTCGCATTAAATAGTCGCGATTTCTTACCAGAAGCTTTTGATTGGACCAAATCTTTTGATGATCGAAATTAAATACGCGAAAAAAAAAAATGTTTAAAAAAAGCACGCGTAACGTTAAAACCGGATTGATATTTTTCGTCTCGTTCAGTGTCTTGATTTTTGTAAAATCTGTTCGTTTTTTCACCACTTCAATGGATATTTTTACCCAACTATTAGTCCAGTCAATAGGGGGTTTCGCCTTACAATAAATACTAAAGTTTTGAAACTTGGCAAAAAGTTTCGTCTTGGGGCCCTGATTGACCAAAAAAAATGCGCCATGCCTCCGAGGTCCGCAACCGTCCGCCATCTTGGATTTTAGGTGGACTTTTTTAGTTTTTTAACAATATCTCTAAAATTATAAACTTTACGATAAAAATAGTTTTGATAAAAATTAAAGATCATACAATTTGTGACCAGAAAGGTTATATACGTTTTTAGCGTAAGAGCAATTTATAAGCGACTAAGTCCATCCGCCCGTCATAGAATGTGGCGCCGCGCGCTATAATGGCGTATATATACGATAATATACGTATGCACGTAGTTTGAATATGTAATATCTCAACCTAATCTACTTAAACCTAATCTACGGGCGGATGGACTTAGTCGCTTATAAATTGCTCTTACGCTAAAAACGTATATAACCTTTCTGGTCACAAATTGTATGATCTTTAATTTTTATCTAAGCTATTTTTATCGTAAAGTTTATAATTTTAGAGATATTGTTAAAAAACTAAAAAAGTCCACCTAAAATCCAAGATGGCGGACGGTTGCGGACCTCGGAGGCATGGCGCATTTTTTTTGGTCAATCAGGGCCCCAAGACGAAACTTTTTGCCAAGTTTCAAAACTTTAGTATTTATTGTAAGGCAACGCTGTTTTTGGATCCCTATTGACTGGACTATATTGGAAAATTAAACGGACGTGTCGACAACGACGGTTAATCATACTCGTTAAATGTGTAAGAGTTGATAATATACTCATATAATATTCCTTTATTTATATAGTTGTAAAATCACAGCCAAAAATAGAAAATAACGTTTCTAGTTTAAGTATTTTTTTCATATTTCTGGGCACGACAGGTTTTTTATAGAGTACAATTTTTTTAAGCGTTAGATAATACAATAATAATTGTAGTTAAAAACGCTTAGACTAATAGGTAACAATAAGTGTTTTTACACCTTAAAACGAAAAACAAAACGTGATTATTTATTTTACAATTTTTAACACAATGTAATATAATAGTCTTAACTTTACTCGATTGAAAATAAAAATTTTTTTATTTATTATTAAATTTTTTTTTTTTGTCTCCAGTAAATAAACGAAACTATTGAAATTAAATAACACATTATTTACTCTTCGGTAATCGGGGTACACGCGCTCTCCTAATGAATAATATTATTATTATATTCTTTCCATTATTATGACTATACTATAGTATTATTTATGACGTCGTCGTGCGTATACTCACATTTGGAAAAACAATGGCATCAACAATTGAATGGCGACGCCTTGGAAACACCTGTAATATACAATAGACTACTTCAATGCGATCTGTTTCTCGTGCGCGCGCGCGCGTGCTACGGCCTCTACTATAGGCGACCATCCCCCCAGGTCTTCGTACTCGTAGTGAGGATTCGTCTTCGGAGTATCGCGTTTTACGTGAGCGCTACGATAAAATTTTATTCGACGATCAGTTCGATTATTAGATTGTTTTCGGTGTTTTTTGCTCGGAAAAATCACGTCGCGAACGGTAGGGTTTTGAAAAATAAAATAAATCTATCGCGTGCATATTTGTTTTTGAAAAAGGCGTCGGAAAAATAAAATTTTTTGCCGTTTTAAAAGTCCGTTTTCAATGTAGAAACGTTAAATTCTTCGTCGTAATTACCATCGATATATCGAGGCGTATCGGGAAAATTATCGAGGGTTTTTTAATCCAGAAATATTCGAATATATTTTACACGATTTTATTCGTTAAAAGAAAGAAAAAAAAACGAACCAAACGAAATAATAATAACTCACCGACTGGACTCGACGTTACGGTTCGCGTAGGCGGTAGTAAACTATAGTAGGCACCAAGTGCGCCGAGTACGTGATTCCACGTCGATATCGGTGTTTGCGTTTAACGTTTTTCAATCGCTAATCTCTAGAGTAACTGTAATGTGTACCTCTACGAGTGTTATTTTTAAAAAAAAACTATTAGTCGAATCGTAAAAAGAAGCGCCGCGCCGGCGCATTATAACGATCGACGGCTAGACAACGCGCGTTTTTTTTTTTTTATTGTCAATCGATTTCTAATTTAATTAAAGTCCGCGTCGAACACGACGTCACTCTTTGTACTAACTGAAACCGCGCGCATGTCTATTATTATTGAAGGTACATAAAATCGGGAAAAAAAACATCTCACAATTTTTTGACCACAAATAGCGTTTCGAGCGTTATTCGTTCAAATATTATCGAATTAATCTGATACTATATCAAATAGTCTATAAATATTTACGTTTTTTTTTTTATTTCTTTTCAATTAATCGTGACTAATAAAATTAATTCGCGGTTAGAGGAGACCGAAGAAGCTTTTTTAGACGACTCGTTTCTAACTCGTTTTCATTTACGATAAGTTTTTAATGTACCGCTTTATATATTATGAAAAAAATAATAAATTTTTCTTAGAATAACGTTGTAGTTTTTATTTTTTTATTTTCTAAATTATTACTAGTACATAAAAAGCATACGTCATGACTATTTTGGAAAAAAGAGATAAAAACTTACATATTTCTACGTATGGTTTGTAAGTCGATCGAGTAATGTTATACAAAGTAAAGGGTGAATTATAGGCCGACTATACGTATGTGTACCAACGACGGCGTGAAAATGCGGTGTTTGTTATTCGTATATTCGCACGACACATTAGGTACACGTAAAAACGCGCGTCGCGTACACCTATACGAACACGGTAATACATTACTTTATCGTCCGTTAAAAGCAAGCCGTCGGGTTGTTTTATGGGCAAATGTGCGTAGAGCTCTGCGGCGATATCGTATAGTAATCGCGAGTTCGGTTTTATCGCGCAAACGACCAACCTAACAGGATCGATTTTAAAACGTCACACGTCCACTTTGCGCGTTTCCGAGAAAGTCCGGCGAGCCGGAGTATCGTGTGTTTGACGATCGAAGGCGGTCGTAATCGAATCTTGCTGATTTCTCGACGTATGAATCCGCCGCCGCGTCCCGTCTAGCGTCCTTTTAAAAGGCACTTGTGTTATCAACCCGACGGGGGTCCAAACGCGCGTGTGCGGTTTTGATGGGCGCGAAACGTGCGGTTTTCGACAACGCCGCCGCCGCCGTGCGTCGAGGCGTGACATAACGTGATTATGTTTACACGACCGAAATCGTCGGTACAGCCGAATTTCACCAAAGTGGCCCCGAATGAATGCTTAAACCTCTGTGTGTGTGTGTGTGTGTGTATTGTCTCGTCTCGCGCGTGTTAAATATTTTGTTTTGCCAAAGTCGTGAAACCACCGCGAAAAGTCGAACGAATCGCGTTGTTTTTTAAGTCTCGAGCGCGGATATTATTGTAAAAAGTAAATCGAAAGCGACGACGTTGAAACTGTTTTCCCCGGCCAGAAAGAATCGAGACTGTTCGGGTCAACGAAGTACGATTTCGTTGCTTTATCGCGAACCATGCCGAATCGAAAAACTCATAAAAAAAATAAAAAACCGTCTCGAGACCGAAACGTGTATACGACAGTCGGCTGAGCTCTGGAACGGGGGCCCCGAAAATATAACCCCGGCGCGCCGTGACGTCAATTTCATAAATAACTCAAGCGACGTACCTGTTTAACAAATCATAATGAAGACCCTCGAGGGGGGAAATGCCACGGTTTTCGGACGTTTTGCGTCATAAATGACGTGTACCTCAAAACATCGATTTAATAAATTACCACACGAGGACGTTGGCGCGGGGAAAACGCTGCTCCGAAATCTCTCCGATTCAACTCGGACGAATATTTTTTTCACGTTCTATCGTCCGATAAATGTTCACTGTTTATCGTTTCCCAAACAATCGATCTCTATCGATTAATCTCACGTCGTTAAACATAATATCGTGGCACGACGTGTATCGTTCAACTGGGACTGTGTTTCACTTCTGTATTATACTCGTTCGGTTTGTACGAATAAAACCGTATAAAATCGACGAGTTTTCAATCTCGACGAAATTCGGCGTGAATATTTCAACTACGTCGAGCACGGATCTAGACGTTTGAAGTGATTAACAGAAGTTACTCAATTAACAAGTCTCATTTCGTTCCGTACACAATAATAAGTTTTCTGCTTTCTCACTTATATTTGACTAACCTAATTTTAAGTTTGCCCCGAGTTTTATGCCTACATTAATATCGTTTTGTTTGCACGCCGCTTCTCTCTAACGCAAATATTACATCATTCCACTCGTATTTCACTGTTTGTTATTTTTTCAATTTGCGAAAACATATTTTCATAGTTCTACTATTCGAGTAACGATATTCTACAAGATTTACTGTTTTAAGTTACGAATTAAACAATGTACGATTGAAAACTTTACAACATAATTTCTACTACAGGACGCGAGACACTAATGAGATTAAAACAATTTATAGACGACCAATTATTGGTTGTTTGGAAACTTATTGAGAAGTAGTCGACTATTTTCAAATGTGACGTACTATATTTATGCGATTTCCTGACTTTCCAAAAGAAAATTCGAACGTGACTCTAAGGACGGCCTTTTCAAAGTGTTTTATCAAACGATTTTACTCGTCGCGGTGATTCGAATGATAACGTGCAATCGCAGACTCTAGTCCTGACAGATCGGGGGGGGGGGGGGGGTGTCCTGCAGACACGGAGCTCTATCGACGTTATATTGTACAAACGATAGGCGGGCGCTATTAAAATAAAGTCGCGTCGTGTTTTACTCGCTCTTCCTAGGAATAATATAATATACAATCGTTTCGATTAAACCGGGCGTTAGAAAACGACGGAAAATAACAGAAAATTTTTTGAAAAATTAATAAAAATAAAATATGTTTGAATTTGTTAAAAAGGGCTCGCGCGCGACGTCGTCGCAATGTAAAACGGGGCGCCGCCGTTTGCGAGAGCGGAAACCAGAATGGCGTACGATATACAACGCGCGCGCTTTCCCGTTTTTTTTTTTTTCTTCTTGCTTTTCTGCCGAGACGTGAGTAATCATTCGCAACGTCCGCGGTGGCTAAGCGAGAGGAATTTTATGTACGTAAGTAATTGTTTTCGACGAGGTCCAATCGCGCGTAACGGTTTCCGAGAAAAACGTGTCGTCGTCGTCGTCGTCTCTACACTTTGCTCGGCACTATAAAAACTACCGCCGAGGGCGCGATCGCGCGCTTCCGAAAACTGAATTTCGATCCGAAACTTTCGGTTTTTTTTTTCCGCCCAATAAATACGTACACATCCCGCGTGTACGTCGTCTACAATTTAATAATGTAATTACAGTAGGGTCTCGATAATCCGAACGGGCTTGAGAATTTATAAATAATATTTTCGATCAAATTGAATCAAATTTTTCGATTGTGTTTGTAATCGCACGTGTACGTCGTCGTTTAGATTTGAACGTCGATCTCATACGTTCGTCAGTCGAGCGTCGTACTGCATAAAGATCGTTTTACACTGCGTATTGTAACATTTATCAGCGTGTTACATTAAAATTACGGGATAAGTTAGAAGTTAATATTTTTATATAATATTCATTACGAGTTTTTACACGATTAAGGCTACACCTACATTGGATCCGTATGTCTCCCGATCCGATCCGATCCGACGTCGTGCGAGAATCGGTATCCGACGACGTCAGACGTGAGTGCCTACAATGGTCCCGACTCCCGACGTGATCCGTAATCCGATTCTTATCTAATCTAATCGTTCTACGGCAGTCTGCTGTAGAACCGATTGTAGCAAACACGCGAAACGAGTGATTCGGAAGACGATTTTTTGTGCTGGTTTTTACTGGATAACAACGTCCACTTAAAAAGACGTAAAACTAAAAAATGAGTCGACAAATTTAATTTAGATTGGTCTACTGGATGATTTTTCACTACTTGTTTACCTTGTTCCTCCGGCCAGGCGAATTTTTCTAGTTTCACCCTTTTTACCCGTTTTAACACCTTTAGGGGTGGAATTTTGAAAAAATCCTTTCTCCAAGAGTTTCCGTTATATAAAACGAAACCGCCGGCCGAGTTTCATAGTTTCATATTATGATAAAATTGCACGAGCACAACTACTCGTCGGATTGGAAAATCGGAATGGAAACAAACATGATTGCAGATGGGCCGTCAAATCCGATAGTGTCCGCAGTCGTCGGGAATCGAGAAATCGGGAGCTCCGTTTCCAATGTAGGCCCTAACATTAAGATAAGGATGTTTGTTTTTCTTCCGACGTCAGATCGGATCGGTAGAAATACGGATCCAATGTAGGTGTAGCCTAATACGGATAAAAATAAAATTTCATAATTTAAATTCAAATAAAATTGATGTTTTTTTCTAAGCCATCCGAACATCCATCGCTAATCCGAACTACCCCTTTCCCCAATCTCCTTCGGATTATCGAGACCCTACTGCACGTGTTATTTTTTAATAAGCCCCCCCCCCCCCCGAAAAATGCAAATTCTAGTCGGGTGGTTTTTTTTTGCGTTCAACACGCGTTCGTTTATTTATAATTACTTTGAAGTAACTGGCCACCGGCAGTTCGTACATGGTCAGTAACACGAACAGACCGGACGTTATCGCGACCGCTTCGAACTTGTACTTGATGTTCATGGCGAGAAAACCGTCCGGATTCGGCGGCGGGTGGGCGCGACGCGCGTGTGAGCTCGGCGTCGTCGGCGGCACTCGCGACGTTTCCCCGGACCGCGGAGCACACACGACTACACACGAGATCGGGCGGGCCTCTCGACTCGTGCCAGACTGCATAACGTCGGGTTGTGTAGTACACAAAGGTTTTTCGCACATACTTACACACGTGTGCCGGAACATCTGTCGCGCGGTGCCATTATCGTCGTTATTGTCGTGTGTTTTTCGAATCGTTTTCCGAGTGTATTTTTCGTTTCGTTTTTCGTCGGCGACCTACTTTGCGCTCGTTACCGATTTTACTACATAATAATAATAATGATGATCGCGTGCGCGCGTTTCGCCCCCGCACACACACACACACACACACACGCACATTATTATAATCGTATAATATATTATAATATTTCCAGAGGCCTCCCTCTCCCGAAAGTCGAGCCTCTCCACGTCGTCGTTCGCACAATAACTTTCCAAACGTGTTTGTCTGCGAGAACATTCATATTTTCATCGATCGTTTTACGAAATTTTTAATTTTATGTTTTTTTTTTGTTTTTTGTATTTTCGTCGTTCGACGCCGCCGGAGATAATTAAGCGTGCGTGTGTTATAGGTGTGTTTAATTTACTAAAAACTATTTAAAAAAACATAATGCGAATGCGTCGATGGTAAAAATGCTAATACGTTCGATGTCATTCTAACCGTATCTCACCGAATCGTGACAAATCGCACTTAAATTATGACTATACACACCGCGTGTGTAATATACACTTACGGTAATATTAATAATTAAAAGTACGGTACGATACGAGAACGGTTATCAATCGTTTTATATTTTACAGGCGAAAATTAACGGACGAAAATCGAAAGAGAAAACAACAAAACGGGCTCATAATAACGATTTCGTTGGACGAAAATTATTAAAAAATGCTGCTATAAAACGTGTAAACACTACTCGACAAAGCGAATAATGCGAACGAATTAAATCATAAACCGAAACGAACAGTTTCGAAATTAAATTCGTCGGTACCCGAGACCGACATCAAACTTCGAGGTAAGAGAGATTTGTTTCGTTAAAAATAATGGTTTTTTTTTTTATTTATCAATAAATTTACTGCTCTAGCGATGACGAAAACGTACGTCGTCGTCGTAAACACGGCGCGACGTGATCGGTACCGTAAAAAAAATACGCGTTTTATGTCACCGCCGCGTTTTATTCCACCAGGACCGCGTCGTTTTCGTTATTACATTAGCCTCTGCGCGCGAAGCTTAAATAATTCTGTTAAAGGGTGAAAATGCCCAATGTCGGCGTTATAAATACGAGTGAAAATAACCCAAAAACATACAAACACAAATGTATCGTAACGGCTTAAAATCGTTTCATCGTTTTTTAGTTTAACGACATGATAATATCGTCTGTTAATGTTTGAAAACTCGTAAAAACTCATCGCGACTTTTTTGATTTTGAGTTTCGGTTTATTTTATTACGTCATTCGAGAGTAAATCAGAGAAAAACGTCGTTTTAGTAAGATACGTAGTCAGATTAGTCCTTTCGTTCGAAGAACAAACACGCGGTTGGGTTTTTCTTCCGACTAATTTGATTTGTGCGTTCGGTTCGTCTGCTCGCACAGTGTGGGGCAGGACAATGACGTGATCGACGGAGCTTTTTTTGATAAGCAGTCGGACACATAATAATAATAATCACGTTTGAATATTCCGTAACGTAATACGCGCGTAGTTCGTCGACTGTTGAAATAATGTTTTATTTTACAATAACTATTAATATAATATACAATAATACACGGTTTGAACAATAATAATTATTAGCCCTCGGGTACACGCTAAAAACTAAACAATACTCGATGTTTAATTAACGAGATTTCGTAAAAAGTAAAATACACTATCGATTTAAATTATTTTAACATTGTATTGAAAGGAAAAAAAAAAATCACAACCCGAAAATCCGGGGGAATAGAGACGTATACTATAATATATTATTATCTACGTTGAAACACTTGTCGACGATGAAATAATACGAATATCGCTTAAAAATATTTAAAAACGAAAACCCCGCCCGACCCCGCGCCGCAACAATCCATTCCGTTCTGTGGATTTCGCGATAAATATTCATTACCGGCGGCGGCGCGCTGTGTACGTACGTTATATTATTTTACTAACAAAATGTTAATTCCATATCGCGATACCGAAATTGACCAACGAGTTACGGTAACAACAATAAGACTATTGAGCCGTTACGACGACGACGACGATAATAATAATAATAATAATAGTAATAATAGTAATAATAATAACAATAATACACGTATTTGGCACAAAATGTATAATACGACGAGCTCGGACGGATGATTTCGATCGGAAAGAAAACGTCGTCGTCGTCGGTGTAGTCCGTGACGTGTTACATGAACGATGTGAATAATTTAAGCATCTGTCTCGTGTTGAATCTGCATTTCTTGTACTCCCGGTGGCACGCGTCCACGTCTTTTTTGCTCCGGCCCAAGTCCAAAGCTTTCCGGAATATCTCCTTGGCCGCGTTGTCGCCGAAATGCTCGCCGGGGCTGAAAAATAAACAACGCGCGTCAGTTACCATGTTTCGTCATCACGACAATCGCTATTGTATATTGTTACGTCACGACGCGCTAGCGATACGATATTCTGTGCGTCGACACTAATAATACGCGGCGGGCACAATGTACGAAACGCGTATCAGGGCCGTCCGCGGCGGGCCTCGGGGGTCTCGCGATTTTTTTCCTTCTCGTATCTTTAAAAAACGCCTCGCGCGAAATACGAATAAACGATTTTCAACGGATAGCAATAATAATTATTAATATACGAACGGTATGAAAAAAAAATTAACACTCGCGTTCTCAATGACACCCGAAATTATTGTTTAAGGCCTTGCGAACAGATTTCGCAAAACGTCCGGGCTTTGCGAGGACGAGGCGCGGTGTGCGGGATTATAATAATATCGGTCGGGTTTATGATTTGCGAACGATCGAGAACCGTCGCGCGCGCGGCAAACGTTCTCGATAAAACGGGGGCGCATTGTCGAAATAATATTCCACGTCGGTCGTCGTCGTCCGGGCGCGTCAGATATTACGATCGTTTCGATTTGATAAACGCGCCGCACGGCCGCCGCGGCGATCTACTAATATTACACCGTTTAATTTGCAACACTTACGCCTCGTTATCGTAAACTCCGGTTTGCTGTTATTAACCATTATGATATTTTCAATCATTTCTTGCCCGACGTCCATAAACGCCGGTCGATAGATTACGGTTTCGCGTCAAGTCCTGTTGCGCGACCTTTGTGTTTTTTTTTTTTCATACCACCTACATAATATTTTCAACTTCATCGCGTAAACTCGTATCGTATCGTATAGATCGGTAGACTTTAAATATTAATTCGAATTCGAACGAAAGTGTTTTCATTCGTTTTTCGCGATTAAAAACGTCTGGTTTATTAATTATTTCCCGCAATAATAGACTGTCGTTTTGTCAATAATTTAACCCGCGGACTGTTCGTTAAACTTAATTATACGCTGTGGCGCCCGGAGAATGGCCACGTTTGTGATATCAATTATCAATGAAAATTATTAAACTGTTTTGCAATTTACTCGGCGACGTCGTCGTCGTTGTGCGCGTTACCGTAGCTAAAATATACATACGAGTATATGTCCAACACTATTTTTATTTTGTGTTTTTCATTTGGGATATTATATTAAAAGTTTTCAAACCATATTTCTAAAATGTCTAAAAGTTATTACTTTTTATTTTTATTTATTCGTCAAAGTTAATAGAGATTACTTAAATATTATATTATATTAACCAAGTGGTTCATAATAATTAAAACTATCGAATAGGTTTATTTGGAAAACTTTATTTCCATTATAAACACACTCTGGTCATATCGTAGGAATAAATAAAAGTCTGCGCGACGTGTAACACGTGATGCTTCGGTCGTTTGGACGTCCAAATCGAAATGTCGCAGAAACAAATAGTTTCACCTAAACGTTTCAAGGTCCCGGGGGCGGAAATTAATCGAGGGGGGTTCCTATTTCGGAATCGAATTTAAAAAAAAAAGTCGTTCGTATTTATATTATATTTACGTCTTACTCGCTAATAACGCGTACTGCGTTACAACTGTTGTGAGCTGTTGTGGATATTGGTATAACCCTTCTCGGTCGGATCCGCTTGGAACGAACGCGCCTTTTCGGTTTCGTCTCCCTAGGTATTGTTATTCCGGCGCCGTCGTCGGCGCCAATCTAAAAGTCGATTTATTGATAACTGCCGCGCCCCACCCGCGTTCGTCCGCGGCACGACGTGTGAAGAGTTTATATACGTACGTATTACGTATTATTATTTTGCGCGCGCCAGACGCCGTTCTCACGCGGAATATTTTCAAAGCGATTTGCACATCTTTACGCGTCGCTGTCAAAAAATTCATAACCGTGTCGTTGTTGTTATTACTCGCGTGATGCGCCGCGCCATCGGCGCAAAGCGAACGGATAAACGTTTCGAAATAAAGTCGAGAACTCGTCACGTCCAAACAACGCGGGTTCAACGGTTCCTGTTTATAATATACGATAATACGCGTTTATATCACGATAGGTACCAGGTTTATAATAGTAAATATATATTATAGTAGTTTTCACGAGGACGATTACGTCCCGTGCCCGATTCTGTTACGCGAAATTAAGCGAATCAAAATTCCTCCCTGACAATACACACACTTCCTTTTCCGAAAACAAAGCGAGAACGCCCGTAATTATATAACACGTTCACGGCAACGTCATAGTTTGGAAAGTCTGTTAAAGATACCACGACATAGAAAAAATGATTTTTTTGTTACCAAACGACTTTTAAGTATGCATCTTGGTAATATGGTACACGTTTGTGCATTTTGAAGTTTTTCAAGCGATGTCAACTATATAGTTGACATGGGTTTTTTTCAAACATCTATCTAGTGGTCGGATTTAAAAACCAAATACGCCCCAATCGATACGTGGAGAATTGTTAAAAAAAAACCATATTATCATAATCTAATTTATTAGAATAAACCCGGGTCAAATAAATCCGTATACAAATCAATGGACCCCATGTCAACTATACTTGACGCGTGGCCGTGAACGTGTTGAAAAAAAAATAAGAGAAAATTGAAAGTAATTACGTAGGAAAAAAATAAATACTAACGCTATCGACACGACGACGTGTAAATCGATTAGAATTTGAGAAATAATTCAACGCGAAGATACACGTAGGTGTTCCGTAAAAGGACCTAATATAAAAATATACGTAATCCGACGTTTTATTTTTTTTTTTATTTTCATACACCGATAATCGCGATGTAATTGCATTGACCATAAATGAATTTATTCACGCGCGTTCGCGAGAAAACGGCTTTCTACATAATATAATATTATCCATTAGAGGATGACGTGTGTCACTTTCAGTTTGTCCGCGTTCAATCGCCGCGGAGTCGTGTAAAAAAAGTATAATATTTTCCAACGCGGTTATTTGGCTTGTCGAAAGAGTTAAAAGAATTTACGTTTTCCGAAAACGTTATTACGGCGAAAACGATGCGTACGATACGCGATAGATACTCGGCGCGATAGATATTATTCAACTCGTCGTATTGAAAAGGCTCCGGCGAGGATCACGCGATAAACTCGATAAAGCGCCGAGAGCGTGGGAAGTGAAAAATGCAAAAGGAAAAAGGAGAAACGCGGGCGAACGGGAAATTAAAACCGTATCCGTTTTCGGCGGGATCGCGAAAGGATATAAACACCGCGTGTGTAAACAATAATAACTCGTCTGCACGTCGCCGTCGTATATACTATATTATATTACACGCGGACGCTTTATTGCCATTACAATACACGATTCGCACGTGTCATAATCATCCGCCGGCCGGCTGCGACGGTGATCACGATTCCGTGCGAATAGCGCGGGTAATTACTTCCGGAGATTTAACGTCCCGGACGTCCGTCCGCTGCGACTGACGTTCGTATATTACACGTACAGGGTGTGTTGTCCGACCAATGCGCGACGACGACGACGACGACGATGATAATCCCAAACTCGTGTACTTTATAAAAAATTGTCCAACGGATTTTAATAATTACAACTCCCCGGGTAAAAAAATATATACATATTACATTATACGCGTAAACTCGCCGTCTAATTATTTTTGTTCCATTTTTTTGTCCCCGACAAAATCGAGATAATCTATTTTTATAAAATACGTTTTGAAAATACAATTTTTAGGGAAAAAATTCAAAACTTTTAATTGCTTTTCTTTGTTGTTTTGACTTTTAACCGTTTCGTCGTTTTTCGAATTATTTTCAAAAGTCGTTTAAATTTAATAACGTTTTTCGTCCGACGAAAACAATTTTAAATCTCGTATACTCTGAAAGAGAACGAAAAACCGTAGAAAATCAACGACAACTTAACGTCAATATTTTTCTTTTCGAAAGAAAGCGACAGAGTCGTATTGAATTTCGGAACGAGAAACTGTGAGAGAAAATTTTTGAAATTGTTGTCGGTCGACAAAATAATTGATACGAAAAACGATTATTATAAATACGCACTTTTCATGCGTACGACTTTCAATAGTTTATCAAATCGGAAACAACTCAAAAGTCATCGCGTTTGTCAGACATCTGTTGAACACACCCTGTTGGTGCGTTCCACCGGCGGCGGCGTGTACTGAATTCTCGTTTCGTTTGGCGAGAGATTAACACGCGCACGGATAATTACAGGCCTTGGGTGGGCGAGTACGAGTACCGGATTGAGTATTTTCCGCGCGAGAAAAATTTATTAATTCATCACTCGTATTACTATCGCGAATTGTTCCTCGTGTTTTTTCTTTCCGACGACGACGCCATAATAATATACCGTATCGTCGCGCCGACACAATTTATTATATCGTAATTTGAACGAATCGTAATATTATTAATAACAATAATTAGATTTCAACAGTCCGATATTGATAATAGTTTCGCGATTTTATCATTGTTTAGGGTTTTAAATCGGTTATTTCTATTAAAACGTTCGAAATCAAAACGCTCGCGTCCGTCACACATTCATTTCTCGAGTATAGTTCGAATACATTGCTTCGTCGTCTATAATCCGTTGCTTCGTTTACAATATAACTAAAAACTAAAAAAAAAAAAAAAAACCAGAATAAAACGGTTCAGAACAAACTGTCGGTAATATAGTTTACAAGTACGTTTTGTGATTCTTATTAATATAGTATTAGGTATTAAACCTTTAGAGTATAATTTTGTTTACTTCGATAATAATAATAGTCTGTCTAAATAGGTTTTACTAATAATTATATAAAAGGTTTATGATTCGGTTGACTACTTGAGTATTTTAACGTCTAGAAATATGAAAAAAAAAAAAAAAAATCGAATACACGGTATATAAGTATAATAATTTTCCCTTGTTTACTCGTGATAAATTACATTCGACATTGACGTGTTTTACTAGGAAAATGTATCTATAAACAGTGACGTAATAAATACGTTTCGTACGAAACAACGTGCCGGCGAGCTTTTGACGCTGTCGAAAAATGTTGCGGGCAAAAAGTGTAAAATACCCGAATCCCTCCCAGTCGCACCGATACGGCCGTCACTCGATGGTTTTCAACTCCTTAACCCGTCATTGCTCGCGTGTGAGAATTTCCCTCACATTGTTTTTAAGTTGGTAACCACTGGCTTGTTTGTTGTTATATTTTTCCCAAATTCATAGTACCTTAAAAATAGATAAAAATAGATTTATCATTTGAGGGGTACTTAATCGTTCCGACGAGGAAACCTATTGCATTCTGAAATCAGCTAGTCGTGTTTTGTGAGCGATTTCCTCTACGCGCGAGTAATATAAAACTTTTTTTTGCCGTTTATTCTATTTTTCAAAAGTATGAGTGAGGAAATTATTTCGTGGTTAAACAAAGATATAGAATCACTAAATGATTCGTGTAGTGATGACTGATGATAGTGAAAATGATGACAATACAATAACTGGAGAACGGAATATTGAGGAAATATCGAGTTCATAAAATTACATTTTTCTAATAATTTTTCATATAATTATTTTCATTTTTTTCAATATATTTATAAAAAACATTCAAAATTAGTTTGTTTTATGATTTATTAATTATTATTTGTTCTTAAAATATTACATTTATAATAAAATATACAAGGTGAGCGAATCTCTCTACGCGCGAGTCATGACGGGTTAAAAATGTGTTTTTTTCGAGTTCTAGCACTCCGAGATAGCGTTATATTATTTTTGTTCTCGTAGAAATAATAATAATAATAATAATACGCGTTTCGATTGAGCCGCCGCCGCCGTGTTTTTGTCGGGAAAATAAAAATCCCACACGTTTATTACGGACGGTAAAACGCGTTTTCCGGTTCGTTTTGTCCGCGTGGGACGTTTTAATAGCTTAATACGCGCACGCGGCAAAGGCCCGCGCGCGTGGGAACGCCGCCGCGAGTGCCGGAGCGAGTACACACGCTTTCTGCGGAGGAAAAAATCAGTCGACGATGTTGTTGTATTGCCGGCGCACGCGGCCGTTTTTTTTTTTTTTCTGTCGTTTCCGATTGTATAATAATATTATACTACACAGTGTGCGCGCGCAACGTCCGTATTTGTCCGTCTTTGTCATTACGCAACGCCTGCCGAGACCCGTGCACGCTCGGACGCACGAGTAGAAAGAGTTTTTCGATAATGGCCGTTTGATTTACATTTGTTGCAAAGCGCAAAGTCATAATCGTCGTCGTCAGCGCGAAGTCTCGTCCGGTACGTTTATTTACGTTCTCGTTTGTTTCGGTGTAGTATAAATCTGGTTAGGTTAGGTACCACAGAAGCGAACGCGCGAGACGAAATCGTGACCATCGTCACGGAAACAATACCCTTCGGTTTTCTCCCGGCCACATCCGTCCTCGTCGAAACTGTTTTGCAATATATATTTTTTCCATACCGTCTCTCGTCGGGAATCGTTTACACCGCCGCCGCCGCCGCCGCGTAAAAACCTCGTGTAATATACGTAGAATACGGAAAAACGAACGAAAGTCTAAACGGCGCGCCGCGGTCAAAACCTCGGAGAGTCGCCGCAGTCGTAACTATAAATAATTGCAACGTTGAATACGTTTACACGCGTTATGCCCGTGGATTATTTAGACGGTTGTTTTTACGCGTTCGCGATAAATCGCGCGCGGCGGCGGCGGCGGCGGTAGATTGATGCGATGAAAACTCCTCCTCTACTTTATATTCCGCAAGACCGTATAATAATAATACACTCGGCACAATATTATGCTTTGACGTATTTGATTTATTTTCAATTTTCTTCGGTGCGTGTTCTCTCTCTCTCTATATTTTTTTTTTTTTTTTTTTAGCGGGTCAATACGTATAGTTAACGCTTTTCGCTCTCGTCTAATACATTATATATCCTTTACGCCGCGCTGGTATATTTCACGCGCACATAAATGTAAATGTGTGTATGAGGGTTTCCTTTTTTTCTTCGCCGTCGTCAATATTGAATTACTGCGTATATTATTTTGACGACTGTCATCGGATATGCGCCTACACCGTCGGATGTGTGCATAATATTATATGGTATTATATATACCTCGACGAAAATAAAATAACAGTAATAAAGCACAATCTAAGTTTACTTTCTTTATTTTTTTTTTTTAGATTCTCAGTGAAACGAAGACGTGTGTGTGTGTGTGTGTGTACACGACAAGTACTCGAAGAAAAGAGGTCATTTTTCGAATTTCTCGACAGTTTTATTACGAAAATATTACGACGACGACGACGCGCGACGCCGGGAATTTAATAATAATCGATGGGAAAATCGGGAAGACGTAAACGTTTTACGTGAGTACAT
Organism: Drepanosiphum platanoidis; assembly: GCA_948098885.1. Taxonomy (NCBI): domain Eukaryota; kingdom Metazoa; phylum Arthropoda; class Insecta; order Hemiptera; family Aphididae; genus Drepanosiphum; species Drepanosiphum platanoidis. Next base: position 5,829,600 of record OX402540.1, read on the forward strand.
ATTATATTATATACCGTTTAAAATTCGCGGAACGAGAGCGTATACGAGAGAGACGATAAGATTCCTAACCACTCAATTATAACCTCTGTAATAAGATAAACCGTAACGATGCGACGCACGCGCGAGACAAACACATACGCGAATAGAAATCACGCGAATTTATACGTGTAAAATAGCTAGGATACGTCTACCGATAGTAACGGCGTGTTTACGTGGGGGGGGGGCAGGATAATAGGGATAAACCCCCTTCGACCTTATTCTTTTCGTCTATAGTATTGTACCTGTATTTGTCTAGACACTAAAAAGAACGATGTTTGTGTAACGTGTACGTATCAATTTTTTTTTAGATGCCTCTCTCAGTCGACGTTAATTTTTTCGTTTCGGTCAAACGGACCCCGGTCGAAACTCGAACGAAATCATCCCCCCCGCCCGTTTGAAAAATCCTAAATATTCCCCTGATACCCCCCGCCCCAGGGTCGTTTCGTCCGGCCGTTTATATTCGAGAGGACGATTACCTCGGCAAAGGTCGAAAAATAAATCGATCAATAACGACGATTCACGGGTGGTTAGTGGGCATCGTCCCAAAATACGCTAATTACGCCCGCGCGTCGGAGAAGACATTTCGCGGAGCAGACCTTTTTCGGCGGAAATTTTTCCTTTCCCCCGCCCCCCCCACCCCGTTTTAATAACACAGCTCTCGGTGTCCCGTCAATTGGAAACGTCCCAAGCGCGTCTAAAAATGACCTTTATTGAATGTGTTGCCCCGCGAGCGCAGATAAAATACCGAGTCAAAACGAGGTGGTTTTGTTTTCAATTTACAACGCGCGCGTAACAATACTGTTGATTGTTTTTTTTTTTATAACTCGTTCGCGCGCGTTTTGAATAACGAATTCTTCACTACGATATCATCCGCCACGCGGCGGCGTGATTGGAAAAATGTAATACTATACTATAATTTTATTTTTTATTTTTTCCTCCCGTATAATTTCGAACTCGCCCGATGAAAACCTAAACCGGAATGAACTTTTTAATTCTCAACAACAAATAAAATAAAGTCTATTCCGGTCGTTCGAGGTGACAATTAAATTTCGTTATAATTAGATTGGATTTTTTTTTCACCCCCGAGGGAGTTTATATTTTAGTTGAAAACTCCGACCGAAGGGGCCGTTTTCGAGCTTCTGAATCGTCGACTGTAATCGATTATCCCGAGTCGCAGACTGTGATCGTATCCGATAGACTATTATTGGTTTTCCTAAAGTTATTGTTATCGCTTTCGAACGCATACGAATATTAATTTACCGCGACGAAATTTAAAAACACGTTATTTCGACTGTACATTTTGTATCGCGTTCGAAATAAAAAATACATGGTACTCAAATGTATTTCATTCATTCACGGAACGAAATCTCGTCGCAAATAAAACGTTAATGCGGTTTCCGGTTTCGAGTAGTTATTCTCGTCGTTTCCGGGGTCGTATCTGTTTTATTCAATTTCGCGAGTAGAAATTCACCGTAGGCGTTCGAGTACTCGGACGAGGAGGCACTCGCTTTTCCAATATTTTATACGGACGACAAGTGAATTTTATAAAAATAATCAAACGATTTCGTCGTTTCCCTTTGCGGACTTTGTGTGTTTACAAACCCGAAAAACCGTTATTACCGTTTTGACTTTTAATATTTCGTAACGTTGTTTTGGGTCGTCTTTATAATATCAACACGCTCTTTGGGTATTGTCGCACAGTGAACTTGGTGTGTTATTAAAATACGTGTATACACCACCTTCTACGACGTTGTTACGAGAACAATATAAACTTACTTTTTATTAAAAAAAAAAAGACGAAATTATACATCTCTTCTTGATCCGCGAACGAAAACAAACGAGTTTTCAGAAAAAAAAAGTAGATCAATTTTTCGTCATTATAATAAACGCTGCTCGGGAGTTTTTCCTTTAGATAATCAAATCGTATTATTTTATCATCCTGTGGAAATGTCCATTTACTCGCTAAAATAACGGTTCAATGTTAATGACGCCGCCGGTCCGGAGCTCTTAAAACGCGAAAAACACGGTGTTTTCCACAATAAGTTTTCAAACTTAAAGACTTTAAGACACGCCGAACGAATCGAATTAGTACGCAACGCAACCGCTGTCGATTTCGTACCAAATAGTAGTATAAAACACTTTTTCCCGAGCGAGACGTAAAGTACACTACGTACACGTTGCGGTAATATTAAAAATTTGACTGTTTAAATTATACCGAAATGCGAAAACCCTGATCCTGCACTGCAGTTGTCCGTTTGGTTTTATTCCGTAGTTTTATTCCTGCTATCGCGTGGTTTTCATAATTTTCAATCGCAAGCTCTGACTCTCAAATTTTAATCTAAATTCGTTTTGTTTTTTTGTCACGCCGCCGCGCCGGTTGTATTAAAAATGTTTGGTAAAAAATATAAGTATATAAAAAGACGGACCAGCCGATTTATTCGACGACGTTTTAAAATAATAAAACACAGAAAAAAGAGAATATTACATATTTTTATATAACGTCATGGGCGCGCAAACAATAACGTTTTCTGATATTTATTCGAAAAGGAAATTATTTCTATTGAATTCAATCCCCGAATTACTCGAATATTCTTCCTCGGATAAGAATTACGGGCCCGTGAAAAACTATTGCCCTAAAACATTGGCAATAAGATTTACTTATAAATATCACGACGATGGTAAAACATGCGACGAAAAGAAATTTATTTACCGTCGCGTGTCGTCCGAGTGTATATTATTTTTTTCTTCGCCAACCAACGCCATTAAAATATTACAATAATATTATGAGAAAACGAAGATAAAAAGAAAGAAAAAACAAACGATATTCGAATCGGTCAGAAAAGTATATTGGAAATTTAAATACGTACTATGTGAAAATAAACACAAACTTCGTCGTCCGGCGTCTCGTAAAACTCGTTGGATCGACTATTTGAACGTTTGCTCTTGGGTCGCGTGGAAATTATATGCGTTTTCGCGGGGATTACCGAAACAATTATTGTACCGAATGTGTGTGCTGCTAACCTCAAGCTCGTCGCGCGCACACCACCACAACCCCGAGTCGCAGCAGCCCCCGAGAATAATAATTGGAGCGACGACGGGAAAACGTGCGGTGTGCGTACCGCTCTAGTCCGGTCATGTAAAGCTTCTCGACTCCGCACGGTGTACGCAACCCTATATTTTGCGGTCGTGACAAATTTGAATTGGGTCACCGACATAGTTTTAATCATATTACACGTATAATATGCGTGTGAAAATAACCTAATTTGCATTTAAAGTTTGTACTTTATCAAACTTTTACGTCGTCGTCGTGTAACAGAAATGGCCGACCCGCCGCCGCCGCCCGGATCGTATTCTCGAAAATAAAATATGACGTGCCTACAACGTAATAACGTACCACTCGTGTCCGCGATGTGTGAAAATAATGGAAAATACAGTGTTTATAAGCGGAAACGTTATAGTTATGGTAATCTACGATCGCGCGGTGAAATGTGTCGCCGTTTTTAGAAACGTACGAATTGTGATCGTAGCCCAACGATCGTCGCGTAATATACAATATTACTATTTTGTAGTGCGCGGTTGTTGTCGCATATTATATTCCCTCGACCGTAATTCGATCAAATTCGTAACGCGATTAACGATGTCAATGTGATTTACGATAAAACTGCATTCCATCACCGATCCAAACGTACTACTATTATACGTATATAGTTTTATATCGGATTTCAAACTAAAAAGTCGGAGAAATCCAATAAAAAAAATAAATAAATGAATAAAAATCCCCAGAGAGAGAGACTTTCCGCGGTAAATCGTATATATAACCGCATGTTAAAATGTCGCGAGGACTCTCTTCATACGGTATCTGTATATAAATACGATATTTACCGTTTTGAAATTATATTATGACGTACGGAAAACGGACGAGATTCACGCGCGCGCGAAACCTCCTCGCGATAATAATAATTATTCGACGCGGATACGCATTTTCGTGTCGAAATCGAAATACAAATTTACAGCCCCGGGTCGACCGTTCTCGTTCAGTCAGATGGGACGACGAAAAGGAAAAACTGTACAAAATTAACTGAAAAAGACTGGAAATTATTTTCAACGCGTGTTGGTTAACATTTCAAAATATATTTATTATCTTTTATAAACGCGGACATTTATGTGCGCGAAATAAGACGAGACGAACGGAAATAGCTTAAATACACGCTTGAAACGAATTCGTAGTCTATCGTAGAAAACGCATCTAGTCATCGAAATCCCATCGTTATTAGTAGGGCTCGGATTTTGTAGCAAAATAAATCCTTAAAAAAGCATTTATTGAATTTAATTCTAAAAAACAAATTTCAATTACACATAAAATGAGTCACTGTAGATAATTGTAAATAAAACTATACAATTTCGGCAAAATAATAGATTTATCAGTCGTACATTTAATACTGGTTTTTTCGCCGGTTTTATAATTTCTGGTAATAATAATAAAGTCCGAGTATAATTGACATGAAAATAAGTTAAATTTTCAAGAAAAATAATATGTAAAAATTAAAAAGAACCAAATAGGGGAAAAAACGTATTCATATGTAAGAATAATTATTATTATCTTTCCATCACAGAGCCCTACTAGTCATAATATTATTAGGAGGTATAGGACGGCGGCGTGAAAATGATAATAACGTAGTCGTATCATCTCCCGCGCTTACCTGAGCAATTTGAGCAGATTGGTTTCCACTCGGTCCAGTTGATTCTGAGGCGTGGCGGCCAGTTGACATATCATTTTTCTTGCACACGTCGACCGGTCCTGCCGCAGGATCTCGTCGAACTTGTAGAAATCGCTAAACGACTGCTCGACGTAGTCGTCGACATGCTGCGAAACGAAACAGAACGGGCGCTAATTAATAACGATTTTAATTAATTCGCCGGCCAGGTCCTCCTCCCCCAACTACTACACCGCGCGCCGACAACAATGCACAATAACAATAATAGTAATAATTAAGTGTACGGTACTCTGCGCGCCCGTCCCGTTTAATACAAACGTATTATTATTAAGTGTTTTATATATATATATTATATTATACTCTAGTACATACATTTATATATTAAATAAATAATTTAACGCGATATATACGTGTAGGTACCGGCTCAACTTATTGTGCGCGAACGCACATTTATACGCCAGCGCAATTAATCATATTTTTTTCCATACATTGTTCGCCGCGACGACGAGTGTGTGTGTATAAAACGACGGCGGCGGCGGCGGGAAACGCTTTTTTATTTTTTCGTTTCTCATATTATTATTATTGTCGTCGTCGTATTCGAGAACCCGCAGAACAAATTTTAATACTAAACCCGACGAAATAATACGCTAATCCAAACGCTATTTAAAACGTTTGTTGGTCGTCGTCGTCGTCGTCGTCGTTTTTTTTTTTATGTAAATACGAGTATATATTATAGTCGTATGCGGCGCGCGCGTTTGAAACGTGTTCGTCGCGGCGATATTATTACGTTTTTGTCTTTTTTTCGGAGAGTTTTTCAAAAGTTTTTCATTATTATTTTATCGACGCGTTTTCGGCATTTTAATTTCGATTGTTGACTCGGTTCGTCCCGAGTAAATACGCGTTTCGGGAATTCGCGAAATAATTCGCCCGTTAATATTTTATCAGGCCTTACAATATTATTCTGGAATACGTCGATTGTGAACAATTATTCGACAGCGGATGGAAACCGTCTAAAAACGTATTGATGATAATTATTGAGCAGCGAGTCGAGTTTAAAACGGTCGACGTGTGCGCCGCGCAGGTTCCCGTTTTGATTTTTAGATACTTGATTTCGTCGTATCACGATGATTGTTTAAAAACGTATTCTAGAGCTCCACGAGAGATAATCGTTCCGTTATAAATATTATTTCAAAGAGAAATCGCGTGAAAATAAACAGAAACTTTTCTATGAATCGGTTTATAATACATATAAAAGATTAGCTTTTGTTACAAATTTTAAACCGGTACGATGGGAACATAACTATCGTAAAGTCGTTGAAAAAATTAAAACAATAGGATTACGCGTCAAAATATCTCAGAATAATATCGAAAAATTATTTGGATTTCAACGTATACGTAAAACGTCAAATAAATAAACATTATCTTCATTCGTTTAAAATTATCAAATTTAATAAAGCGATGATAAAATATGTAGAGCATTTTTTTGCCAGTCGATAATAAGAAGGGCGTAAAACAAAAATGATCTCGCGGACTGCAAAACGTAAAATATAAAAACTAACGTAATCCGAAAAATTGGTATTTTAAATAATATAAAGATCTGAAAACGACGAGAGCTATAAATCATATTATTAAAAAGTTTGTATATACGTTTAAAGTTTGAAAACTTTAAACGAATATCATGATTCATACGAAAAATTAGACAACATTTTGTCAAAAGCGGTTTTTACCTTTTTCAGAGAATATAAATTATATACTATTCGTCAAACAACGCTTCTTTAAAATTATGAAACGAGTATTAAACTTATATCGCGTTGGTAAATGAATAATTATAATAACGGTCGATAAAAATGTGTGTTTGACAAGTAACGTCGCCCAACGTCCCGCGTGTTGTCGGCTGATCGGTGCAACATTATTACGTATGTACACGTAATTACGAGCGAAACGTTTTAATAATATTTTTGAAAACGTCGTTTTTATTCGTTCCGCGGTCGTGGGTCGTAGAAGGGGTACGGTAATACATTTTCCCTTTAAAATCCCTTTTAAACGATAACGCGCCGGCATTTCGAGCTGCAATAATTATTATTAAAATAATAGAACGCGAGCGACACAAAATGTTTGCGATTGCGCCAGACTCTCTTAACGGCGTGAGCGAAAAACGCGCGCTCGTTTGAAAATGTATTTACCGCGCTATAAAACGCTTTCTCGCCCGGTAGATAAACGTGTAATTTCTGTTCGGAAAACGCGAAATTATTAAACTCTATGATAATTGTAAATAATGGCGAGTCTCTGTCTCTCGAGACTTTGGCGACTAAAGTTTAGCCGTTACGGAATGGTATACGTGGTAGGTAAACCCGAAAACGCGAACACGTGGTCAATGTCAACGAAACAAAACGGTAGAAAAAGTGAAAAGTATGCGCCAAGTAAAAAAAAAACGCAGTCGTTCGGCTCCCGAGGCGAGAAGAGAAAATTCACCAATTTTTATATAACTCAGGTCGACGAGAATAGCTTTTGTCTGAACAGCTGGCCGATTTTTCGGTGTAATTCGAAATCGACGGACGCGATTGTTTTTTTCGTATTCGCACTGCAGTGTGGATACGGAGGACGAGAGGTGCGATTCGGTCGAGAGTTAAACCCGATATAGTGACGACGACAAATTCAATTTCGCAGAAGTTTCCGCGATCCGGCCGAACTCTGAGATAATTTCAGGAGACGGTCGCATTATAAATGCCGGTGCACGTACTACTCTGGATTTTAACCCGCCAGCTTAGCTCCGGAATAATCGCGAAATCTCATCCACCCTCGGCGCTCCTCGGCGACGTTATCAATATTATGTAATCGAAAATTACGGTCACAGACTTGATTGATTACGACCGCGATAATTTGAACCGCGAACAGAGATACACACGCACGTGTGTCGATTAGCCGAGCGTATATTATTATATTCTGAGAGCAGCCCGCGAGTGCGCTTAATTAACCACCCGAAGCGCGCTACGGACCCGTGCGCTTACCTTGCGCGCCGGTGATAAATAATTATTATCGACAGCGTTCGAGAACAGAACGTTTATATATATTGCACAAAAGTTTTGATAATCACGATCGGAAATCCACGTTCGTGTAACGAGTGGCGAAAATAAGCGAGAAAACCGTAACCCGACCACACTACGAATTATACGACGCGGACGAGGACTTTGGAATTATTATCATCTCGGACACGGTTATATAGTATAGTCGTGCAAAGAAAATCGCTTATTTCGACGAGCTCCGTAGAAGAAGAACCGTTTACCGTTCGATTTATTATCTCCTGCGGTGAACGCGGACTTTTAGTGCGTTTTTACAGCGCCGAACGAACGCAAAACAATCATCGCCGTTGTAAAACCGACGACGGCGACGACGCGCGTAAAAAAAGAACGTTTGTTTGTTTTTCATTTTGTTTGTTTGGGGTTTTTTTCCCATCTCATTCCACGCGCGCGTAACCGGATAAGGCTCGTAAATAAAAAAAAAAAATGTACGTTATGTAAACGTCGTCGCGTCTGCGATACGAAAACGAGATGTTTCATATCGTTGCATAAGCCGACGACGACGTTATAAACATCGAGTGTTATTTTCATACCTGTAACGCGCGCTGTTTTATTTCCGTTCGCGTCACTCGTCTCCGCCGCCGCCGTGCGAAAGTAAAAATTCCGCGACAGATAGACTTGCATAATAAGTCGCGTTTTTTTCTACTCCAACTGTATATAACGAGCGTGATATATTATGTCGCGTATATCGATAATATTATGTTATGAATCCGTTACGTCACGCGCCGTCCTAAACCAGTGTGGTGCGGTCGCAACTCGTCACGAATCCCGGGTTTCGCGTGTCGGTTTTTTTGTTCATTCTTTTCCGCTCGCCGTCTCTAGAGTGTCTCCGGAAGTCGGTCGATTGACAGCCGACACGGCGATATACAAAATACAATTCGAATCGTTCGGACACGCGCGATTTCCGGACGCGATGTAAACGACAGATGAAATATTTCGTTTTGTTTTTCTTCGTTTCCGGGCGGCACGATCGATCGCGGCCAAATCGAAAGTATAAATCGTCGTGAAAATCCGTACACGGGTGTCGCGTCGCAATAATCGCTGCGATCTTCGACTTCGCATCGAACCAGCGATCCGTTTTAGCTGCCATTATTCGTTTTACAACCCATATATTATTATTACGTACCTACACGGTGTAAAAAGATTATTTTCCAGTCGACTGATAAAAAATACTGTTTTACGAGTGTGAAAACAAACGGTCTTTGCTGCAGGTTTTTTTTTTCCGAGTAAAAAGTATCGCTCGCGTGCAATAACCGTTTAGTATACGTACACGAACGTAGGCAAACGATTCGCGCGTTATCGTCCCTGAAAAGCCTCGTGTCGTTTTCGAAAACCCAACACTCCGGTCGAACGGCGAGGAGAGCGCGCGATATAATATTATCATTTCCCTATCGGTTTTTATTATTATTATATAGACGTACGCGTCTCGAGTGGGCGGGACGCGCGGCATTTTTTCCCGTCTCTTTCCCCTCACAGGCCGTCTCGTGCCGCGCGTCGAACATCTCATCGATCGGGCCGAAATCGTTAATATCGCGCGCGCCCGTCGTCCGCACGCCGCGCCCGCGCCGGATATCTAGCGCGCGCACCCGAACGCGGGCCGGACAAAAGGCTCAATCTACTTTAAACGGATTTCATTCGGATCCCACTTTAATCTTGTCCCCTTCCCCGCGCCCGCTCGTTAGGTACATTAAACCCGCTCGTTAAAAAAACCGTCCGACCGCTCGCTCGCACAAAATAATGATAACAACAACAATATAATACAATCGACCCGCGAACATCGCCTGTATTTCACGGTGTAATATCGCGTCGTCGTATACGCGCAAAAACGACGCGATCGAGTAATAATAATATTATTATTATTGTTTTAGATTCCCGGCGGCGAGCCGTTCTCGCGAGGTCCTCGTATTTTGTTTGTTTTTTTTTTTTTTGTCCACTCTCTCGGCGGGCGTAATCTGTTTTCCGTCGCGAAAACGCGTACTACATCACCATTGTTGTATCCGTAATAATATAAACTCGTCGAAGGTCCGAATTTCCCGGTAGTTTAAAAAAAAAACCTATTCGCGGAAAATGAAAAAAAAAATAAATGAAGATTTTCACCACCCTTCTCGCGCGTAAACAGTGTGTGTGTGTTTTGTCGCTTATAAACTGTTATAAGTTATCGTAAACATTAATTCTAGGCGCTACTTTTCGCGTCGAATTCGTCCTGTTCATATTGAAAAACGACTCCGTCGTCTAAAATATAATATTTCGAGTTCAGCTACGTATCGATAGACGCGTCACCGGTCTGCCGGCTGAATCGAAACGAATTATTGCACATTGTACTTTGGACGGTTCGAATGGCGGCGGCGTCCAAGTTTTCCAGACCGTTTCGAAGAGCCGGCGAAAAAAATTCGAAAAGTTTCGTACGCCAATGATACAAACAATCGATAACTCGAAATCGCGTTACGGGCCGAGTTCAAAATCAAAACCCGTGTCCGAATGGCCTTTTTTCATCATTGAGTTTCGACGCGAACTATATTATTTGAAAGCGTCTGCTTCGACCGGGTCACGTATAGACATTTATACTTAAATATTATCAATAAATCGTTATTGTACGACTGCGGTTGTGCCGGTGAAAAATTTAATGGTCAAAACTAAAAGTCTACCTGTATAATATTATTGTACAATATCCTCCACATGTGCTAATAATCATGTTCCGAGAATACATCGGAGGTTATTATACTGTCGTACACAGGTACCTACAGATACAATATGGTTTCACGGGTGTATACGTATAACCGTTAAAACTACCAATTTATCGATTTCGGTGTACATTTTTTCGAATCGAAAAGTAACACGAAAATCGCGCGCATCCTTTTCAAATTGAAAAAAAAACACAATAATATTATGGTAAACGCAAAGAAGCTTTCGCGATCGTCATCTCGTCGTGATATTTTCCGCGTGATACGAAAGCGTGCGACCGGCAAACGCATTATTGTTATCGCCATTACGTAATAATAACGTTCATCTGGGGTCCAAAGAGAGCGAACGGAGCGACGACGAATGGGAAACAACATCACGTTTAATCGAAAGTGAAATTGTTAATTCTGCCCGACGACGACGACGATGACGGTTTTCAGGGGTCGAAAAACCGTTTTATTAACTCTATGGTACGTACGGCTCGTGCCCGGCGGCGAAAACTAATTTCGCACGACGTGTTTGTCTTTTGTTATGCCCTGTCTAACGTGTCAACTGCAGCGGGTATTATATAACAATATAATATACTATGGCAAGTGTGCACCTTTGTATATAATACATATATACAGATGTGGCACGCACGGGGATCACGAGGATCTCGTTAAAAAAATGCCGTCCACCCGTGTTCATCTCGTTCGAGACTTGTTTGCATTTAATTCTCGTTTTACATCGTGTACACCAGTATATATATAATATGTACGTACACCTCTTATTGTTTATCGTCGGCATTTGGTAGGTTTAAACGCGGCTCCTCGTCCGTCGTTTATAATAATATTATTTTCCCGCGGTCGTTAATGGGGGGGTGGTCGCTTCTTTTAAACGTTATTATTAATCGCGAGGATTTTTCTCCTCTTCTTTTCCATTTCAATTATTTTAATTGCTCGTTGCCCACGGTAACGAGATAATAAAAAAAACGTCGTTATTACGATCAATTATTATTATACAATAGATTGATAAACGATCATTTCGACGATATAATTAAAAAAACCGACGACGACGGACGTGTGTACGTTACGTCTCCTCGACGCCGCGGAAATAATAACATAATCACGCGATTACCGCGCGCAGGATATAAACGTTATGATATTATCGGTAATTGCTACATGTCGCCTCGTAAACGCTATTTTTTTCGAAACCCGCCGCCGCCGCGTCATCGCAACGATAATGATAATTAGCGCGGGACAAATATGCGTTTGAATTACGGCTCACGGTTTCGACGACGCGATATGTTTATTAATTAAACGCCATCGATTTTTCACGAGCCTAGGAAAACGTCGCGTAATTCGTTTTTGCTCGCCGATAGTTAAATATTTTAAGTGCCATTGTCGTGTGCGTCCCTCGATATTATTTTTTTTCCATTCGATGTTGTGTACACAGCGCGCGACGTGTTTATATTTCGTTTGCGTTTGAATTTCCACCGTTGTACGCTCACGTTTATAACCGTACGCGGAACTCGCCGCCGGCAGCGATCGAAAAAGAAGACGAAAAGACGAAAAACGAAACGAGCCGATTGTTGTAAAATATCCGAATGTAATACGTTTAACCGAAAAAGCCCCTCCCCTCCCCCCCCCCCCGCCGGCCGTTTTCGTTGGACACTAAGGATTTCGAATATTAATGCGTCACTCACCGCGTCCGGGATAGACCTCTTCCAGAGTCCCAAGAGTTTTCCGGCCATGGCGGCGGGCTTGTTGGCCGGTCGGCTGGACGATATCTTTTGCCAGTCCTGGGCGAGCTTGTGCATCATCCACATGCCGACCAGTCCCATGGCGGCCAACATGGCCAGCCGGATGAAGTGTATGTGCGCCTTGACGGCGGCGCCCATCACTAGCACCAAGAATCCGATCAACGCGAACCTCATGGCGGTCGGGTGTAGCGAGTGTGAATTTTTCGCGTGTTTTTCGATTACCCCCGGACGGAGACGGTAGAACACGACGGTAATGCGCGCGCGCGCTCGCTTCGCAGTCGGGCGGAACCGAGAAAAAACGAAACGGCGGAGACTTTGACGCACTCGAGAACGAAGACGAGACGAAAACGAGCGCGTGTGTGAACGACGCGCGCGAGAGAACTAGCGACGAGTGTGTGTGTGTCCACTGCGGTTCCTCAACGATTGACGGTCGAGATTTTTTCTACAGACGACGACGACGACGACGGCGACGGCGACGTAGCCGCTTTCGGGGGTCGGTGGGGTTCTGTGGAAGAAAAAACTTCCGGTTCGCCGCGTTATGAAATAACTTTCATTTCGTCCGTCCGGACTTTCCGGACAACACACCGCACGACCGTATGTACATACGCGCGTATAAATATATTATGTATTACGCGAGTATATATATATATGTACTCGTCGACGGCGCCCGGTGCGAGACTTCTCGTTTGATAATAACATAATATACCTACATAATAATAATACGCGACTATACGCCGGCGTGTCCGGCGGGAACCGGTTTCGGTTTTTTTTCTCCATTTCCTTAGCTCTTACCGTTCCGTCGGTATCAAACCTACTCGTACGAGCGACAAAAAAAAATGTTGCAAAAAACAAACCTTTTTTATTATTCCGAGAGAGTTTTTATTAGAATATTATTACGCCGACGAATAATACTAGTTGTTTAGCAGCGACGACGCGATGCAGTTTTGCACGCACGCGTGTTATGTGAATGTTTTCTCCGTCCACGGTGGCGTCTGGTCGTCGTTTCTCGGGAAACGACAACGCTATATTTCGATATTATACTCGTATTGTCGTCGACGCGTTTTACGCCGCGTTCCGAGACGCAACAATTGCCGATCCGGCGGCGGCGGCGGCGGCCCACTCGGACAATATTATTCTCCACGCGCTCTCTCTCGTTCTTTTATTTCGTTCGTAGAAGAAGACGAAACGAAAGAATTAAAAAAAAACCAAACGTATTCGTCTCTGGAGGATTTCTCTGTTTTCCTGAAAAAAAAGTTAAATTCCCATCGCATCTTTCGAGAGACGAAAAGTTATAATCCCCCCCCCCCCTCTCTCTCTTTATTTATTTATTCGAGAAATTGTACAAAAAATCAGACCGCACTCGTCGAATTTCTATTCGATATAAAATGAAATTTCACGAAATGCAACAACAAATGACACGCCATATACGAACGCACGCGCGTGCACTTTCATATAATATTATGTAATAGTCATATTTATATATGACATACGTATAATAATAATTGTATCGGACTGTACGATTATTTTTTTCTACAAACTCCTCGGGTAGAGTAAAACGCACACCAAAACGGATCGGAATCTCTTGATATAAAATGGCGAAATGCCTGCTGAAGAGGCTCTGTATTTCTATCGACTCGGGAGTTTTCATGGAATCCGTAATGGAATACCGAGAAAAGAAAAACGTCGGATATCTTCGGACGCGAGTGCTCCGTTTTTTTTTTTTATTTCATATTTCTCGCGCGAAATATCCCGACGGTTCCAATACAATTATCGTAAATGAAAAACACCCGTTTCCGAGGTGAGACATACCAACGACGGCCTCAGACTCGAGTCGAGCTCGTTCGACGAGCTCGAAATAAATCACAAATCTTGTTACAATACGGTTTACGCAATGCGTCACGAACGAATCGTACATTGGACGGCAGTAGAAGGTTTCATAAAATCATAACCGAACGCGCGCGAGTAATTATTTCGCAATGCGATCTTTGGAAGCGGCGGCGGCGGCGGCGTCGTTCGCGTTGTGTTCCGGTGTCCGACGGGGTTTCGCGCTTTGGTTTTCTCCGTCGTCGTATTAATTTTATCGGACGTTGATTGATTCGTTTGAAACGACCACGTCGTATAATAGACACCTGCACACTCGTTTTCGATCGCGCTGCGTAGAGAATTAGTTACGACGACGACGACGACGACGTGTAAATTACGCGCGTTTAAAATTAAAATAAAAAAAACCGCCGAGTCGTGGTTTATTTTTACCGCTCGTTCGCCGGCAGCGGGCGACTGATTTCTGAATCGTGTTTACATTTTTTCGCGATAATCGTTGTTTTCATTGCGCCCGCAGTTACGCTAATCGTTTTAAATCATCATAAACACACATTGTCCACCGGTAATAATATTATAATATACGAACGGGGATTTCGTCCGTCTCCGAACGATTCGCGCAGGATTTCAAATACACGTACATTTCCGTACAGGACATAATATTATGGCGTCCGTCGATTTTTCTCTCTCTCCGCGCGTCTGTCTGGTAAACAATAATTCTATAGTGGAAACGCTCTTCTCGCCGTCACCCGCGGACAATAAACAAAATGTTCACAACGACGACGACGGACGGACGGACGCGCGGGTTCGTTTGTTACATGCACGACAACGGCCGAACACGTATCTCGCATTATAACGGTCCATTAATTCGCATTCGTCTGGCAACTGAAATAATGGCGTGTACATTTCACGAGGAATTTCCAGGCGCGCGCGCTCGCTGCTATATTTTATAATCGATCGTGGCCGGCGGCAAACGCGAGCGATAAAAAATTCGCGTGGGACGAACGGTTAGGTACACGTAACGCGACGTCGCGGCACGATCGTATCGCGCGTTTCTACTATTGTTTTGTGTGTGTGTGTTTTTTTTTCGGCAAAAC
Organism: Drepanosiphum platanoidis; assembly: GCA_948098885.1. Classification (NCBI taxonomy): domain Eukaryota; kingdom Metazoa; phylum Arthropoda; class Insecta; order Hemiptera; family Aphididae; genus Drepanosiphum; species Drepanosiphum platanoidis. The sequence goes on from OX402540.1 coordinate 5,844,766, forward strand.
GAAACGAAAAAAACCTTTTCCTCTGCGCCGCGTCGCGCGTCGCGTTACGTGATCCTCCGCGGCGAGACGACGCGCATCGACTCTCGTTTATATACGTAACAATTAGATATCATCATGTCGTCGCACATTATCATCATACGAGTACGGAACGTTTTCCAACAACAACCGCTCGGAAATACCGGATTTCACTGCGACTCGCGATACTCATCGCGCAAAACGATCGCGAAACGAAATCGCAAGTCGTCTGGACGCTCGTGTGCCGACGATTTCGGCGTGATTACACGTTTCTCGCGGATTTCAATAATTAGGCCGTGCGGGTTATGCCCACTCGCTTTTGGGCCTGAACACAATGACCGGGTACGCGTGACACGTAACGTCCGGGCCACTCGTCGCACTATGCGCACACGGCCGACGCGTGAAAGGGAGGAAATATTATACGAGACGTGCATGACATCTCGTATATTGTTATATTTATCGACCAGAGGTATGTTATTAACAGTCATTACCACCGGGCCTAATGCCGTTCACTCGCCGCCGAGGTAATATTTTTGGAAAAAAAATCAAAAAACTCGCCGATGACTACTTCCTCGTCTGTGTTTGAACACATAGTTCAACACCACAATAGTTTCGACGGCGTTGAACATAATAATATTTCAACATTCGAAATTAAATATATAATTGAAAATGCAACGTTGAAAAAGGAGAAATTTCACTTTGTATTTCGTTTGATTACAACGTCGTCGTTTTCGTCGAGTAGCGAGTATTTATTTTTTTCTCGAAATAAAAGGAAAATGTTGTTAAATCATCGAAGACACACACGCACGCACACACGATGTCTCGGCATTTTTATTACGATGATCGTAATGATGTGTAAAACACACACTGTAATACAGTAGAAAGTCAACAATACCGTATGGCCGGAGATTATATAATGATTAATGATATTTGTATTATGTTCTAATATGGTAATATCATAATTGTTGACAATAGAAGAAAGGTGTTGTGTCCGTTTCGATGTGTTTGGTTAGCGTTGCGAGCGGGTGAAAACCGGACTCGGTATTAAGTATCCGCTGCAGAACGTCGCCGCAGAGAACAAAACCGAATAAAAAAAAGAAATAAATAAAAAATGACACTCGCATATTTGTTACTGGTTCTGCGTCCATTGTTCTTTGCGGACGAGGAAAAATTGGCCAAAGGTTGTTTCAAATTGCTCGAAAAATTAACCTCCGCGTGAATTGAACGTGCCGCGTAAAACCCGCGATGTTACTTGATTGGCTCGTCTAATTAAAAATACAAACGCCGCCGCCGCCGCGAAGTAAATTCAATATTGTTTCCGAGTTTTTCCCTTTCATGTCGGGAAAAGCTCGGAAGAAAATCAAAAAGTAACCTTTAAAAATACCGTCCGGGCTCTAATTTCTAATTCGATAAGATTCTACGCGGGAAACTTTTACGTACCAGATTAAATGCCAGAAAGTTTGACCGCCGAAAACGGGGGAAAAAAAAAAACATCGTCGTAAAACCAATACGCGCTGGATTTCTCACTTAAAATTTAAACAATTTAAAACCGTCGGTGTACCTTGTAGTTGGTTTTTTTTTTTTTTTTTTAACGACGACGCACAAACCATTATTGACTGTTATGTTTGTATCTAATAGTCTTTTACTCGTCGTAGACAAGGCCGCGCGTTTAATAATAGACGTACAAAAACACATTCAATTCACTGGTTTTTTTTTTTTTATCGTTTTTATCGATTACTCGTTTTCAGTCTCTGAGCTGTATAAATGTATAGAACAAACTTACCGCGACAAATAATGTATTTTTCAATTTTTTTCTAATGCCAACGATGCGTTTTAAAGATTATTCTATTCATAGTGTTAGCGACGATTATTACTCGTGATTAATGAAAAGTCAGAAAAATTCGACCACCACGTTCACCGACATTGCACTAATAAGATCTCTCGAAAAAACCTCCACCGGTTGAAAAATCTCGACCGTTTTCGATTCCAAGTATTATTCGATAAATCTACCGGGATCATAATAATATTATTACTGGGTTCCAATTGGAAATCGCTTTTCGACCGCAGTGATTTGTCGAGAACACGACCGACTCGACTCGTCGCAGCGTCGCGGCGCCTTTTTCACTTTCATACACACATTATGCGCGTTCTTCACTTTCCAACGTCCACATACAACGACACACGCGATGAGATCGACAAGACAATAATTATTAACAATCGGGATTATACTGAAATATCATAAATGTATATAAATCAAAATAGTATGCAAGCGTTACGAAATCGAGTTCGGAAATAACACGTTTTTATTTATTGAATTATTCCGTTTTACATTAGTGAGAAAGCAAGTGAGAGCTGGCGCACACGGCGGCGGCGTACGTACCTGCGCGCCCGTTGCAGAGAGACTCGCGTATGTTTCATTTTGTTTATCATAATCTTCGGGCGCATAAAAATATGCTTACTCATCATAAACTAACGCGCTAATAGTTTTACGATGTATTGCATAACTCGATAACGACTCGGAGCGCGAAAATATACGCTTTGGCGTTCACCGGAGTAAAAAAAATCGTCGAGATCGTTTTTTACAACTCGTAATCGTTATTATTCGCTCGTAAAAACGGTTATTATTATTTGGTGTCATCGACGGTTTTGAGATGAAAAATGAATAAAAAAAAATACCCACTGCACCGGGACACGATGATCAACGATAATAATTATTTCATATCCGATTTCGGTTCGGCTTTGGCAGGCAATATTATTGACAACGCGACTTTCTCGATTACTGTTTTTTATTTGATCAATATCAATAATAATTAGCGTCTCGATTGTTATTCGTTACGGATAAAATAACGCTGAGAGAGACGACGACGTGTCCAATGATTTATAAGCTTTTTGTTTTCCTCCGAACACTGCGCAACAGTTGTTTGTGATTTTTTTCATTTTTACTATTTACGTAAATTACGCAAAACATTAATACGATATTATAATATAAACAGAAGAATTACAAATTCGTTTTATAATATTATTATCGAGACGACGCGCGACGCGTATAGTATGCTCACAATAAATAGTCGGAAAAAAAATGAAATAATAATGCGATTTCAAAGCAACAGCAGGATCAAAACGTTTAACGTAGTCCGTGTTGCATTAAATACTACGACATTGGCTCTGCTATTTCCAATCAAATTACTTTCGCCTGAAATAATAACAATAATAATGATAGAACGAGTTTACTCGTTATTGTTGTTTTGAAATTAAAATAAACACTTTGTTTCGGTTTATACAGCTCGCGGTGGTCATAACTGTGAAACGAAACGGTTTTTATTATTTTTTCTAACATTGTCCGTAAATAATCGTATCCGATCCACGGCGTGATGATGATTTCTGTATTGATTATATCGAAGGAGAAATAGGACGACCGATTTTCTAGTCGAAACGAACATAATATTTTACACGTCACACACACACGGCGGCGGCGGCGGCGGCGGCGGCGGCGGCGGTCTCTGACGGTGACGTTCCGTCCGATATAATTCGTGTTGCTCGCGGTGTTCAAAGTCGATCGGACACGATCGTCGTTGTAATTATAACATTATTACACCTAAAGGTACGACGACGTGACGATTTGACGCGTTGCAGCAGTGGGTCACAATTATTACAGAGCGACCGCAGTATTCGATCGTATTTTTACGCGGCCGCGCCGTTTAAATTAGAAGCGCTCGTATAATAAACACATACGTCGTCGTACCTGTTTCTGGTCGTTAAAAATAACATTTCCCGAAAAGTCCTGTAATATGTGCTTTGATTAACTGTAATATTAACTCGCGCGACGGATTTAGTGAGAAATAAAAATTTTAACCGTAAAATTCATGAAAATATTTACGGGTGGCTATAGCGGTTGCTTTTCGAACGTAAAACCTCGACACTGGTGGGTAGTTTATATTATTATTATTAAAATTTTTCAGTTGAATTTCGAATTTTCCGGTGTAATGTTTTCCGAAATAATAACGAGCGTTCGTCGATAAAAAATAATCGCGCTTTCGTCTTTTCATTGTCAAAAATAAATGTACATTTAATCTACGGCAATAGTATCGAGTTTCGACGGACTAAAACCTAGTCTTAAACACACGAATAGACACGATTACACGTTACGTTAAATAGAGAATTAAAATAAACGAAAGTTGAATTTCAAAAATCCGCACTGCACTCTGAATCGTTAAATCTTTATTACCCACCAAAAACGATTAATAATTCATACGCTTTTATGGGAATGTAACGTACGGTTACGTTTCCCCGAAACGAATGAATATTTCGAATGACTTTATTCGTATTATTATTAGATAATATATAATATTGTTTATTCACTACTCCTATTACGCTCTATTCTCGTATACGATATTATGATGATTATTATTGCTACGATAAATTATTAATGTTTACTTTTCTCAAGCGGTAATCCGTTGTGTAGAAACTATAGAAAGCACTCGCTCGATAGTTTCAGTTTGCGTTACTACTTAGATTCGTATCGCAGAGAGAGAATTACGCATATCGATGAGATGACGACTTCTTAATAATTTCATTTCGCTTTCCAGTCGAGTGTTTGTTTAAACAATATTATTATTGAAAATCAACCGGAAGAAGCGGAAATCAGACGCGCGCGCGCGCCAAGTAAGAAATACACAAATAGACCACCCGTATGTTGACAGCAGTGAAGCAACTGGGGACCACTTGCCCGGGTTTCATCGCGAAAATATGTACTCCGGTCGAATTAGATACAGGTGAGTCGTTTTGATCGATTTGATAGTAATAATATGCATTTGCATATCAAAACGATTTATATCGGTTACGAATCGTTATAATGAAAAATTAAAAAGTTATTTTTACGTGTATTTTAATAGTCGTTTATATCCGGGCTCTAAAACTACATAATATATTGTTTAAAACACAATATGAATATAGATAGTTTATATGTAAATATTGATTTTTACAAATAAACGATAATTATTAGAAGGTTGATAATATTTCTTTTAACAAAACACAGAGAAATACTATCGCACACCATTTGTCGAGATAAAATCTGAACGATTTTTAGGTCTGGTGATGCAGTCGCTGAAACGAGTGCAGCAACCGTATACGTCATATTTAATTTGAATTTGTTAATTAATCAATTTACGAAATTAATTTTCCACGACGACGAGGCCAAACTTTACGAATTCAAACTATATATGACGATCTGTTCATCTCGTCCCTCCGTTTCGATTATTTTCACGATCAAGAGTCGACAATAGCGTCCGTGGCCGACGATGACGTTTGGCGAAACGCTAAAGTATTAATCGTAAGCGCCGACCGACAAAACACGCGACGCGTGCGATTATCGTTATTTTATTTCGTTAAATTATGCACTCGGCGCGGGTACGCGCTTTTGGCAAACGGTACGTTTATTTTTATCGCGCGGCCCCCCTCCCCCGGGGGGCGTTTTCGTTTGAATTTTACTTAATAAACGAGAGTTTAATCGCGCGATCGATCGTCCATAGAGCCGTAGTAGAGTTTTAAACGAGATACCTAAAACGTTTTTAATAACGCCGCGTTACGCCACCGTCGCGGTCGTCGGCGACCGCTTTGATTTTCTCTCTCTATTATTCCGCGAACTGGTACGCCAGCGTCCGGCGCCCAACATCATCGACGTCGCGGGCCCGTGGAAAGTCTGGGAACCGCCGGATTACCGATCGCGACGGCGCGGCGCGGCGGCGCTTCGCGGATAAACGGCTAAATTACGTGCGTTTCCGTGCATCATGTTTCAGCGACCGCTGTTTCATACCTATACTTACGCTATTATTCTACATGATTATTACGTCTGGCCGCCAGATTATACGCACAGATTGCGGCCGAAAAACACGCCGCGCGTCTTAATGACTGTCGAATTGAAAGTGTAATTATTTATACGTACGTGGCGGCCACCTCGTAAACAAATAACCCGGAGTGCGCCGGGCTACTCGTCATACTCGATCCCCGAGTGAAATTGCGCCTAGGAAACGTAAACACATAGCGTTACAAGTACGCGAGTTGCGTAATAAGAATACGAATTCACGACGATAAACTCGTGTCCGTTTTTTACTGCGGCGCGAAACTGTTTTACAACCCCGATTTCCGTGTCGCCGAGTACGCGCGCCAATGATATTACCAGTGTGTGAACTAATAAATAAAATACATTTGGATTTTATTGCATTTTACGCGATACATATACGAGTATATATAGTAGTTTTATTAGGTACGATAAATAAATAAAAAAAAAAATCAACTGGTTTATTATCCGGCGGTCGGTGCTCAAATTATATCGATGGTAAAATATTGCTGTAGGCGTTGTATAACGAGCTCGAAACGTATTTTTAACGACTCCTTCGTACTATTATGTCTTATCGAATGAGTGTTACTTATTACGCATTGGCTATATAAATTAAAAGTAAAACAAATTGCTTTCGTTGAAATTCTTCATCGTCGTTACAATGTTTTCATATACTCACTATTGTATAGTTCGAATAAATGTATTCGCAGTTACGAGTTCGTTCGAGTGTTTAATTGTCTCGTTTATAGGTGCGATGTACGTCAATGCAATAAACTTTAACGGTTTAAGTATATAACGGTGAGTTTAATTAATAATAATTATTATCCTAACAAGTCGTACGCGCGTTTAAATAAATATACCCGAGATAGTTGACGATTAAAAGAGAAAAAAACGTTAATGAAATATTATTTGCCATTGGTAGAAAGTTTAAAAAATTTCGAACAGATATTATAGATTTCGATATAGATTCTTTTTCTTCGCAAACGTAGATGAAACGACGATTTTTTTACTCGACGTTTTGGAAAATGTAATACAATACTCTTGGCGATTTATTGTTTCTAATAGAGAATAAAAATCGCGAACGTTTTTTTTTTTTTTTTTTTGGAAAAAGCGTCAGCGAATGAAAATATGTCGACGAGATCTAGAATTTCAACGAAATAAAAGACGACCCGCCCGCCCCGCCGAGAATAGTATTTTTAAAGCGATATTACGTTACATTGATTTCGAATTCCGGAGACCGACCGAACCGTCAATAATATCAATCGCCCTGTATATAGTATGTGATCGGTTTCCGTTTTCGCCGGACGATTCTTGTGCTCGAAAGAAAATCGAAACGAATCAATTAGTTCGGACCGAAACAACCGCCCTTATATTTTACACACCGTCGGACGCGCAATCGCGACGATTTAAAACTCGAGTTTCAAATACACAATAATGAACGACCGCGCGGAACCATCGTCGTAACACAACGGGATAATGTAATCATTTCTTTTGCGTCGCGAAAAAACCGTTCGGCAACGTTCGTTTTCAAATATCTTTACGCGCCTAGATAATAATATTATGTTATACGCGCACGTGTGTCGTATAACTTTGTCAGTGCGTTACAGAACAGTTAGTACCGCAATAGTAATATTATACGTGACGTAGAAAAACGCGAGTGAAAAAAAACCAAACAATTATCGTCACGACGGCGACAACCGCGGAGAAGCGTACAATAACACTATCGGTTTTCAAAACACCGTATAGGTCAGGCTTGTCCGACCATACAATTTGTATACATCTCAATAAGCTTTTAAGAATTACAAAAACAGACGATTACGAGGTTTAATATGAAAATAAAAAATACATTCGATTTTAGAATATATACCGTACACAGTAGAAGCCGCTTATTAGAAACACTTTGGGACCAAAGTGAAATGTGTCAATATTAACCGATTGTTTCTAATAAGCGATTGGTTTTATTTGTACTATGAAAAACACAAAAAAAAAAGTGAAAAATACGCGAAATTGCTCGTTTTTGCTCCTTTGGCTTTGTTTAGTAGGAGTGCGTATGATGGTGTGTTCTCAGATAAAGCTCTAAAATAAAGTCCAAGCTTGATGTTCTCCCTTTTGTTCCGACGTTGAAACCATCCTTCCCGTCGCAACAAAATCGTCTTTCCACATTTTCCTTTGCCAGGTCTTCTGCTTTTTGACGTAAAAGTCGACCAAACGGGCATCTTTTTTTATTTTTTTTTCAAGATAAAGTACAGTCAAAATATAAACGTGACGACGACAGCAAAGATAACATTAAATTACATTGGTAAACGCACGACTTTCGCCCAATTGTTTCAAATCCGATTTATTTTCAATGTTCTAATATACGGCCGCCGGTCCGTCCCGGTTCATTTTGTTTCAATAACGCGCGATTGTATCAATAATTATCCGTGTTTCTAATAAGCGGCTTCTACTGTAAGTAGAATAGAAAGGAATTATAGTCGTGAAATTTCGGATTGTTTTTCTTTGAGCGAAACGCAAGTAGAACGATGTACGCGACTATACGCTATTTTTGGAAAATCGTCGGGAAGGCGACCCTCTCGTCGTGTTGAACTCGTGATTTTTCATCTGCGATTTCCTTCGCGAGTAAATCGTTCGGACGATTGTTTGTCGATTAATCGAGACGACAAAACAAACGTGTGAGAACGGTCGTCGAATTCGACGAGTGAACAAAGATATTAATACAATATTATCGAACAAAAACCGCCAAGTAACGCGGCCAGTACAAAGTATTAAATAGAGAAAATAGTAGAAAATAAAAAGTCTTTAATAATAATTCAAAAAAAAAAAAAAACCACCGATACTACGTACATGCAAGTTATTTCTAAAACAATAATTAGTTTACTGTATGATGTGTTGAATACTTAAAAACAGACAGTTTATTGAAATATAATATTCGACATAAAAATTAAATAAACCCTAGAAGACGAGACCTGTGTGTTTATTAGGCACGGGGGGGGGGGGCGTAAATTCTAGGAAACTGTCCGTGGGGGCTCGCGGAATTTTCTCCCGTCAGGGCAGTTTGCCCCATTGTTCCGGCGCCCGCGTATCCTCCGGCCCGCGGTCGTATACGTGTGGAAAAAAACCGTCGCGAGTGTTCGGAAAAGTCGAAATTGTTATCCGTCCGCGTCTCCGGGAAATTATTATAATAACAACGCGCGACGACGGTTCGTAACGACGACACGTACGTATTTCAGCGGCATGAGAAAACACACTCGGCGAGTCGCAACGGCCGCCGGGGCGAGACGACACGTTTGCTCGCGCGTCGGCTCGTCTCGCGCATTGTTGTACGGTACACGCGACAACAATATACCTACTCCGCACGTCATAATCTGCCCGCCGTAATCCGCCATCCGATCGTGATCGGACGCCGGGATTATTAATTTCTCACCAATTCAATACGTAATATAATTATAAATTATTATGACGTGCCCGCGCGCTCGTACGTATATGTAGTACGATTATTATTACGTCGTCGTCGCGCGAAAGAGACGTTTCTCTCCGTCCGTCGTGTTGCTCGGGCGTTTCGGGATAGACCTCGACGAACGGGCCAGTGTCTCCCGGAAGTGTGCGGGCGAAAACCGCTACACGTCCGCGTGTCGAGTATTTTTCGTTAAAATTCAAATAAAAGAGACGCGCCGCCCCGTGTCCGATTCCCGTTCGAACCGAACCCATTCGAACTAGACGAGTTCGAATTCTTTGGGTTTGAAAAGAAAACCACGAAACTTAAAAACTCTTTGAAATTATTTACTCAAATACTATATACATCCGGGCTCCGGGCATATTTGTATTAATTCAATTCAAATTATTAAATTATTATATATTAATTATATTCAATATTATTCGGACAGTGCCAATAATATGTATTATTTTAAACGTTTAAACTATTTATAAATACACATTTATTATTTTGTGTCATAGTCAAAATGAGATCAGATAAAAGTCGGGTTTTTCGATCATTTGACATAATATTGTACGATAATTCAGTTAATTTTTCAAACAAAAAGCAATAATCGTTTACAATTGACATCGTTTTTTATGAACTATTGTTGTCTGAAAGAGACATTTCTGATTTTTTTGGGGCTCCGTAATTTTTTTTAGGAACATAAGGGCTCCGCGAACAAAAAACTTTGAGAACCGCTGCTAGACATATTATATTGTTTGGCTCGTAGAAAATAGATTCATAAGATTTCAAATAAAATTGCCGGCCGATTATACGACTCAGATTCAGATCAAAAGTTCGCGTTTCACATTCGTAATTCCTATTGAAAACTATACGTTTTAAATTCGTTCGCGAAGAAAAGTCCGAAACACAAACGCGACAGACGTGGAAACATGAATTATTCGTTCAACGATATCACACGAGATCCGAATCTCGTAACCTTCTGATTTATTAATATATATTTTCACACGATTTATAATAATTATTGGTAATCTTTACTACGTCTTGCTGCGACGAAAGAAACGACGTTTTTTAGTCGATTCATAACGGTCGTCGGGAGTAAAATTGTTTACACTATCTCGTTTATACCAACTTATGGCGAATTAATAATAATAAAAAATAAAAAAACCATTACCACGGCCGCGATAATCCATTTTCTTTGATCACGTCACGGCGGTGATTATTAAAAAAACTATTGTTTTTCGCGAGACGTTTTAAAGGTTTTTTTTTTCCAAATGAAATGTGCAATAATAATTATTCAATTTTAAGCGAACAACGGTCTGTGGCACAGCTCTCTTGAACTAGCTAGCATTGTTTAAACTTTGATAGTGAAACGTCATAAATATTCCGAAAATAATTCGTCCCTTAATTGGAATTCGAAATCAGTAGAAAACACGAACCCCTTTATCAGTTAACAATGTTTCCACTCACGTTCAACGTGACTGCATTTAAAATTCTCAAACACAACCAAATAATAATACCGCAATTTATATATTATTATTATTATTATTATTAATTAGTATTCATATTTTATATGAGAGTGGTTGGTTTCCATTTTATTTGCATTCGTCCAGACGTACGCGCTACGTAAGAATTCATTAATATTTTAATTTTGTCCTAATTTTCTGTAATAACTAACTGGTAAGAACATGAAATATTATATATACGCATTGTATTATATACAGGGTGTTTTGCGAGAAATTACTAATTGCGATTTCTCGTGTATAATATTATTATGTCGATAAAGATATTCAAATTTTGTTTCGTTTTTTTCCATATAGGTTGTGTCATAACGTTTTTTTTTTTACGGAATTCGTTTCCAGCGATGCTTGAAAACTTAACTTAAAAATATCGCAAACGATAATTATATAAACGATAATTCGTGTTCGGAAGAAATTGAAATGTGAATTTATAAATACGAAACAACGATCGGTATTCCGACGGTTTATATTGAGGTATTATCGTAAAGGCGTGCTCGACTTGCAGAGTCGAGTGCGGCGCGGAGAGGGAAAGGATCGCGGCAAACCTATAATCGTCTGTGCTCGCCCTGTGCCGTTGATAAATTATTTAGTAATTTGCGCGTTCTTATAAAACATATTTATTCGTTTTTAAACGCGGCGGCGGCGAGGGGGGGGGGATAGAGACAGTAGACGATTAATTATCGCTATCGCGTACACCGGCGAGTCCCGGCGACCGTACTTAATCACACAGAGGTGTGTTTGGATATTTTTGCGGAGAGGGGGGTGTGTGTTCGGTGTGAATAAAAATGTACTTTTAATTGTGTTCTATTGTGAACGAATACGCCTTGCCATTATACGAGTGCGCTCTCGATGTCCGACGCCTAGATTAATATAATAATAATAATAAAAGCAATTACACGATGTAATCGTTTTTTGAAAATTTATATTTCAACGGAAAACGACTGTTTGGTAGATAAATTAACGATAAACGTGTTACCCCCCGCCTGTTAAATTTTTTTACGCTGACAAATTTCGTCGTTTACACAATGTCTCTACGAATAAACAATATTATGTGCTAATCGATAACACAAAATTCGTGTTTACACGCTAATATTGGCAATTGCAGATATTCAAACTTATATACATATTATTATCATAAACTATTATATTATTATTTCTAATTAGCGTTATGTTTTTTTTTTTTTAGAAAAAACAAAAGAAAATCGAGCTTTTTTCCACGTTTCGATCGCCCGACCGAAAGAAAAAAAAAAACAAACTCGGACACGTGAAACTATCCACGAGGTAATTTTACGCGCTTCGATTTAAATTTAATAATAAAAATAGATTATATTATAATGTTTAAAACACTGAAATGTTAGTAACGGAATAGTAATAATAATTATTATCGTCCGCCGGAAAGAACGTGTTTCGTAATGTACGACGTTTTTCGATTATTTTTACGCGCGCGCGCGCGCGCACGTTAAAAAAATGGAATATAATATTATTTCATGTCGGAAATAATATCGTCAGCGATAAAAAGATAACGCGTACCACACGCGGGTGGTAAACGTTTTAATCGTAAATATTTCATCAAACTAATAGTGTGCAATATATTTCGACGTCTTGTACGGTATATTTCACGCTAGAATAAATTCACTGTACGGCGGCAACGTAATTTTATCGGCGCGCCGCGGCGGTGCATTGCTGCTTTTTTAAATCGTTAGTGTTTTAGTTTACTCTGTGTTTAGTAAATCGTTTTCGCGACGTAATATTAACAAATCGAACGCGATCGATTCGCTCCGCGTTGCCGCCGCCCGGATTTATTACGCCTACTTGAATAGTATAACAAGGGCGGATTCAGGGCACCAGGGGCACAGTCAATTTTCTATCGACATTTTACGAGTATAAATGAAAAATTCAGTAAAAATAAGGATAATACTATTATTATGTGCATTCAAACTGATAAAACAGTGGTTACAGGGGTAACATAACTAGACGTTTTTGGTAAAAAACATTATAATGAATCTATAAAACTCGAAATAATATTAATGTCATCGCCTCCTTATAACACAACCTCTATTTTACCGTTTTATCGAACGTATTGTTAATCTTCCGAGCGCGATAAGTATATTATAATTATTATTTCGGGTTAAAAACACACGATTAGATTACGTCTAGCTGTTCGCTACTGGATTCCGTAGCGAAATTGTCCAACGGCGGACACATGAAATGTACCAAGTTGTGTTGTCTGACGTAATTGTTTTGGCTCGCGGCGCATTTTTCGAGCCAGTTGACGACCAGTTGTATTTGCGCCTCCGACAGGGCCGGCCCGATGCCCGGAATCACGAAACACACGGCGGCGGCAAACCGGTTGCCAAAGTCGGACGAGTATTCGGTCCCGACGCTTTCGCACTCGATCGCCTCTTCGTCGACGACGATTTTCGAACGCGACGAGTTGGTCGGTTCCTCCTCCTCGACCGCGTATTTGCTGTAGTTCGGCGGCTCCGTTTCGTCCATCATCATTTCCTCGAACTGCGAATACATCTCGTCCAGTCGATCGTAGTCGTCGTCGTCGTCCGTGACCGTTGTCGCCGTATGCCGAGCGAGATGATCGTGTTTGGACTTGGTCGCGCGCGACTCGCCGCCGTACGATTCGACCGAGTTGTGTTCCGACACGACCGACCGAACGCTCGGCTGGTCGCCGTCCGAATCTTCGCGTTCTTTTTCCTCGTCGCTGCGCGCTTCGCTGTCCGAGCTCTCTCTGCCGGCGTGTATGAAACCCCTCTCGTCGAATATCAGACCTTTTAGTTGATTCTCGTCCGTCTGGTCGACCGCTTTCGCGTCGTCGTTCAAGTCGGTCTTGTCCAGCAGCGAGAAAACGGACTCGGCCGATTCGCTCTCGGCCGCCGAGTCGTCGTTATCGACAACCGGACCCGGCCCGTTGTTCTCGGTCTCCACCAACACCATCATGACGATAAAATCTCTGTTCGCTTCCGCGGTTATGCTGTTGTCCTCGTTCATGTCCACGTCCGTGTCGTATTTGTCCATAACACTCGCTTCGGTAAACTCTTCCGAATCCTTGTCGAAAACCGCGCGATGTTCGTCGATGTCGTATTCGTCGTAGTTCGACGGCAGCGATAGCGTTTCTCTGATGCTACTATGATGTTCCTCGTCGACGATTTCTTCGTAACCGATGTGCTGCTCCGTTTTCAACTGTTCGCCGCCGTCGTCCATTATTTGATCGTCCGTCGCGGACACTAGCGAAACCACCGACGAGTCGGACGTCACGCTCGAAACGCTCAGTAAAGACAACATGTCGTCGTCGTTCGGTTTGTATTTGAATTTTCCGTACCGCGCCAGCGCCGCGAAGTCGTCTGCCGGCGGTCTGACTATCGTATTTTTGAGAAATTCGCTAAACGACCCATCCGGTAAGTACGTGTCGTCGTCCTGCTGCCAGGCCATGATTCCTTCCGCCGATTTCGTATTTTCCAGTGCGTATTTGGCCGAGTTTCTGACTTTACTGCTGATGGAACACTCGTCGCTACTCATTTGGAAATCCGACGAGTCCGAACCGCCGCAATCGGAATCCGAGTCTACGTTTTCCGTTACGCCATCGAGTTCGGCCGGTTCCGGGCCTTTGTCGGACGACTTTGGGTCCACCACGTCGAGCCTCGCCAAAAACCGATAGACGGTCACGAAATCGTCCAGTAGAACGCCCTTCGAGTTGCCCTTGGACAGCGTGTCGCACAACAGTAACATGGTGTCTCGCAGTCTGTTGTTGAGATACGCGGCGGCGACGCCGATAAACTCTATCGATCTAATGTACGTTTTGAACTTGCCGATTTTGATTATTTCGTAGAACAGATTCTTTTCCAGCGAAAAGATGGACCACATTTTTTCTATTCTCTTGTTGCTCACGTACTCGCCGGACAGCGCCACGGCCAGCGCTTTCAGCGTGCTCGGAGACAAGCCGCCCGGGCCCGGTTTCATGTCGCGCGATTCCACGTACGGTTTCACCGGCGGCTGTTTGTTTTCGGCTTTCATGCGGAAATAAATTCCGGACCACCGGAGCAGGTCCGCCGGTTCGGTGCGTATGGCGCCTTTGGACCAGTCTTCAAACATTTTCGACATATAACTGGGGACGACGACCGCTTTGGGTCCCGTATAACTAGTCCTTGACCCGCAGCTTTTATTCTCGGGCATGGTCGAAGGAGAAAATCGCGCGCGAATGGTTTCACACGCAAACAATATTATTAACGGTATTGGACGACGATTTTCATCACATAATTACATAATAATATATTGAAAATATTTTTGATAACATGGCGAGTTTGGTGCTTAGCAATTATAACAACGCCAAATAATTTTGAAACGCACCAAGTGTTCGCGGCGTAAACTATTAATTTTCAGCTGTTTGACAATAATTAAAAATATGATCGATTAAATACATTTTGTGTGGAAACGTTTATTCAAAACGCTGAAATATTTTATTTTTTTGTACGCAGACATTTTTTCTACTAATTATATACAATACATACGTATAAAAGAACATGACTCGTTTAAAGTATCGAATGTTTTATTGGTTTAATTTTTTGTTTGTTAATCTTTCTTCGCTTTTCGCACTCTCCGGTCCGGCGGCGGTTGTATTGGATTTTAAAAATTACCTATGATTTCCGTTTTTTCACTTTCGACTAAACCATTACTCCGTCCCCGAAATTTAAAACTTTCCGAAATCATAAATCAAACGAACGATGGAATTATTAATTAGCTTGCAGCAAAATAATACGTTTGAACGTAATCACTACAGAGTCAATCGTTAAGTGCGTTATTGTTCAGTTTGTATAGGTATGCCGCCGAATAATCATCAAATAAGTGTACCGGACTGTTCGGTCATAATAATATTGCATTCCGGCGCGAAACAATGAAATAAAACGTTACGGGTAATCTGTTATTAATAGAAGTCTCGTCTCGACCACTGTTTCTGGAACTGTACGCACACAACAACACAACGCTACTCGCGTACTGAAACGCCACTTGAAACGGCCGACTTTGGTTCGCGGAAATTGTCGTCGAAAACTCAATCTAACGCGCGCGTTAATTTGTTATTTAGTTAGTGTTCGTTGTCACACGACATAATATTATATTCGGAGCGAAATATCGTCTTACCCATTTGTTATTATTTATTGAAACGAACTAAAAACGAAAAATAGCTAGCCGCGCGCGCGCGCGCACACAAAGCGGTCGGTTTTTGACAGTAATTTACTCGAGACGATTGTGTTTTAGATTCGGTGCGACGACGAACGCGAGGTTTCGATTTAATTTCCACTCGAATACGTTTTGATTTGTCCGCCCGGTTACCGTTATTTCAGACGGGACAGGCGCCTCCCGTACGTATTCTAAAACAATCTCACTTATTAAAATGCGTATTCGATTGATTTCCCACCGGCAATCGTTTTTCAAAATATAATATTATACTTTATATTGTTCTCCACGTCGGTCACTCGAATCGCCGCCTCCGTAGTTAGAATAGAAATCAATATGATCTTATTCGTGAAATAATTTTCATAGACGTTTATATAGCCATTTGTATTGACATAATTTTACCGGACGTATTCCTTTATTTGTTTGATCGCCTTAAAAAAAAAAAATACCGATAAATCCGATTGAATTAAATGAAAATAGTTTTTTCATGGGAAACAAAACGTTTTTCATTTTCAACGCGCCGAAAACGAGTGTTTGTTTTTTTTTTTTTTAATTAAAAATTGTATTGATAATTGAAAAAATAAAACTTATTACTCGCGGTAATAAAAAAAAAAAAACATTTCAAAACGTAAAATTTGAAAATTTGAAAATATATAATATAATATTAGTTGTTGCTTTCTCTCGATCGAATAATACTTATAACCATATGATTTACATAAATTAATTATATTATATAATTATATACGAACGGGTTGTTAACGTTGTGATCGTCGCGCGATATTGGAAACAAAGGTCAATAGTGTTGTCGACGAATTCGCAAAATAGATATTATATAACATAGATATATCGGTAGAAAAAAAGAAAAAAAAACGCCAGTCAATTCGATTGCATACCTCGTTTGGCGTACTCGACTCCGAAACACGTCCGGGAGGCGCTAAATCGGACTAAAAAAAAAAAAACTTCCATCGCCGATGTTTCAGAGGCGACTCTCGAGTGGGGCCCGATCGAATCGGGGTCTGTCCGAAACACGACGACAATGTCGACTGCACGAAATCACCGCTCGCCCGTTAAAGACGTTAACCCTTCACCGATCCTCCTTTTTTAGTTTGAATAATATTCAAATTATCGAGTGTAGACAAAAAAAACGACTAGCGCAAAAACAATGTTTCTTTTATCGACGCGTCCGAGACCGACCCGTTCAGTTATTATGTAAATAATAATTATCTTGCGACCATAGTCCGATGTTATTATTTAATTATTTCCAACCCGAGCCGGCAAGAACCTGTAGAAACTAGTTTAAGTATCTATTCTATCGCGTGAAAACCTGCGGAACGGAATCCCATCCGAGTGAAAGTGCTTGAAACGTATTTCTAAGACTCGATAATAACGTCGTATTATTACCGCGCACATTAGACAATAATTATATTACCGTAATATTATTTTTCGTGCCAACAATACTCGCGTACTACAATAGTTAATATTGTTGTATTCGACACGATAGTTTTGAACATTTCCATGTGCTTTTTAAATTCTCGAACCATATGTTAAAAATTTACATTTTCGTCTCGAACGTCGACCAACGTTGAATTTCACCAAAGCATAATAATAATAAATTATCCAATGACAGATAAATGTTTATTTTTTACACGCGATTCCTCAATAACATCTATCTATCGCGTAAATATTACCATGTTAATTATGATAATTTTTTTCATTATTATTATTATTGCCTCGGGCTGTTTATTATTATTTATAGACGACTCGCATAACACTTATTGTAGATTGTTTTCGTACGCGTTTTACGCCAATCGATAGGTACCATATTTTTAATTTTAATCGTACGCCGGCCGAGTGTTTTTCACCGGCAGGATAGGTATAATATAATATTCTAACAGGTTCTCGAAACGCGCGCGCTTTCTTTATTATTATTAAACGCGCTGAATTATTAATAAGCCGACGCGGCGAGTCACGGCAGGCCGAGCTAACCGTTTACCTTGGCTAATCGTTACGAATATTTTGTACCGATATTCGAGTGGCTCCCGAGCGTAAATCACCACATCGTTCTCGCGCGAACAAAACGGGCACACGATGTTATAATAATTAGGGCGTTGAGAAAACGAGGAAAAAAAACCGAGAGAGTCCTTGACCTCCCCCGCTCATGACGACTCTCTGTTTTTCCGTGCCACATTCTTGGTCGCAATCTTACATAGACGACCGCAAATGTTTGTCTTACGTTTTTCTTTATGCGAGACACATTCTAAACGTCCGCGTCCGTCCGAAACGGAGAAATCGATCGAAAACTTTGTGTTTTCACAAAAAGGGGTTAAACGGAACGTTTATTTGTTCGTTTCGTACGTAAAATATTATTCTCTGATCTAAGTGGCTGGTAAATTTGAAAACGTAATTCCTTACACACGGGTCTTACTATCAAAAGAAAGAAAAAAGAACGATAAGCGTAATTTCACAAACAATTTTACCTAACGTTTGATGTCAGACTGGAAATTTTTGTAATTGGAAATTTATAAAATATTAAAATATACATTAAAACTTGAACATGTAATACGAGGTTTTCGATGAGTTTTCCAAACGCAAAAGAAATTACCGAAATCACCTGGACAAAATGAAATTAGATAAACGTTGGAAAAAAAATATATTATTCATTTTGACGAATTTCGATTGAACAACACGTCTAATAATAATTAGTTGTTGTTTTTTATTTCTAAAGAAATCACTTATAAAATTATCCTCAGGGGTAGATGAATAGAGAGACCTCGCCCGTCACCTCTTTCACTCGTTTTTTTCGAGACCAACGGTACATTAGCGTCGTGTTTATTAGATTTGCAACTCACCCGTCACCCGTCACCCGTATGTCATTCGAGTCTTACGTCTCGCCCACGTTTTGACGTGATACTATTTTTTTTTCTAAGAATTTAATTGAAATGCGCGTCGCGTAATTTCATATGCATCGCGTGGAAAATATTATTCGTAAAGTGTATTCTAATTGAATTTTAACTTACGTTAGACGGATAAGAGCGGTTTAATTTCGAAATGCAGTCGAGAGACTGTTTTGCTAATGGAAAACACACAAAGCATAATATTATAGTCGACGAATTTTTCAAGCGACGTGAGCGAATAAAACTATCGATTTATTTCATTTCTGTTTTCAATTAGAAAATAATAATATTACTCTCGCGTAGTGCGTTTTGAACTGCAGTGACTCGCCGACGATCAAAAACGAACAGTACTACTGCAGGAGGAATCCTCGTGTGCTATCCTGGAACGCGCGCCATCGATCGTGTTCGTCCGGCGTTCCGTTCGATCGTTCCAGACCGAAGAATTCACGACAAAAACCCAACGTGCTCGGTGTTTCGTACAAAAATGTCGAGCGCACGCCTTGTCCGCGGGCTACACTTTGGCAACGTTCGCCGTGGTTTTCGTCGGGAGGCGATGAAATATCGCGCCGTCGCCACCTTTTAACGATACGACGACGAGGCACCCGCCGGCAATCGTTCGCGATAACTAGAAGTTATGTGCTATAAAATTCGTTGGCGAATACTTTTCATATCGAAAATCCGTTTAACAGAATATAAAAACGGTGACTAGAGATCATCACGTCCGTTCTTTTGACGTTTTCGATGACTACGAAAAGTTCTCGAGCCGATTAAATTAACGTCGCGCGGTCACTTGTACATCTTATTACGTCTCGGAGATGAAAATAAAACCACTGGTCGCGGAGAATTAAGACATTCATTTAACGCCGCGGCCGATTCTCCGGGGGCCACGGATCACGCGGATTAAGAACCGCCCGCCCGGTCCGCGCGCGCTCGTGACTTAAACAATTTTCGCGTTTTCGACGCGTGCCTTTTAACAGCCACGGGTTTGTGTGCGATCCCGGTCTCGAACCTTTTTTTTCCTCCTGTTTTTGCAGTCGATAGACCGATCTCGGACGCGTTCGGGTCACCGACGATTTTGAAACGTTATGACGGCCCGGCGCGGCGGCGGCGGAGCGATATTTTTCGACTTTCGTATATTCGCGTTTTCCCTCTGTCTGGGTGCGCTTCGACGCGTAAATAATACCTCATCAGAGCGGTTGTTGTGTCGAGTTCACTGGGACAATTCGTCGGAATAGTCACGTCTGTTTTTTACTCGACCCTTGTTGCAGCGTTACGTCAGTTACGTCAGGCTTTAGAAATAATTCCAACAGATATACCCGAAAATAACACGTCTGGACATCGCGTGTTATATTTTTCCAATTTCTTCTCATCCGTGAAATGAGAATTCAAATATCCACTACAGACCGCGACGTTTGTTCGAACATTTGAAATGAATTCGCCGCGTCACGTGTTATGTCACACATTTCGTCGTCAGTATTGTGACATTTTCAAACGAAAAAGTACACTGGTCTTGGGTAACTTTACTGCGTAGTACTAAAAAAAACACTGCCAGATCAAACTTCAATCGATAAAATACCGATACGACTCGATATGCTTAGTATTCGGTTCGTTTGAAACCCAAGTGTTTATTAAATTGTAATCAAACATTCGTCGTCGTTTTTTTTTTTTACCGTCGTCTCCGCGATGTAACCGGATTTTCGAATTTTTCGAACTGTTTTCGACACGACGTACAGGTCGACCAACTCGAAACGATCGCCACTACGTTATATTTTTATCTGCACGCCTTAGTTTTGGATTTCGGAACGTCGAAACGCAGCATATTTTCTAAACCTGTTTTCCCGAATCGCGGGCAACGACGACGTCCGCGAACACACTTGACCGCGTGCTACCGAATGCGTAACTATTACGGCATCGCGTGCGGCAGGTAGGTAGGCGGCACACGACGACGACAATATCATAACGATCAGCAAGTGAATTCGTGATGAAAACACATTCGTACGGAGAAACGACGACGACGAGACGATCTAATAGATTAGAACGAGTTCACGCGAACCGTTCAAATTTCCCGCCTCTCGCGACGGCACGAAGGGGGGGGGCTCGTTTTATTTATTTTTTTTTATCATTTTTTCAAGCGCGCCCGGCTCCCTCTACATCCCCTTATTTAATCCGACGTCGCGTTATACATAATGCATTCGCCGTATGAATGATTGAGCGTTCTCGTCGGGTAAATAGGTAAACGCAGACGTGTGCACATAGATTATGCACGTGTTCGCCGCCGCGCGTCACATCCGTAGGGCTCCCCCCCGCGTAACATCGATATATTTTATAGAAAACGCGCGACGGTGTCTTAAAACGTCCCTCCCCTACGCCGACACATTGTTCGAATCGATTACCCCCGTCGTCGACGGAGAGAAAAAAACACACCCCCCCGACGAAATTTATACGTACATACGTTGTCGGACGATTTTACGAGCTCTACTAGAAATATGTGTTGTCCTTCGCTAAGCCCGGCGCAGGATAATCGAGACCGGCGGCGGCGTCGCCGTAGGTACGTTATTTTATGACTCGCAGACCTCGCCGTTTGGACGAGAAATGATTGTAACCGGGCGGTTTTATTTCGACGATTAGAAAAGAGGGCGCGAAACCAAAGTCACGCTCGCTCGTCGCGATCGTTGCGATTTTTCGATTTCCGCGCACGCACGCGAAGGAAAAGACAATTTCAAATCTAATATAATGATCGTCGTGTAACGTTCAACAAAGCGTTGAACTTTATTGAAAATAATTTGATTTTGATAATATTATTATACCAAACGAATATTTAAGATATTAAAGTTTATCGCGAAGATAAAATAATGTTTTCCAACGCGGCCGCTTGATCGCTGTGCACAATATTTGCATAATTCTCTAACGACACGACCGTCTTATAAAATATTAAGTCGGCACATCAAAGTGTTTTCGTTTTTGTTCCACTGCGCGCTTAATCAATTCTCGGTAAATTACCCCGCAATCATTTCTGACGTTGAAAACAAACAATTATCGCCTTTGTGGATTTTTTTTGCTTTTTTTTAATTTTCACTAGGCGTTGTCGGTTTTATACGATTTTTTTACGCCGACTTTGTGTTTTCGCTGAAAATGTCATTTCGCGCGCGCGCGCCACGCTCTTTTATAATAATAATAATAATATTTTATAACTAAGCTCGTGTACGCGGCGATTAAACGTTTAACGGTGCCCAAGTATAAGGCGGCTTTTTTTCGAATTAGTAAAAATGAAAAAAAAAAAGAAAGAAAACGTGCGATGAAAAATTTAACGATTAATTTACCTAGATTTACCGCGCTTCGCGATTAAACGAAAATTACATTCGCGACGCGTCGTCGTCGTCCTCTCTGGACGACGAATACGTCATTTGGATCGCCTGCAGAATTTCGGTTCGGCGGACGTTTGTGCGGTCTGTGGAAGAAGTAAAAAAAAAAAAAATCGTTCTTTGCATACATCACCGCGAGTAGTACCGCAGTGCGGGAACTGGCTGCTCACACGTGACTATTCACATATTGTTATAAATTTTCCATGATCTCCATCAGCGTCTACGCAAACTACGACGCGTGCTACGGCGAAACGTCAAACTGAGATACGTTGTGTTATCGACCACTACTTTTTTATTCTACTTTTCCAAGTCTAATGACAATCGAATCGACGATTGACGAGTCGCGTGTATTTCTATGAGATGTTAGTAAAAAAAAAACCTTTTCACGTGTAAAGCCGAGTGTAAAAAACGTTTTTTCGTCACAAAAACGGTTTAATTAATAATTCGGTTTTTGTTTTTTTTTTTTTAATTCAAAATTATTTACATTTCACACGGTTTTAATCGACGATTTTTATTATAATATTTCAAAGCGATCGACCGAGAAAAACGATTGCGAGCTTACGGGCTCGTGTGGATCGGCCTCGATTTAAATTTTACAACGCTCGTGCTTTTATTTTACTCGTCGACTGCACGACGTGAACGATTTTGTTTACATTTTCAAGCCTTGGCACATTAAAATCGAAAGTCTCGTGAATTTTTAACTTAAAAAATGTCGCGGTTTTCGCGATTTCGTCGACATTTAATAATTCAAATGCTTATGAATAAAAAAGAATGTCACGTAGGCAGAGTAAGAAAAATAATATTACTAAACACACATAGCTAATATATATATAAAAGGTAAACTCTCTTCGAAATTAATCTAAAATCAATTTCAGACGGAATAATAATTATTTACACTACGATTCGACAAAAATTAAAAAATATACATCGAAATAGAGGAACAGAAGAAGTCGTAATGTGTTTCAAAACTGTTACGTTGACAAAATAAATAGTATAATAAGTGTACACAATAATGACTTGAGTAAGGAATTCTTCTTTTTTTTCGATTTAAAACTCGTTTTTCATTACTCGTTCAAATATGTCAAAACACTGTGTGAAATACACATTCGATTTCAAACGGAAACACCCAAATATATTGCCGGCAATATCGACGTGTATTATTATAGTGTCTTTATATTATATCGAGAAAACGGTTTTCGGATTAAAATAATCGTACTGTTTACTCGAGCAAGTGCAAAAGTTTCTCGTTTTTGTTTGCGTTTATACTTTATCAACATTTGTTCCCTTAGCTTTTGAATCGAGATTTATATTGCGCGTACGATTAAAGTTTTTAATAATCGAAAATTGTCGAAAGTTTTCGTATGCACCACAACGACGACGACACGAGAATATCGTGTTGCCACAAAATATTTACTACAATATTATTCTACTGCCTACGTGCATGTACGTTTGTGTATCGTTCTTCGGACTGTGCGAAAAACGAGCTTTCACTCGATTCTGAATACCAACGCGATTTCTAATCCGTTAAAATTCGCATATTTCGTCGACGTCTTTAGATTAATTTAGACAATAAAATGCAGACAGTACAACAACTACAAACCCAAATTATTATAATATCGTGAAAATAAATTGAATTTTCGTCCGATTTTACTCGTATCGAGTTATATAAAATAAACTCGAAATTTCCCTGTCGGATTTCGCGTGTTAACGCATCAGTCGTAGCGCGCTTCTCCGCGCCGAGTAGAATCCCCAGGAAATGATTTCACTCTCCAAAAGTCGTTTTTCACGTCCTCGAGTTTTCGGTTTTAATTTAATACCCGTAGAAACGCATTAATTATTACGCACCATAATGTCATTAACGAAACCGACAACAAACGAACAACAACAACCGAAAAAAAAAAAACAACTATAATTCTAATTTATTAATAAACTTTCGACGTTTGCTCTCATATCTATAGCGGTATAATTTATACGTATACTAAATAGTATTTAATTAGTTGCAAACATAATATTATTCAATATGTCTTTCGTTAAACGAGAATTTACTTTTCGGCTTTGAATTCGTTCGCCTGATTAGAATTCGCGTAATTTATCGTCAAAGTAATGTTCGTTGCCATTAAAATTATTATTAATAATAATTAATTCGATTGTTAATAAATTGTACAATTCTAGCCGTCTTAATCAAGAAATGTACCATGTAAAACTCGTAATAGGGAATGAAAATATATTTGAAATCAAAAATCGAGTCCTCAATACATAAGGCTCAAATTTAGAATTCGTACACTGAAAAAACGATTATAAAAGTGTCGATTTTGGCTTAACATTTTTAATTTTGAAACTATTATACACATCGTCTATTTGATTGGTATTTATATTTTTCTTTATTCTATTTTGTTTACTTCTCGCGCTTTTCACATTGATTTAGTAGTTGTCGAGTTATGGACACTACAGTTATTATTATTTAAAAAATTACCGATCGTTTAGTTATTTTACCAAACAAAAATGAGCTTGGAAAAACTTATGAAAATTTGCGTAAAAAACCAATTAAATTCTTCTCGACGTAATTGATTTACGTGTATCTTTTATTGATTTATTAGAAAGTCATCCCGACGTGAAACCGTAGAGATAAAGACTATTAGTCTTTAGATAGAAAGATAAGGTATCGTTACCGATCGAATTTAGAATTCAAATGAAACCTAATCGAAAAATTGATTTGAAATAAATAATCGCGCGAAACATAACGAACGATTTCTACCTTTTATATACACACCCGATCGTAATCAAAAAACGAATGAGGCATTTGTTTAAATGATTTAAACGATATAATATTACACTCGAAGCGAAACACTTTTCGGCAGATTCGTATAATTATTCTACGCGAGACGTGAATCGGAAAAGTTTGCGAACCGCTTATTTATACACTATAAAATAATACACTCAACAAGCAAATTTATTATTTAAAGTTTTCAAGTTTAAACTTGGCAGTGCGCCTAAGTAACGCGAAAGCAAATTTAACATAATGCCTATTGACAATTTAAATGAGTTTTTAACTTTTAAATTTGCTTTACAAAATAGGAATTAATAAACATATATACCTTTTATAAAACGTCCCGCCGCCGCCGTTGTTACCGAAAAGCGAAAACTTTTTACACTCTCTCGTATTAAATAATCAGTGAAAATGTTTTTTTTTTCTCCTAAGTCGATTTCATTCTCGTGCGTTTTTAACGGATTTATTACGCGATAAACATATCAAACGCTCGAGCAACGGTAAGATAGGGACAGTTTTCAATCTAATTATTACGATCGCGCGTTTGTCAGTTCGTTATAGTAATCTCCGGTGCGTCACCGACTTGCTTAAAAAGTCGATCGGTTTTTTTTCGTTATTCTTTTGCAATCGAATAAACACGTTAGGATATTACAAGTTAAAAGCTCTATCCGACGTTATTCTACAGTCTACACTCGTCGCGAAAAGATTTCTTTTTGGCTGTCGTGTTTGCACGCGACAAATGTCGTACTGTTTTGATTTTCATACGTGCGCTTATTCGGTAGAACATCTCGCGATTTCATTGGTATGTTTGGACTCGGCGTAGCTATTTTTTAGTGGTTTTCAATTATTTTTTCCCAAACGACGGCGACGGCGGCGATGTGTCGACAACGCGGCCGTGCTTTTTCCTGTAGAGACACTTTGTTCGATCGTCTGACAAAATAAAATCGGTTTATTTTAATAACGTACAGGGTGCATCTTCGCATAATAACAATAAGACGTGTGAATAGGCTAAAATCAAAACTCACATGTTCCAGAAATCACTGGTATCAGAGGTACCGTAACATTAAATTAAAACAAAAAGTACATCATTATAGTATAATTTATGTCTGAAAACACAAATCTTTGATAAAAAATATATGATTTTCGTTGTTTAAATACTATAATATTTTTAAGTTAGAAGTTTGGAACATGTGAGTTTTGACATTGATATATAGCTTATAATAATAATAATGAAATAGAACAAAGTTTTATAGATTCATTTTTTATTAGTAAGATTCTAATCGTTTATTAAATATTTAACAACAACAAAATATAATATTATCAGAAACAACAGTATTTACGTTTCTGACGCATAATTTTATTATTAGTTACAAAACTCACATGATCCAACGGAACGTGTTAGTTTTGACACTAACTATTTGTTTCTTAGTGGCATTTCCACGGGTTCTCGTAAGTTTTTAAACCAACCAATTATAGATTCTTATTCCCTGTCAAAGTGTCGAGATTAGACAGCGTCGATAACTCATTTTACCATTTTTTTGGAACATGTGACTTTTGATTCTAGCCTACTCGTGTGTATTTATGTTCGCAGACTGTGGTACACCCTGTATTCATATTTTTACGCACCAGTTTAATAGATTTTAATGTTTTTATTTTTTTAACAATAAATAATTATTGGCTACTGTTTGAAAAAAAATCACAACTCTATAACGTGTGCGTATGTTCGCACGGAAAATAACGATTTTCAATAATATTTAAAATATACCGATGCCGCGAGTGGTCGACTGTGGCACTCGACGCGTTTTAGAGAAATTTCATTAGCGTTTTCGATTTAACGACGGCATTGAATCGTTTTTCCAAAAGTTTAACCGGACGGGTATTATAATTTCTGATTTTTACGATTTCCGACTCGAACACGACCGAAAATCTCGCGTGACGGGTCGTCGGACATGATATTATGTTTTTTACGAATTCTACGCGTCCACTTTCAAATCGTCGTCGCCCACTCGTAACTCGCTCGTTACACCGCGTTTTTTCACTCGCCTCGTCTTCGCGGACGCAACAGCGCGCGTGACATTTACGCGATCGCGCAATCGCGTGTCCAATAATACCTTATTGGATTACAGTGGCTAGAGGGTCCTTCGTTACATGTGAAAAGAAAGAAGAATTTTTCAGACTATACCCCCTTTCGTTACTGAAAAAAATAGAGAAGAGTTATATGGAAAAGAGAAAATTTTTCAAAAAATCGTAAATTTTTCGTACCTGCGGAGAAGAAAATTGTCGCGAACAATTTTTCGTTTAGCGTATAAACGATGGAAAACTAGATTTACAATATTGTTTGATTCGTGATCGATGAGGTTTTTGCCGTTTTTAGTTGTCGAGAACGACGCCCGGAAGGAACTACTTTTAGTTGATCGTTTATTATGTGCGGAAAATTCTCAAACCGAAACTTCTTAAGCTCGACGGAGACCCCTTTGTTGGACCCTTAATTTTTTTTTCGACCGATCCGTTGCAACGGAATAGAGCGCTCCGAATCCAAATTAAAACCTCCTGTATCGCGTGTAGATATGTGTGTGTGTATAAACGGCGAATGAAAAATCCCGATGGAACGAGGACAAGGAAAACGCGGGGAGGAAAAAAAATATTAATAACGAGGGAGAAAGATAATCGTGATAATACAAAACAACGAAGCGATTATTTATTATAACAGCAACGATAATAATAATAATAATAATATACGTATATTTAGAGATAGTTAGTATAATATATATATATAATATCAGGCGCGTTACTATATACGCGGTTAATGGTTATTATATTATATAACATAATTATTATTGTCGTGTGACGGTCGGACGAATCATTAATTTTAATTTACTCTCCTCAGACCGCGTGTGTACGCAATCGTATACCGTTTACAGACGCGCGGGCCCTGTTGTGTGCGTACCTACCTACCTACCGACCGACCGACCGACCGACCGACCCGGTAAAGTTTTGAAAATTCCGACCCGGAAGCAAAATAATTTCAGCGTTCGCTCTTCCCCACGCCCCCGCAGATACGTTTCGAGTGGGTTCTCGTGGTGACGCCGAGCGAAAATCCATAACCTTTTATACCGTCTCTCCGGGGGGGGGGGGGAGGGTGGAAAGGACAGGTAGACGTGTTTTCCAAACGATTTTAATTGAAAATATTTTCGCGAGCCCATATAATAATAGCTAATCAAATCGGACGCGTTTTTCGACCAGACGTCGCGATTATTTTCATCGTCACTCCAATTGCTCTAAATCGAACGTCTAAATCGTTTCGTCAAACAAAACATTCTGCGAAGAAAAGCGTACAGCTTTAAATTTAATATATATATATCGAAAAATAATATTCGCGAGTGACATATTATATGGGAAAAAAACAATAATTATTTTAATATCGCGTATACTTTTATATATTATTAACACCGGGTAGCATATTGTTCGAGATGAGACGAGCCTTTAAACACAAAATAACTACTGGGGGGGGAGGGGGGAAGGAAACGGTAGAAAGGGGGAAAATTTGAATTTTTTTAAGCGTTCTCTCCGCCGGGGGCATACCGGTACGATAATAATATATTAGCGCGTTTAATTTGGCGAAATTTAAATTGGTATTTTTCAAGGGCTAGAAGTTTTTTTCCGAGTGTTATTACTTTATTATCAAGCTGCGTCCGTCGTCGGAAAAACAAATTTTTTCCGAACGGAGTAAATTACTTTCGAGGAAAACGAGTTAAGCCTCCTCAGATATTAACTTTCTACCCGAATATAAGTCGATTTATTTTCAAATTTACATCGACTTTGTCATGTAAAACAAACGCGTATAATATAATAATATATACTCGTATATGGGTACGGTAAAAAAAAAAAAAAAAACGAATAATATTTAATATTTATTCATGGATTTTAGTTATCCGATACTATTCTCTCGCCGCCGGCATGTTTAGCCTTCGGTAAAACAAAATATTCGCGACGTCGTCGCGCGTCGTCGTGAATCTTGTCGCGTGTGCTCTGTATTTTTCTCTAGAACGGTACAAATCGATTGAAATTTCCGAAATTTAACCGGATAAATTGATATTTATAAATGAACAAAATGAACCCGACGGTTTTTTTTCATTGGCTGGCTCGTTTAATGCTTCGTTCGCTTCGATAAATATTGTACGACGAATAGACCGGGCCGTTACCACCGCGATCCATTTAATCAAGCCGGAATCCAAACGTTTCCGACGGTTTGCCGAAAATAAGATGGGGAAAAAAAAAAAGGTCAGTAGTAACACTTTTGCGTGTATTGATTGTATCCATATCGTAAAGTGGGGTTTATTATAATATTTTGCCACGAGTATTAATTATTATTTATCGACGAAAGATTGTCAACGCTCGTTTTCAATGCGATCTAAATCGAAATCGTGAATTTTTTTTTCCGTCCCGGGGGTTGGCAAAATAAAAAGTCTGCAAGGCGTGTAATTTTTTTGAGGGGGTGGGAAAGGGAGAGAGTAACGACCGTCCGGTTTTTTTGCCGACAGTGTTTTCGCAGGGTCATTGTTAAAATATATTATTACACCGGCTCGACTATAGAAATACAAAAACGTCACGTGATTTATACGTTTATAATAAGAGACCGAAGAAAAGTAGTGTTGATTTACGTTTAATTATTTACTTTTTTTCGTTTTAATTTCCTGCGCAAAGGAAAAAGTCCTCAAGGGTATCCTAAAGAGCCGCAGGTTGCCGACCCCTGACGCATAATATAACGCACGACATAATATCATACCGTCGTCGTCGTATTGTACCGAACCTTTTGGCAAAGTTTTTACGTATCGACTAGCGCGGGCGGGCGGCACTCGCACTCCTGCAATAACAGGAGACGGGCAAACTTTTCTTTTCTTTTTTTTTTCGGTCTTTAGATCTACTAAGAATACGGTTTTCCTCGGAGGCCCGACTTCTGAGAAAAACCATTTTTTTTTTTTGCGTTTTTTATTACCCATTAAAGTTTTTATTTTATTCTCTCGGTGTTTTTTTCCCCTTTTTTTTTTCTTTTTCTGCGCACTCGCCGCGGCCGCCTGCAGTTTAGGTACCAGTTTAGTGTCGAAAACCCGAGATTGAGATTATAATAATCTATAAAAACTCGATCTTAAAACGAAACAGGTGGCGAAACTATAGATCAATTTTCTGTGAAACTAGTATGAGTAGGTACGCGTGTGCGCGTGTGTTTGCGCGGTGGACTTTTAAAATTCTACTCGGTCGCCGCACTGTATTTTTTCCCGTCAAACGATTCGTCCTTACTCGCGTCCGCAAAGGATTCGGACGTTTTTATTTCCGTCAGTGATCCACTGCTGCTCGTCCGCGCGGGTTAAATATTAAAACGCGTGTTCGGTACCTATATAGGATCTCCGAGGCGAAGTGGATGAAATTCACCGCGCGAAAACGAACGAAATAGTGTGTGGTTGAGACGAACGAGAACTGCATTAGAGATAAATACGATAATATACATTTTGGCGAAATACGATTTCTACACAACACGAAATATCGATATTTATTTCAGACAAATAAATACGTATATTATTGAATGTCGAAATGTCCACTGGTGTGGAATATTAAAATGAAAATCCATTTTTTCTTTTTTTAAACGTGCATATCACGTAATAATATGTATTTTGTTCCTTCGACCGGTCGTCTTACGTAGAAATTCGAAAAAAAATCTTTCGAACAATACGTTTTGTGTTTACGATGATTACTATCAGGTTTGTTTTTCCTTTTTGCTGGAACATTCTGTCCTGACCACTTTCTTGAGGTGCGTCCACACCGTTTCGTCGAACGTTTGTTTCCAAACAAAAATGTTCGCTCGCCGAGCGAATAATACGTGACAGACTATTTAAATGATATACTATTTTTTGTCACGACTCTTGGCGAACAACTGAATTATGAACAAACGTTTGTTGTCGTTAATAAAACGTATGACAAAACTATTCGTCAAACGTTCGACGAACAATGTTTGCCCAAATGTTTGTTAGGTGCGGACGCACCTTTAGATGACGTCAATATACCCGTGGCTAATAATATCTAGTTAATCGGACGAAAC
Organism: Drepanosiphum platanoidis; assembly: GCA_948098885.1. Classification (NCBI taxonomy): domain Eukaryota; kingdom Metazoa; phylum Arthropoda; class Insecta; order Hemiptera; family Aphididae; genus Drepanosiphum; species Drepanosiphum platanoidis. Next base: position 5,875,871 of record OX402540.1, read on the forward strand.
GGATTTTTTGAAATGAAAGAAAAATAAAATGTAATGTAGCTTTTACAATGTCGCATAAATAGTTCGAAATGTCGCCCTCGAATGTAGTTTCCGGACAGTGGAACCGATAAGAATGTACGTATATACACGGTAGGCGCGGCGATATTGCAATTTGGTATTCAGAAGAGGACGTCTCCTCTTCACTTTACTACCGTTTATCGACGTTTATCCTCGTACTTATTTCATATACGTAGGTCTTGTGATATTTTTACTTGGGTTTTTTTTTTTTTTCTACTACGAAATAATAAAACCTACATCGACGTCGCGTTTAATACGTTACATATTATTCTCGTAGTATACAACGACCTGCGTGTTTTCGACGAGTGTTTGAAAAAAAAATAACAAAAAATAAATATATTCATACCTAGCGAAAGCTCTAAAAACTACAGGTATATATATATTATATAATGTTATGCGTAGTTTTAATTAACGTTAATCAAGTAAGTTTATATTACACAGTCATATTATATCGATCAGTGACATCAATAAATAATAACGAGAGCGCGCGCGCGCGCCGTGCTAGGTGGAAAACGGAAACTTCACGAGGTTCTATAATAAAAACTAAAACGAAAACACGATCTCGACAACTTTTTTTTTTTTTGGTCGCGCCGCCGCCGCCGCCGTTTCGTGTCTAACAACAGTTTGAAGAAAAGAAAAAGAAAAAAAAAAACGTTTATAACTTTTAAAAATAAAATCGAATTATAAAAATTAGTCGGTGTACAAAAACATTATTTTCTCCACGGGTACTGGTGTCTATGTCTCATTATAAACAAACAATATTGTAGCTAATGAGAAATGAAAATTCGTGTGCGTACTGTGATGTTTTTGATAAATCTTCGAGTATAATATAGTAAAACAAAAAAAAAAATGGAATACATTTTTGGTCTTGTTTTTAAGCTCGTATACCATTACTATAAAGTTACGTTATGTGCGATTTTATTTCCGCGTTTGAGAGGCCTCCTGATAAGTAGCTACGCCATTGTTGTTTGTGATTACAAACGGGTAAATAATAATTAAGACTCGTAAATCAATGCTATTCGACAAAAAGTATCGAGTACAATGTGAATATTAAAAAACTTTAAATCTAAACGACTTTCATCCTTATATCCTTTAAAGTATATAATAATTCGGTGACCACTACAGTTGCACATTTGTGATATCAAAACATCCTTGACACACACACACACACACGCGTGACGGCTGCGCGCGCGGTTCAAACCGACACGGAACATCTGCCGCATTACGGTCAATATATAGTTAGTACACGCGGTCGACGTTCGTTTTGAGGTAACGGCCGCGAGTGAGTTCAGCCCGGTAATACAATAATATGATTTCTTTCCTCCCCCGCCGGTGGAACTCTCGACGCGTTTTCGAAAAAGAAAAAAAAACGACGGCCCCGAACGAACGGTCGAACGCGAAGGCCCGAGTATAACGGTCCCAAATCGATTCGGAGTCGATCATTTTTGACACCAGTAATGACGGTCGAAATGCGAGTGCCAAGGACGTACGAAAATCGCGTACGGACTTTCGTCTAAACGGTCGCTTTTTCTGTTTTGTTTTCGATACGAGTATTTGCGTCCAAAATTAAAAAAAAAACCCGTCGTGTTATTTTCAACGGCAGCCTGTGACGGTGGTGATCTTATCCAACTCGTACATAATATTATGAGTAACGCGGCGACGCGATGACAAAACCGACAACAACATCACTTACATTGTCTTTTACATTTTTCAAAACTACTATTTCGATGAGTATGAAAAAATCTCTATCAACTGTCGATACAAAGGAATGCGCGACAGTCGACCTCTCTGTTCGTCTCGGCGTAGGGCGGCGGCGGCCGTCTGTAAACAGCGGTCTATTAGTTTCTGGTCCCTACGATGGCCGCCGTATTACGAAACTTTTGTGGTAGTATAATTTAATTTCGTTTATCTTCAAGACTCGATGGTCTTACGTTGAAAATCAATACGCGAATAGCAGTGGCGTGTTCGGAGGGGACGACGACGAGGGCGTTTCCCCCCCCCTCGAGTATTTTTTCGGTTATCACTGTACCTACGTATATACTATAGTTTATTCGTATTATTTATTTTTTCGATTGTATTGGATTACAAAACAGAATAGATTAGTTTAGGTTTTGATTTTCGTTAGAACTATTGCCTGTTCGTCTACGCATCAGTACTGAGCCTAGTTTTTCAACCGAACGCGTCAGTCGCGATCTCACCGATTGAAAACGTGTAAAACTATAGCACGCGGATGTGCTTTATGAACTATTTCATTGTCTATACTCGAACGCGGCGCTTTCACTCGCATGCTGCATATATTATTCTTAAAAACTCCATAAAATTCCGGTCGAAGACATGGTCAAAAGGTCAAGTGCGAGAAAATTAACAGCGCGGTGATAAACAATATTATTATACGACGATAAGAAGGTAATAATTACCGAGTTTGCATCGAATCGTCAATCAAATATCGTCCACGTTGCAATCGCGTTCGTGAGAAAACAAAATAAAGTACTCGAACGTTTTTCCTCTCGCCAGTTAGGAATCACTGGTCCTTTTCTTCTACTTTTTTCGTACGTGTACGCCGCGCGATGTCAATACGACTGCGCCGGACCGTTCGGCAATCGGAACGCGGTCTCGAAAAACGCATCGATATTTGAATATTTCTACAGCACGTGCGCCGATGTCGCGCGGATCCCCGAACGTCTCTTCCGCGCATTATATAATATTACATGATATTATATTACAGATCGCCTCGGACGAACATAAACGTTCGCACAGCGTCTTTGCCCGGTAACCCGTCTAGAACTCTCTTCTTCAAAAATATTGCTTTAAATTGGATTCCAGCTGAACGGCAAACAAACGACTGCGGGACAGACGGTCGCCTTGCCCGCCGCAATGCATTTTCTTTGTGACGACGACGATACTCTGCCCCCGCGCGCGAGCGTGCACGTATATGAGAAAAATAAAAACATTTTGTGTTTTTCCTCGGAACGGCGTTTGTCATTATTGTGTTTGATGTTGGTGGGTTGTTTTCCCTTTTTTTCGTCGCGCGATTAAATTATTTTCAAACGATTTACAAACGACCGCGAGACGATATCGAACGAGCGCTCGACGACGGCGGCGGCGATCGTCGCGTATAACCGCAATATAGAAATTAGAAAATCTTTAATCGCGCCGGACTGAATATTTAATAATATACCGTCTCGTGATTGCTGCTGTCTGATGAGTTTGTTCGCGTCTCGCGGGTCGTATAGTTGTACGTCTGAGTAGACGACGAAGGGTAAAAAAAAAACCCGTTTCGCGTTTATTAAAAACTTTATTTGGACTTTTTAAGATTTACAAAAAAAATATGTGTGTATATCGCAGTAAATATTGCACGTTACGATGATATGGTTTAGAAAACAAAACGAGACGGACTTATTAAAATAATAAAAAACAGGTGGTAAATTCAACCAACGGTCGCGCACGAATCACGAGGAACTGCAATAACGTTACGCCGATCGTGTAAGTTTCCAGGAGAACGACGACGACGAGAAATGCATATATTTTGCCAGACTTTGGCCGGCATCGCGCGCGACGCGTGTAATCACTTCGGAAAGGAGAATAAAATACGAACGGATTCGATGCGAATTTCACGTGTACGCTGAAAACACCGAGTAAATACGTAGTTCGGCGCGATCGCGTTAACGATATTCGCGCGGAAAGAAAAGAAAAGGATTCGAAGGAGATGGGCGGGGCACTCGCCGTAATAGAATTACGCCCGCGCGAAACGAAAAAAAAACAAAAAAAAACCGTATAACGCGTATGATATTATCTATGCGCGTTCGTAAACGGAAAACCGTGTCGAGAAGACGGTAAAATATGCACGCGTTATGTGCCTTTGACGTATAACATAATTCGACGGTCACGACGACGTTAATAAACACGTGCGACGAACAATATTTCACCGAGCGGTCCTTGCTCGGCCGAGTTAATCTCGTCGATTTCGATTTTTATTCTGCCCGATATTATACATTTGTTGGAGAACCTAATAAAAAAAAAACGTATGAAACGAACACATATATTTACCGTAATCGTTTGGAAATATTAATACACTCATTTTAGAGAATAAATATTTAATTTCGTTGTTTATGAACCGTATTTTCAACACGGCGGCGTTGTAATCGCTCAAACTATTTTTTCTATAATAATTTATAGATATTTTATTGAAAAAAAAAATCCCGCGATAAATAGAAATCTCTTTTACGACGCGATTCGCGTTATTTAATTTATTGTATTATATGCAATATTATGCGTTTGGATAAAACCTAAATTAGTAATCTGCGTGACTCAAACGATGACTCAACCCGACGAATCTGGTTTCGATACTGCATGTGTCAATTTAGAAAGGCATATCGTCTAAAACGTAACGATCGGATGATCGAACAAAATGATAATAAATTACGTCGTCGTTTGATGAACGTGTTTTTTAAAAAAAAAAAAACGAGACGGCGACTTTGTCGATTTCTAAAAACGTCGGAATAACTATATTATTATTATAAACCACGACATTACGCTGTTGGATCGATATAGCGTATTTAACGCCTATGGAGTGCGAGCGCGCGCATAAATTAACGTCACGTAATATTTATTTATTTTTTTATTCGTCGGCAACACAATTTTTTTTTTTTCGTTTTCGTTTTCGTTACGTCGAAACGACGACGCCCAATTATTATTTTAAATATTTATATTTATAATATTTTACGCGCGGAGAGAGAGAAAAAAAAAACAGTTTTTTTTTACACTGGCGTGGATAAAAAACATAATAATATTATAATCGTCGCATTTATATACTAAACCTCCTGTCCGGTCCGATATTGCGTCACTGTTTGAAAACTTTAAATCGGAGCCGTGTATCGCGACAAACGTCGTCGTCGTCGTTTCAAAGTCGACACGAGCGAACGACTCGGCCGAGAAAGCCGTGCAAAATATTACGGTTGACGACTGCCCCCCCCCCCCTGCAGTGGTGGTCACAAAAACAAAAAGGTTCGCGCCAGCGCGGCGGTTTGGACGAACCGGCAAAGTGATCGGACGGGATATTATATTATTATTATAGTCCCTAGAGGGCAAACGAGTCATGGCGATATTCGAAAGCGATGAATCACGTTGCAAATGATAAATAATATTATTATCGAGAAAAACCTAATCTCACTTCACTAATAATTCACCCGCGCGACGTTATTTATAAAATATTATAATAACGATGATGATTAGGGTTAGGATGTTTATGATTTTGCATATTTTTTTTAGGTTGTCCAATAGCATCCATTCTTATACAGAAATATGTTTCATGATGTCTATATTCAAAATATCAAAATTTTATTTTGCATATAATTGCATATTTTACCATTTTTTTTAAAAAAGTGCATAATTTGTGTTTTTTTCTGTTTTTAAGCGCATATTTGACGGTTTTCGATGCAAAATGCTGAAAAACACTGTAATTTTATATTTTACTGAATCTTATATAAGTTTGATTATCTGTATTTCACATATTATCATTTATCACTTATTTACTGTTGAGAATTCAATATGGTTATCCATATACCTATAGGTACCTACTTAAATAGAATTTTCGATAAGCCTCGTCAATTGACACAGTCAAAACTTATCTTAAAACTGCGAGCCATTAAAATTTAACAGATATATTTTAACAGAACGTTTAATAATTATATAATTAAAATATTTAAAATAAATACAATTTTTTACACAGAGATTGTTTGTTCAATAGATTCAAAAACGTATTAGCACCAAACAGACGAAGATTCACAGCGGAACATTTAAAACAAACTTTAATTATTCAATGCAACTCTTTTTAACTTTTTTTATATTTTATTTAATTTTTTTCAGTTTTTTCAATTTGTCTATAATAATAAATTTTTATTGCATTTTTTGTCCAAAAATTTCTTTATTTTTTAATGCATATTTTTCAAATTTTTCATGCATATTTAACTGATTTTTAGTGCATAAGTGCATACATATTCATACATTTTTTAGTGCATAAATATCCTAACCCTAATGATGATAATAATAAAGCAATATTGTCGGTATAATCTATTTAAGTTAGGCTCAAAGAGGGCGTTTCAAAGCGTTCGTTTGATTCCTCGTTGGCGAGGAAAATCTACCGACACGAAACGGAAACATGAAAAAAATTCACATTATCTGTGTAATTAATTTTCCACGTACAAAAACGAACGTAAATTCCATTTCCCATCGTAGCAAAAACATTTTGGACGCGCAAGTGGTCCAAATATACGAACGAATTGTAAAAATGTAAAATTTCGTGTTAGAAAAAAGTGTACAAGTAAAACAGAGGACACTTATTGACATTTGGGCCGCAAACTTTTTTCGAAAGTTTCAGTTTCAAGTATAATAAATTATTGTAGAAAGCGGACGACCGTTTCGCTCTTTGGAAGAGGTGGCGCGTTTTTTCCAAAATTTTCCCAAAACTCGGGCAAAACATGGATTACAATTTTTCACATTTAAACAATTAAACGAAAGAGGTCGGTCGTAGTAGATGTTTACAGCACACGAGGCTGAAATGGAATTGAACGGCGGCGGCGGCGACGAGAAATAATGCAGTTTTACCGGAAAATAAAACGTACAACTTCCGCGCGCGCGCGCACATTCCACATACATTATACAATATCGCGATATTAATTTTTTAGAGCCGAAATGTATAATATATTCGCCCGAGAAACGCGTGCGCGCGTTTCTAAGTGAATAAATATGCATATTAAATCCATTAAAAAAAAAAAAGAAAAAAAATGTTTGAAAACCATGCGCTCTCGTGAATTATGGCACGTTATGGTACGGTTTAGTTACGGGGTGGGGGGGGGGGACGCGATAAAAATCGAAAACCGCCGTAAAAACAATAACGATTGAAAATCTATATATATAAAAATGGAGACAAAAAATTGGAAATTGAATCAGTTGAGAACGGCTGGGCCGATTTGGCTCAAATTTTTTTTAAATGATAGAGAATGTCGGGGAGCGGGTTTATAGCATAAATTATGGAGAAAATTAACCCTAAGGGGGTTAAAAGGGGTAAAAATGGAAAAAATCCTGAGTCAATGGAGCTTTGTGGTATTAAATTTTGTCAATAGTTTCATTTAATATAGCAGAGGCCCCATGGGAAAGGATTTTTCGAAATTCGACCCCTAAGGGGGTTAAAAGGGGTAAAAAGGGTGGAACTAGAAAAATTCGCCTGGCTGGAACTGCTGGAGCTTTGAGTATGAAATTTGGGCAGCAGTTTCGTTTCATATAGTGGAGACCCCATTGGAAAGGATTTTTCGAAATTCGACACCTACCGGAGTTAAAAGGGGTAAAAGGGGTAAAAATGAAAAAAAAACTGATAAAATAAAAAGTTATACTGCACAAGGGCGAAGCCGGGTTATTCAGCTAGTATTATTATAATTTTTCTCGGACATCTCTTGTTTGTTTTAGGCGAAAAATAAGGCCATAATGTCATGAAATATGCATTAATAAAATCGCCCGCCGCCGCCGCCGCCGTTCTGTAACATAATAACGTACTCACTTAGCACGACAGACCGGAATAAATAAGCAAACGCGTTAAAACCGTATCCGAGCTAATTATTTATTATGTTGCGCAACGGTACGAATGTGTGTGTGTGTGTAATCGCGTTTGCGTTTAGAAACCAAACGCCTGTTGTTACATGCCCCTTTTGACTCGGAACTTTACTTCCAGAACTCGTTCGTTTATTCTCGCCATTATTATACGCGAACAATACACGAACACACGAGTTGTAAACGTTATATAGCCGCCAACACGCCGCCGTCTCGTCGTGTACGCGCGCTCGTATGATATGCGTCGTTTTATATTCGGTCGAAATGAAAAATATCGCGTTCCGATCGAGTCGGTTATGATTCGATTGCGTTGCGAACGAAATTCGTTAAAAAAAAAAAAATAGAGAGCTTTATTATAAATACGATTCTTGATCATAACGACACGATAGTAAATACTAATAAATCATAACCTATATAATACTATTGCATAATATACTAAATATTGTATTTCCAAAGTACATATCGTATGTGAATATGTCAAACGAATCCGATGCAAATATGTAAAAACAAAAAAACAAAAAAACGTCACACATGCGAGATATAGGTGACTGTCGGTCTAGGCCGGCAAAAATTGATGACCGAAAAAAAAAACACACACAAAAATGCCCTAAAATTAGTGCGAAAATGCGCTAAAAACTTCAAAAAATTACCTTAAAAACGATCTAAAATAACTAATCGAGTAAGTGAAAAAAAAATGTATTTATAAATAATAATTAATTTACTTGATAATAAAAACATCGTGTAAAAAACAAACTATTAAATAACCGGTATGTTGTTAATCTCGCTTAGAATAATTTTAATACGAGTTACACACGAACGCGTATGAATAAGTATGAATGTGATTGTGTCCTTAGATTACACTCAATCGGCAATGTTTCGGATTAATAATTTTGATTTTTTTTGTCCGGACCGAGACATTTGTCCAAGGAAATGACCCACTTTTTGTTCGAACACAATTGCCGGGGTTTCGAGAGACCATTTTCTTTACTCTGAAATATAAAACGACACGAAAAATTATTGTTATCATTCCGATTTTTAACCAGCAAAAAGGATAACGATAAGGATAGGACGAGTCCGCTCGTGACAGACTTGTTAAAACTCCACTCTACAGGATAACAACACATCAAATACATTTCGGTGTACGCTTTGAACGAACGAGTTCAAATTTGCACGGACTTGTCCGGGTGTTTTTACAACGAATGAATTAAAATAATATGACGTGTCCATATAATCAGAGGAAACGCTTAAATGATCAACGGCTCCGCTTAAAAAGTTTTAGATATCACGAGGAATTCCAAACAAAACAATGGCGTATAAAATAATGTGGGAAAAAAATCGTAAAATATTTCTTACGGTGCAGTTGGCCCCTTCTTCGTCCTTCCCATTTGGACAGTCGTTAATGCCGTCGCATAACTTCGATGCCGGGACGCATTTGCCGATGGCACTACATTTCACGCCGGAATCGTCACATTTCTGTTCCTGTATGAAAAACAATTAAAAAAACGAGTCGATTGGAAAAATACGCAAATATTACGCGTTTAAAATGCGAGTGGTTTTATCGGGCGGATCGAATCGAGAGAACAACATTTTATTTAAAAACATCTGTGTGAAATAATTATTAGATATTACGCGATAAGGTGTATTGGAGCGATTTCTATAAAAGCCGTCGAGGGGTGGGGTTAGTTGAGGATTTCGATGATTTTGAAAAATATACATTATTTAAAAATTAAAACCAAAATGCAGGTTTAAAAAAATGAACGAAAATAAAAAACAGCCAAAGGGAAAATCGATAAAAGCGTTATGAAAAAAAGTAATAAATACATACTTTGCAAAGTTCCCAACGTTCGTCGTCGCTGTCTATGACTTCTTTGTTACAAATATCTATTTTGTTTCTGGATTCTAATTGTCTCGCCTCACAAAGTTGCCTCTACAACGAAACGTATAATGTTACCGAACGATATTACACGCGACGGCTTAAAAGTAATTGTTTAATGATCGTCGCGAGAATATAATATACGTATGTACACGAGTCTAATGAGTACAATGGATTTCAACGATTGGAAAGTAAGAACACTCTTGTTGTCCAACAGTTCGTTTATTACTTTGCCTGTGAAACAAATTGAAAAAGAAAAATCGGCGAAATGTTGGATATAATAGTAGATAATATGATAATATACTGTCAACAACCAAAATTTTCTACGTTGTTCAACAACCGGGGTACCCGCGGGTACCCACCATATTATTTTCATTGAAATATCTGTAAATTATTGAATTTTGGTTTGAATGTGAACGATAAACCAAGTTATTTTCGTCGCCGAGCGAAAATAATTGATTATGAGGAATAGTTTTTATCTTTTCAACTTTTATTGGGCACATAATCTTTATTATAGATGGAGTATATTATTCATGTTTGTTCATCAGTAGGGCAGAGGACTTGTAGCATTTGCATATTTTTTTTGCACAGTCACAAAAATAGCAGAATGCGAAACAAATACGTTTCATGCTTCCACAAAGCTAGTTTTGAAATTTTATTGTGCTTATAAATGCATATTTTGCGTTTTTTTGGTTTTTAGGGCATATTTTACACTTTTATACTTTTTGAGACATATTTAACGATTTTTTCCACAGTGACATTTTTATTTCAAACAATACAGTCAAAATGTATTTATTTTTAATTTTTGTCGTATAATATGGTTTTTTACTGTGCTCGGGCACAAATTTTTTCTAGAAGCGATAACTATCTAACGTAAACTATACCTACGACATCACCACTACAGACGTGTACGCACCATGCGGGCTTTTATTCGATTAGGATTTATTTATAAAACGTTTCTAGACACGACAAGAATCATTATTTTAGTATTTAGTCTCAGTCAGTTCTGCGGAAAAATTTTAAGTGCATATTATGGGGTTTTTTAGTGCATAAGTGCTTGCATATTTAGAGCTTTTTTAGAGCTACAAGTCCTCTGCCCTATTCATCAGTAATCAATCACCCAGCGTGTTTACGAATAGTGCGGATGTTTGTTGTAAAAATTTGATATCTACAGTTTTGTTTTATATTTATGTTATTGATATATTTATAAATACTATAACGGTTTTATATATTTTTGTTTTATTGACGGAACAGTCATGAACGCTTAACATTTTAATGCTATGGGTACCCGGGTACCCGGTTGTTGAACAACCGTGTTGTTAAATTCAACCTGGAAAAATAGACACTAGACATCAATAGAATTGTATTTGTTTGCACAATTGAGTATAAATACATCTATAAGATGAGGATCCAGAAGGATGTAGGCATACCACTTTCGGAAAAATTAAAAAATCTTGTTTGAAATTGAAATGGGTACCCGGTTGTTGACAGTAGGGTTTTAATAAACTTGTCTAAAAATGTTAATTATTAATTGACAGCACGCCGCATGTATAATATGGTATAATCAATAGCATAATATAAAAGCAGTAGCTTTTCAAGAATAATAATCATACTTCACGAATCGATTTTTCAACGTCATGGTCCGGCTCACAGTCGTTAATTCCGTCACACAGTTCTTCGTATGCTATGCACTTGGAAGATTTGGGACACTTGAATTGTCCGGGTCGACAGTCTCCTATATAGTCAAGACAACACAACACACAACTCGAGCGATCACAAATGATAACTTTGATTTGTTTTCGCGGTCGGCAGATTTTATCAAAACGGTGGTTCCCAAACTGGGGGGCGTGTACACATTGCTGGGGAGGCGCAAGCAGTTATTACGAAATACAATTTTTATTGATTAAATTTATTTTATTTTAAAATGTAGGGAAAATATGAAAAATTATAATAATTATGATCATCAATAAAATTGAATTCATCCCGGATATTTTATAATTTCTTCGTAAAGTACACAAAAAAGTGATATATTTTTCACGTTATAGAAGGTGGGGGGGGGGGCGCGCGAGAGTTTCGAAAATATACAAAGGGGGGCGTAGAATAAAAAAGGTTGGGAACCACTGTTCTAAGGGCACCGCGTTCTACGGCCCATAACAAATAGTTTAAAATGTACGAGTATGTTTTTGTTTTTTTTCGAGTTTAAAAATGCATTAACTTATAATATTAATTAGGTATTAGGTTTAATAAAATCAATACAATTGGCCGTCAATGAGTATTTATATTTTTGTTCTGTCTTTCGTGTTATTCACAGAAGGGCGCCGTGGTTAAATTTGTTCCAAAAAATGGCACCGCGGAAAAAAAAGTTTGGGAACCGCTGCAGTCTATATCAATCGATAATTAAAATGATTTAACATCGTAGCCGTATAATACATAACAGCACGTTGTTTGTGATTTAGTTAGAGTTCTTTAAAAAATTGAGCCGGTTCCAGATATGAACTCGTTCGAATTGTAGACGATATTTTTTTTAAAATGAAATCAGTTCATTTTCTAGTCGTCGATAGCCGTCACTATTTAGCCGTCTGACGGTTTTAACGAAATTAAAAATTTAGAAGAAAACGAACTCGTCCATAATAATAAATTATTGATGAAATCGGTAGTTTTTTTTTTTTTTGTTGTTTTGTTTTCTATACGTTTTCGTCGGTTTTAAATCGAACGATTTAACAGTATAATTTGAATAATGTCGATATGTCGAGAACTCGGTATGTAAATTTGGTCCGCAAGATAAAAATGATTAAATATAATTATCAGTTATATTGTTATATTATTATTTATTATGATTTATGAAATCGTTTCGACCGAACGACAAAATCGACGAAGGTTTTTCTCCAACTTCTTCTACCGTCAAATTAAACGACGACGCGCGTCCGCGCGATTTTATAACGCAAGTAGACATAGTATAGTTTGGACATTTGATTTGGACGAAATACAAAAACACTACTCACCACAGGTCGCGGATATCGACGCGGCCAATACCAAACAACAAAACGTTAGACTACTTTTCGACCGAACGGCGCGCATGGTGGTCGGCGATCGAACAAAACAAACGACGAAGACGACTTTTGCCTTGTTATTTTTTCGCGCGAGTCAACACAACTCGAATAAAATACACAAGTGCCCTGCTGATCGATACTGTGCGATATTGGCGATCGACTATGGGCCCTCCCCCCTCCTCTGTCTCTGTGAAATCGAATTTCCGCCGTATACGATATATGCGTCACGTTTTAAAACACATTTTTTCATCGACAGATACGAGATACGAAAAAGGTGACGCCATCGACGCTGATACCGACGATGCCGTCGAACGTTCTCGCGGTTTTAAAATAATAATCGTCATAATATCGTTTCAACGCGCAAACACTATTCGATGTGGGCGTAATTTACGTGGTTGCCGGCGGGATAACATTGTGAAAACAATATGATAAATAGGGTTAGGATGTTTATGATTTTGCATATTTTTTTTAGGTTGTCCAATAGCATCCATTCTTATACAGAAATATGTTTCATGATATCTATATTCAAAATATCAAAATTTTATTTTGCACATAATTGCATATTTTACCATTTTTTTTTAAAAAAAGTGCATAATTTGTGTTTTTTTCTGTTTTTAAGCGCATATTTGACGGTTTTCGATGCAAAATGCAAAAATTTCTTTATTTTTTAATGCATATTTTTCAAATTTTTCATGCATATTTAACTGATTTTTAGTGCATAAGTGCATACATATTCATACATTTTTTAGTGCATAAATATCCTAACCCTAATGATAAATATTAATAAATATGAAAATTAATGCAAACCGATAAATACTTTTTATAATAGCGCTTTTTCTCCCAATACTGTTTTGTTGTGGTGCATTGCGTTCTCGGGCATCGCAGTCTTCAGTCGAATGTTTTGTTTGTCGTCGGGCAATACGTCGGACGAGACCGTTTTAAAAACCAAAAATGTACCCACAACAAAGCAGTTGGGTCTGTCGAACACTGAGAATGTGTAGTACAAAATTCATAACACGAAAAAATGACAAAAAATTAAACCGTCGTGATAATATAAAATAAGTCAATATATTTGTTAAGCGGGGATTACAAAAAAAAAAAAAAAAAGAAAGAGTCATACCTTTAAGAATATGGAAATTGATAATACCAAAAAAATAATAACGTTAAATATATAATGGTGTATTCAATTGAAAAATAATAATAGAAAAGAATGGCTACTTCGGTGGTATTCCAAGTAGCGTTTGTTTGATTATGTACAATTTACATAAGGTTACAATAGAAAGAAATTGTCCGATGTAGAAAATGTTGAGAGCGCGATACATTTTTTTGTACCAGATATACAACAAAACCAGATAGCCATCTGGTTCAATGATAAAACACGTAGTTGTGTTTACAAGTAATAAAGAGAATTGTTCATGGTTTCGTTTGGCATTTGTCTAACATTTTGTCCAACGAGATAAGCCAATTTATGAGCGTACTAAAAAAACAAAACAACATTTTTTTAAATCATACAATAAAATAATATATAAATATGTTTCACTAATAACATGAGAAGATATCATAATATTGCTTATGATGAAAATATATTTTCATAAATCTATGCATCCATATTATATTTGGAAAGAGAGAGCTATGATTCTTTACAAATTAATTTGAATTTTTTATTAAATATACAGTCGAGTCGCGATAGCTCAAAGTTGAAGGGCGATAGAAATTTTGAGTTAATTAACTCGCACTTTCAAAAAACCAAGCCAAAACTTCAAGTAAAGTAACGGAAAGTAAAATAATTGTTTTTTAAATTCGTATAAACATAAGTAAACATTTACGCTTTAAATATCATTCACTATGAACGAGAAAAAAATTGAAAAATATCAATGTAAAATTATTGCATGAATTGTTTTAGATTTACTAAGAAATAAGTTATTTATATTAACCGTAGATAATTATGTCACTTATAACATATGGTAGTAAATTAGTGTATCTGTTAACTAAAAGGCAATACTTAAATTGATTTTAAAACAATATGAATTTTGTATCATTTATACAAGATGGGGCTGGCCATGATTTTTTCACTTAAATATCTTTAAAATGATAAAATGAATGAAACACAATGCAACGTTAAATATGATTAAACAAGTACTAGAAATACAAATTTCAGTATGAAATATAAAAATTTTAATTACTTGGACAGGAGCAGGAACTTTAACCGTGCCACACCAATTGTAATACAGATGACACAACTTGTACGAGAGTCTTTGAACATTTTCCGTGCTCAAACCGCATCCATTTTTCAAAACAATGTAATGAGTGGGATTTACAGTTCCCTAAAAAACGTATCGGAATAAACAAAAAGAGATCAAATGTCAACATCAATTGCATGAAAATGAAAACTTACCTGGCGCACATTTTGAGAAACTAAAAAGAAATCAAAGAAATTTCTTCTAGTTATAGTATTGTCGATGACAGTTCCGGGATTTGGATTTGCATACACACCGTCGATGTACTAAAAATAATATTACACAAGTTATGAAAATTTGTTAGTACAAAAATGTTCATTTTTAAAGATGTGAAAGAAAGAAAATACAAAACATGTGTGATGTGGATTTTACGAATAAAAAAATTAAAGTAAACGCATTGATTTCTTTGAATTAATACAATGCAACGGTCTTATTGATATTGACTAATTATGATTAATATATTAATTTTAAAAAGTTATGATAACAGTTTGTCAATTAACTTATTAATAAATTTTACCTTAAAAACTCTGGTGTTTATACGCTTTTGAACAATCACACAGGTGATCATGGGACAGTAGGTTCCAGGATATGATTTAAAAGATTCTTCTAAATCATACAATTCAATTTCTTTAACATGTTTCAGGTCCCCGTCTGATACACCGTCCCTATATATTATTATTTTGTCAGGTAACACGCCATTTTTCTAAAACATAAATGATTGCTCGTTACTTACAAGTACGTAATTAAAAACATGTAAAATAATCGAACGAAAACTAACAATCTTATAATTGTTTATAACTTTGTGGAAAGATTCTTGAATCATGTGAACAATTTCTTGATGGGTGTTTTTTTGCAATCCTGCTACTGAATACCATTCAGTATATCTTTTATCCATCGAAGCGACAAAACCGACAACACTACTCAATTGTTTTCCTTTTTCATGGTACACATCAATCCCCACTATCATGGTATTTTTCTGAAAAAAAATAAAAAAAATAAATACATTATATGACATGACATTCTGAGTATTTTAAGATACTAATTTAAGTATTAAAAAAACGAATGAATTGTTTAATTTGTTTTCTCTAAATTATTAAAAATATGTATATTAATTAATTTTAATTAGTTTCAATCACTGTTTTCTCCAAACCTCAACAGTTGATGATAAATTGATATATAAACATAATGATCATAAGTAAGAGCTGCCTTCTCAAATATAATTTGTTGGTTAGAGAAGCACCAACTAAAGAATGCTAATTGTATGGGTAAAGTGAGTTTTTAAATTTTACAAGTTTATATAAATTATTCTTTACTCATTTCAGTAGAAATAGCTTTAAATAAATATATTTTACTAAAAAAAAAGCAATCATTCGCCTCAATGGTTTCGTTAGAATTAGTTCTATTAATTTTAAAGGATTCACTGTTTCCATAACAAAAATAAACTGTTTATTATGATATAATTTTGACCATAAATTATAAATTAATAATAAATATTATTCATGAACATGAAATTTTATAGTGAGTTGTATATTATTATTTACATTTACCAATTATTCAAAAATTAATGTATTATTTTACATACTACTGATGCTTACAATTCAACTTTTTTTTTTTATTTTATGCATATGACTCTAATATAAACCAACATCTATTCATTAATCCAATACGTAAGTTTTAATTTTAAATCGATGTGAAACGACAATTGATTAATGAATCCGATATCGATTACATAAAATATTTGCCCAACTAATTGTAAAAACATTTCAATGTAACTTTACTAAGAAAAAATCTAAAAAGAATATAATTTTCATACCAATGGAATGTCGATAGCCCAACAAGCACCTCCCAATTTGCAATTAATTTGTAAAGCAATTTTTTGTGTGATGGCTTGTAAACGATCTGGTCTTGCTAATGTTTTCGAGATTATCACCTAAAACATCAAATACGTAAAATAAAACGATTTGAAATTTGAAAAAAATTTACCACATTACTTGGGATGGCATTCCAAAATCTGCACAACAAATACGTTTTACCGCATTGTACCGGTCTTCTCTTTGGTTTGGAAAAATTATAACTACCATCTGTAGATTCGAAATTGCACGAACAACTCTGTTGATTGCGCTAACAAACACTTCAGGATTGTTGCCACTGACTTTGATTGGTTTTGGCGGATGAATTTCCATACCTAGAGGTTGTCCACAAATAGATAATTGTCTGCAAAAAGATTTTGCCGATCCTTCGTCCCTTTGAGTATACAAGATGACCCAGTTTGTCAAATTCACCTGAGAAAAAAAATAAAACACCAAGTCATAAATGAATTAAAAACATATAAGAAAAATGATTTACGTACAGCAACAAACATAGCATTCCTGGCTACATCAAGTCCCCAATCCATATTAGAACCAACTTGTTTTCTGAGATTGTTACCCAATATTATAGTTTCTCGTTTATATGAAGGACCTTCTAATCTGACTGGAATTGGACGCATTTTTAGACCCCAATCTTTAAATTTTCTGCTAGCAGTTTCATGATCTAACAACAATTATTATTTTCTTAGTATACAAAGCATAGAAGTTTAAATTAAATTGGTATTATAGACTAAAATATAATAAATATCTACTAAATAGCATTCTGAATACCTTGATTACATAAAAATAAAAAAATTATATTTAATGAATAGTCTATAATAAATAAATAGGAAAATATATTTTTATACCATTGATACGCTTAACAAAATCAACTGTTGCTTTCTGTCTCATTTCAGGTGTAATCAAAGTATGAGCTTGGAGTGCTTTCATCAATTTAAAATCAGACCTCATTGCATCAGTAAGTCCAGTTAGATTACAAAGTTCAGGAACCAAACAACAAACATCCATGTCCTACAAAATGAAATGTTAATTCCATTAAATTATAGTTTTTTTAGTTTAATACATTATCTTATTTGTCATAATATCTATACCTTGTCAGCATTTTTCTTATTAATATCTTTTTTCTTTGCTTTTGTTATGAGCATAGGTTGATTGAGATTTTTAATGTCGATATCGTACATTTTTTTGTAATATTCAACATAGGATATCTAATAAAGAAACGGATAAATAACAAAATAATTACATACAATTAATTGTTCGTCAATGTTTATGAAGAATATTATAAATTTGTTGAAAAAAGAGAAAAAAATTACTTCAGTGCCATTTTGATCAAATTTCGATAGAGGTGACATCGAAAAGTCTATATCGTCAATCCTATATGTCTTACGGTTGTAATGCGTAATAACCGTGGAGCCACATAGGCACGCCATAATTTCTAGCTTAGCATCTTGATCGGTATCTTTTGCCTTTACTCCAATATCAGTCCTGTGATAAAAGAAATGAAAAGAATTAATGTAGATTAACAATGTCGAATGTTTAAAACAAACAAAATAACTAAAACTAAATAACAAAATCAAAAAGGATGGACTCGATTGAATGTGATATTAATTTGAATTTTTCAACACATGTTAACTGAATTAAAGGTAAATTATAATTATATAATTATCGTTAAAGAGCAAAGAGGCAAGTACTTTAGTATGTTTCAAGTGACTAGAATTAATCTTCAAGAATAAAAACAAAACCAGTATCTTTTAATAAAAATTTATAAAAAAATACCTAGTATTTTATAATATATTACTAGAAGAATTCAAACGTATTTTCAAAATAGAAATATTATACTCACATTATTTGAAGAACAGTTTTTACACGCAGAACTCTGTGTGAAACTTCACAACACATATAAAGACCATTCTCAAATTCATCAATCGTAGTAATATATCCGGGCCAAACTTCAAGTCTATAACAAACAAACAAAGTTATTAGTTTTAGATAATACGTTGAAAATATTAGAAACTTACTCGAATTCAGGTATAAGCATCCTTTTATTTTGGTCATAACAGCTTCTGCCGAATTCAACTAAGCCAAGAATTTTCATAATCGTGCGGAGAAAAACATTATAAAAATGTATACATTCCTGTAGGGAATTTTTACGTTTAAATGTTATCGTCAATGTCACTTCAGATTCATCTCTCAGTGTTCCCACTAAAACTGTCACCTGGAAAAAAAATTCAATGTTTTATAAAATAATTCTTGAGCAATGTTTTAAATAATTACATCTTGTGGTAGCATTGTTGGAACGTAAAGCAATGTTCCGTCAAATGTTTTTACAGGAAAATGTTCTTTGTTTTGATTAACCAAAAAAAATCTTGCAGACTTGGCATCAACTGGAGGATTAAAATCAACTCTGTACTCGTAAATACCTTTGTTTTCTTCTACTTTCATTTGTATGTAATTTGATGATAATTGATCCCTAAACAAATTAAAAAAAAAAGTTTTATACATATTTCTTTTGAATAATTTAAAAAGGAACATTATAATAGCCGATTAAAGAATGTAGAGGTCAAAGTTAAAGGGAATGTGAAGATTTTATCATAAAATACATGGTTAAACTTTAACTTTGATTAGTAAAATAAATCCATAAATATAAAAATTAGTATTGCTTTATGTCTTTGTCTTCTAGACTGAAAAATTACTGAACCGATCGTCTAGATAGTTATGCATTTGAATGTTTTAACAATAAGAAAAATGAAAAGGATTCATTAAATAACTAATTTAGGTTATACAATAGTAAATCGTATTTTACAAATTCAAGAATTCTTTGGTTCGAACGCATATTATAAATATATATAAATATTTCACTTCTTGAACATTCTATATTAGTACATGTACTTCAGACATAAGCTAATTAAAATATCTAACAACATGTGATGTGTTCATTAAAAATGTTAAATAAATAATCGATATTAAATAAATTATATCATACATGTGGTAAGATTCTTTATTAGGGTTTGCCAAGACTCTGCATATAACTGGAGGTGCATCTTTTTGTATTGTTTCCATATATTTCGGCTGTGGTTGTGGTTGACTTTCAGGTATAGGCCGAGGAGTGTCAACACTTACACATTTGAGTTTAGCCATTGAAGTTCTGTGAATAATACAAATAATTAATCGACCGATAACATAATTTATGTTTTAGACATTTTTTATGAAAATATCTGTTTCAAAGAAATTCTAATTTTTATTAAGTGTTAAAATCCTATTTTAAAGTATATCTCAAAAATGTTAAAATTTATTTCAATGGCAATCAATATTATTTATACAAATATTTCTAAATAAAATAATAAATTTAACGTTTTAGAAATAAATACCATATCAATAAAATATTTATAGTAAATATATTAGAAATTATTGTACGATTTAGAGTAAAAAAGGTACTTACGATAAATCTTCTACATTCTTTGATCCGATTTTGGGAAATGATGATGGTATTCCATCACACATACTTTTATTTTCAATGGTTCTATTCGCAAGATGAGCAATCAATGCCTAAAAACATTTAATTGCAATAAAATAAACGTAAACAATAATAATCAATATAGATTATTTTATTATGGTTACAAGAACAAATTGTACAACAATGAGTAAACTTTTATAACCTAATCTTTCAAATTCTACTGAAAAATGCAGGATTTTAAAACTGCAATATCACCTTAATCATAATAAATAATAATAATTACCCGTCTTCCTCGAACAACATGTTGACTTCCAGGGATAAGAGCCGGAACAAAAGCAGGAACAGGTGTACTTGAAACGTCAGCGTCTTCGAACCTTGATGGTTCGTCAAATTTTGGTGGCTCTTCTGGAATTGGCAGCTTTTCTGGGATTGTCGGATTTACTGATTTCGGTGGCTCCTCTGCAGCCAATTTACTAGCCAAAAGGCTCTTTAAAAAACCTCGACCTGCCATTCCTAAAATATATATTAAAAATGTCTGATGTTTAATGATAATAAAAAATATGCAGAAATATAAACAATAAATAGAACATTTTATACGAGTAACATCTTGTCGCGGTCGTAATTACCACGACCGCGGCAGCCCGCTCGACGTCCGCGATAGCGCGGCGGCTGGGAGACCGGTGGGGCCGGGGAAACGCCGTGACGCCAACGGCAGGACGACATAACGCGTTGGACGATATGCATATATATAAGAGTACCAAAGAGACGTGTTATATTAAACTAATAAAGACAAAATTGTATTTACCGATTTGATACTTTATACACTTGCCTTCACACCTTGAACTATTCTGACGTATCGAGGATTTACCATCAATCTAATATAATCTCGAGTATATCATTTACAAATATGTTCAACTCTTAAATTATGATTCATAATATTGTTATAAATTACTTAACAAATTCTACTGATTTTGATATAAACTAAACCTTACCTATTATACAAACAATACCAATTCACTTTGTTTTTAAATAGAATCATTGAATCAAACATTACTTGTATTTATACTTTAAACAGAGTTCAACTATACATAATAATTAATTAAATGACTAAAAATGTAATATCATATCATACTATTTGTACATTATCAGTCAAAAACATGTGGAGAGACAGCACTTCTTATCAGAATCACACTATCATGTATTAGCCTAATCACAGTATCAGTTAATGTAATTTAATGAAATAATTTTGTATTTTATTATTTCGATACATATTATCAAACATATACATTTATTTTATAATAATTTTTTAATCATGAATCCTAGTAATGAGTAGGAAACTGTTTCAATTACATTTGATTCACTTCAAGGTGAGGATTTAAACAATTTAATACACAGATAAACAAAAGATATTTGTTTCAATAAAATTAACTTCAGAATGTATAATGAATGGGAAGAGGAAGTGACCACTTTGACACGTTATGTTCTATATAGAGGATCCAAAACGAGGCGAACTGGCCCGGTGGGACAGTGGTAATATTCCCACTGTATCGCATGCTTTATATGGCCGCCGGGCCAATGATAACTGATAAAATATATATGTTATATAATTTATAACATTTAAGTATAATTTATGTTCCTAATGATTATATTAGATACCTATTGATTATTATAATATATCATAATTTTTTTTAGTATTGAATTATGTATGCGGGAGTGAGTGGCATTCAGCTAAACACTGAAAGAAATTAACATAAAAAATAGACAAATAACCGATAAAGAGACATTAGGTATAAACCTAAAATACAATAAAATAAACAAATTATTATGAATTATTTAAGCTTCGTTTATGTTTACATTTTTACAACCAAACTGATTAAACATACAGGTTTTATAATCACCTTTAGCAATTTGTACATTTTTAATAATCATTATAATATTGTATTTCACAAAATTGTAACTAATTTGTTAATGAGAGACCTTATCTACTGCAACATGATTTCAATAATATTACTATGGTTTATTCAATTATTAGATAATTTAAAACTCCCCAATATACCTTAATTAAAATGACTGCTATGATGTGTTGCGAAAATTTAATCTTACCAAATATAAATTAAATTAAAACAAATAAATGCAATATCGAAAACTTAAAATCAATTATCCACTTTGTAATTTAATGGCAATTAATATATGCAGTGTTCAAAAACACTTTGATGAACTGTGTATACTACAAGATAATACACCTATAAAGTAAGATATAGTTTGTTAGTTGAAGCATGGTTGGGTAGGGATAACATAAATGTCCACAGCTATCAATTACCAAATTATTCTTTATATCATACAAAATTAAATAAAAACAGAAATGACAGTATCATGGTTTTCATAAATAACTCTTTCAACTAAAATCTCCACTTTAGAACTGCAAACACGATCAAATACTATTCTGGAAATTCAATTTAAAAAATGGAATGCTAGTTTTTACTTTACACAATTTACAGATCTCCTAACAATGACACGGAATTATTTTTAAATTAATTGAAAACCACCGTCCTAGAAAAAGAAAAAGCTACAACGACAAATGCTGACTATAAAATATTAATTGATGATATAAATTTAGATACAATACGTACTTCTTTGCATACAAATAAGTACCTTAATGTCCTAGCAGAATTTGGATACTTTAAAATGATTGATACTATCACTAGACACGCATCAAACTCATGCCTCGATCATATATTTATAAAAAGTAAAACAACTCATTATTCAGTCCAATTACAATATCTGATCATTATCCAATATTTCTCAGTATTGGGAATTTAGTAAGTAACAGAAATAATAAACCAAATCCACTCACAATAAATAAAATAGATCATTCTATACTATCAAATTTAATAGCAAAAATTCATGGACTTCCACACTAGAACACACAGACGTCAATAAAGCTACACAATGCTTTATTTATACATTAAACGATGTAATAAAATCGGCATCTTCAAGTATAAAAATGTCTTCGAAATTAAAGAAAATTAAACCACGGGCTTCTACAGAACTAATAAAAGCAGTAAGGCATAGAGATCTTCTCCACTTAAAAGTAAAAAAATACAACACTAATGTAGCATCGGATTTACCAACTAAATTAATAAGTCAACAAAATATAATTAATGACAAAACCATCATACATACAAAATCATATCATATAGTAAAAGCCCAAATCAACCTACAATTGATCGACTCATTTTTACTGACGAACAAGAAATTATTAATCAAATCTCTTAACTCAAAAACGGTTCTTCACCTGGTTTAGATGCTATTACAATTGAACTACTAAAAACAAATAAACGTATACTGGCCTCCACATTAAAACATATTTTTAATCTAAGCTTCTCAAATTCAATAGTACCTGACTTACTTAAACTGCCTATAATCACACTGATTTTCAAAAAGGGTGAAACAAGTATAAACAGTAATTATCGACCAATTTCAGTTATCTCAAATGTATCACCACATCAATTCTAATTAATGATTCTTATAATTAAAATATCTAATGTACAATTAAACAATAATATGAACTAAATAACTACTATACACACATTGTACATAGTAGTGTATAAATTACAATTAAATTCTTCAATAATTATCACAACAGCCTTTATCTGATGGTCCACTGTGGTGAGGTAATTAAATATAAATAATAGATACAAATACAATTAGAACAATGTAAATTCTATAACTGAATTAATGAAACAAATTCAGGGAAATTAAATATACTAAAAAAAAGGGCATAGCAATCTTTAAAACAAGTTTTCAAAAATTGTTAACAGAATTCTTATTCAGTTATAAACACAGAAATAAGTATCTGCGATTCAAAACTACGCTTGAAACTAAAAATTGAAATATAAAAATCATCAGTATTCCACTGCCGTAGAAAATACAATCGAGTAGAAGGAGAAAATAATGATATCAGGTATCAGAATACCAGAGTAATCGGCATAACTAAGAATTTTTTATTAATAACAGGAAGTAATAAAATTTCAATACGAAATAATGAATAGATAAGTCCAAGAATGGTTCATTGAGGGAACCATGCATAATCGTTAATTAATTAACGATACGGTGATCACCGTCGTCCACAACCTTCACCTCACCACACGAATACAATTGAAAAGTTCAGTTTTACATCGGTATCGTGGCAACGGAAAACCAACAGCTAGGTATCTAAATAAGGTAGACGACATCGGCATAATAGGCAAGTTGGAACACAGAGACATGGCTAGAAACGCATTGAACACTTTCGATGAACAACGCTATAGCGAAACACTGTTTTCACACAGTCAACGAAGCCGGGGGGGTAAAAATCACATCGGGCAAATTATCTCGGGAAAAAAAAACACTCGTTTCCAGGGTTTTTGTTTTTCTCGATTCCGTCATCTGTCGTCGGGGGGGGCATTTGAACGATCGAATTCAACGCGGACCGCACACGATCCGGAGTCGCCGGCCGGATTGTGTGCGACAGAGCGTCGACGGAATTACGGCGCCAAATTACCACCGACGAAAACGGTATGACTCTGTCGATTCGGTACTCGTCTAATTTTATTATTAGACGATCGGCCCCCTCCCCCGCCATTGATATTGGTTATTATCGTTTGCCGTGTACTTACTATGCGGCTACTCGGTGGACGCGGAACGACGACGACGACGAGCCGATGCGGGTGCGGCGTTTGAGCGACGCCGGCGGCGACGATGACGACGACGACGACGACGACGACGACGGACGACGAGCGAAAGAGCAGCGGTGAGAACGTCGGTCACGAGGTAATCCGACGACGGCGACGGCGACGACGACGACGACGGCGACGGCGACGGCGACGACGAGTAGACAGGACAAAACGACGATCCAGGACGAAATGACGGGAAAAACGAGTACAACGGGCGACAAGGAAACACGACGTATGGAAGAAAAGAGCGAAAATAGCGTCGTCGTGGCGACCGCGACGGACACACGCACTATCATCGAGTTTTGAAGTTTTACCGTTAATGGGGCGTGACGCGGCGTAGTGCGTCTCGGACCACGACAGTGTTGCCAGTCGAGAACGACCGTGTTTTCAGATATTATAAAATATGCACGCCGAAAAAATGACGGATCGAGTCATTCGATTAAATAAAATTATTTACGAGTATTATGCGATTCGTTTGTTTGCTATTTTCGAGACGTTTTCTATTTTCGCCTCGCCCCGTCTCGTTTTCTCGCGGCACGCGACATTCGGAGACCGCCGCAATCGATATAAAATACGTATGTATCGATATTTTTTTACCGGTGCGACAAAAGCGCGGGGCGAAAATACGGGAAGAAACACAAAACGGCTACTTATAATAATAATCTATGGTGTTCTCGTGTCGACGAAAACCGTTTCGCATCGTTACGTTTCGGACGCGACTCGTTTGATCACCGCGTAAAACCCCGTTATCGTCGCCAACAATGGGCCCCCGTTATCGGCTTTATCGTTATTGTACGACGATTTTTATCTAATCGCGGACGACAAAGACGATTCCCGTTTTCCCAACAAGTCGACTGCCACGAGTACCATAATTGGTTTTAACATAATATATTTGTTCCACGCGCTTTGAGTGACCAATACTCACACTGTTCGACTCTCGGTCAATTTTAGTACTCGTAATAATTATTGTTCGTGATTATGTCACTATCGGTACTCATTCAATTGACGGAATAGATAAAAAAACAAAAAAATCCGTCTACAAATCTCTTATAGCCCACAAACCGCTGGACGGATCGGGTTGAAATTTGGCACGAAGATAGCTGTCATGGCGTAGACGCGCACTATGAAGGGATTTTTGAAAATTCCACCCCTAAGGGTTAAAAACGGTAAAACATTTTTTTTGTTCCGATCTTTCTGAAAGTATGCATACTCTATATAACACGAATAAACACCGCTGGAGCTTTGATATAGTGGAGACCGATAGAGATATTTGGTACCGATAGATATTTGGCGGTCAATGACGACGCGCGCGGCGTTTTTGGTGAAAAACCCCGTTTGGCGGAGACCATGACCACTAGTAAGTAGGGTTTTTCGTGAGGTCTCGTTGTCAACACTTTGATCGTCTAACGAGCATATAGTACGGCCGACGAGGAGACGCTAAACCAGTCGGAAAGTTGGCGCTCCCGTTGGCCCCGCTTTCCGCCGCGTAGCGAGTGTTGAGTAGGTCGTCGAACGCGGAGCTCTCGTCGTTCAGATGTGCCGAGGAGTAGCGTCTCTCGGTGTGGCCGTACTTTATGTATACTCGTGTTGGACAATCAAAAAACAACGACCTCACGAAAAACCCTACTTACTAGTGGTCATCGTCTCTCCGCCAAACGGGGTTTTTCACCAAAAGCGCCGCCAAATATCTACCGCCGCCGGTATTATATTATTCCGCCGCCTCTAATACACGCCAATTGCCCCGCGCCGTTGGAAAATTAAAACGCGAAATCGCTGACACGCGTTATTGTTTTCACACGGCCGATTTCAAAAGCGTCCGCCGCCGCCGCCGCCGCCGCTATTCAAAATTGAAAACGTTTTTTTTTTTTTTGTTCCTATTTTTTTGAAATCAAGTATACATACTCTATAACACAAATAAACATTGTCTATAAACTTTATTTTTGTGAAATTCAACTCCCAAGCGGGTTAAATGAAATGGGGTAGAAAGGGTGAAACTAGAAAAATTCGCCTGGCCGGAACCGCTGGAGTATCAAATTCTCGGTTCTCGTTTTTACGTGTTAGTTTGTTAGTTAGTTATTTACAACACACACACACACACACACACACACCGACGTCGGTCGGTCGGTAAAAATTAATTTGTACGTTTAAATACGTATAATAAACTATTAAATAATAATAGCAGTCGGTTGATACCGGGAAAATGTCAATTATTATTATTATTTGGGCCATACACATTTTTTATTACTTAATCCCGGCAAAGACGGGTATAGATTCAGCTGGTACAATATATGAAACGAAACCAGTGAGTACACCAGTATTGGTACTCGTGGCGTGTGAGGAGGACAACCCTATGAAAAATACTACTACAGTCGACTCGATGAAGAACAAGCGACGTATTTTTTTTCGTATCGATATATACACATATATTTAGTAGTTTTTCACAATCGCTACTTTTTTCTCGATCTTTTTCTTCTCCGGAGGTGGTACAAAAAAGTCTTCCGGGTCGTACGTAGTACTAGCATCGCAGCGTTCTTTTTCGGGACGCAATGCGAGTATCGCCGCCGTCGGGGCCAAATCAAAGTCGTAACTGGAATCGGAACACACCGATCTCGCGCTGTCCGTCCGGGCGTGTAACTTGAACACGACCGGCTCTTGGTCGACGTTCGATTTCTGACCGTACGTCATGGGGTTCATGGTAATCGTGTACAGGCCGTTCCTTTTGTTCATTTCCAACAAAGGTCTTGCCGTGGGTAAAGGGACGTTCACTTCGACGTCGCCACTGGCCGCCGCCTTAGAGCCGGGTTTTTTCGAGGACGCCTTAGAGCCAGGTTTTTTCGAGGACGCCTTAGAGCCAGGTTTTTTCGAGGACGCATTAGAGCTAGGTCTTATCGGGGACGCCCTCGATGAGTATATCACTTTTGGTTTGATCTCTCTCGGTCTCGCCTTCGGTCTCGCCTTCGGTCTCTCCATCGGTCTCTCCTTAGGTCTCTCCTTCGATCTCTCCTTAGTTCTGTTGTTTTTTCTCGTTTTGCTCTTGGCCGACTCCGGACGTTTCTTCCTGCTGTCCCCCCGGCGTCCCCGTTTTGACGTCTTAAAATGTTTTTCATCGTATTTCTTATGCCGCTGCTGCATGGTACGACACATGAAATTTGTTAAGTTGAAATTCTCGGGTAAATACTACATAATATTATATTACATAATACTCATCCGATCGAGTTAAACAGTTATAATAATTATGTACTTATGGTACATAATTATGTACCATAAAGTTCGGTGGTAGGTACCCATAATTATATCTTTTATAATTCAAATAAAACAATTTCGCCCGTATCTGCAGCAATATCAGTTTTTTTTTGTTTTTACCCCTTTTAACTCCGGTAGGGGTTGAATTTCGGAAAATCCTTTCCCGAGGGGTCTCCACTGTATAAAACGAAACTGCAGACCAAATTTCATACTCAGAGCTCCAGCGGTTCCGGCCAGGAGGAATTTTTCTAGTTTCACCCTTTTAACCCCCTTAGGGGTCGAATTTTGAAAATCGGGTGACGTGACGGCACTCAGAAAGGTATTTGGAATAACTAAGTGAAAAAAAATTGGAAAAATGTTAAATAGCGTCGTCACAAAATGGGAACATAAAAAAGGCCTGTTCTTTTATATATATACGTATAATAAAGGATGTAAAATCAACGAGGTACCTATATCGTATGTAAACGCGCGCACACACACACACACACACACACACAAATACATATTTTTTTCTCTCTCGAATCGAGGATTAATTAAAATTGCTTACGGTGTAATAAGTACGCGCGGTATCGAATTTTGGCGACTCGTGTCTCGAGGATTTTATAAAATAAGATGCTCGTGTGTACTATTTATACGTTTTATCAGGCGCGCGGATTCTGCCAGTATTTACGGGAGAGGCGGAGTATAAATAAGTATACATATATTTCGATACGGTGGCGTATTTACGGGGGGGATATGAGGGATAGATCCACCTCCTCGACATTTTTTTTTCATTACCGATAGGTATAATAATGTTATATATTACAAAAATACAGAACGAAATTTGCCAACGTATATGGCCCCTTGACAAAGTCCTAAATACGCCACTGTTTCGACACCTATTGGTAAACACGTTAGTCATATTAATATTTGTAAATTGTAAACAAAATTAACGTAGAATCTATATAATCTATATACCTAATAGTTTTTTTTTTGAACAAAACTCTACGAGCGGTCGGCGACAAATAACACATATACGATACGACCAACCTGAATCCGCGACTGCGTTTTATCGTAAGTTTTTAAAAATTTTTTGAAAATGTATTATTAATATTATCGAGTCATATCTCATGTGGGTAACTTTAAAACGTTACGTTATTTAATTCTATCCATCTAGATTAGATTTAATTGTTTTATTTTAAAACGGGTAGGTACTTAATTAACGATAGACTTTTTTAGTCTTATACTTTTACTTGTTAAATACATTAATAATAATTATAATTAAAAAAAACAAACGATAAATTACTCACTTTCATCAAAAAAGAACTCGATACCCAGCCTTTATGCGACGGAATAGGCATCCAATTATCGACACAGTTTCTATGACCAATACTTGCACCACCTCGATAATGGTCGCCATACGTGTAATCATAATTGGTATATCCTGTTTCGTTTTTATCACGTAAATTCGTATTTATCCCATTTGCTTTCCTAGATTTCTTAGAAGTTTTCGAATTGTTTCGTTTCCTATTTGGAGTTGAACTTCTATCACCAACGTTTCGTTTTTGAACAGTGTCATCTTTTTTTCTGTTGGTTTTTTTGTGATGATTTTTCATTTTATCGCCTTTTTTATTTTTTAAATCGATTTTCTCTTGGTCAATAGTTTTTTCCTTAAGTTCGTCCGGTTCATCTATCTCTTTTGCATTTTCTTTCGTAGGCGTATTTGGTTTACCGTGCAAACCATCATGTTTAACCGATTCCGAGAAGAAATATTCTTCGTCCGATTCGAAAACGTCTAAATTTACACCGCAGTCATCGCTGTTGAGGTCAATTGAGAAATCGCAAATAACATCTTCGGGCAACGTGTCTTTTAATTGGTAAGTTCGTAAAAACTCTTCATCGTCTAATTCAAAAACTCGTTGAAGTTTCTCCCGCTCAGTGGCACAAGTGCTCACGGTGGCACAATGTTCATTATGTAATCGTTGACATTCCATAGTATCTTGTACTTCGTATAATTTCATATCATATATCGTGTCGTATTTTTCGTGACATTCAATTTTTTCCGACGCCCAAACAACGTATTTATCAACATTGCCGTTCATTTTATTCTTATGATGTTTAAAATCAGAATTTTTTAGACTTATCGGATTTACTTCGTTTTGATTTTCATTCCGACAATATGGCGTATTCATGATGGGTAAACTTTAAAATATTATGTTTAGTTAAAATCTCCGTCCGTTATTTTATTATATAATTTTTCACTTTGTCGCGTGTAAATTTAGAAAAATAATTCACTATAATATTTAATAACGATTTGCGTTGTGTTTCCATAGAGATCCGTAGTTCTTAAACTATACTTTTTCCATACGAGTATATAAAATAATCATTTCGCGTACGTGTGGTACGAATCGTGTGCGTGAATATTACTGGACAGTATCAACATTTCAATGCCGGTAAAACAATCGTTCGCCCAAAAGCATCACGCCCATTTGACCAATATTATTAAAAAAAAATTAACAAAAAATCGTACCGCGGCCAAAACGCGGCTGGGACCAATTATTTAACATGTGGTCTTGGCGAATAGTCACTAACTATTTTACTGTTATGTTTTTAATCATAGGTCCTAAACGTGTCTACAACAACAACAACAACAAAAAAAAGAATTCAACGACGATTTGTTTTTGAAAACGACGTTTTTATTTATACGACCAATTAGTTATGTAATTTATATCACAACATGCACTTCGCCGCCACTAAGTGTGAAGATTATAATAATATTATATTTATTAAATCCGAGTGCCAGAGTGTGACCCGAAATCGCACGATTTTATACTCCCAAAAACTCCGAACTATCATCAAGTATTCCGTCACAGATGAGAACCGGTTTATTGCACATTGTTTTTACATAAAATATCACACGCGTCTATCAAATTATACTCCCGCACGCCATACTCGATTTTCAAATAATAAATGTCAAAGTATATACTATTATTGTGTTAAAATATAATTATTTTAAACTATATATAGTAAGTATACTTATGATCGTTTATCCTATCAATAAATACAATTATTATACTGTCGAGGCCAGTAATCTGCATACAATAATATTTCGAAGTAAACATCATATTATTTAATCAGAGTGCAATCGAATGATATTTCGAATGGTATAGGTAGCAAATATTATTATTTCACAATACAATATAAATAGTACGAAGATTTTTGAACGGTATCCGCGTTTTTACGGACGAAATTCAGAGAGCACGTCTATAGCGAGTAAAATAATAATCATTATTTATTATATAAAAAATAGACATCACATCTCGCGTTACGTCACTGCTTAAATAGTAATATAATATACAAGTTGACACTGTGCGCGTATTTAAATATTATTTTCGTCGGCGTACACTTGTTTTTTTCTTATCTGCCAGTTAATGGCCGCAGGCTTAACAATACGGGAGTTGCACATAATACTCGTCAACGCGTAGATTTTTGTCGATTCACGCCTGCAGGTCACCGAAGTCGGTGACTTATTATACCTACTGATCTATTGAATTGTGCACTTATAATAGGTACAAACAAAAGTATGAACTCGCTAATAAACAAACGAAAGTAACAACAACAAAGTATATATATATATATACAAACGCCTGTGTAAAACAATCGA
Source organism: Drepanosiphum platanoidis (assembly GCA_948098885.1). Taxonomy (NCBI): domain Eukaryota; kingdom Metazoa; phylum Arthropoda; class Insecta; order Hemiptera; family Aphididae; genus Drepanosiphum; species Drepanosiphum platanoidis. Next base: position 5,907,613 of record OX402540.1, read on the forward strand.
TTGAAAACTATTAAACATCACTAAACGTTTGAAAACCGTCAAAAAACGTGTATTTCAATCCGATGATCTAATATACAGGATATATATTATTATCTGGGCGGATATAATTCCATGTCGCCACGCCGGTCGAATATATACATCGGTAGGATAAATTTTTTATACATATATTATTAGATAGTAAATTGTTCAGACAGTTTGCTGTTAAATCGGTAGCCGAAATGGCGAAATATAAATAAAATCGAAAGAAGTTAGGCTAAATATTTTACGTCCAATTATAACGAGAAGAAGAAGAAGAGAGAAAAAACACGTCAATGACGTTTTCGGCTGATTCATTTGATATTTTTTCGGCGTGTTACGAAATCTACAATGGGTCATTAAAACGAGAAGAAGAATGAATTCAGGTACCACCTGCAGACACATCAGTGCGTTCGGGAATTTGATTGCCCCGAAATTGCGGAAAATAAAGTATCATCTTCTGCGCAATCTCGAAAAACAGATCTCATAATTACAACGTACGCGCGAATCCTAAACTCTAGGAATTCTGTTTAGAATTAAAACCGACTAAATGACTTCATTTGATGCTAGAGTAGGTAAGTAATTTAACAAACGTTATGCTAATGCCGACCGCCGTATAAATGTATAATACTATAGACGTGTTTCGTCAGAACATTCGTACGTCAGACACGTGTAAATCCAAACCAGAGAATTACACCGACCACGTCATAATAGTAGTGCGTTTATTACGGTTTATCCTCCGTCGTCGCTCGCAACAGACCGGCTCGCGCCATAATAATTTCCCCCGGTGTTATTTCGATTTATATATGAATTGTTTAAAAAATAGATCCGTTCGAACGCTACCGATTTGAAATTATCATAAAACTACTTGAAAACTTCAATTTTTTTCCCCTCAAACATCATACAGAATTGTTAATTCAAACACGTTTACGCTGTACGAGAAATTTGTTTTTCACAAAATCATTATACGTTTACTGTGATATCGTCTAAAGTTTAAAACAAATAATGACCGACGAAACAGCTGGTACTTACAACGTGCGCGAATATCTCGAAATACATGTGAATAAGAGTGAAAAGGAAAAATAACTGTTGTAAGTTTAATACTCTTTTTTTCTTTTCTTTTTTTTTTAATCAACCGCAGCCCGTAAACGTTCATTGTGCAATATTGAATTATAATAATTGGACAGTCGACAAAGTTTACGAAAACAATTATTAAAAAATATAATTTGATTTTGATCGATTTCATTTTACGCTTTTAATCATTTTCCATCGTTATTTCCACTGTTTGTGTGCGATTAAAAAAAAAAAATTACAAAAAACTTACCGACCGAGTCGACGTAGTAAGGATAAACTTAATGATTAATATTTTCAGCGTTGAAAATTCGAAACATTCAAAAGTCAAAAAGTCGATTACAATTAAAATGTCGGCAGATGAATATTCAATAATCTCTCGAAATTAATATACATAGTATAATATATTTCGGACGTGTGGTCGTGATCGCTACTTGTAATCCACAAAAATCTCGGAAAATATCTTTGAAATCGGTGAAAATAATACGATAATCGACGCAAACGTTAATAGTAATCGATAAAATTCTCGATGTTTTGTAAACAATTTTAGAGACCGCAACGAATACACGCGCGCGCACATACGCTCGCGGTCTCGTTATATAAACTCGTCGGACGAAATTTCATAATTTCGTTACATACGCAAAATTCGATTCACTGCACGCTCGCCCGCCATACGAAGCGCAATGAAAATCGCCGGTACGAAAAACACGTGTGAAAAATCATCCGCGAGCTCGATCGATTTGGCAGTGAGGAAAGTGACCTGGAAAGCCCGACGAGAGCTGAATGTGCGACGGCGGCAATCGGGAATGAGATTTCCGAAATACATTTTGTAAGTACGGAATAAAACGCGCGCACACACTCGACGTGAGAGAGAGAGAAAAAAAACTTATAAAACCAAAATCTTTAATTATAGGCACCTCTATAACGGGTTTGCGACAACATTATTATATCATAATAATGACGTACATAATATATTACGTGTTAACGCACGGCGCGTATTTTCAAATTAAAACTACTCATTAATACGCTAATATACGTACGAAATATGCAAAACGCGTGTTTTAAATTATTTAAAATAAGCCCGTGGCCACCGGGAGTATATATATTATGATCAATTATTATCGAGTCTACAATAATACAAATACCGTCTGAAATTATTTATTTAGGTACACTTACACGATATAGGAGCTACCCATATTACGATTATACTTACACGTATAACGTACGCGTGATATTATTTGGTAATACGCAGTAGGCATACGACGCGATTTCACGAAATATATTTGGCTGATAATATTGATTTCGTGGGAAAGTTTTTTCGTTCAAAATTAAATATTATTTCGTTCGGTAAACGTGGTAAAAGTTTTTATAAAACTAGGTGTACTCTGATATTTGTATTCGCGCGCACCTATAGAGTTCTCCGACAGAGCGATCGATTAATAACGATAAAAACTATTATTAAACAACAAAACATCTCTTAATAATAAATCCCCGCCGTAGATAGATTTTGAGTTTTGTTTTATTCGATTTTTAATTCCACTTCGATTGGAATATACCTACTAGAACGGTCGTAATATAGTAAATCGAAGAAAATCAACGGACGCGATCTGCTGTCAAACAAACACCCGTCTACCGGGGAAAAGGAAACGGTTCCGACCAAACGATGATACTGCGTGCGCCACTCGAGGTAACGAATATTATTGTTACAAGTATAGTTTACAAGAGAGAAATCAAAACGTCTCATAGATTTTGGTCACAACATTCGTCGACAAAATACGATATAATATGCGCCGACGCTGACTCGTTTGAAAAGAGTTTGGAAATCGCATGAAATTCGTTTCCAGAAACGTTTCATATGCGTGTGAAAAATAAGTCTAAAATTCAAAAAGAAAATTTTCACAAAAAGGGTCACTCAATGTGTGTGTGTAAAACAAGAGTGGAATATTATAAACGAACATAAAAGTAGACAGCGTGTCGGTCTTTAATCAATTTTCGTTCAATTCTATTTTTCGTCGAATATCATACCGGTTTGTTGGATACACAAACATCGGTACAACAAAGACCTACCTGGCCTCAACTATATTTGACTTTTAAGGCGTCTTCTTGGATCGGAAGGTTAGAGAATTACACACTGATCGAAGGACCCGTTTACCTTGGGCTTGACTTGCATCAAAGCGCGCGGTACAAAATCCATGGCATATCATAAGTATGGATATATTAGAACACGTTTTCTTTTACAGGCAATGCGACTCGAGTGCATCATCACGCGGATTTCTTCTTTCTCCGTTGTCCGTTAGTACAACATACGTATTAGCCAATAATCGAAAGAAAAGAAAAAAATCGACTGCGATATTTGTTTGCAGTTAATTTCTATATTACGTTTAAAATATCGAGATTGTTTTCGATTCAATACGTAACAGACACTCTGAAAGTGTATTTCTTTTTATTTCTCGAAAATTGTTTTATTTTAGAAATTACAAATTTAAGAATATATTTTATAACCAATACGTTTTTAGTAAGGAAGGTAGTCTGTGAGGAGCGGGTAGTGAATCCTTTTACCCGAATCCGTGAGACTTTTACAATGTCATATTATATTATGAAAATACTGCGATCGTGTCGATTACACACGTATCGTTTGAGTATTTATAAAGCTTCGGGGAAAATATTCGATTCGACAATGGTTTAGACAGCATATTGTGTGTATCGGGGAAACGGAGTGATTTTTCAATTTTCAAAATGATGACGCGCGTGTTGTTTGCGCTTTCTCACACAAAAGCTCGACTTCCATTGTAGTCGACTATTTTGAGAAATACGACACGCGTAAACGCGTAAAATCAAATGGAAATAAAAAATTAAAATGTGTTTTCAATAGAGTTTTCGGACCAGCGGCCACGCAACCGTGTGCGATGACGAAATTCGCGTCGAATATTTTTCAAGTAAAAACTATCGAGCGAGTGTGTATGAGAATCATGTCGTAACGGTTGATAATTAGTAACGAGGCGGTTTTAGTTTAGGTTTTTTTTTTTTTTTAGGCGTTTCATTAACTGGTTATAAGTATTTGTAAATTCAACACTTTTAAAAAGGTACAAAAAAATAAAAACAAATCTTTTTTTTCCTTTTATAACCGATATATATATATACACGTATTTATTTTTTTCTACTAGAACGAACACTCGTCGATTAAAACATTATTATTTTTACTTGTCATGATTATAATATATTCTCGCGATGAAAATTACGTAAAGTGTATTAAGAAAAAATCGTCGACAGGACCTTCGGAACGAGAAAAAGCGTATGATGAATTATTATAATAACCTATAATACTCAGCCCGAATAACACTTAAAGTCATAATCCGCGTACGTTTTATGTCTTTGCAACAGCGAAGAAATAAACGCTGACCGCTGCGGGACGGCGCTCGGCGTTTATTTGTAATAATTATTGTAAAACGATAATTTTACGATATTCTACGTTCGCGACGCGCTCGGTACACGTCGGAAACAATAATATCGTTATTATAATATTCTTTTTGGATTACGTATATATTGTATTATGTCATAGTCGTTCGTGAAATCGTATTGTATTTCATACGGATTTCATTGACTATTTTAATTCAGGCGCGGTGCTCTATTATCGTCCGGTGTGCCTATGATATACCGAACAAAGGGAAAATGGTGAACAATAAACTCGTTTACAGACAAAAAAAAAAGCAGCACCGATCAGGCCCGGATTAACATTATCGTAGGCCCTAGGCACAGTGCCTATTTATTTCCCATTGTGCTACGGTCCTGGTGTACAGTATTAAAATGATAAAAAAACCATAATATGTTTGGGAGAGGTTCAGAGGTAGTGTTGAATCTCAGTGTTAAGCCTTTAAATCAAAAATATTTACAACATAAAAATCTTAACTTTTATTATTTATTTTATATTTGATAACAATTTTAACAAATCCTGAAAACATTTAATTTTACTCTAAATATATTTAATAATTATTATTAATATTTAAAGTATTTAATTTTAGCAACTTTTTTGTATACAGTTTTCAATTTTGCATATTTCTTCCCCGTATACAACAAAATCGTGGCCTCACATTTTATTTTTGTAGACACTAAAATGTTCGTAGGCCCTAGGCACAGTGCCTATAGTGCCTATGCCCTAATACGGCCCTGGCACCGATAACCACACGCGGCGGGTAAATTAAAATCAACGTAACGAAAAAAACCGTATTTAATACGACGCGGACGGTGTGAGAAATTCTGTACGCAAATGACTCGACCCGAACTGTCCGACTTTTGTTATTGTAAACGGCGTAATAAAAGCGTAATCGAAACTTACGAATCGATTGCGTCGTGATAATCGAGTAGGTATAACATTTTTGCCAGTTTAGAAGAATTCACCGCGTAAATAATATAACAACTATATAATATATACTATTAATTTTCGACTCGTCCGAGCATCTTTCATCGACGATCTCGTCACGCGGTTTTATTTTTTCAATTATTATAGACGAGTACGTATGTCGAGGAGGAGGTTTTTCAAATTCCGAAAAAGTCGCAAATTTAGTCAGAGAAATAATTGTTGAAAAACGTCGCTTTTAACCGGTCAACGCCAGGCTTCCTGGTGAACATAATAATGTTACGTATACGAACACGCTCGTCTGCAGTTGTTGTACATATTAAACGTTTATTTAAATTGTAAACGAAATCTCGTATATGAAACGCGTATTAGTTTACACGGGTAAAAAGACCTCGTCGGCAAGCCGAACGCGAGCGACAAACGGCAAAATGACTATGAAAATCGAATGAAAACGCGCAAAAAAACAAAACACAAAAGTGAAAGTCGTTCCGCGAATCCGTAGGCGCGTGGATTTAATAACGCGCCAACATTATGAATATAATAACTACGAACCATCACGAGTTGCGTCAATTTTTTTATTGCGGATTCGTATTGTTTTACGGCGGTGCTAACGACGACTAATGCGCTGTTATTATTTTATACCTTTTGAAGACGTGTCGTAAGAGTATGGCGCGAGTAGGGCGAGTGGGCGCGTGAAGGTTCGTCGATTTATCCACCGGTCGCGCGTGGGCTGTACGCCGTTTTCGGATCACTTTGACGAGCGACAAACGGCAAATGATCGATTTCAATTTTAGACGCAAATCGCGAGCAGATTTTCCGAAAAACTCGGGTGCGAATCACATGTTTTTCGATTCGTTTTAGTTTGAATTCGGCGCTCACGCTGCCAGCGTCTCGCGACACGTCAACGTGAACTTTAGCAGTTTTTACCGTTTCGGACGGCTCGTGTCGTCGTCGCGATGCGTTTCATAATTTAACGAAAAAACTAAACTAAAGGATACCTCCTTTGTCGGAGGTATTATTGTGGGGTTAAATAATAATAGAAAAAAAAATTGGATTTAATCTTATTGTCTGCGAGATTACGATTGGGGCGCGGATTTTTATGTAAATACATAATTTTATCGAATGCAAAATACTTTTCGATTCCGATTTAGCGCGTTTCATATCACCCTGAATAAAACGAGACCTTTTTTTCACATGTTTTTAAATATTTCCGAAATATTTCGCTTTTTCGTACCTAGGCGATGCAGTTTTTTTTTTAAATTATTCTGTCGGCTTCAAATTATTATACTAATAAATAATAGATAACCGATAAAGCTGGTTAGCGCGAAATCGTAATAATTTATAATACTTAACCCGTACTTTCGTAGGCAAACAACACGAAAGTTCTTGCGACTTTATATTGATCGGGAGAATTTGTTTGTGTTGTTGAATCAACAACAATATTACTTGTCCGCGCGCGCGTTTTCTCTTTAAGTGTCCGAATTTAACGACTTTTCGAATTTTCGTTGTTAATAATACTCTCTCGGGAATTACTTGTGCGGTTTGTTTGTTGTCCTTTTTTGCTCATTCGTCGTTTACATTAATAACACATATTTCATAACGTAGAGGTGGGTGAAAAATACATTTCGATGAATAATTATTATTCGCCGACTCGTTTTGTTTACACGTTTGCTATTATTTCGTTTGAGCCAAACGGTGTGGATGAGTCAGTGCTCGTTCGGCCTCTGCCGCATCGAGTCAATCTATATTGCACGGCGATTTTAAACCGTCGTGTCATTGTGCCGAGTAACGGAGTTACCCGAGTAAAATGCACGGATACCCACCCGTATTTGTATGGGAATGATTAGAAAAAAAATCAAAATTTACAACACCTTGCGTAAACAGTAACTGGCAATTGAATAAAAAAACGAATCGGGAAGCCCCCCGCCGAGGCGAACGAAAAAGAAAACAATAATAAAAATGACATCATTGCCCAAAAAGTAATGTCATGCAATCAGAACGATAACACAATAGACGTCGTACACAATACCTAGTCGAAGTGTGTATCGACTGATTGATGAACTTAGAATAAATAGATAAGTAAAAAACGAAATAGTCTCTGCCAGTCGATTAATGGTGGTCCATCGCGATAGCGTGGAAAAAACCACACCTAATATCGTGTAGGAAACAAAACACTCGACTATACCTACCGATTAATTAGATTTTAATATTTAATTCATTCCGCAGCACTACTGTAATTATTGTAATAACTGTCGGTTGTCTTAATAATCGTTAAAGCGTTCATTTGTTTATTTTTAATTATACAAAAAAAAATTTCTAACTTAAGGACATCAATTATTATTCATCGACGTATTATCGTTTGATCGGAGATTAAACCAATAAATCAGACGAATATTTATTTATTTTTTCTACTACATTACATTTTACAAAAACAAACAATCGCTATTTTGATGCGATACAGTTATGCGTAATAATTAAGGTTTAAGATTTTTTTTTTTTTTATTGAAATAACGAAGCTCGAAACTTCAATGCAAGGTTTGGGTCGAACCTTGATAACTCGGAAATTATCATCGATATCTCGAATGTAAAAAATTCTCCTTCAATTATTGATAATAATCCTATCGACTCGGAAATAAATCGGGTTTGTTTTCGATAATATCGCGAATTCTCGAGAGACGTCGATATATTTTTTTTAAAACGTCACCGCTATATATTGTGAAAGATTCGAATCTCATATTAAGTACTACTTAATATAGTATATTAAGCTGTCAAAATCAAAGACGGCGACGACGACGACAGTTTATGATCGCGTACAAATAAAACGCGTCAAACGTCAAATTCTAAAACTATTATCAGAAACCAATCGTACGATAAATGCAGCTCCTTGCAGTCTCAACATAATGTAATTTACAACGAAAATGTATATTATCATTTTATAACACGTCCTACGGGTCCTGCGTATCTATTATGCTCGTTTTGCATGTGTTCGCCGAACGGCATTTATATCATTAGACTAAACTAACAGAGCGGCACATTTGAAAATTAATTAAATTGATGTCGTAACCGCAGGTGTTCTCGATTATTCTTGATTGCTGGGCATTGTTGTGCAGCAGATGAGAAGACCCGCGCGCGCGCGCTTGTGCGAAACAAATGTACGCGAACAATAATTATTATTGACAGACGTTATTATGGAAGTGTGCGCGGCTGTATTGCATAGGCTTCGCGAAACAAATTACACGTCCAGACACTAAGTAAATAGAAATCGACGGCAACTGCTTCCGAACTGATTACGAAGAAGCCATAAAGCGATCTTTGACTTTGAATCTGTACAGTCGAAAACCGAGGGCGGCTGCTAAACGTCTCGAAATTATTTGCCGTTTCGTCGAAAACATAGAACTGGTATACATAATATATCAAACGCGCGTACATTCGAGTGCATGAATATACGTAAATAGTGAATTTCGTCTTTGTTTCAGTAGATCGCGCGAAAACCGTAGAAGATTCGCCGAGAAAAATAATTTGACGTCGTCGTTCGCGTGAGGCACATAGATTTGTGTCGAGTGACGTTCGTGTTATTACCGCAGTATTCGTACTTAGGTACGAAATATTAGTACCTTATGTTGATCGAGAACTATTAATTATTGCTATTTTTATTCAGGCTGTGATTTATTAGTCTTTTTGTTTACTATTTTTCATTTATAAACAAGTACGAGAAAAATGGAACCAAAACGGATCGAAATATATTTACAAAAGAGTTGTCTCTTGATCGAGAACGTGTATATATATCTCATGACCTCGCGTGGAATATTTTTTCGAATTAGATTGTGTTCGATAATTTTCTTGAGGCTGTTTTTAATTAAATTTGAAAGGTTTCGATTTGTATGTAATATACGTTAAGGGAAATAAAATAAACACTACCGACGACGAGCGAGAAACGAAATAATATCTCGTACCCGCTTATTAATACTGACTGTTTTACTGTTGGCATAATTATTTGTGCGGACGTACTTACGTTCCAAGAGGGCGCGAAAATGACCATTTTTTTTTTTTTTTTAATTTTGACGAAACAATTGAATAATTTAAAACGTCCCGTAACGTTTTTGAAAAACGTAAAAGAAATCACTCGCGAAATCGTGTTTTACGTAAAAAACAATATATATTATGTCGATTTAATGTACGCTAAGGATATACGTATAGTTTATAATAATAATTTATAATCATTAGAGCTAGGATTTTGGTGACTTTTGCATTTTTTTCTTTAAGCGCTATACAATTCTAACCAAAAACTAAATTTGTTTCGTCATAAACAATGTAGAATAATATGTAATTTTTATTTTGTATTTTTTTGCATTTTTTTGTTAAATGCATTTTAAGGTCATTTTTACGTAATATTACAAATATTACGTTCATTTTGTGTATTTTAACTAATTTTTGTTTATTTTAAGCTTTTTTTTAAGTTCATTTTTTAGAGTTTTTAGGTCATTTTTGCATTTTTTTTAGTGCATTTTTGTGTATTTTTTAGGTCATTAAAATCTTAGCTCTAATAATCATAGTCGAGTAGTATCCGTTACCACCTCGATCCCGATCGACGCTCAACTATACTTATAGTACATCGTGATATTATATACGAGTAATCGATAGATACGACGGCGCCGCGCCGCGCCGATCGAGTGTCGAGTCTATGTGATCGAGTTTACGATTGAAATTATCGCGTATAATATTATAATATACACCCGCGCGAGTACACAAAGCGTAAACGTGTTGTGATAACATAATATTTGATTGGCTGTTTAATTATTTTCCTCGGCCAACATAATAATATTGTTATTGCGATATACGCGCGCGTAATGTTTTTTTTTTTTTTTTTGCGCGCGCAATGCAGTTATTCTATAATGAGTATAATTTCCGCGATATCGAAAACCTAGTATTAAACCGTACTCTATAAGCGTAAAATTCGTGTTGAAATTCTGTAATAAAATATTATCTATTCGTTATCTTCAAAGTGCAGTGTGTATTTGTTCACCGACCGACAACATTGACACGATAAAAATATCAATATCGTCATGTACAGGCCCGGCTCGAGGGGTAGGCGACCACGGGTGCGCGTCTAGGCACACGTTTGCGTACAATAGATAATTTTCAAATAGATCACCATTCCTAGTTCTTAGTGATGTCATATTATAATGATGTGCGCCGGTAAAAAATAAGAACCTATATTAATCGTTTTGATAAATGACAGAATTTGCAAACAATATACGTATGTTTTTTGATTTTACGTACCTGCAATTGTTCGTAAAATCGTTGAAAACAACGTCGTCATAGTAATAACAATTTCCCCCGGGTACTGCAGTTTAAACCCTCGAGGCCGATTATATGTGCACACAAATATTATATCGTGAACAGATATTCTCGATCTTTTAAACTTGTAAACGATAAGAAATAATTACAGTAATATTGTACAATATCGTATACCACTACGTTAGCCTACTTTTACTACCCACTTATTATTTATTTTTTTTTTTTTATATAATTTCATTATCAATTAATTATTTTATTAATTACATGCACCTACCCATAAGTGTAAATTATAATTTATTATTGCATGATTTATGCGTTGAATTTTCTTGTTTCGTAAAAAATAATAATATTTTACATCGTATTTACTACACGTGCAGGACGTGACATATTATAATATTACGTATCATCGAAACCGAACGAAATAACAATGACTGTCGTCGGTTTTTAATTAATAAATGACCATGACCATGCGTTGTGATCGATCGAGTGACTACAACTGTTACCATTGTAACCGCTGTAAACTTCATCTGTACTAACCCATTTATTGAGTAGAAAATAAATTCTCAACGCGGTATAACGTTCGTCGAAAACTATCAAACGGTGGTCGACAACGTTAAGATGGGTCTCCGGAGTTATTCGATAACATTTTTCGACCTCCGAAGGACCAAATGACTACTATAAATGTAGATGATTATGTAAATTACATTTTTTAACTATCGGTGTTGTTACTATAGCAGAATATTCTGTTATTATCATCGATTCGGGCAAAAACCCAATTTGGTCAACATTTTGCCGATTTTGTTGTCGTTTTTCGTCAGTCTTTGGCGTATATTTTCAAAACCGTTGGGAAATTCGAAAAACGACCTTTCAAAAGTACCGACTAAATGAAATTCTCTACCAGAAACCGATACTCGAGTTGAAAATCGGACCATTTTTTTTCGGGTACTTATCACCCGCACACACACACACATCGCGGTAAAACCAATATGGTTAGGTAACCAGTATTAGTCATCATAAAATACGAATAATTTGTAATTACGTAAAAATGTAACGATTATGTAATCAGGGAAATAATGACGACGATGATATAATCATGACGTAATAATAGTACGTAAAAGTTGCGTTGGCGTGAAAACTCGAAAGTTCACGTCAGCCCAATAAAAGCCGAGCGACTCTCGCCCCGCCGCCCGGACCAATGACGGCCGAGCTGTGCGCGCAGCCCGACCGACACGTGCGCGAAAGTGCAGCACAGGCGCTAACCGGTGCAGTTCGTGCCCGTCCAGTGTCGGCGACGGGTGTGATAAATTTTAAATATTTCAGTTGTTATTTTTCTCCTCTCGACGGTCGATGGTGTGTTGTCGATCGTACTTACTTATTGATTATCGCACTTTTATAATCGTAACGTTTAATTTAATTCTTTTTATCGAGTGATTTTCGCGACTTTATTTCACAAGACTGCGACGTTTCGCTTACGAAAACACCCAACCTCAGCAGCAATCCGTCGGAAAAAACCGTGTGAGTAATATTCCAATTATATTTATCTATACTAAAGGGTGTAAATATTTTTAAACATTAAAGTGAACCGTTTCTGCCGTTCATTATGAGTCTATGTTTATATGTATTACGTCTGCTAAAGTACTTGAGTAATTATCGATTTGGCACGCGACGAAACTTATATAATACCGGGCAACGGCCCGGGGTATAATTCACAGCGTTTCTCGTCGCCTTTCGATCGCCCCATATATTATACCGCCGATACGAATGCGCCCGCGTTTTCCAGTCGAAAATCAATAGTTCTGATTTATTTTATACGTACTTTTCGCGCGTTTCACACATGAAAACAATGAGTAATATACCGATTATATTTATCTACAGTCTATACCAAAGGGTGTAAATATTTTTAAACATTACTAACCGTTTCTGCAGTTCATAATGGGTATTTCTATGTTTATATGTATTACGTCTGCTAAAATACCTGATAATTATCGATTTGGCACGCGACGAAACTTATATAATACCGGGCAACGGCCCGGGGTAAAATTCACAGCGTTTCTCGTCGCCTTTCGATCGCCCCATATATTATACCGCCGATACGAATGCGCCCGCGTTTTCCAGTCGAAAATCAATAGTTCTGATTTATTTTATACGTACTTTTCGCGCGTTTCACACATGAAAACAGTGAGTAATATACCGATTATATTTATCTACAGTCTATACCAAAGGGTGTAAATATTTTTAAACATTACTGACCGTTTCTGCCGTTCATAATGGGTATTTCTATGTTTATATGTATTACGTCTGCTAAAATACCTGAGTAATTATCGATTTGGCATGCGACGAAACGTATAAAATACCGGGCAACGGCCCGGGGTAAAATTCACAGCGTTCGATCGCCCCATATTATACCACCGATACGTATGCAAACCGCAATACCCTTATTCATAGTTCTGATTTATTTTATACGTACTTTTCGCGCGTTTCACACATGAAAACAGTGAGTAATATACCGATTATATTTATCTACAGTCTATACTAGAGGATGTAAATATTTTTAAACATTAAAGTGAACCTTTTCTGCCGTTCATAATGGGTATTTCTATGTTTATATGTATTACGTCTGCTAAAATACTTGATTAATTTGGTCGATTTGGTATGCGACGAAACGTATATAATACCGGGCAACGGCCCGGGGTAAAATTCACAGCGTTTCTCGTCGCCTTTCGATCGCCCCATATGATACCGCCGATACGAATGCGCCCGCGTTTTCGAGTGGAAAATTCATAGTTTTTTGATTTAATTTATACGTACTTTTCCCCAAATCGGATTTGGCAACCGAAACCACTAGGCGATAAACCGATATTTATGTTATTGGGCGGTATATACGTGCGAGTATACGAAAAAACTATTATTTTGTCGATAGACTATTAAATATTTTAAAAGACCGTTGGTGCGACGAACACGATAATTATAATACATATATTTTTTTACTCTCAGTGTTTATAAAATATTATAGTTATTATATAATATAAACAATGGAAAAATATGAAAAAAAAAATTTATTCTTTTTAACCGTCGGGATTTCGATGATAAGAACGATAAGATAGATTCATAATCGTTCGATCAAATTAATTATCTTTTCCCGCTGTCCTTCTATATACTTTTCTCGCTATACTATTGTCACACTAAACTGCAGAGGACGAATCCAAGTACATAATAATTGTTTAAATTTTAATGATTTTCAATTGGCTTTTTTGTACGATTTCAATTCCAAGGACAAACTTTTTTAAACATTACAATTATTAACGTTTTTTTATTCGTTGACAAAGTAATAAAATATCAATAGGCACTGTTGTGCTTGTTGTTATCTCCGCCTACGAAGTAAAACTTTAAAATCTGAGTCCACAAATGAAATTTCCATCGAATCTATCGTAGATTTATCGATAAATAATAGACGAAATTAATAAAATCATCGAGTATCAAAGAATTGAGTTTGAATTATACTAATAATAACGATATAGAATTAACGCCCGTTCGGGCAAAGAGCGGTACATAAATAATACTAAATAAAACACAGATTATGAACAACAATAACGCGTAGAGGCATTAGTTATATACGATTTTTTTGATCTACTAAAAATATGCTTCGCCTTTGTGGATCGACTTCCATAAAAAACGTCTTATTTTTCGCATATATCGGTTTAATTTATGATTAATTTTCGTGCGCGAGGCCAAAAATTCGTACATGATCGATCGATCAATTTTTAACAATCAATAAAATATACTTTGCTTTCTGCAGTGTGACTTATTTTTATGAAAACAATTCGCCCTCGAAACAACCAAATATATTTTTAAAACTTTTGATTATGAGTTGATATTTTCCATTTTTCTCGAGTTCGGTAGTGCACTTTTGCACATCGCGTATACGAGCCGCCTACGCGCGCGTTACCATAAAGACGAACAGGTGGGGAAGGAGGCGTCCTGTTGGCGTTACAAAGAGTATACGAGTATTATCGGCGATACCGTCGTCGTGGTCCTATATACATAGGCGGTATAACATTGTTGTTTTATACCGCGTACGCGCTCGCAGGAGGCGAACGGCGACGCCGTCTACCTTGGGAGAGAACGCCGCCGAAGAAAGTGAAAGAGTGGTGAGAGACGTCGTCGCGGCCGCGTTTTTTAGAGGGGCGAGCGATCGCGCGCGCGCGCGCGCGCGTGCTAGACGAATATATAATTCACGCGACGTCGGACGATCGCCGGCCAAACGTCAGTTGGACCCGTGTGACCGGCGAACACAGGGTACTTGCACAGTATAGCACCGCGTTCGGAAAAAGCAAAAAAAAAATATCTATAACTATCCGACGGGCAGATTGCGAGAATTTAAAACTACGAGACTCGAGCCCCGAACGCGCGCGCACACCACGAGTTTCGAAAAAACGGACCGCCTGAGCTCGTGATATTATTCGTAGGGACGATCCGCGCGTTTGTGTGCGCGCTCGCGCGCGCGCGTGTGTGTGCCGCCGAACCGACACACCGCAGTCGTGAATTGGCACGGCCGTCGACGATCGAATCGATCCTTTTTTTTTTTCTCTCCTCTCGGCCGATCGACCGCCGCGAGAACCATGCCGAGACCGCCGTCGTCGTCGCGTCTGTCGGTCGTCGCGCTCTGCGTGTGCGCGCTCGTCGCCGGCGTCCGGGCCTACGACAAATGCGATTCGAAACATTTCGCGCAGCGCGGAGACTTCAACGAGTGTAAACATCTGAACGACTCGTCCGGCCGCAATCGGTACGCGTACGACGAAAAGACCGGCGGCCCGTTCGTCGTGCACAAAGACGGCGGTGAGTATAATAATATAATTATAATATATTCGCACAAACGTACGCGAATATATTATATTTTACGTTTTAAGCGGTCGCGCAAACTTCAGGACGAGGGGGTCGATCAGTGTTTTTCGATATTTGATTACGAATTTAATTATTACAATAAGCATCAAAATATTATATTACGAAACGACGAGTTTTTCCACTTTTTTCGTACCGAGCGGTATACACGTCGTGTTGATTGTTTTGAAGAAAAACGATTTCGGAGAAAAAATCAATAAAAAAAAATAAAAACCAACGCATCGACAATAATATCGCGTAAATTTCGGTTGTGCGCGATCAGGTCGAGAGGTTGTAAAACCTCCAGTGTATTCGCAATATTACCTGCAAATACTCATTAAAGTCGACGTGTCGGTCTAATTAAATATTTCTCGGTAATCGTTTACTTTTTAGCCGTTTTACGTCGAGACGACGGCGACGATAATGTGCACAACGCGTTTTACTCGCGCGGACACCGTTGGTTTTAAAATATTGCATTACACATTATATTATTATTATTATCTAGACAACAGTGCGATGCACTCGAGAAACACGCGCAACGCAGACGTAACGTCTCGTATAACATTCGAATGATAATTATAATTATTATCATCGTGTCGTCATCGAGTTTTTTTTCGGATTTATTTGATTATTTTCATTTAATATGATGATTTTTTTTTTTTGATAATACAATTTAAAAAAAAAAACCAAACATCGTGCCGAGTTTTCATCGCGGTGTTTCTCGAACAATACGAGAGGGACAAAAATAACACTTACTATTATTATTGTAATTCACTATGTTATTTGAACGCGCTGAAAAATAATTTAATGTTCGTTATGAAACAAATCACGGATTTGTGAAACGTAAAAATGACGACAACCTCTCGTCGACTGCGAGTTAAAACCGCCGACCAGTTTGGCGTGCAAAAAAAAAAAAAAAAACCACCAGCAATTAATCTGAAAAACGTACGTATTACGATGTTTTGCAACGGCAATAAAATTTTTTACCGACGATTCCGTTCGACGACGAAATCAGGTTTATTCGATTTTTTCGAATATCGTTTTCAAAATTAGATTACTTTGCCCCCCCGTGCATCGCGGGCACGAGTCAATTAGGTTATCGGTGATTTTCATGAAAAAAATAATAATATTAATTTTAATCGTACAGAGAGCCTACTCGTCGTCGTAGCATACTCGTATGCGTAATATGCGCTCGGGGCGGTCTCGGTCGCGTGTAAGAATTATTATAATGGTGTACAAATAATAATGGGTTGTGCGAAATATCATAGTGTTTATAATAATATCATAACACGTGGCTCGTACGGTTGAGGCTGTGCGTTTATTATTCGACCCGCGCGAAAACGTGTAAGCGATTATTAATATTTTCAAACGAATGTGTTTGATTCGAATACAAAATCGTTACGATTCTGCCGCACACACTATGCCCGCTCGAACCGCTACTCTTGTAAGAGTAAATAATCGATTCAAAAGGTCACGACGACACGTCGGTTTTTTTTTTTTTGCTCTGCGCAGAACATTTTTCGCACAGACTGTAATTATAATTTTATCCGATCCCGGAGCTTAGAACGCGAGTTCTATTTTACTCGACGACTACTATCTAATTCTTCGTGTTTTCATGTATTGCGTCACACTATTATAGTAATTTACCCCGGTGCCGCTCAGCTCGACCCCCGGTGATTGAATAAATATTATAAGCTCTGTTGGAAATAAACGAAATAAAAATTTTAACGAATAATCATTTTTTTTTGTTTTTTTTTAATTTGGTCTAACTGGTGTTACATACGATTTTTAAGTAAATTTATAGTAGTCGATTTGTCCGCTGTAGTTTATTTTTTTTCATTCGTTTTTTCAATATAATAATAATAATATTATTATCGACTTGAAACGCGCAAAAGTCGATTCATAAAAATAATTACCGTTAATCAGTTGAATTCATATGAGCCAGTAATAAATAGATTGAGAATTGGCCATACAAATCGAACGCGTGGCTACTCTAAGAACGTCTAACGTGCGGAACATATAAATTATATTAAAACAAACGAATTGATTTGAAAATTAAAAACTAGAAAATGTAAATAAATCTCGTCGACGCGCGAAAAAAATGTAAATAGTATACGACTAACCAAGTCGGTGAAACCGTTTTAGGTCGATAAAAAATTAAAAAGTTTACTTCACTGTAGACATTATTTTAGTCCGAAGGTTCCTTCGAGTATAATATCGTAGACTCTAAAATAAATAAAACTGGGTAAATCATTAAACAAATTAAAAAGAGTTCGCGTGCCTGACGATAATAAAAACGTAATGTTCTCACCTGCCGTTATAAAATATGACTGATAAAATAAATTTCCTCGTTTTGGAATTTCGAGCGGACCTTGAATTAAAAATCATTCGATACCGAGAGCACAGTTTTAAACAAATCCGTAACTGTAATTATTTGTTCTCGTCGTTTCGCAACCAAAAGGATATCAAACAATACGACGCACGTCACGTTTCACGAGTCGACTGTACAATAGGATACTGTTCCGACGACTTTCTTTTAGACATTTGTGCGTGTTTTACTCATTTAAATAAACGAATATAATTACTATTCGCATTGTGTTAAACATCTCGAACATCATGCGTCGGCGGTGTTGTGTTTCTCTACCGTTTTACTACACTCGAGGTGGATGTACACGTGGCGAAAATAATCTAAACGCGACCTAATGTCAAACTAAACAAAAAAAAAAAAAAAACGATAACATCGGGAGAAAAATTCCACTCGTCTTTCTTTGCATTCACAGACGCGTGTGAATGTAATACATTGTTATGTAAAGTGTTAAAATAACGTACGTTTTCGTCAATCCGTTTCGTATTCGAATACTATTTTCAGCGACGAAAAGCTATATTATGATTCTTATCGACGAAATAGCGCCCGAAATCCCGAGGCCGCGCGCGCTCGATTTGTATTGTTGATGGAAAAAAAAAAACGTCGAACGCAGAGTTTGACAGATGGTCGGGTTAAAATCCGGCCGCTGCCGGCGCGAACAAATCGAAGGAACGTGTTTGCGCACGCGCGCGGGCGCGTTATGCGATGTGAAAATAATTATTATAAAACATAAAGTTATTGAAACACGAAAACAGGACTGCGAAAGAACGAAGAGCGAACGAAGTTGTGCGCGGAGAGAGCACTGGCCCCCCCTTCCCCCGACGACGACGTCTATGCCCGATTATTATATACGCGCGTCCGTATAGGAGTCGTGCGCGCGGTGCGTAAATCGTATATAACTCGTATGTGCCGGACAGCGACTAGTTTACTACTATATAGTAACTAGGACTCGGAATGCTATGCATATTTTGTGTTTCTGGTCGATCGTGTTGCACGCGCCAAATGCAACGCCGAAATAAAATACGTTTTCATACAGACGTGATAAATATAACGTTCGTTTTTTTACACCACACTTTTCGAGCGCGCTGGTAAAATCGAACAACACGCTCCGAAAACTATCCGTTTATATTATTATTATTCAACCGCCTCTTTTCTCGCTATAATCAAACGCGCGTTAGGTACTTTAGGTTAAAACAAGTCAAATATAACATGTCTTTTCACGACTCGCGGCAGTTTAACACGTTTATATGAAAACAATTTCTAATCCCTTTTATTTTTCGAAACTTCAACGATAAATACTGCACTCTCGTGCCTACTTATAATCCAATAGGTAATTGGATTAATATTTTGGATTTTTCGATTGTTTTATCGACTGACGGATTTTTTAGCGTATTTCAAACATTATCTGAATTCTGATAAACTCTTTTTGTCATATTCTACATTCGAACGGCGTGCTTGATATTTTTCAACACTAAAACTGCCGATTTTCGGGGTGCCGTTAATTCGTTTTCGGTAAAAGCAACACAATATTGTGTCGAACAATTTCATATATAATATCACTTGGTGATTTTTATTTTTTTGATCCCGGTGGAGGATTACCTCACCGTAACGTACGCCACTGTAAGTATGCGTCGGGAAACTCGACTAGAGCGGGGGGTTTTTTTCCGCAAGCGATTAATAAAACGTATAGTCTTCGATAGTATTCCGTTGTTTATGAAAAACGTACAAATATAGGGTTTTTTTCAATTTGCGCCACCGACTCGGGTTCGGTTTCAAATTATTATCATTAAGTAACCGTATAATAATTGATTAGTAGCGCATGCGTTTTGTGTGATAATATTAACACGAATGTCGTGAATCATAACGGTGTTACATTCGTGTAGGAGGTACTACTGTAGTACGTATATAATATAATGATCACTACGAGATATGTATACTTATTATCTTAAACGTATACTGCAATTTGCGCGCGTAAAACTCATGTAGTTATAATATAGTTATTAGATTCACACACGACTATAATAACGATAATAATAATAATAATAATAATATGTGCATACACGTGAAAGTGGCCTTTCGTCGTTTAATTTATAATATTAGATCGTGCAATACTATTGGTCATTGTCAAATTGCACTTATTCAAGTCCAATTGCAACGAGTATAATCGTTGAAAAAAACTGCACTCGGGTCAGAAACAACCGGTAATGTGATTGGACAGCACTTGGACTCGATAACGTAACATTGAAACTCGTTTATTTTTCCAATTCGGTTTTAAAATTATAATGGGCTAACATTAATTTTCCGTCCCACTCGTCGACTCAAAATCGCCGGCCAACCGGCGGCGCGGCGGGGCTAATTATTATCGCGTTATCGTCGTAAAGTATCAACATTTTGTCAAATCGAAATAATATTATTATTGTTCACAACGGACGATCGGTGTTTGTAATAATATTATTACATATTATTATGTATTTTTGAATACATTATCTGTATTTCTCCGCCTATAGTAGACGCGTTCAATACATTTTCGCATCGACATGGATCAAAACAAAACGATTTATAATGATAAAAAAAAATTATTAATCGACGTTTACCCGATTTGAATATGGCGAACGGATTGTCCGATTTCAAATGACGCGCCAAGTCATTTGAAAATAATAAAAAAAAAAACATACACCAGAAAGTGAAAACACTCGACTACTCGAGTTTTAAAATGGAAAGCAAACGCCGCCACGCGTTATTTGTCAACACCGATCGTTTACTTTTATTGACCTTGTCCAGTCGGACTTACCTGATTCCGAACCCTACTGACCGTTCAATCATTACCTGTTTTCAACCAGAATGCAATCGTTCGACCAATTGCAGATAATACTGGAACCTACATTCGAACGATCGCGTATACTCGTTACTCCGACTCGTCGAAAACTTTATGCAAACGTACTTTTCGCACGCACGCACGTCGTCGTCGCGTCCAGAGACCGCGGGTAGTAAATCAACAAGATTATCATTATTTATTCCATAACCCACATTCGACGATAAACATAAATATTATTGTAGATAAATGTTCTCGAAACTGCTGGTCTACGCGTGTGCGAGAAAAATGTACGGCTTTGTAAAATCGACGGCGCAATACTCGCGTGTGCTTTATCGATATGGTTTTCGTAATTATTTGCTATATAACAAATTACGCTGATTTTTTTTTTTTCCGAAACGAGATTGATTTATTTTCAGACTGTCCAAAGCAAGGTCTCTCCCACAAGTATTGTCTGTTCGTTTTCCTGATTCGCATTTCGCCTAGACGAAAATAGGAAACGGCAACACAAACAACCTTCGTCGATGCAAATGTTTAAAAAACATACGTCATAATATTTCATCTCCCCGGTTTCTCATCGGCGAACAACGAAAATCCTTTGTCTATTATAAAAACACATTCGGTACGTATATAAATACAATACGAATACGGAAAACGGCGCGTCCGCGCGACAACAACAGACGTTTTTGTTCGATACGCGTTCTACTCACTACCGATCGCGTCATCTTACCAACTAAAATATTTATATATATATACATGTATATTGTTTAGCGACTCGTGCGATCCATAATTCATACGTTTCATATAACTATGCGTAAGAGCTAAAAGTGGTTTTGTAATGTTTTACAAGCGCGGAATAAAGGATAATATATATATATACATATATAAATCGAGTTAGCAGAGCTCATAATACATTCTTTCCTCGGAAACACCCCGACTAAAGGAAACTTAAAAGCGCGTAGTATTCGTCCTTGCTCTAAGATCGTATTTATTTCGCGTATCTCGGGTTGTTATTGTTTTTCGCGTTCGTTTCGATACCGACAATTTACCCGAGTCGACAATATCTGAGACTATAAAACACGATGTAAACGATTTATACCCCGATCGTTGGATCGTTGGGTCGTCTTCCTGCGGTTTAGTGTTTCGGTCGGGTTCGGGCCGCGGGCCGCGTGCCCACTCCCACCGCCACCGCCGGTCTGGCCGACTGCGTGACCCCTCGGATGCACCTCCGCGACGACGAAATAATAATAATTTTAATACGCGCGTATACAATATAATATAATCGCCGGCAGTTATTCTATCTGTAACACGCGTGTAAAAGACCGGCAAGGTCATCCGGTCCCGATGCACCGTAATATACCGCCGTTACCCGCATACTCCCGGTATACGTATATAGTAGTAGTACGGTCGACTCGCGTTATGCAACGGCGCCCGTACAGGCGATTTCGTAACGACCGGTACGGTGTTTTTATACACCTACCTAATGACACGCGTTTTATGAATATTATAAATATTGTTCATCGTTCCTTTCTTCGCGCGGTAAAAAACCCTTCGCACTCGACAACGCGCCGGCCACGTTTTCATCGACGCCTCGTGATTTTCCTCCACATAATATACGTATATGCGCAGCAGTCCCGCAAAGCGTCTTCTAAACGTCGAACGCCGCGAATTATGCAATAATACGTGTAATTAACAGTCGTTGAAAAAAGTCGCGATCGGATGCCGGAGCACGCGTTTAAATAGTGTTACAAAAAGCACTACTCGAATGTTTACGAGTGGACGAATGCGCATTTATATAATGTTTTTTTACGTTATAATTGTAATTTTCTTTTTTTACAAACTTTACCGCGATAATCACGGACACAATCGCAATAATACAAACAAATGTACGTGTGTTTTACAAAGATAACGAAAAACCGTTTTATTAAATTAAAACAAAGTATTTCGAACGGTACTATTTGAAAAAACACTCGAAAAACTATATACTTTTCGCGCGCGAATACTCTACTGGACCCAGTACACCCGGTATATTATTATTTGACGGCATCGCGCGCGTTCTGCGTGTAACCGCGAGTACACGTTTTTCATTACGATCGACCGCGCCATGACGATACACAATATAAATATGATTTGTACGTTTTTTACGCGAGTTTCTAGCTGCGGCGGCGGCGGCGTCGAGATCACCCAAACGGAGCCGATTATTATTGTGTCATTGTGTACGCGCGCCATTACGATTATTATAGCCGTTCGCTTCTTTCTTTTTATCGTCATGTTTACCGTCGTCGCGTTGTTATTAGGACACATCTCGTACGGTTGTTTTTCGGTCGCGAGTTCACGCGTTCGGTCTCAAACGTACGTGCGCGCGAGCACGTACGACAGAAACGAAATAACGTGTTTATGTAAAAATATACACATATTATAAATAACATACGACGATTCGGACGCCGTTCTCGTCGGTCGATTCGACGTTCGAATTGTTATCGATTCGCATCTCGAGCGAAAAGTACGAATTCGAGGCGTAGGTACGCGACGAGCGTCATCTGATCTAAAAACAAATCCTTTCGCGCCGAAATCCTTTTCGACGCGATCTTATCAGTACGGATAGTTACGCGCGACGCGTGAAGGAAAGAAAATCCGCGTTAGATTATCGCATAGAAAAAAGAAAAAAAAAAAATAACAAAAAGATTGTTTATATAATAATATGTAATGTTTCGCGCACGAAACGTGGTTATAGGTCATGACGAGTACGATGAAGTAAAACGACACGTGTGTGCCCGCAGCACCCGTTCCCCAGTAGGGTAATGGGTCGTATTATGTTAATTAAACTAATTATTATTATACCACGCGCCGTTTATTGTCGTCGATGATTCGTCGCAAATTCGCGAACGTGACCGAAATGTCTGATCGTTTTTTCTCATTTCGTTGTTGGGTTCGCGACGTCCGTTTCGATTTGTTTCGTTTGCACACACGTCGCGTAACACATAGACCGGCCGGGCGAAGTCTTTTCGCCCCTTTTTTTTTTACCCCTTTTAACCCCCGTTTGGGGTTGAATTGCACAAAAATCCTTTCTTCATGCCGAATTTACTAACCTTACTGTTTTGTATATAGAAATGATTTCAAATCGATACGAAAGGAAAGCGTCGTGAAATTAAAAAAAGGTCAGCCAAAAAACTTTTTGAAACGACACAGTCGCGTCTATAAAACTTGAAATAAAACCGTGTCATTTCCGAGTTGACGTCGACAAGACGTTACCGTCTATGGAGATATTATCCAAGTATAAATATTCTATGAAAAAGTTTTGTTTAATTTCATGCGTTTCCTCGTTGTTGTTTTTCGAAATTGAATTTTACTTTTTCGCGTGGCCGCCACTGCGCGTAATAATACTATTATCACGTAGTTTTCAAAGAAATAATTTTTCCTGCGTTATATTTATTTATATACTGGTCTTTAATAACACCGTACGATATTGCAGATAATATGACGGTTACTCCGGGTCGGAGATTAATGACATAGTATAACACATGACATTATGTCGTCATAATAATATACCGAAGAAGGACGACCGCCGACAATCGACGAATGTCGTACGGCCACGGTGTTTGTTTTATAGCATAGCTGTTTTACATTTTACAAAACGTAAATCAAACCGTACATTTGTCGGTTTAGTACTTTTACAGTTGCCTTTTCCGAGCCATAACACTTCAACGCGCTTTTCTGTTAGGGACTTGTGATAAGTGTACTTTTTTTTTTGAAAATATATGCGCGTTTAGCTTTATAAACGAGTAGTTGATGATTTTGAGTTCTCGTTTTTCGACGTCACGCGAATAAGGACGTTTCGTCCGAACGCGTGTATTCATCTCTTTTTTTAATCGACTCGTCGTCGTTCGAAATCAAACGGCAGGTGCTGTGTATAGAGAGCGCGTGCGCATGCCGCGATGACCTAATAAATATTATCATTACAGTGTCCATACCGTCTCGCGGCGCGTTTCGTTTTGACAATTATTATTATGTGACTCGCGTCAATTATTTCCCATCTGGTCCAACAAACTAATCATTATCAGATATATACACGTACAAATCCTCGCGTCTTTGCAACGAGTAACCGATTGCGCGTTCAGGACCGGCGGCGGCGGCGACAGAACCACGGCTGCATTTGTATTTATTTTTTTTCGTACGAATTATATAATAATATAATCACGTATTTAGATTTTTCGTATATCATCAAATCCACCGCCAGACCGTCGTCCCGCAATTTTCAAATCGCCATATTAATAATTCTTAATAATACTATAGACACACATTATAGCTAATAATATTTAATAACTCGGCGAGCGAATAACGCGAAATGTACCTCGCGGAGTGTAATAAAATACGTTTTACAACGATATTACGAGGAGGATCGATCGCGCGAGTTATATTTTTTACGCGATAATTAAAAAAAAAATAATAACTTTTTGGAAGTATATAATCACGGCCCGATGCCGAGATTCGTCTTCGCCCCGGCCCGGCCCGACTCGAGATGCGAGTTATTCGGTTTTCGTTCTACACGCGCGTTTCGCGAGTAAAAACCTATATTATATATATTATTATAATATATCAATTATGTTTTTCATTCGATTAAAACGAGTTTTTCGAATCGTTACATCTAATTACTGTGCCCGCGGTTTTAATAACATCGCGATGTTGCGTAACACGCACGCTCTTTTCGGAGTGTTTTTTTCGTTTCTCGGTCTGTTCGATACGAAGCACGACACTCTATTGAAATATAAAGCAACGCCTCGAGTCGGATGTCAGCACCGAATATTATGCAAGTACTGAGTAGACGTCTGATAGTGTTATCGAGCTGTTTGGTCGCGTGAAAATCAATTAAGTGTAGCTTAAACTTACTACTACTGCACGTCAAAGTCTCCGAAAACGTTTAGTGTGTTTCGAACGGAATTGATTTCCCCACGTCGTCGTCGTTGGACGATTTCCAATATCGCGCGAAACGTGATTTATTCGGCACGTCGCGTCGTCGATTGCAGGTACACTTGACGTTTGACACGCGTTTACAAATTAATTTATCGTTTATTAAACAATAATATGATGCGATACGAATAGATTATACGAAAATGTCGTCGGCGTAATGCGAATTGAAAACCAGACGGCCGTGTAGTGATAGTTGAATCGTCCGAAGATCTTTCGCAATCGCGCTTTTCCCGCAGTTTTATTATGAATTAATCGCGAAAACGGTTCTTATTACGCCCAGACTGCTGCCTGGCCGTTCGAAAAAATACTTTGTTCTCGTCGATTAAATTTATTCGCGTCGTTCGACGCATTCCGCAGTAATGAAATAGTCAGCGCTCTCTTTATTGGTTTTTAATCGACGCGCCGCGGAATCGTGACAACAATGCAGCCAGTTCAAGCGGCGGTCGTTTAAATTTATGGCGTATAAATAACTCGAAATGCGATCGTATTGACGTCTGCGAATTTTAACGACGAAATTTAAAAATATCGCAACAACAGCAGGCGAGTTTATGATAATTATTTGCTCGCCGTTTGCAAAATACAATATAATATGATGTCTATAATGCATCGATTTCCACCTCCGACGACGACGGGGACAGGGGAAAAATCATCTATTATATTATATATTTTGAAACCGTTGGACCAAAGCAGTATTTCGTTTAAACAAACGAGATTAAACGCGAGCGCGTGTGAATGATATAATCCGATAATGAATATTTGCACTCGCGACGACGGTATCGAATCGTTTCGGGCTATAGCTATTGTCACAGCAATGAAACGTGTTTCGTTGTTATAATAATATTAGATGTAATAATTAAATAATGATTTACACGCGCATTGTGCGTGAATAATATCCGGCCGAACACGTTTAGAAACACGCCCGACATTGAAAAGTAATCGATATTTCAATATATTATTATTATCATATGACTTGCAGTTATTATTGTCTATGTAATTGAATACAATAGATTTTTAAAATAGGTATGTAAAACCTTTTCTAAACCATATTCATTTATATGCCATTTATTGTGTACATATTATGACAATGTATTAAATAGGTTACACTGATATTGCGTCCGTTTTGATAGTAATTATTGTGTCGTTATTATTATTGGCCGAGGAAAAAGCAGAAAGTTTAATTTGATTTATATTGCCGACTCGACAATAACGTATTACTTCGTATGATTTGCATGTTATTAGTCGGTTCACGCGCGTGGTAAATAGATAAAATCATAACAATAACGTTTTTAGGAATCATTAGTACATGTTAATTTATCACTAACCTCACTGGCCGTTCATTTTTTTTCACAACTTTGAAACACACCCGGGATCGTCGAAAACTCGTCAAAATCGCAGTGGAAAAGTCGTATGACGTATAGTTTCCAAGAATCGCTGATAATGTTAGGCGAAGGAAAAATATTTGTCTCGCTGAACGGCGACATTGGTCAAAAGGAGCAAACGCGACGTACGAGAATAGTACAAGAACAATGAAACACGTCGAAATAAATACTATCAATGATTAGAAAAATCAATCGGTTATCTAACTGCTGTATTATCTTAAGCGACCAAAACCATTTTTTGAAAGGAAATTCGCAATCGATGAAAATCAATGAAAGTTTTGAATTCACATCTGTGCAGGAATAAATAGAAAAGGATAACATTTATGAATCAAAAAGGATATCGTTTTTTTGTGGAAGTGATGCGTCCGCACAGACGGGTTCGATATCAATATGTGATTGATTTATTGAGAATAGAAAAAACTGTCGTCATTTCGATACGCGTCGACGTCGGACGAATTAATCGATAGATTCCATCGGTAGGTTGTCATTTCTCGTGTTTACGGCCTTATAT
The DNA here is from genome assembly GCA_948098885.1 of Drepanosiphum platanoidis. NCBI lineage: Eukaryota > Metazoa > Arthropoda > Insecta > Hemiptera > Aphididae > Drepanosiphum > Drepanosiphum platanoidis. The sequence goes on from OX402540.1 coordinate 5,935,264, forward strand.
AGGATATACGGTCACGAGTGATAGATTATGATTATAAATCCCAGTATGAACGGAAAAAGAAATACAAAGTATTTTATAATAGACGACGCCGAAGATAAGCTTCCACGACGATATCGCCAAACCAATCGATTATTATAAAACATTGTTGCGAAATGAAATAGACCGAAGCTGAAATCTCTTTCGGTAAACTTACCGCGATATATTATGTTTTCGATCGAGTTTACAAAAATAATAATAATAATTATGTATATTTGCCAGCACGAATCGTACGATATAATAATAAATACGCTCGTATTCACTTTCGTTTTGATTATTATTCGACGGCGAGAACGAAATACAACGACAGAAGTACACGCGCCCGTTGTTTTATATTTTAAACGATTGCGTTTTCAGACGTATTTTTTTCCTGGTTCCGAATCGTCTAGACGCCGCCGCGCCGCCGATTGGCGTTTGAAAATGCGTCCGATGATTTTCGCAACGACTGCGGCAACAGCGCATCTGTTACGTAGGTCTGGTCGTAGAAAATATTACATCACGGACGTCAAGGACAGCTGCGGGTACACCTCCATAGGAGTTGCTCATTTTAGACCGTTGAACTTGCGATAATTAGTGTGTGGAAATCTGCGTTTTAATAATGCATAAACGCAAAATGGGTACCGAGTTTTTCGTTGGAAAAAAAGAGGTCGTGACGTAACGATTGTTTTTGCGAATCCGCGACCGCATTATTTTACCGACCGGCCAGCGCGGCGCGTGTACACTGTGTTCACCTCTGTTTCGGACGACCGAAACGAGAGAAGCGAAAAACGAAAACAACGCGTTCGCGGACCGCGCGATAACGATCGCGTTTCCACGATCCGAAAACTTGTCGTCCGAGGCGAAATCGTCCGTCGAAATTATACTGCACTACCCACTCGAACGGAGCAAAGTCGACGAAAAACCTAATGGATTGACAAAAACTAAATTACATTTCTATAAAATAACACGTAACGGTTACAAAGAATGAGATAAAGCCAGGCGAAATGAAAAAAGTTTGTTTGAGAAAATTTGTTTTCGCATTCTACTCGCGGTTTTTTTAATTATTACTAACTGCAGACGATTATTACGTCGCGTTTCTATTTTGTTCTACTACGGTCGACGACGGTCTCGTATCGCAAACGAATTCGTAATGATTTTTTTTGAAATCAAACTCGTGAAATATAGTCACGAAGAGCGAGCGTAGGGCCCGCGTATGAAATCTAGGGCCGAATCTAGGGCCGTCTCTCGATGCATCGCGACTCGTGCGTGCGTCGATTATACCGTCTACTCGACTGTGGCCAACTATTACACGGAGTTCACATACCTAATAATTAACGTTTTCGGTTATGTGTGTGTAATTGTTCCTCGTGCCACGGTCAATCCGCAGTGTCTTTTTTTTTATTTCGTCTGCTTTCCTATAGCGTGCTCGATCGGTTCGAATTTCGACTTCTCGTACGGTTTGTGGTCGAAAACGTTGGCGAATCGTTGCTGCGATCCATTTTCCTCTCTACAGTTTCTGTCCCACGAAAACCCGAAAAAATCTAATTCCCGTTGTTGTTGTTCGTCGCGATTCGGGGAGACGTCAGAACGGACAGTCGATTTTCTATTTTCCGATCCGTTTTTCACGAACGGTTTCCGTCGGATTCGCTCTATTCAACGCGGCGCGGCGTTGAACTCGCCGTCGAACAATCGACTGAATTTTTTTCGTTGAACTCTCGGGACCTTGGCCCGGTTATTAGCGATATGAAATATATTAGCGAGTTTTATTTAGGCACAGTATTGACGGATTTGAAACTGTCGTCGAAACAGGTTTATTGATTTTTTTTTCTATCTGCCGAAATGTAATCTATTACATCATCGATTCTTTTTCTTTTCCATTGTTCGTCTCTCGGTGGCATAAGAAATACTAAATATACGTGACGCTTATAGTTTTGTACTTTTAATAGTGTTTACCCACGGGTCAAGATTAGTTTTTAGTGTTTTTTTTTTAAATTTTTTTCTTTCGAATAGGTACGAACACATAACATAACACACACACACACACACACAAAGCGAATGTACACCCAGTTTAGCGAACGTTTTATTATACGTTTTATTTTGATTTTATTTTTTTATGTATTTCGAAAGTCACAAGTTCGACCGGCACCACGTGTATTATCCGTGCATTATACCATCCGTAATAAAACGCGACTCACTCGACCCGTTTCATAGAATTTAATACCTCAAGTAATAATTGAATATCGTATAGATTTGTATGTGCGGAAGTTTTTCAAAACTCGTCTTGTTCTACGCGACACGTCTATGGGTCCGATTCGATCCGAATTTACGAATATAATCGACACAAATTACGAGGGGGAAAAAAACGCCAACTCGCAATGTAAAATTTAAATGTTTTAATCGAGTAAATTTAACGATTTCATTGACTATACATAATTTATTTAACGATTTACCATTAAAAATATAATTTTTATTCAAATGACGTGTTAAACGATTACCAGTTATTTGTGGTGACTCGAATTAGTCCACGTCAATCGATTCGCTTAATTACAAAAAAAATTAAGAAAAAAACGTACTTTTCGTACGAATCATTACCGTGTTGAATATTTTACAAATATTTGTAAATCAAAAACGTGTCGATTTACTATTATAATAATAATTATTATGTTAAACAATCGTTGCAATTCGAAAAACAATAAGTATCGCTCGCGACGTAAAGTTTAAAAACTCAAAAATATCAATAACGCTCTGTATATTATCGATCAAATGAATATTCTACAAGAGAAATGATTAACGGGATTCGAGTTATACAAAGTTTATCAATCGGGTTGTTGGATTTAATGGCTACCGCATTTCCTGGATAAAAAAATAATGAATTCTAATCTACATATTATTATAATCGAGAGAAAATGACAATACGTCGAATAGATCGATTGTATCGATTTTATAATAATTTCTGAAATGTCGAGTTTTTAATTAAATAGAAGATTATGCGTTGAATAGAAACACACTGACGTTTAGAATTTTCAAAAATGTCTTATACGATCGTTAGAAAGATAGATAATCAGTAGTTTTTATTTTCGAAAACATATGGATTTAATCGACCGTTATTTTTGGTAAATTCTATTTGCAAGAAGTTACGAAAAAAAAAAATGAAAATGCTCGTTCAGGCCTTTCGACCTGAAATATCGTTCTCGTCTCACCGCACAGAGTATATAATAATATAATATATAATTTATTTTCGAATCGAATCGCCACACGTTTAGTTATTAACATTTTTAATCACAGAAACAAACATTTTCGCGAATACGTTTTTCGCTCTGATTAGAATCCGAATTGAAATCTGTTTGCGGTTTCGGTGCTCGCGTAAAAGAATGTGCGAAGTTAAATAGAAATTTATAAAACCCAACCGTTCTATATGCGTTATGTATGCGCTGTATTGCTCTGTTATTAATAATGTTATTGTTGTGTTTTTTCAGGATACAACGATGTGTTCTCGTCGAATACGATTCAAGGACTGTTTTCTGTAAATCCTCCGATGGTTTTATTAAACAGTTCGAGTGAATTGTGCAAGAAACACAGTGAAATATACTTGAGGGAACTAGAGAAGTTAACCATATGGGCGTTGAAAAGTGAGTGAACTTTTTTTTACTTTATTTAAGTATATAAATAAATATTAGAATGAAAAAATGTCACTCACGAAATGCGACCATACTCGGTCGCGGTAGTAGGCGCAATAAAATGATGATACCTGAACTTGAGAAAAAATACAAAAACGCAACGCGCGAGAATGTAATTTTGTATCTCAAACGCTAGTAATCGAATGGCCAAAAATCGTCGTGATTATTAAAAATCGCAGTAAAATTAATTTTCGACTTTTTTTCGTTCGAGTATCACAAGGTACGCGCGTAACACACGCTATAATACCCCGTCGTGCGCGTATTACGAGTTTCAACGCAAACTCTGCCGAAACTGAAATAAAATAATTCAATTAAGCAATGCGAAGAGCAACGGCGGCGGTGTCCTTTTCGCGCGAACGAGCATAAATATTAAATTGCAGTCGGTTATTATGCGTTTATGCGCGTGTTTTATCGTTTAATATTATTCTTCATTTGCTGCTGATGTTTATATTTCTCTTGTTTCACTCGTGCTGCGCGCGTACACGCGTACGGATTGTAGAATTTTTTAAATTAAAAAAAAATAAAATAAATACACATCGTTCTAACGCGAATTCTCAATTAAACGTCCTATTGAATTCCTTAAAACTATAATTGAAAAAAAAACACACACTCTGATCAAACATCAACAATAACGCGTACTTATTACGTATTTCAGAACACATAATATATAAATGCATATATTCCAAGGCTTTTAGCGTTTTAATCTCAAAGTTTTATTGTTATTAGCTATATTATTTTGACGAGGTAATTAAATCAGACGTCACGTTATTATTATTATCAATGAAAAAAACAGCACGACTCGATAAACAATTGGTTTTTTATTATTTTTCTTTTTTTTTCCCGCTATAAACTATTATTTTTAAACATTGGACAGTTTGCTGATTATCGCGACCGGCCCAATTAATTTTAATTATCATCTACGAATACGACGACGACGTGAGATTATTGATTTCTTTTTTCGCATAAATATAGCACAATAATTGGTTTTTTTTTTTTATGGTAACTGACTCCAGTTATTCACACGCACTGCAGTAATTACAATTTTAGAGCGTATTAAATATTTTCCGATACTGTTCGGTTTACGACGACGGCGCGCGGCGGCGTAAACTTTACATTATTCGTATGGAAATGTGTAGAAAAAAATATGTTTATTGTCGAAATACGTATATAGTATTATCGCGACAACTTTGAAAACCGTACGCTTAAAATGTGAGTAATTTCGAGTCGAATTAAATAAACAAAACTGAGACGACTTCGTGTTAAAGTCCGATTCGCACATAATAACGAATAAATAAATGATAAAAAAAAACGCGTCGAAAAGCGTTTTATTAAATCGCCGCCGCCGTAATGACACGCGGTATCTGCAATAACCGTCATCGCTCGAGCATAATAATATTATGTTGATTTCAAACGATTCGCCATCGGCGGCGTTGCCGGCGCATTACGTGTAATATTGTTGCGGATGCAATAATTCACGACGCACGCGCGTTTAACTCTCTGACGACCGTCCGAAGAAACGTGGATTCTTTTGGAAACAAAAAAAAATCACGCGTAATGCAATATCGTCGTGACGTCTGTAAAACGATTTCGATTCAACGCACGGTGGCGCAAAGAAGCGCATACACGCTCCGCACTCGCCCGCCCGTCGTATAATAATATCTCCGACGAACGTCAATAATAATAATGCGTATTGTATAATAATCGAATGTGCGGAGGAAATAAAAAACCAAGCGAACACACCGCCGCCGACGACGTTAAAAGTACAAAAGTATTGACATAGTCGAGCTATGAGGTAGAGGTGATCTCTCTCCGGGACTTTCCAATAATTATTGTCGCGCGCGCAATTTGTCGTTTAAGAACGAGACTGTCGTATTTGCACACCGTTCGTATTTTTCTATTAGCTCATTTTCGGTTTTAATAAAGTAAAAAAAAAAAAAAAAAAAAACTACACTACCGTGACGAACACGTCTTGTAATCAATATCAAGTAATTTATAATACTTGCGACGTCCCATACAATTGTTTAATATTTATTCAACTAATATGAGCGTCGTTTGACGTTACACGGTCGCCAACCTATGGCCGAGATTCAAACCTGAGCCGATAGGATTTTTTTGTAATAATATAAAATATGTTGATAATAATAATAATAATAATGATCAAATTAGCAATAGCTAGAATAATAAATAAAAGTATACACCCGCACTCTTCGCGAGGACAATAATAGATATATTGATAAACACTAGCACGATTCACTATAAAAATACTAAAACAAAATAAAACCGAGGAAAAATATGACTTAATAAAATGGAAATCGCGCCACAACGAAAAAATACGCGCGATGCCGTTCACTGTTCCGACACGACCCTTTGATAATATTCACTCCACACACTTCGCGGCGGCTCTGTCGAACACACACCAGCACACCACGAAGTGGGGAGTGAATTATCTTAATCGCGTTGATTAAGATATTTAAAATTCTATTAAGTTACATACTAATAATAATTGTAATTGTTGTACAAAAAGTAACTCGACTTACGATTTCCATTGTGACGAAAAATAAATTGCGAGTTTGCGAAAAAACGCCTACGTTTTCGATGTTTAAAAAACATTTCGTTCCGGAAATTTCGTTTCGGTGTCCTGAAAACGAGCGAAAAGTTATTTCCATCTTGTTTCGACTTTTATACGATCGCGTCGGTTCATAAACTCGTTTGGACAAGCGTAAGTATGAGAGTGTTAATATTTATATTTTTCGATTTCAGTGTACGACGCGTCGGCTAAAATACCGTCGGGTATTCTGAGCGGCAACGTTAACCAGTTCGGCGATTTCGACCAATGTCTGAGCGCGAACGACGAGAAATCGGGAATCAGAGGACAATATTGTTTGACTTACGTGGAACTGACGTTGCCGTCCGACTCCGACGAGAAATTAAAACACATTTTGGATCTGGTGCACTCGCATTCGGCATTTCGCAGTCGTCTGGAAGACGTGAGTACTACCTGCCATTTCGTATTGTACGTATTGTTATTTCTACGCGAAACATTAAACGCGCACTCCCGCGCGTCGTAAATATTACCCCCCCGCAGTGCCGAAAATGGGAAATTGCGATTCCTTCGTTTCTAAAAACAACGAGACGCGTTGAAATCGCGCGTTTTGGACGTGGAGAATTAATAATAATAATATTGTTCGCGGAGAAGGATCGGCGCGGCGGCGGCCCGAAGGATATACGGTATTACGCAACTCGATTTACGCGTTTTTTTTATAAAAAAAAAAAAACACAAATGGCATGACGCGGCCGATGTCGTTTGAAAATAAATACGCGCACGAAACATGCAAATTATTATTTTTTTTATTTTTTTTTTCCATTACGGCCAACGAGTAAACACAATATTAGGTATTTGTTATTATTTTTATAATTCATTGTTTGTGCGTAGTCGCGGCGGCGTAGGTATTTTCAATGAGAGATTTCACACGCGTGACGAATGACAATGAAAACGTGTGTACACCAACGTTACACAACAATAAATATTATTAAATTGGGTAGTGTAATGATTTACATCGGAATCGATTTGTAATTATCGGTTATTATTATGTCCGTCGTCAGATTAGACTTGATAATAAATCTCTATTAGAAACTCGCTTTTTCAATGATATTTTAACGGTATGAAAAAACGCGAATTATTTTAAACGTCGCGTCGTGTCCCCTCGTTTCGCCTTAAAGTTTGTAATTTGTTTCGTTTGTCAGTCGCGAACTTCTCTCCATGCGAGTAAGAAATATTGTTATATAATATTTTCTATGTGCCGAGTTTAAAAATAAAAGACGATCGCGGCAACAAAAATGTCAATACAAAAACAATAATATGTAATTTATTACATTTAATACGGTATCGTTTTCGTTCGAGGATTGATTTAATATTATCCAAACGGTTGATTTATTTCAAATTAGATGACGTACCAGTACTCTTTCATAATATACGTCAACGGTTATTTTTCAATATCATACACGTACGAGTAGTGGTGTTTCAACAGCAGCATAGTTTTTTCATAATAATAATACGGCAATGGCACTATTAATGTTCATTAAATATTAATAATTTATAATATAAAAAGAAAAAACAAAACGTCTCTTCAATAATTATTACCGTCGATCCTTGTAAAATGTGTAGAACTTAATATCATATTAACGTTGGAAAATGAAACAATGGATTTTTTTTCAAAAGCTCAAAACCACCGAACCACTCCGACTGTACTATTCATTTACTCGACTGTTTCGTACATTTTTCGTCGCCGGTGAATAAAAAATATGTTCTCCGAGTGTATACAATCACGTGTTATTGAATGAAAAAATTGTTTTCCGCGAGAATCTCGCGGCGATAAAACGCAATCGATTCGATAACTACATCTCGAATTTACAAAAAAAAATAATAACAATATTACGAATGCGAGATGAATGATTGATCTTTATAACGACGTTGAACAATTCGACGACCGCGACGAACACGTCGAGTCGTCAGGCGATCGATTGTTATTCGTCGGCTCGTTGTTTCAACGATTTTAATAATATTTCAATAGAAGTTTTTTTTTTTTTTTTATATTATTATTTATCAATACGCGGCGAGGCGCGACGAGACAACAAAGAGCACAGTTTTAAAAATTACCGTTTAGTAAAATAAACAGACGGATTCGTATGTTTCACACGTGGTTTGCAATGAAGTCATTTTTTATATATTTTTATGGCCGTGTAGTATGCTAGAAAAAAAAAACCAACATGATATTACACAGGCTAACATTTATAGTCACGTGTTTTCGCACGAATTATTATCGAGTACCCATTATTATTATCATATTGTACGACGAGTCTATCGAGCGATAGAACGCGCCATTAGATATTATCTAGTTATTCGTTCGAGCAAATATGTACTGAAAAAAATACTATTGAATATATTCAAACAATAATAAAATAAAGGTCTTGCCTCGAGTATTATAATATTAAGGGTGCAAAATAGTCACGGTTTCGATTAAAAATCATCATCGGGCGTAAAGAGCGCACCGAATACGATTGAAAATGAATTTCAAATATGACGCATATGTATGGTGACCAGATATTAAAAAAAAAAAGAAGTACATCGGTATAATATGTATAATATAATATATAAATGGATAAAAATTATAATAGAACATAAATTTAAACTCCTTTATTACTTTATTTTAATACTTACGTAAAGTATCATAGATTTTTAATCTAACAGTTAAAAATAAAATATATAATATATTATGAAACTTAAACCATGTGACTAGCATAAAAAACAAAACTTAATGACAAACTCTTAACAACAACAAAAAAAACAACTGGTTATTACTTCAATATTTTATCATAACTCTTATCATTCGTTCTTTATCTTTTACAACATTATATTAATTTTACTTTTTTTTTCGACCATTTTGACGAATTTGGGTAACTTTAACATTATTTCATTTACAGTTATTACATCATTACAAAGAAGTACATTTTAGTGTACTTTATCAATTTACGTAGGACAGTAGGACAAGTATTTAAAAATCAGTACTGTCCTTATAAAATAAGTACGTCTGGTCACCATACGTATATGACGTCGAGATCGAAATGAAACGAGAGAACGCTGCTTACAGAGGTCGTAGACAATTTGTGCTCGGGTTGACAGTTTAGCGTTCTGCAGACAATAATATCGTTAACAATACATTATTATAGTCTGTATAATCGATGGGCGGAAAATTGAGATTTGGAGCTCGAATAGGTACACGTTGACGGATAAAACATTACGCCGACTGCACAATGACTTCGCGCAGCGGGTGCCCGACTATAAAATATATTATTATCGACACCCGACGACGGTGAAACGATTAAATCGCAACGTGCACGCGGTCGAGTGTTTTGAAAACGTTTGTTTCGAGTAAAGCACGATGTGACCTACCAATAATGGATACGTTTATTTCGTTTTGTTTGTTTCGAGTGGGAATTTCATTCGTTCTATTCAACAACGTGCATTTTAAACGATACGCGCGGCGGCGGTAAAACTGCAGTCAAGTGCGCGAATAACTCGGTCTCGGTTAATTACGTATTTACCGTGTGTTCGTGTACGTTATGAAAAACGTTTATCGCAAACGAGAGACGAAAAAAAGAACACGTCGAGCGGAGAAGCGTCCGACTTATTTTTAATCCAAACGATTTGGGCAGCGACGGGTTGACGACAGGTGTCTGGGAGAAAAAAAATTTTATCGAAATTCTTCGACGATTTCGCTATCGACGCGCAATCGCTGACTTTACAACGTCCGAAAAGACGTGTTGACGCGTATGTTTGCAATACGTTATATGATTATCGTGTCGGTCGACTTACGGGGGGACGGGGGGCTACACGTACCCTGTGCAAGTGTTGCGTCGATAAATGATTTTCATAAATTCTATTATCTATAAACGGCCCTATTACCTATTTACACGACCGCGCGTAATAATTATTATTACCAGTGTGTATATTGTCGACGACTTGGGTCCGGATTATATACCTCGTCGCGGAATCTTAATAATAATTTCAGAGGTTAAGGTTGAGGTCGGCGGCGAGGGAAACATTCGTATTCCATTACGGTCGCGCCCGTAATGTTATGCGAGTCGGGTGCCAACCTCGAGAGCGATTTGCCAAACCACCTATACGTGCCTATAGTGTTCCTCTTTTATTCTGAAAACAAACAGCCGCGATACCCGGCGAGCTGTCGATCCTTGTTTTTCGTCACGGCGCGCGAATTATCATCCGACTTCCGCGGCCTTACGCGCGCCGACGTCATCGTTTATCTACGAAATTACGACTGTTCGAGTACCTCTACTATAGCCAGGCGTTGTTACATTGACGGTAACATAATAACAATAATCATTTTTTTTTTTTCCTAACGTTCCACACACTCGAGATCTTATCTCGATCGTTAATTTTTTTTCTCACACGTTCTTGAGAAATCTCAGCGTGTAATTACATCGAATTTTCATTTTCATTTTTTTTTTTATCATTCGCGTGGCGTGTACGATAATATGGACTTTTGAACAATACCCGATCGAATCGAATTTTAATCTATTTGAGTTGTTTTTTTTTTTTTCACGATTATTACATTATTTACAATAATATTATATCGCTTTGATTACAGTAATTACGGCCATAACGTTTTGCGATTTCAATCGTTAATAAATATATACGTACGAACGGTTATCACATTCGGTAGATCTATAAATCTCGTTTAAAACATATTTTACAATAAATGTTGATTTATAAAAAAAAAAAGAAATTCAAGTGCAGCCACTTTTAGTACGATCAATATGAACCTTATGAACCAACATTGAAGTAGATAAATAGACGATAGTTTATTGCCGGAGAAGTATAAACAAAAACTGACCTTTGATTTTGAAAATTTAAAACGAAAACTCATTGAATTTCAACGAATTCGAGGGAATTTTCGAAAGTGTTCATTAAAAATCGAATTTTTCGAATTACTGTGCGGGGACAGCTAGTAATATATATTTATATTTTTACTATTTGTGTACTCATGCGCGCTATTCGTTTTGCAGCCGGGCCATCGTGTGCCGAGGTTCTCCACGATCAACTGGGCCGTCTGCACGCCGGCTAGCTGTTCGCCGACCGACATCGAACACGAGATGCATTCGTTGCTGTCGAGATACGTGGACAAGTCCGAAATGCACTTCCGCCTGAAAGTCGACCCGGGCATGTGCCAGACGTTCAGGCCATCATTGATCCCGACGACGGGTTCGCTGATGGCAGTGTGAGTAGCCTAAAAGCGTTTTTGAATTTTTTTTTTTTTTCCACTGACGTCTCGATAATATTACTACTCTGTGACGCGCGGCCATTTCGTCGACGCAGTGCGTCGCACAAACGATGTTATAATATTATAAATAATAGTATATATAATATACCGATATTTTTACATAATATTTATGTAAGAAATAATAATAATTTAAAAGAAATTATTGGCGATTGATAAGTTCACTAATTACGCTAACAATTTTATCTCGTTTGCAATAAATTTATAAAGGGGAAAAAAACATAGTAAGTACCAAGTACATATTTATTTTTTTTTTTGTAACAATCATCAACTATCGCGTCATAATATGATAATTTGATTTATTATTTTCATAATTTTATTTCTGCGCTTGAGGGGGCCTCTCCTGTGCCTATGAAACTGAGTCATACAATTATTATATTTCCAATCGTTCGGTATCGCCGTCTAACACTATTGTAATCGACAGTTATTAGGTCCGTTTTTTTTGTTGTTGTATTTTCAAAATTAAAAAAAAAAAACCAAATAAACCGCGCCGTATGTTGAAATAACTTTTGTCCGCTCTTCTCTAACACAATTAGTAATTTGACGATGACGTCGTCGTGCTTATGTAATTCTCCGTGTTGCAGGTCGGCGTTCGGTGTGCTGTTCGCGATTATATTCGTGTCCACGGCGATGGACAAGTGTGACATGTTCCAGCGAACGGAAAGTGAGTGGATGAACGGGCGTGAAGGAAACGATCTCGGGAATTATTACTCGCGTTCGCGGCCGTCTCGCCTTCTGTTCGATTGACGTTATTAATATAATATTCGTCTTGTTTGTTCGCAGGCTACGCGTCGAAGATCTTGTATTCGTTTTCGTTGAAACGTAACGTGCGGCAGCTGTTGAGCATCAACGAGTCGCCGGACGACATCAAGTCCGTGCACGGGATCCGAGCGCTGAACGCTTTCATGCTGTTGGCGTCCCACAAGTCGATGGCGATGTTTTTCAATCCTTATTCCAACAGGACATCGATGACGGAGGTAAAGCGTTATATAATCACATTACAATATATAAGCCACACGATTGTGTACTACGTACATAATAATATACTAAACTTGGGAAATAGTTTGCGTTTCGCGGAACCCCGATATCTCTAACTCCGACTTGACCCAGGTTTTTCGAATCGTTTTGTTGAAAAACCTCAGAAAAATGTTTTCCGCAGATGTCCTGTAGATACTACGAACGCGAATAAAGTCGTGTTCTCACGACTTTCCGGCCGCATTGTTGCGAATTCACCGGAGAAGTGACCTTAAATCTCCGCCGCGCCAGCCTAACGCACGACGCGAGTTTAGAAAAACCCTTTTAGAGCGGCCGCCACGGCCGAATGACTTCATCCCGATGACGTCGTCGTCGTATGATTTAAAAATTTAACCGAAAAAACAAACAACAACAACCACAATAATTGCGAGAGTTGTGCGGGGGACGTACGTAAATCCGCTCGGCCTCGGTCGTCCGCCGCCGCCGCCGCCGTCGACGTTTGCTCATCGCGCGTTTTCGGCGAATTTTCGTTAGAAAAATTAAATTTATTCGTCCTCTGTTGGGCCATAATAACGGCCGGCGGCGTTACGATTTTCAACCGCTTTCCCATTCGAATATCGGTTGTCCGACACGAGTCGCGACCTCGTTTCTATATAATACGATGTGTTAACTAATCGCACGGTCCACCGCTAATTAGATTTTATTGTGAAGTCTCCGGAGATTTAATAATATCGTCTTGCCAGACCGCGCGATAAGAGACGGCTAAACAATCGAATAATCAACGGGTTAGGTGCCATCACCGACTTCTTCCTTTACAATGTTCGTGTTTTATTCTATTAGCACACTTTCTTATTGGGCCCTAAAAATAAAACAAAATTAATATGACTAATAGAGGCACGTCATGCGACGGCGGCGGACAGTAAAAACATATTTCGAGTAGATAATATTAATACTTGTGTATACCTAATAGTTTAGTATACTCCAGCAGCGTGAATATTGTTAACATAGTCGCCGGATTTTTATCCAACCATGTTACACGGCAATCGATTAAAAGTGCAATGCAACAGGACAATGCGTTTTTAAGTCATACAAAATCAAAATATAAATAACAGAATAATTTTTACATAATGACGTGTATTCGTGTTTCGTTTATTTTTCGTCGCAATAAGTTTCAGCGTGCGCGTCGACAATAAACTATAATTTTTAACTTTTTTTTTTTTCGAGCATAAATCTCAAACCGTACAATTATAATACGATTTTCCGCGTAAACTTTGCACTTTTCTCGCGCCCACAAAATTGTCTGTAACTTTTATTTAAAAACAAAACTACGAAATCACCGCCCAAACCATATCGCAGTACAACTATATATTAAATACACGCCTAATGATTGAACTTACTGTTGTTTATTTTTTTTTTCCAGCATCTTGGAAAACCGTGGACGGTAATAGCGCGCGCCGCAAGTCTTTACACGGATCCGTTCATATTTATGAGCGGGCTGTTGACGGCGATTTCGTTCTTGAGACATTTGGATCGAAGGGGCTCAATCGATTTGCCCAAAGAATTTATATCCAGATTTGTCAGGTATTTAAACGATGTCGTTTGGTATACTTTTTTTTTTGTATCGGCTGTGTGCAATCTCATGTACTCATCGATCGCCTCTAAATGTTACAGACTCGTGCCGACGATGGGCGCGATCATATTGTTCTGCACGTTGATTTTGCCAAATCTGGGTTCCGGTCCGCAGTGGAATCTCGTGGTGAAACACCACGCCGACATATGTCAGAAAAACTGGTGGAGAAACTTTCTGTTCATCCACAACTACTTCGGCTTTAAAAACATGGTAACGCCGCTCGTCCAGTTTTATACATCGATCATACGATTAACGTAACGTCGCGCGTTCACCACCGCCTACCCGTAGACGTGTGATTTCGAGGAAAAATCATTTTTTTTTTTAATCTTAAAAAAACCAACTATAACGCACATAAATTGCATTTTATCGATGCAATACGAATAGACCCGATGGAGTAGAATTAAATGCAATCGATTTACTATGTATATATACTGACATATTATGCACTCTTTAAATTGCATCTTAATAAGACGTCGCGAATTCTCGTGTCGGTTTGGTTTTGGACAAATAATAATCAAATAACGATCCGCGCGTGTCTTTGCAAGTAGTACGCACTTGTTTTTTTTTTACACGCGCGCCCATTTCACTAAACGCTAGACGGATTCAACTCGTAACCCAACCGATTATCCATTACGATTTTAACTATCTCTCTCTAAAATATGCAACACGTCGACGTGCTTTGGTGTACCGCGACATGAGTTTTAATCAGAAAAAAAAAACGTTAATATTGCAGTGTCTGTCTCATACGCATCACATCGGAATCGACGCGCAACTGTTCATGGTGTCTCCGTTACTCGTGTGGAGTCTGTGGAAGTGGCCGAGGAAGAGTATGGTTGCACTCCTAGGACTCGCGACCGTCTCGACCGGACTTCGGTATTACGAGACGCTTACGAGGAAACTGAACCTCTTCATCAACTTTGGAAGCTCGTAAATAACATTCGATACAATATATTTTACACGATTTAAACGCTTTTGTTTCAAAGGCCTTGTAATACATTTGAAGAGGGGGGGGGGGTGAAGAGGCTTCGCGCCGCCCGAGGTTAGGGCGAATAGGTAAAAGTAATCGTAGATACTCCGTAGGCCGTTTGTAGATTTTTCACAATGTATTTTTTTCATTTTCAGACTAACTAAGTGCGTTTAAGATACAAAACACATTGAGTTCGAACGTTTCAAAATATCAGAATCGCACGTACAGGTGGTTTATATTATATTTAAAGACAGATTTTATCGTATACATTCGTCGTAAATTTTCACTTGATATTTATATATCAACCCGGATCAACTCGTGTAATCGATTTCAATTTAATTTCGACATTAATATTATCGCATAAAACTCGTGTGCGTACGTGTGCGGATATTTTTTTCCCGATTTCTTCCGTATTTAAAAAATATAATACAAGACGAAATATCGCACGAAAAGTGACCGTAGACCGTGCGACATCGTCGACAAGCCCTCCTCGTAAAATGTAATCGTCAGACCTTACGCGACAACCGTTTTACGCGTCATGATTTATCGGCGGCACTCGAATGACGTCGGCTGTTTTGATTGTTTTGTTTTTTTTTTTTTTTTTCACTCTCTTTTCAGAGTTTCGCAAATGTACGACACCGCCGACTACTCTTACATCTTGCCCGTTCACCGGTTGACCGTGTACATCATGGGCATTCTTTTGGGCTACGGCCTGCGATACGTCGGAAGAAACTACCAGATGAAAAACGTAAGTGCGAGTTTTTTTTCATTCCAGTCCAAGTTGCAAACACGCGTTCGTTTTGTGCACGCCAATTATTTTTCGTGTACAAACGAGCGCCGCCGTAGCAGCCGACAGGTACTTAATAAGCGGGTATCGACGGTGTCGGACACCGCAAAGACGCGCCCGAGTCGCCCGGCTCGCAGTATTTTTTTCGCGTCGTCATACAAGCCTGTCGGTCTTGGCCGCGATAAAAAGCCAAAAAAATACACCAGACATTTCATTTTATTTTCCTCTGCCCCGCGCGAACGTCGAAAACTTCTTTCGAATCCGTAAGAATGACCCAAACGATCGGTCGTTTACTCTTTTCGTCCACTCGTGCCTGGCAGTATACTGACTGTACGTGATGATGCAAACGAATCAGCGTTATTACGTTCTCTCCGGCGTTATATCGGATACGACTTTGATCGCCGGCGACACGTGTCCGGCGCGGACGATTTCATTGATTTTCGCGTCAAACGTATCGTAAAAAAGAAACGGGTGTCGTCGTCGTGTAGGTGAGGCTCTATAATAATGTTCGCTCAGGCTCGTTAAAACAAGGACCCGTAACGGTTGTTTGTAATAAAAACGATAAACTTTTACTGCCCGACAACAATGATATTACCCGCGCACGACGTAAAAGTCCGTATAATTACGGGGAAAAAAGTTATTGCGCCCGTGACACGCGTGTTCGTCGCCGCCGCCGCCGCGCCGGTCTTTTCGTTCGTTTGACGAATTTTAGATTGAAAACTCGACTCGCCTCGACGACGTCGCGATCGGTCGACGAATACTTTTTTTAATGAAAAAATATTACGAAATTATCCCGAGCTTTTGTACTAATATCCGAACGCTAATTGATCGCGTACGATAGGGTGACCATTTCTAAAAAAATAAAATACAGGACAAAAATAATATCCATAATATTTTTAAATTAATAAGTATTTATTACTCGTACGTTTTTTTTTTTGATTTTTAATCGTAAAAAATACAATATTTAACTATTAAAGATTAAAATCAAAATACATAAAACTTTATTTTGAAACGTCACGGCGGCGCTGCGTCGAACTATCTGGCCGCCCGAATTTCCCCGAAAAACTCGGTTTTTACACGGAGTGTTTTTGATGAGATATAACTATACAATTATAAATATACTATTAATATATACGCCACCATCAACAATGTGATGTAACAGTAATTATGGTAAAAACAAAAATACAAACTGATAAGTATAGATTATTATATTATTCTATTCAATAATGTCATACAAAAATATTCACAATAAAATCAATTTCAAAATTTTATGAATTGAACAGTAAGTAGGACAAAAAAAGGATTAATAATAGGGACCAGACTT
Source organism: Drepanosiphum platanoidis (assembly GCA_948098885.1). Classification (NCBI taxonomy): domain Eukaryota; kingdom Metazoa; phylum Arthropoda; class Insecta; order Hemiptera; family Aphididae; genus Drepanosiphum; species Drepanosiphum platanoidis. The sequence continues at coordinate 5,952,495 of OX402540.1, forward strand.
GAAATTACGGGATAAAAAGCGTCCTGAGTGACGTTTGTCAGGACAACAGGACACGAAGCCGAAATAAAGGACAATCCTGTATAAAACAGGACGTATGGTCACCCTAGCGTACGATAATATTTTCAGCGATTGGTTCGTGGATTTTCAAAATACGTAGTCGTTCATCAGATGACGAGCACGCGAATCAAAAATCTACTAATTATCATATTTTAATACGATTTCGCATAATTTCGGAATAATTATTTGGAAAATATTGTTTTCATACGCTATTCATCTGCCGTCCGTATTGTAACCGTTGAGATTATACAATATCGTTGCTTAAATTATGTAATATTTTTGGAAAACGTCGTCGCGATAACTATCTAAGTTTTTTTATAAAATCAGATAGTATCGTCGACACGATATAATACGGTAAACAATATACTCGGGGTAGTAGTATATTATTTTCAAATTTAAATAATGTACTCGCCTAGTGTAATAATATTATGATTATTCGATTAAATAATAAACTAGATAATTATTTCAACGTTGTGAAATATTCTAATTTACAAAAAATAATAATAACACTCGTTGCGATAGAGCAGCACTACAATATTCGGTTTTTTTTTCTCTTTCTCTTAAATATTAATAAAACGCGATAGTATAATATGTACCAACGTGCATGTTTACGTTAATGATGTAACGATATTCGTCTTTCGTCACCACCTCTCGTAAACGTGCACCACTGGTGTACGATTATTTGATTTTAGTGATTTTTTGGAGACTGGATTTTTATGTTTTTTTTTTAATCGAGTATTTTTTTTTAATTATCATTACTGTTTGAATTTTGAAACATTAAATTATGATAGATATATCATAGAGGTACCTTCTATCATAATAATAAGGACACGTTTTCGTGAAAACCAGTGATTTTCATATACAGAGACGATATCGTATATTATTATAGCATTTCGAGCGCGCACAAACACATCCGGTCTCCAGTCATATTATCGTCGGAGGTTGCGATGATATTATAATAATTATTGCGTGTTCGCGGCCGTCGCGTTTCGCTTTGCTCCGAAATTAGAGTCCGGACGGGACAACGACGTTATTTATTTTTATTCTTATTTGTCCGGCGTTTAGGGCCATTTGAAGTTGGGATGGATCGTTGCCATTGGATTCTTCTACGAGGCGTTCATACAGCCGTCTAAAATGGGCGACATAGAGTACGTGTACAACGCGAGCGACGCTGCCAATTATGCGGCTTTCGCGCCGATCTACTGGTGTATATTTTTCAGTTGGATAATATTCGTCTCTTACACGGGCAACGGAGGTAGGCGCCTCCTTAAAATACCTATTCGAATTATTAACGATAATAATTATATTTATTTAAATATATATTATGTATTCGCGCCGAACAGAGCGTAGATATTCGGGGGGGGGGAAGTAATTATAATAAAAAAATTAAAAATAGTCGCAATACCAAACTACCTTGAGCTATTTTTCCACGTAATATTTGTTTATGCCGATTGGATAATCTCATTCGATTCAATATTTACGCACTACTGTGCGTATTAATATACGATTTCGGGAGTGGCCGATTACCAATATTAGTATAATGTCGAAAACCACGAGTTGTTCGGTCGAAAAACTATTAAAATCCCTCGACATTGAGCGCCGAGCACGCGTTTGACGTATCTCGGTCGTATTACCGGTTGTTTTTCTTTTTAAAGATCAATTATTCAACTTCTAAATACTACTACTCGCGAATAAAAAGTGAAGTCTTCGAAATCATTGATTTTCGCGATTTTCAAAAATATTTCAAACGAAAAAATAAAAATCGACCGACACGTGATTTCCAATAGTCTTACGTATACCTACGCGTTTTTATCAAATTCGTTGGCACTCGTTTTGGATTTCCTGATTTTATTATAAAGTGGGACATCTACCAATGTCTACTATTATTTAGTGGCGTTTATTATTTTATGAACGTTTCCTCGTGAATATCAAGTTCAAATTGAAAATGTTAACCTCGCGCGTTATTTATTATACGTACTACTATAAATTATAAAGGCTATGGATTTGTAGGAAAATACGTTATTTTTCTAGTTTACTTTGAAATATATTAAGCTCTCTTTATTAATCATAACGAATTCAATTTTAATACTTTTATTTTACATGTTTCGCGCAAGTCTTGCGCTTTTTAATTTTTTTCTCGTTTTAATTTTCTTACTTTTGTCGCTCTAGGATTCGTATCGTCGCTGTTCTCGTGGAAAGGGTTCATCGTGTGCACTCGCCTGTCGTACACGTTTTACTTGACACAGTTTCCGGTGTTCTTCTACAACGTGGGAAGTCACCGTTCTGCGCTGGAATACAGTTTTGGACTGATCGTAAGTATATTACGATTATAGGAGGTCATGACCCGGCCACAGCCCTGATTAGGTACCTTAGAAAATTGCATTGATATAATGCCCCCCGGTGCGCTTATCGATATTAATATGCTTCTGCCGCGAGCGGAAATAGAAAAATCAAATGCGTCTATAGACACGTAACGACGGAAAAGGTTTTTTTCGTTTTAAAGTGCAAAGTGCCTCGTATTCGTCGACTTTTGTGTTGCGGGTGACGCGGAAAAACTACTAATCCCTTTTGTAGTTTTATTCGATGTTCGTTTGCCATTCCACGAAATACTATTACATTCTACCCGAATCCGTACGAAAATGACGTAAAAGTTACGTTATGGTCGACTCGGGGAGCGGTAGGACATTTTCCCTGGTTTTACTCTTTTCGGCGGTCTTTTACGGTAATTTTTTGCTGTTTCCTCCGCAATTAGACGAACAAAACAGGGGAGGTCGAGGGCAGAAACGATTTACTCAGGACCGCGAATATTTTAAATACGCTATAACTTCCCACACGCATTCACACCTACGCGCGAATAGTCGGCGTCAGGTAGGTGTGCGCGTATTATTAAAACAGACAGTCAATGGGTACCTTTGAAACGTACAACAACATGGTCACATATAGATTCTTCAATGTCGTCGCCGCCGCCGCCGACTTGTACCGAAATATAATATCAATACCCATGCCGTGTGGTTTTGTAGAGAATTGGAAAATAATATTGTGAAAAAAAAGAAAAGAAACGCATAGAAATTACGTCGGACGACGTTAAAAAACACAAACGGTTTATTATTATACCTCGGTCGTATCGATATTATTTAACAACTCGTACAAATATTACTTGTCGACGACTCTCGCGCAATAAAAACTAAAAAGGCCATTTCGACAATGGATATTATAACATTATAATAATTATTAATATTAATTAAACGATAACGTCCAAAAAAATTGGAGACCAACGAAATTTAATTACCCAATTGAAAAACGTATCGATACGTTATTTGCAGTGAAAAACACTTTTGTTTTCGAATTACGGGGTCGTTAAATATCAAATAAAATAAATCCATAATCTGCACTCGGTAATTCGTCCTCTCGGGTCGAGTACACAATAACATTTTTACAAAAAAAAAAAAAACTATAAACACAGCACACGCCGCGCGTTTAGAAACTTTATTTGTCCTTTTCCCGATCTTGCAAATATATTGGTATATTTTATCAAAGTCTCGTTGCCTGTTTTTCAAATTTATAATATCGCAACGTTTGAACAAAACGTTAAAAATATATTTTATATTGCACATTAATACTAGGCCCACGGTGTAATCACAATAGTCGCGCGACTCTTTCAGAAGGCATAATAATATGCGCACCGAGTGTCAGTGCCGCTCGTGTAGGCGGTATTGACCGTGTAAACACACGGATACGTATGGCGAAATTAAAAAAAATCAATCCCGACACCGTTATATGTTTGTCGAATTGCGTGTTATTCGGGAAAATAACGTGCGGACAGTTAGTACATATTTATTTGTTTAGAATGTTTACGGGATGAATCTTGTAAATAAAAAAAAAAAAATGTAAACACAAGTTTATTTTGCAAATCACACAATGACGATGTTAACGACGTACGTTGTTCAAGAACGGTTAGATTGTTTTGCAGTTTGCACGGAAAATATTAAATTTAAAAGGCCAAATCCGCGTCGAAAGTACCTGCGAGACGATCACTACGCATGCCTGTCGTAAAAACGGTTATGAGAAATAAATAAATACTTTTAATTTGAAAATGCGATAGTCATTGCGATTACGCCGACTAGAAAAGAAAAGTCTAAATAATTCGACCGCAGTTTCCATTTAGATACCTACCTAAGACCTACATAACACCCAATCATACGTTACCCGTCTCGTTTCCAGGTGAATATCAAGGAGATGCTGGTCATCGTCGCCGTGTCGGTCCTGCTCACCGTCGCCGTCGAAATGCCGTTCAACAACCTGAGAACGTCGTTCGTGAAGAAATCGTCCAGACAAGAGATCCGAGCCGCAACGGTCGTCGGTCGCGACGACTCGAAGAACGACTGAGACGGCCGCTCGTCGTACATACGTTACGTATTATGTCTGCGACGACCAACTACCTACTACTATATTACTACTACAAACTCCACGTCGTCATCGACCAACACAGTTTCTCTCGTCCGCTCTCGCCGACAATCATTCATCATCACGATCATCATCATTGTCATCACCTCACAACCGACGAATATTTGTGTCCGCGCGCATAACTGAAGAAAACGTACCGATCTGATTTATTGATCTCGATACGTCGTCGCCGAGATGCATTAGTTCCAAAACGGAAACCCAGTCGCATTTTTCATCGCACATACTTCATATTTTTAAAATTATTTTCCGAGCGATTTCCCCGTGTCCTCGCCCTTTCGAAAATCGATGAATATTTTTCTTTAGAATGTAAATGGATTTTCGTGCATATTCGAGCTCCTGTAACTTCCGAGTCCTAATCATAAGCGTATAGTGTGTATGAAAATTATCGATTTCAAAATACCCACGCGGTTAGTTACCCGAATAGGAACCACGTCACATCAAAGTTTACCCAAACGCCTACTTGATTTTACCAAGTATTTTACCTTCGCAAAAACTTGAAATAAAATTCTCCTCGTTTCTATGTATATACCCGACCGTGCAACTCACCACCACTCCGTCGTACATACACAATGGTATTTTATTAGTGTTATTTTTGTTTTTTTTCTCAAGTCAAAACTCACTTGATATATAATATTATAGCCGTCGGTTAGCTTAAGTCACGGCTAATGTTGTGCTAAAGCACGATTATTTTAGTTAAAAATAAAAAATAGTTTAGCTCAATTATTATTCGTCGTGTTTACATTATGCTTGCCATCGAACGACAATAATGTACTTAGTGTGGATAAGTATATTTTTCAAATAACTCTACAAGTTATCCGGTTGAGTAGTAAATCATTTATGAATCGGTTTTATTTGAACACATTCCCCTCGTGGTGTGTCGTCATGAACAAGTGTTTAAAACCCATTTTCGTTGGAAAATATAAATCGTATTTATTATATTTTAATTTATTTTTAATATTATTATTATCATCATCATCATTATTATTATTATTATTATATACGTATATGTTTTAAAAAAAACCTGTCATATAATATACAATTATACTATTTCAGAGGTCTTTAATTTGAAAAAAATAAATCATTATCGAATTGAACGAGCACTCACCTTTATGGCAAATTTTTTTTTTTTTATCCAACACACACCACATTATTGAATTCGGTATAGAGTCCAGTAAACAGAAAACTGGTCGAGTTCATAGGACGACGACGACGTATGTTTGAAAAATAATTAGACACCAAATGAAGATAAATGTTATATTTATATCAAACAATAAGTATATGTATATTAATAAATTACAATTTATACAACATGATTATTTACCATACAAATCCTCAACTAAACGTTGGTATTATTTATATTAATCATTTCTTAAGAAAAATTAAAAAAAAAAAAAAAAAACAAAACAAAACAATTAAGTATTAGCAATTTTTTTGTCAGAAATAATACTTCATCATTAATAAATGGCATTTGGTTTTTATTTAATAAATTACAGGTAAATGAAATGTTAATGAAAATATACTTTTTTTAAAAGATAAATTTGAAACAAAGCAATATTACTGAAATTAAATATATAAAAATAAAAGAAAAGAAAAAAAAAAAGACAATTACAATTAATAAAAGAATAAATTTTATTGCAAAACATAAAAAAAAAAGTGAATAAAATTGAAAAAAAAAAAAAAAACCATGAATATTATGTGATTATCATAACCTCTCTTTTTGGACACAAATACTTTACCCAATAAAATTAATGAATAATTTATAGTACATTTTTACAATGTTATTTAAAAATCATCAGATGAATAATCTGCACTTCAGTTTTAGAATGAGTGAACGAAAAATAAAGGAAGTTTAAAAATCATCACTAAGCCGTTGAATGAGAACATTAACACAGCTAATAAAATCCAGTCACTACAAACTCTTTGGAGTTGGTAAAAATTATCGATAGTTTACCCACATGAGCCAACGAATACCCTGCAGCTAATTGTATAGACCGTACAGAAATGTGGTCTTTCACATCAAATATGTCATAAGAATTTGGAAATGTTGAACGAACTATCAAAAATCTATCATTGATGGGCGTTAATGAGAAACGATTTGATATTGCGTCTATAGCTATTTTCTGTGTCACTTCGAATTTGTCGCCCAAGGATTTGCTGAGATCATATTTAAATATACTACTATTTATATTATAGTAAATGAAATTTCTAGTTACATCAATTGAAAATGTATCGCAATCAACCCAAAATACTTTGAACATTTTGGAAATCCTTGCGAGGAATGGAGATTCACTAGATTCGTTTTCTACCCCGATGTGAAGAGGGGTCACTTTGAATTGAGTAATCTGGCCGAATACAGGAATTGTAAACGGAATGTCACTTCTATCCCAGTGAAAAATGCGTGCAAGATATATTGTTGGATACTGACTTACCACATACTGAAAAATAAAACAAAACTTGTGATCATTATTTTATTTTTTATTTTTAAATATCTATGTTAAAAACATTGTAATACATTGTGTACTGTAATTTCAACAGCACGATAAATTAAAATTTCTAAATAATTATTATTTCAAATTAAAATATAATTGAATCTCAAAAGTCATTCGACTAGTATTAAAGGACTATGTGCTTAAAGTGTTATAAATTAATTTTTAACTATCTACTCAGCGGCGTAAACAGGATTTTTCAGTGTTATTTTTTTTTTAATGGAAAATGATTTATAAAATAATTTCAGTTGGGCAAAAATATCTTGAAAATGTAATAGAAAGCGTTGTTTTACTGTTGTTATAAAATATAAAAATCCAAACACAATATGTTTATAGAAACAATTGATTTTCACATTTTAACACGACTAGGCCAAAGGTTAACGATAATTTACAACATTTTTGAAGTGAAAAATTCATAAACCTTTAAATTTTACCACTCAAGGTTTGAAATGTCAATACAAGATTGTTCATAAGTTGTTCTTTTAAATTAACTTTTTTCAGAAATTCAAAAATGTTGTAAGTGTTAAAATATAAAAATATTTTTTTAATACAATCAGATATTTCTATGAATTCAGATCAAATTTAAAAATAATGGCTGATCAAAGTGGATCAGATCTCTTTGCTATATCCTTCACTCGGAATTGTTTTTTTCTAAAAGAGCGGTTCGTTAATTTAAAATATAAGAACAATTCACTAACATCAACCGCCCCACCTGTATCTCACCTTATTTTTTATTTGATTTATAAACTGAACACCTATAATATCATGTTATTGGAGGAGTATGAAGTCATCTATGGGCTTAGGCATTATTTTGGGGAAATCTCATATGAACCCTTCCCGTAAAAATGTCCTTAATACACCACTGTGCCTACATACTATTGCTACAATATATATCATACTCATAATTAATATCAATTGTAAATTAATCGTTTTAAAAAGAAGAATAAAAACGGCGGGCAAACATAAATTAACCGAAAATGTAAATGAAAAAGAAATCAATAATATTATGTACAAGATAGGCGACAATATACATTTGTAACCGTCGAATTGTTTGATATTGATTTATTTGTCTAATTAATGAGTTACAAGTTACACTTGTATTTTATGTACAAATAATGATGTTACGTACACAGAACACTACACACAATTATAGAAAACCCGCTGTCGACTTCATAAAGTGCACAGCTTTATTGTACAAAGTAGATACAATAAGCAGATCACATTGTACACTTCACGAATTCTTAAAGATAACTGTGGGCTTTGTGAAGTGCACGTTGTAAAAGGTAAGCGTATTCTACAGCCGTGTTATGTTAAACACGGTAAAAAATATTTTTTATTCAAATTGCCATTTGACATTTACTTTTAGTCAAGTTCACACTATCTATTTTACTATTTGTTAGTGATTTATTACAATTATTATTCATTGAAAACAATTTTTATTAGGTATTGTAATTTATTACACACTACAATGGAATTAATATCATTAATGCACTCGACAATATAACAGATTGCTATTAATTGCTCACTCTAAACATGTCAAAAAGAAATCAAATTACTGTTTAACTTTGTTGCTATATTATAATTCGGTTGATTGAAAATAAATGACTAACTTGAAAAAAAAAAAAATGTGTTTTTCTAGTTTGAAAAAATGGTTAAACTGTATTTTCCATGGCCAAATGAACTGCACATTTTACAAATTTTATCAAAAAAAAAATAATACTGTTTTTAGTAAAGCAAACAATCCCAGAATAAAATCGATTTCATAGAATTGTAATTTGTTCAAGAATATTTGTTTTATACTTTACTACAACTTTTATGGTTAAATATAATGCCAATAATTTTAAGTTAATTAGTGACAAAAATTCATATATAAGAAGAGCATGAGCAACACTTTTTGAAATAGAATTTTTGTTTCTATGAAATAAATAACTAACATTGTTCTCAAACGATAGTCCATACTAATTCATTGATATGTTTATTTACCACGATAAAAACATTATTTTATACTTTAATTTAATCACCAAAAATTTTAGGCATAGCAACATACCAATATGAAATGAGGAGTTAAATACCACAGGATATTTACTTCATAATACCTAAGCGCAACAACAAATATTTTTATATTTTTATAAATAACTATTTTCCATTATTTGTATGGTGGACAATAAATCGTCTAAACACTCATATTAATCTAACTCATGAAGTTAATGTTTAAATTATTTTCAAAAGTAAAATTGATCATATAATAATACAGAAATGATATATTTAATTAAATTTTTCCTTTATCAAATTGTTAAAAAGTTTTATGAAAAGTTTCATGTTCTGCGCATATAAATTGGTATAATTCAAAAATCAAACAAAAAATGTATTTATTTTGTATACGCTGATATCACAAAACCAACTAAAATGATCAAATAAATAACTTATTGAAAAATTATCTAAAAAAAGTAAATAACTCAACTCTTTTATTTTTATAGTAATGTTTTTCTTAATTCAATATATCATAAAATGTTGAGTTTCCCTCAATAATTTCAAAAATGTTGCCAAAGCCTTCTGAATTATTGTTGTCAAGATACGGGTATTTAAAGTTTTCAAAACACGATTAAATTAAGTCATTCAGTAAAACTACTTGGGCAAATATCTTTCAAATTGTTGAAATAATTCAACTTGTTCTAAAACAATCGTAAACTAGTAATAATATAACATTGAATTTACCTTAAGTGTGAGTCCAATCATCACTCTGCTGTCATTACATTTTAGGCATTTTACATGGCATGGTACATCTATGAATAGTACTTCTTTAAACATTTTCTCATTGACTAAATCATATTCGATTAGTAATCGTTCTTCCGGATGAACTATTGCCAGGTGCTCATCATCAATATCAATGAAAGTGTTTGAATTTGCAATTAAAAATTTGTGAAATTCATGAGTATCTGGAACGAGTTCTTCGACATTTGTACTGTTTTGAATGATTTTAAAATACTTGTGAACAAATTTGCCATCTTCGATTTTGTACACAAATATAATCGAGTGAATTTCTAATACAAGATACTTTTTGTTGCCGACAATCTTGATGGTATTTTCTCTCTCAGGAATTAATTTTCGAAACAAATCAAATACATGAAGATATACTTTTTTGATTGGCGAGGCACAGCCATTCAAAATAGTTGCTTCAATTGCATTTTTTCTAAAACGATTGACACCTATGATATAATCATCAGTGCAGTATGCCTGGTCGTTGGGTCTGCGAGGTACATGGACCGTTGCAAAATCATTAACTCTGATATTTTTCAAAACCATATTGTAACGGTTATAAATAGACCACCAGCTACAATAGGGGCCGAATAACTTTTCTGAAATATATTCAATATATCCTTTGCATCCTACATTATTTCTCGATACATCATTAAAACAATTGATATAATCTTCTTCTCGTATGTTCATATTTTCACAAATATTTCTCCAAATAATGTTTTGATTTACAAAATGACATCGCCAAATCTTACTGACACATGATAATGCAAGTATATCAGATAAACTTAATGTTCTGAGAATCTTAGTAATTATCTCGATCGGAAGTTTATAAATGGGAATATCAATTTCATCGTACCTACAAAAAAAAAAGAAAAAAAAAAAGAAAGAAAACATAAGATTGGTACATTACAATAATAACGATAACACTATAATATTGATAGTTTAATGTTTATATCAACAATTATATTATATTTTAATAATTTATAAAGTAAATTTTTAAATTACTGAGTGCCAAGATATCATTTATGTAAAATAATATTTTTATTAAGAAATAATTATTTGATTCACTCGAATAATAAACAATAATCGTGACAATATATTTTCTTTTTTATTATGATTTAATAGCTATAAAAATAAAGTAAATACCTATATTTTATATCAATCAAAAGTATGCTCAATTTTAATTTGGTATTACTATTTTGATCTTATAAATTCTCTCGGTGAAACTAAAAAATGTATAAGTGGGAGAGTGATGTTTTTAATTTTAAACTTCCGCGGTCAACGTTTTGGCAAGTAAAACCACACTTACAAATTAATGCAATTATTAACAATTGTCAATTAGACAAGGATGGTACTCTAGAAAGATTGTTATAAACTTTTTGATAAATCCCTAGATAAAATAAAAATTATTTATTTTTTTTAAATGTGGAATTTTTACTATTAACACTACATGTAAAAATAAGTAAATAGTAAAACAATAAATTACTATTTGTATATGATTTAGTCAATCGGAAAATGTAAAAGAAACAGAAATTAATAAGTAACTTAAAGACGGACATTTCAGTAAGCGCATACTTTTTCTTTAGATATTATGAGTTGAAAATAAATGAAAATTTTTAGAGAATTTTTTTATTATATACTCATTAATTTTTCAAACGTATACCAAACTAATATTCGGTGTATAGAAAACTATAATTACTATAGTGAATTATATTATATTAAATTTAATGATAAAAAATTAAGTTTTAATATTTTCAATAATAAGCTATTTAAAAAATTCCACATTCCTAAGGAGATTATACTTTTAATGGGTAGGTACTATTTTATATAAATATTAAGCGGTACTGCCTGTGTAATTTTTTTTTTTTAATTTTTAAACAGTATGAAATTGATAAAACTCAAATTTAAGACACATTTTATTAATAGATACCCACCTAATTGTAAAGTCTTAACACTGAAATTGTTTGAAATAAAAACTATTTGAAATTTCAGACCATGCCCCTACTGCTTTATGAAATTATATCATTTTATAGGTATTACAAATCAACCGACATAGTAACCATAAAAAGGCTTTCTAAATCTAAGCTAATTTAGGTTATTTCAATTTACTTTGGCCTTCCTTTTTATTCTTAAGCGGGGGCCGCCCTGGTTTTAAATAGAATTTGTTTGCATTGAAAATTATTTAACAGAAAATAAAATTACATAGTAGTATTTGTAAGAAACTATAATATTGAATGGAGAGTTTTAAACAATTTGATTGAAATCAGTAATTGACATTTACTCAAACAGAAATTGAGAATATTTCTCGATCAGTTACATAAAGTCAAGGACAGTTATGTAATGAGTACATGAGGTATAATGCATACTTAATGTCTACACGCTGGTCCATAGCATTTAAAGTACACATTTATTCATTTTTCAAAACAATTTCTTTGAGATTTAAATTTCACAACAAATATATATACTTGGGGTAAAAAAAATGTGCCTATCTAATTCAATATATAAGTATTATAATCAACATCGTCTAAAGAGATTTCTATAAAAATGCTCAAAATTCATAAAGTTATTTATTATTTAAATATTTAAATAAATAGATTGTTTCTAATTATTGTTCGTATTTCTTATTACGTATAGAGGTTTGAAAAATATTAAATATGATGACATTTCTCATAGTAAACAATAGTAATAACAATTTTTACTATTTCGGTAGATATAACCACAATGCTTAAAAATGTAGATTTTTATTAAGTAGATAGGTACTATTTTAATGTAAAAATAATAAAATATATTTTGATGTAGAAAATAATAAAACATAGTACTACTCATATGCCAACTTTACAAACAATAATTATAAGAGTAGTCTAATGAAATGAACAAGCCAAGTAAAATATCATAAGTAAGTACTTTTGATCCGTAACTTTAAAAACAATAAACTTGTTAATAATATAATGAAAAACAAACTTACAAGTTCGATTTACTGACTGCCATGATTTCAGTTGTAACACACTGATGTAGTGTCTGTTCAAAAATATTATGTATGTTGTTGAAAGAATAAATTTAGACCTGTAAAAAAAAAAAAAAAAAAAATAAGATTTTACATTAATATTAATAATGTATTTTAATAAAAATAACAACCTAACTATAAGATATTTAAAATGGGTAACGATTTCCCACAGATCACTTAAACCTTAGATACATAGGATTTATAAAAAATAATATCCAAGGAAGTCTAATAAAAATTATATTTGAAAAGGCTTAGATGTAGTGTGCTCACGTAAGATCAACAATCGCAGTAGAAATCAGATTTCATCATTTGACCAATGTCAAAATCGAATTGTGGTTAAGGCGCTAAGGCCGGCAGTATAAATTTCATGTGCGATAACAATATTAGGCAGAATGTTAAACAGAGAATCGGTAGCGTTTTCGACAAAAACATATAAAACATTGATTCGATCGGGCGGCGGATATGCTCGACTCGATCAGAGAGAGATTGGCGACGGCAAAAGTGTCGGGTAACGATTCGATTGGAACCGCATCGGAGAGAGTCGATAGAAGAGCGACGACGGTGCATCGGTAATCGAAAAGTCATCGGTGGCGAGCAGAGCGACCGCCAGGACGGCGGCAGAACGACAAGGCCGCCGTCGGGCTCGGGACGTCCGGGTAGGTAATCGGGACTCGGCGGACCGCGAGTGACGAGGGTGGCGAGGGTGAATCGTGAAAAAAAATTAGCACTTCGTGGCCGTTTACCTGAGGCGTTTTCGAACACATCACATCTCGCAATAATACGCAACCGTCGTCGTGGTCGCGCGAACAACACAAGTGCGTCGAATTACATCAGCAAACAGCGCCAGTCGATAAGGACTCTAATTGAACAATTACTGTTACGACGACTACAACTACTTCTACTACTACTACTACTACTACTACAACAACTCGTCGAACCTCGAACGATGATAATGGTACGACGGTCGTCGGCGTTGTTGTTGTTGTTGTTGTTATTGTTGTTGAACGACGACACGCGCTTTTTGTCCGTAGCGATCGCGATCATTCCGTTTCGACGACGACGGTGACGGTGACGGTGACGGTGACGGCGGCGACGTCACCGGTGGAGCGGTGTGCGCTGGGAGGGGTGTCGCGAAAACGAAAACTTTCAACGGTCAACTGTCTCAAACGGGGGAGAAAAAACGACGGACGCGAGTACGCGACGGTGCTGGGGGAAAAACGAGAAGAGACGACGAGCGGGAAAAAAAGGTTACAAAAAAAATTGTAATAAACGTCACGGCGATCTCCGGAGAATAATTACTACTGCGGCGGCGGCGGCGGCGTGAATGGCATGCAGAAATGAAAATAATGTTATGTTATATGCGTGCGTGCGCGTGTGTGTGTATTATTATGAACCGTGTGCGTGTGTCGGCGCGTGTGACTCAACGCGGCGGCGGCGGCGGCGGCGACGTCTGTAGTCGTAGCGCGGAAAAAAAAAAAAAAAACACACGGTAAAAGTTTATCAGCACGTCAATAACACGACGTTATCAGCTGCAGCTGCTGGCCGCCGCCGCCGCTGCGAAATCGGGAATAATAATTCGCGATATTATGTCTCGTACGCGGGTTACGCAACGGCGGTGTCGATTGCGCGCCACTCGATATCGTTTAGTGTCAACAGTCTATCGATTCGACGATTCATCGACCGTTTATTCAAACGAATTTTCAACCGTTTATCCAAAAGTCTGGGGCGGGGGCTACGATTATTTTTTGTAAACATATATGCCGGGGGGGGTTGCTTTTTTTTTATATTCATACTAATAGTCAACGGTCACGTTTCGCGTTGTTTACATATTTTACACAATTTAATGTCTATAGAAATATCATAACAATAGGTATATACAACCGGATCAGTGTTAGATATCAGAGAGTCGGCCTCGGGGGTGTTGTATAATCGTAAGAGTGTCTCGTCGGCGCGGCGGCGGGGTGAATCGAGAAAAAATGCCGATTCACAGTGTATCCCTATACAGGGATGTGCAGCTGAAATCTACCAGAAAAGGGCGGACGGGAGTGTACTATCCACTATCTCGTCCCGTGGACGTACGCGGAAAGATCGCGGTAATCCTTATCACGGCCGTCGTCGAACCACAACAACAACAATGTTATCTCTCGTCGTTCGTATCTTACATTCGTACGAAAAATATGATTCTCTATAGTATTATTCGATAGTTTTCTGTCTCACGGGATATCTTGAATCCGATCACGCTTCGAGGACTACACACTGATGTCGTGTCCTCGTACTTGAGAAACACTGTTTTCAACGCATTATTATATTTCCTAGGTACATATTCATTCCGTCTCGGTACCTAGGTTTGTTTCTCCGATACGAATGAAATAAAACAACACGTAATAACGTTCCGCGGCGCCGTCGACGCCAATTTGATTCCTATCGGACAGCTTCGTAACACGACCGTCACGGAGAAGGGGCACAACTCGCACTTCGCTTATAAAAGACCGACCGTTGTTGTTCTCGCTATGCTACAGACTGCCTCCGTCAAACGCCGCTCATCACAAACACATACAGAGTATACGCGATTACATCGACAAACGTGGATAGACAGTAAGTTTTCAACGGCTAGAATTATTTTGTTTTCCTCGTCTCTTTTTCATCCTTTGTATATAAATTATCAATAATCTCCGAGACTGTTCTCGTCGCCTAACTATCAACTACTAGCGATTTCTAGACATAATAACTATGAAGTATAAAAATTAATTTCATATTCTTAAGATTTGTTTTCAATTAATTGTAATTTTTTTTCTTATTACTATATAATATCCAAGATTAATTTAAAAACAAACTATGTTACTAAGTAATTAGGTAGTCGTGGAATAATTTTTATTCTCTCATTATCAACTTATTCTAAAAAACACTAGATGTAAAACAAAAAACCCTCACCTTTGACTTTACTTAAATGACGTTCTTTTTTTTTCTTAGAATTCAATGTAGATTAATATTAAATCCATAGTTCATATTTATTAATGTTTTTACTTTGTTATCATGACACAATTGATAGATACATTATCTTAATAATTAAAACTTTAAAGCAAATTTATTTATTTATAACTATCTGACAAAAAAGGTTTAAAAAAATGGTTATAAACTAAAAGATTAGTTCTATGTTAAATAATAAACGAGCTAAAAATCTGATAATAATAACATTTTTTAATAAGTGTTATTGCAAAATTATTTTATCATAGTAGGTATTATAAATAAGTATACATATAAGTAATAAAACTAATTTAAGTAAACAGATAACTTTTTCTACGAAACAAATTATACCACAGCATCTAGAAAATTAATCAAAATAATAAATTGAGCTATTATACAATTACACGGTAAACAGTTACATCTAGTTTATCATTGACCTAATTAACAATAATGAAACAGAAAATAGTAAAATCATTTTGTCTCCATATAAATTTAGTATTCATTTTGTCATTAATCCCATTCATATTATTTGATTTTATATTAAATTTAGTAATTTTTTTAGTTTAAATAAACAAATAGGAAAGTTTTGAAACTCATTAAAAGAAAAGAAAAACAAATAGATTGTAATACTAAAAGTCTTTTATAAGTTTACGTTTAACAAGTACTCTTGTACTTGTATTCTTGTGTTTTATAAGTTATTATAAATAATGTAGTGTTTAAAAAAAAGGAAACATTTGAAAAATCACTTAGGTATTTCATATTTTGAGTGCAAAAAAAGACAATTTAGTATTTATTTATTTATTATTAAATAATTTGTATTGCTTAATTTTACAGGTATGCTAAATTACATTAAAGATGATGTCAACATTAACAAAAATCGAATGTTATCCATTGCATGTACATTATGTGGCGATTCATACTTTTTGTATCAATATCTTAAGAAATGGCGAAATGAATACTTGGCATCAAAATTAATTTTTCCATCTTCAAATGGATTTGAATGCTCAAATCAAACAGTAAATTATTTTGGTAATGTATCTAATAATAATTATTAATTTTCGATAAATTTATATTTTAGAATAAAAATTCATATATTTTTTCAGGTACTTTCAATGACAGCGCACAAAGAAAATTCAACGGAAGATAAAATAAGTTGTATCATGTATACCAAGAAAATCAGGAAGAAAAAAAGAAGTTGA
Source organism: Drepanosiphum platanoidis (assembly GCA_948098885.1). NCBI lineage: Eukaryota > Metazoa > Arthropoda > Insecta > Hemiptera > Aphididae > Drepanosiphum > Drepanosiphum platanoidis. The sequence goes on from OX402540.1 coordinate 5,969,426, forward strand.
AGATTAAAATATATTGACCCTATTATATTAACATAAAACTTATTACAAATGTATTATGATAATGATAGAAATGCCAATAATACAGAATATTCATGAATTCCCTATTGAATCAAGATGTTTGGATAGGTGTGTATTTTATGAAATGTGTACTCTTTACTTTTAATAGTTATAATTCATTTCGTTTTCCTAATAGTTTTTTTAATACCTAAATTAGTTAAATTCTAATAGTTTTTGAAACTAGGTTAACATTTAGTAATTCTCAAAATTAAAAGAGTTTTAAAATATTATTTATAGGTAACTAGCAGCTGATTTCCAAATAGTATTTTTGGTACTATTTTCCAAGGGACTAACTTAAACTAAATAAGGTAAAAATCACAAATACCTACCTATCTTTTTATTAAAACTATTATTTTAATGGTTATAATGTTTTTAGTGTACGCTTTCTTAACCCATGGCGGTGAGACTGACTGATATTGGCACTCGTCAAATTCAAAGAATTTTGAAGACGATTTAATGTAAAGACTTAAGAGTGAAAATATAATTCATTGTAACCAAAAATTATTGTTTTTCAGATTCAAAAAAATATTCTCGTGTTGAAAAAAAATATCATTAGAAGAAAAATTATACATTTCATCGAAAATCGCACACTGAAATAGTAACCGGGTATTTAGATTAAATTGCTAATAAATACGTATATAAATTTATATTTGATTTAACGTAGATTATATGATAATTTAAGGTGGAAGAATGGGGAAAATGGTGACTGCTCAATTTGAAAAAATGTTATCACTCCAGTGCAGAAGAACCACAGTGAACCACTCCATAAGTAAAACAACTTAGTTTTTGAATCAAGTGTCAAAATTTTCAATCAAGGTTTTTAAAATCATGCGCATACCTATGTAAAAATGTCCTTTTATTAAGGACAATAATGGCACTGATGTTTTTAAAAATATATACTACCCTAATACTAAATGTAACATAATCTCTAGTTTTGATATAATAAATCTAAAATATGTAATAGGTACTAAATTACAATTAAAAAAAATGTGTTCAAGTATAAAATGTTCAAGTAAAACAATTTCAACCTTTTTTCATGAACCCACTAAAACTATAAGAATATACCATCATGTTATATTTTTAAATATATTTGTTAGACAATTTTTTGGTTGTGCATTTATGATAAAGACAGGTTTAATAAATGAAAAAAGTAGGTATGTAAATACTGCTCAACAATTTCAATCTTTACAAAAACAATATCGCTTTATTTTGAATAACCTTAAACCAGAAAATAATATCCGTTACACGGAACTGTAATAAGATAAATTAAAACTAATTTAATCCATTACTTTTTTTTATTGTAACTGAAAGTTGTAATCTCTGTAAGTTGTTAAATTAAGTTCATAACAATATGTCTGAATTTAACGATAACTTATTAAAATCTAATAAATTGTATTCAAATCAAAAAGAGGTTTAATATAATTAAACTTTAAAAAGGCAATTTATAAGACACTTAATGATAAAGCATACTTCTGAGCACATTTTCAAATTTCTTGTGAAAGTAAGTAAATGTATATTAATGTACCTATTGATGTTATGATATTTTGTGTATAATGTATAAGAGATTAATGTATTAGTTGGATATTGTCTATAGAAATAAGCATTTCAACTAAGAATTATAATAATTTATCTATTGAAATATATATTTCAATGTATTGAACGCTTAAATAAATAAATATTTAATAATTTCAGTATTATTTATTGAGTTTACATGTTGTTAATTAATCAATAAATGTTCTTATTGTACTAATGAATTTATCCAAATATCTTTAGTTTTATAACTTATATTTATATAATATGATGATTATTGTTATTTGTTATTGTAAAGTGTATTTTACTACCATAAGGATAAAAGATTGTTAACATGTATCAAATAATTATATTTAATATCTATTGATAGAAATAATTTATCAAAATCTACAAACTTTCAATTTAATCTATTATAAAACAATTTTATTTAGTAGCCCAATTAACTAGCATAACACAAATATAATATGTCAGTAACCAGTCATAAATCAATATTGATTTCTTGATATTTTAGATTAAGTTCTTAAATCTACTTCACAATATTGTCTACTTTAGATAATTTGCTTCATCTAACTAGATTTAATTTGAACAAAAATATTTGATTTTACATTTTACTCATTATGGAATCTTATTAATGTTCATTGTAATTAATGAACACTTAATATTATGATTATAAAAATACTTTTTTTGTTTTAGATTATACATAAACATGTTCCTAACATAAACCTACATGACTTAATAGGATTTATATATTATGTACTAGCCAATTATATTATTTTTACTATTACATAGACAAACATTTTTAATTTCCGTAGTTGCGTCTATCTACATTTTGGCATCGTAATACAAAAGCAAACAAATTTATTATAAGACAATAATTATGAGTATTATTTTTAACCCAAAAAATTATTGATATTAATGTTTATGTTAAATAATTTAAATGCATGTGTGGTTTTCTCATTGACACAAATTAAAAAGTTAGTTACTATTTATATTCTAGAAAACATTATTAAGTTATTATTCATCGAATTAGTTTTAATTGAAGTATATTGTTAAATAAAAAAATAGATTTTGTTATTCATTAAATTTTAAAGTAAAAGGACCAATTACTTAACTATGTACTCCTGAAGCGGCTAAGAGTAAATAAAATTAATAATTACATTATACCTATAATATTGTATAATTGTATAGTATACCTAATATTAATGCATTGAATGGAAATATTTTAACCGAAATTAAACAAACTTCAATCTTTTGATTTGAGTTAAACAATATATTCAAAATTATATTAAAATAATCCTTGTGACGTCTAAAAATATTTCCAATTATTAATAAGATGATCTATTATTTATTTTTCAAATTTAATTGTTAAATTATATTGTTTTATTTGATCTATAACACTTATCACTATTTATATGAAAATAAGAGTCATGTTTAACATATAATTGAAGACTAAATTGTGTGTACTGATCTACATAATTTGCAGTATAATTTGTTAGTAAAATAATAATTTATTTAATATACCAATTAGTGATATTTACATTTAGATATTTTCATCGGCCAGTCTCATTATTCGTGTAATATGACGATTGGATATATAACTACAACTGCTTGTAGGGATATGAAAGAGAAAATGTTAATGGAAACGGAAAAAAAGAACCTTTAAGTCGACTCTAGTCGTTTATAAGTTTGGAAAGAAACTTCAAGGTATTCTGTTTCTTCCTATCACATAACATCGATAAACCGAAATGCTATAAACTATTATATTACGTATGAAATTGTAAAACATTGATTGAAATCATGTTCTATCGGTCAGAATTCAAATAGTTGTATCACTAATAATTATCCTATATTAGTAGTTACTTTAAACACCTACGCGTGTGTTCGGTAAAAATGTTTTAGAATTTGTATTTTATACGCCTAAATTGGGAAAAAACACAGATATCTTTTGTCGTAACGTTCACAGCTACGAGCAAAAGCAACAACAGATCGTTACCGGTACATTTAAACAGCATTTGAACGAGGCAGAACATCATATTATAAATGTAAATGCAAAATAATATTTCGTCTAGTAGAAAATAATATCGATAGAAACGTAATATTTTAACATATCAAACGATATTGATAATACGTCGTGTGCGCGTGACACGACCGTATTGGGTGTCGACGTCGAAATCTATAAGACTATTAATGCTGGACTCACCTCGTGACACGCGCTGGAATGATTCTTGCGGTCTTGCGGGGCGTATTGTGTCTGGATCGCCGTTTTCCCGGCAGACGTCGCCGCGAGAGCGAAACGGATGATAGACGGTTACGAAACGATTTACGACCGGCGTCGACGATCGCGGATTTTTATCGGGCTAAAGCGGACTAGCGGACGAGCGGACGAGCGGACGAGCGGACGAGCGGACGAGCGGACGACCGGTTCGGGCGCAAAGTGCGGTGGAAACGAACGCGCGACGCGGAAACGCCGACCGGGAGAGGGAAAAACCGTAGCGGACGGCCGAAAGTTTTGCGAGGGAAACGACTGCGAGACGCGTGCCGGGCGGATGTCAAACGGTGTCGTGAGCCGAGCGAACGGCGTTGCCAACTGCGCGACCGGCTCGCGGTAAAGCGCCGCCGCCGCCGCCGTCGGGGAGAATAACAACGATCGCCTACGCGGACTTTGAATAAGCGACAAAAAGATTTCGTTTATTCCACGACATTTCGTGCGAGATTCATAGATTCATTCACACATGACGTGTGTATGATTGTTTGAAATTTAATCCGGACATTATTTTGCGCGGACACGAAATCGAGCTTTTCGATACGGCGCGGCGTCCGGATACATTTAAATCGCTAATAACTAGAGCTAGGATTTTAATGACCTAAAAAATACACAAAAATGCACTAAAAAAAATGCAAAAATGACCTAAAAACTCTAAAAAATGAACTTAAAAAAAGATTAAAATAAACAAAAATTAGTTAAAATATACAAAATGAACGTAATATTTGCAATATTACGTAAAAATGACCTTAAAAATGCAATAAAATGCATTTAACACAAAAAATGCAAAAAAATGCAAAATAAAAATTACATATTCTACATTGTTATATCACGAAACAAATTTAGTTTTTGGTTAAAATTGTATAGCACTTAAAGAAAAAAAATGCAAAAGTCACCAAAATCCTAGCTCTACTAATAACGCTATGCGATTAACACGGACTCGTTGGTCGACGAATAAATATTTGATATCTATTTTTTAAAAACGAAACGATATCGCTGCACTGCTGCTACAACTGCACTTATTATAGTAGTGATATAGGTGTACTCGATTGAAAATAAACAATATTTGTACGCGTTCAATTTTTTTCCCCGCATTTTGCTCATTTAATGTTGGCCGATTTTTACGACGGACGCGAAGGCGCGTTATGCCATTTGCCATTTAGGCAATAGTGCTTGTAAAACATTTAGTCTGTTAGGTTAGATAATTACACATAATGATTTTAAAAACTAGGTTAAACAATCGGATATAAGAAAGAGAGAGGCCAGGTCGAAAATAAAGGAATTCGGTAGCGACGATGGTAGACGCGCAGTTTTATAATAACGTGTTTATTGGTATAATTACGCCGCGGCAATAATCGACGTATACGACAGAATTTAATAATAATTGTAACCGATTATTATGTTTTTATCTACTTTTAAATAAATTTTAATTGAACACGTTCGAGTAAAAGTTATTAAATAAGATACAAAATAATAATAAATGTGTGTTCAAAAACTTGAAAATATAATAATATGGTCGCGAAGGCGCCGAAATAGTAAACACGCCCCCGTCTGTCGTTGGGTGTTTTCATCTCGAAGGATCCTTCGTGCACGTGTACTTATTATTTAATATATTTTGTTGTTCGATCCCTTTTTACGACACTAATTATTTCCTCGAACTCCGGTTCGATGGCGTTCGTGCAACGGCGCAACTTACAGGATACATTGGGTGTGCGATTTGCGGGGGCTCTATATGTCTCTATAGACGTTTGACATTTTTCAGTTTGCCGAGTTTTTTTGTTTTTTTTTTCGTGAAATGTCAATTAAACGATTTTCGTTCACTTCCGGTGCTTGGAAATTTTAAATTTATACATAATAACGGAAAAAATATTCATACGATATAATACGACTTTTGGACGAGCGAAATATTTTTAGGAAAATCACATTTAATGACGATTTAAAACTACTAGTTTTTTTCGTGAAAAGTATGTGGAAACACTCTATAAAAAAAATTAAAATAGCGTTTAAAAACTAATCCGGACCACAAAATAGTTTTGAATTCGACTATTTTGTTGTTCGAAGATACGTACGTTCAGATATTTTCTACGTATCGAAACGAAATTAATCGAAGGACTCCAGTGAATAATGTGTTTTAAAAATTATTTTACGTCGAGTGTCCTTTATGGCACAGAAAAAGTCGATAATATTGATAAAGTGTTTACGGTAAAAAAAATAACAACAACAATAACTTTATTATTTTGACGATAATATTTTATTGTATTGATTTAAGTATTTAGAACAATAGAATCGTATTGTTGTATCATGTGTTCGTGTCACATCCATTATGTTAATTCATAAGCGCGCATTAAAATATGTTATTGTGACTATTGCTGAACAACGAATCGGATAGTTTTTAATATTTTGTAATTGTACGGGTTAATTAATATAAAGTAACTGTAAACAATAGAAGTATATTATATTTTATCAGGAATTCTTTCAAAGTTAATACCTAGTGCACTTTGAAATGACGATTCTCGAGTGTTTGGCGCATTAAAATTCGAACGCTATTTAGTGTTTAAATAAAAAAAAAAAGACCTACCTCGGGTAATTAAAAAAAAATTTCATTTCCTGATTAAAAAATAAACAAATATTATTTGATTTTAATATTATATTTTCATTTTTTTTTTCCGCGTCTTTTGTTGTTGTCGATAGTTTACACGTTTCCATATTATATCGATGATTACAATAATCGGACTGGAACCGTTGTTTCGAACAATTTCAAATAGATTGATCTTCGCTCTCGGCGGACGGACTTTGTTTACAAAACTCGATTCGGTAAACGCGACCAATCGTATACACGCGAGCAAGTCGAAGCTAATAAATTAAAACTGTATAAGGACATATTATCCGTCGTGCACCGCAGGTCATCTCAAAAGATAACGTCACGGCACAATATAAAACTACTTGGCAACTCACATCCGGTACGCTATGCTTGTATACGACAAACAAATCGTTTTGAAAAATGTTCGTTAGATAAAAAATTAATTTCAAACACATTTTTTGTGAAACGCGTGTCTTATCGGTAGATGTTCGAGCAGTCGAAAATATCGCATCCGGTGATATCGTTACAGATAAAAATGCGTCGTAATGTTTTCCATCACGGGCCTATTGGACGCGCGGGAGAGTACACTGCGAGTCGTTGTTGTAAATGCATTTTTATAAATAGATCCATTATTCTGTCAGTTATAAACTCGTGTTCGAGAACAAATTTGCTCAAAACATTTTGTAGTACACGCGTATTGTATAGGTAGTATTTGTTTTCAAATTTAATCGCCTTAAAACATCGCGTTTGGTGTTCAAAATAAAACACATTTTCTATTTCGACGTGTTCGTCGAAAAACGCTCCGGTTCAATTTCGGGCGCCACGTTTTTATAAAATACAAACAAAAAACTAATATTTCATTAGACGTTGAAGGAATTATAGTGGCATAAGTTGCAGGTATATGTGCAACTTTATATTTTGGGTCGTATAGTCAGTTTTACTATCGTTTTGTATAATATTATGTTCAATATTATCAACGGTTTTTGCTTTTTTTTTTAAATGGTCATGTTGTTTACGTTTCTCGTCCGTTTTATCGATTTTTGAAGTTTTAAAATTCGTATCTACAAACATTTTCAAATCAATATAATATATTATATTATTAATATTTCTGATTGTCGGTAATTTAAATAGAAATAATGACGCTAGAATTATTTAGGAGCTTATATTATAACGGCACAATGTTACATTACGACGTACAGTATAATAATGTACCATGTACATAAATGTATCAAATAAGTAAATAATAATATGTAAAATTGCAATTATCGTTCGTGAGTATTCAAATAGTACACGAATCGGTAATTGAAATAAAACAAATACTTACATTGTGATTATTGAGATGCTTCCTCGGTAAGTGTCCGTGAACAAATAACGGGAAGATTTTGTTAAAACTGTGTCAAAAAAGATTAGAAAAAAAATACGATTGCCGAGACACGACTATTATTTTTTTAATAACCGTAAAATTAGCGACAACGGCCTTCGACATTCTACGACGACGACGTCGGCATAGACGTTATAATGAGCAATAATAATAAATAAATGTGTACAATATAATGTGTACACTGTCGATTTCAAACTATCGAAATCATAATAATTTCGAAATCGAAGATAAGATTACTGTTAATAAATTATTTATTTAGACTTTGCGTGACAATTATTACTTAAATCGACGATAATATTATGTGCAGTCATTCATTAGAATTTTTATGAATGTCGATAACGCGATGTATACACATGGCATAATATGTATATTTTTTTGTTTTTTTTTTTTTTTTTATATAGTAAAATCGGCAGTCTTACAAAAAAGTTGTTTTATGAAATATTATAGACGTGCGTGTGTGTAATAAAAATAAAATATTTAAATTAACATTTTGAATTTTACTCGCTTTAAAATTCAAAATAAATCCACAAGTCCATTGAGTCGCGGTCCACAGAGTGCGTTGGATCATTTGAAATACAAATATATTTGAACGCCTTTCGAAAACTCGTGCATCAATCATGTGTATATAATATAAATATGGGACCGCTTGTTAGTTCTTTTGAAAATGTATTCGAATATTTTGAAAAACGTTACACATTCTTATAGAATGTATGGTCAAAACGGCTTACATTGAAACCATTTTTAAAAACTCTTATTGTTACACGCGGCCTTCTTTAGTCACGTATTCGAAAAAAATACGCGTTCGTCAACCTATATAAAATAAATATCCGGGGTTTTTTTTCATGACATTTATAGTATTTTTTTTTGTTATGACGTAATATTGTATTAAAAGTATAATAAAATACAGTTTGTATTATAAGTTATTATACTTGGAATCTATAATGACGTCAAATATATAATATATAAGGGCGGGTACGATATATAATAATATATCGTATTGATTTTTATTTTATAATTCTGACGAAACAACTGAAAAGTATAAAAAAAGAAATGAGATTCTTCAATGATATTATCGAATGTAATCTTATATTTTTTTTTTTTTTCGATATTATTTCTAAAAATACTTTACGAGACGTACGAATCCAGTGAAAAGCAATAGTTTTCGGTGAAAAGAAAACTACGGCAAAATAATTTTTTCATCGACATAAAGTCTGTTTTTACATTTTTTTTTTTTTTTTTTGTCATTTACCAACCACGAAAACACAAATGTTCGTGAATTATATTTCATATTACCCACACGAAGCATTTGGAATGCCTTCAATTTGTTTATTGCCGATGAAAATATAATAGGTAACTATGATTCGATTTTCCAGTACACGGCGTTTCTATTGTAAGGTCAATATTTTATCCCGTAAACACATTAAATCTGGTCGAGTTTGAGTTTTCGAACAAAAAGAATCTCCTCTTCCAGCTCGGGAACAAATCGATTTTTCTCCGGAGTAATTTTAACGCGTTCCTAAAACAATACAATCAACAATCAACACGTCGACAGTTAAGCTTTTAATTTCAAAATCGCGAAATAAATCGATACCGGCGGAATACGTAAGAATGGTGGCGAATTATGCGCGCGGACGACGAGCCCGGCTGGCCCCAAACAACGGTTTGCAATGGAAGTGAAGATCTGTTTCGCGTACTGCAAATGCGGCACTAGCCGGGAGCCGTCTGGATAGTTATTAAATATTAATATTTAATGTGAAGTTCAACGTCACGCGAGTTTTTTCCCTAAACCATCTATTTCGACGTTTTATTCGAATTTCTTTTTTACTCGTGTGGGTGACGCGCGTCGGATTCGAAATTCATTTTTTGTTCAAATTACATTTTAAGGAATCATCATCTATCCGTCGAATAAATATGTACAATATAAGTTCGCACTTAAGGCAAGTACAATAAAATATAATGACTCCTACGCTTGACGTTGAGACTTTCTTTTCTTTTTTTTTATAAAAATTTGACGTAAATTTTAGTAGGTAAATGTATATAATACGTTGTAATATCAAGTTGATTATAACGACGAACATATGACGTTATAAATGAGGTTGTCGCCAAGTCTACTGGAACGTCAGCCAGGGCTGTCCTTGGAGGGTTGGACTGCAGGCTTCAGTTCTCGGGTCTCGCACTTAATAGTAGTTATACATTTAGGGCTACATGCTCATATATTTTTTTCATAATGACTTACGAATGATAAAAACGGAGTGACTGTTATTTTAATGACTCTTGTAAGTATAAAAATATTTGCAAGTATTTTCGCCCCGGGGAGTCACAAATCCTTTGGACGGCCTTGACTTTATCATTCGCAGTAGAGTCACGTGTGCGTGCATATCCAGCAATGAGCAGTGAATAATAATATATTTTACATTTATATATTTGAGTACTCGTCTTATATATGATATCTACGCGAAAAAACACGCTTAATCGCATTATATTAAATTTTAATAGTACTCACGAGTCACAATCGTCTTATGTGATTTATTACGAGCAGTAAAACCAATATATAATTTATCCGCGAACGTAATAATTAAGGACAAAACTGAAAACGTACAGACGTGTCTAACACGCCGTTATTTTTTTGAGATTTAATTTTCGAAATTTTGGAATTTATAACGAAAACCACCACGAGATAGTTTTTCAAACGTATATAACATACTACTAGACGAAGAAAATTATCTGCTGTTTTCAAAATTGAAAAACACCACCGCGATCGACGGGTCGAATGCATGTGGTAAAATTAGAAAAAGAATCGAATATAAAGCTCATTCCGCAAAAAAAATTAGTAGAAAAAGTTATTCACACGGACAGTTTATATAAGTATAATATAATATTTTAGACTGGCAATTTTTTCAAGGCATCGTATTAGACGAGTAGATAACTCGATATTTTGTACTGCGCACTTTAAACACGTGTATAAATTATTACAAAACGCCGCCGCCGCCGTGATTTTTTATTCGCATAAATATTTTCCAAACAAAATCGTTCGTCAAAAAGACGATTCGAGTGCGGGCGTTATTATTAAAAACATAAATTAATAAAACCATATACGTTCTTTTATCGTTTCCTTTTCGAATGAAACGAATTTTTTTTTTCGTAGGTATTTTGTTGATCCGTTTTTATCATTTTTCCCCGCGGAATAAAAGGATACGGTTTAGGTTTTGATATTATTCAATATGATATAATGTGTTCTGCCCACGCATTTATTACTGTCGAAATATTAAACATAAATACGCACATTATATATTATAAAAATACTAATCTATATACACTGTATTTGTTATGCGTATAAGTGCAATGTATACAAACGGCAGAGAATAATATATTGACCATAACGTTGTGAAAAAAAAGGGAAAAAAACTAGAATGGTACCCTATTCATGTTCGATATGACATCAATGGAGGTCCCCTAATATTTTAGTCGTGAAATTTAATACTTGAACGCAATAACGTCGGTTTTTCTTTTTTTTTTATATCATTTTTTTCTGTGGTACAATAATTATTACGCACGGCGGAAAACTTTACTGATATTATTTTAAATCAAATGCCCGTCCGGGGCCTTTACTCTCTATACGTTTTCCGCGTCAGTGATTATATATATTACGCGTGCAGGGCAATAACGTTGGTTATGGTTTTATGCTATCGCGGTGTGTATAGAGTCTAGAAATTTCGTGACTTTTCGTGGTTTTTTTGACCGTAACATCATCAAACACCGAATGTTCACGGCACACCGAGCTGTAGGTTCTTCGATTGAATACCAATATCAGTATGGCCCGGGGGGCGTTCTTACGGTTTGATTTGCATATCATAATATGAAGTTAGTTTTTTTTTTCGTGTGTGTGTGTGTGTGTTATTAAACGCATCGGTTGACCGCGTCACCCAGTGTTATTATTCAAATTTGAAAACACAGACTTACACTTTGTTTGAGCGATCGTTGAAAATTAAATTTTAAACCTAATAATGTGATAAAATTATTATTTTCACCGAGAACGTGTGAAATCGTACATACGAGTATTTTATAATAATATATTATACGTGAAAATATAAACGGATGTGGTTTTTGTTTGTTTGTCATTTGTCAATAGAATAATGACCCCAGACGACGATTATCCCGCGATTAGAAAATCGTTTTGAAAAAATTTCTACACAAAAACGGTGGCAATAAACGTTGCTCATGAAGCTTATGAAATGCTCCGGTCAACTGAACAAACAGGAAGTTGAAATAATGGCGTTGGACGTACGAGCGTTTTATACCGTAAAAACTTCACTGCGAACGCCGGGTGTTTTCGACGTACAGCCGAGGGGGACGAAGGCGAGCAGATAATTAATTTGTCTAGCTGATTTGTTTGTCTGATTGTGATGAGAACGCGAGTGACTGCTCCGAATGTGTATTTACCGTTTTGCTAATTCAGCTGGTGATTAGCCCGGTACTGGTGAAACGAAGCCGGCAAACTGCAGCCGGCGACTAAAGTTCGCTTGGCCGGCCGGTGCGTGGAAATTGTAATCAAGAAAAGGACGTATAAAATAATGGAATATTTTTTTGGCTCTCGATGATTTTTTCCCGCCCCGCCGCGACGACTTTGCTATAAATATTTCAATAATATAAAATCAACTCTGTATTTACGACGTAAAATATAAATTATAACGGTTTTCCGCTGCGTTTGTGCGATTTCACGCGGTTTTCGACGTGCGTACGTTTAAATGAAATCAACTCTCTGTGATTTGCATAAGAATAATATTACTCAAACACAAATTTTAATAACTCTTTTTGGAAAAAAAGAAAATCTTGCCGTTTATAATTTGAAACGTGTTTCGCCGTCCGAACAAAGTGAACATTTGAAAATTTTCACCCATCTCGACTAGTATAATTTATTATCGTTCTGGTATTTCACTCGTATATTACACGATGTTTGTTTTAGTCATTTGATTTGAGTCATTGTATATTTTCACGAGCGTTCGAAAAATCCATCCGGATGGAATTGGTCATCACACGACGAATTAAATAGTATTTTTTATTTTATCGCTGTTCTCAATTAAAATCACTAATAATATTTATTGACTATCAACGTGGAAATAGATTCGCCCGTTTTCTTTCGAGAGTAATTGCATCAATTACTTCTCATCCGATTTTGTATCTCGCCTTTTTTTTTATTTAAAAATGACCGATGGATTTTTTTCACATGTCACTTATCGATATTTTTAAGTTTTTATTTACCGCGCGTCATGTGTACCCGCAGAGTTTTAATTAATTTATAGAATAAATAAGTTTCCGAAACTTAATTCTCACATCAACGACAGATGTGAGATGAAACTAAATAATTAAATGATGAACAAGAGGGAAGTATTACAGTTGAATATTGTTTTGAATTAAATTATTATATAATATACACTATACAGTAATGCTGAAAAATACGTTTCTCGATTTTTTTTTTTTTATTAAAAAAAGCAATTTATTTTCTATGAAATCATACTCGGTGTTTTTAACTTTTACCAGTAAGAGCAATGTATAAGAGCCGTTTGGCTTGTATAATATTTTATCGACATTTAGGGGAAAAAAGAAAAACTAAGAAATCTCAACATTTTCAAAAGTCTTGTTGCGCCGAATATCGGCGTAATAAAATAAAATAATAATCGTTAAATATTTAAATTTGAGGATATGAAAAAGTGAAAAATGTCCGTTCGTCGAAGGAACGTATTGACGTACATCGGTATACCTTTACACCGAGACGACAGAAATTGAATTTTCCGAACAATATTTATTAATATTATGCAAAGAATCGATTATTCAGGTATTATGGTTTTTCATTGGATTATTTGCGAATTCTTATCGCGGTTTATTAATTTTAGGATTATTTCTAATTACGTACGGACGTACGTACGAAAGTAATTATATTTTTGATCAAACTGACGGCGCAATCGACGTTTAATTTGACCGAAAAACGAACGAAGTTTACGATTAAAGAATCGTTTACCACGGCGGCGGCGGTGCGGCGTTGTGTGTGTAAAATATCTCTGAACGAGCGTGCCAATAGTGTATACAATATTATTAGTACAGAAACGACATTTTTTTTCTTGCTCCAACAATCTTATTATTATTACAATAAAACGAAACAATTGTCGTTAATAAAATAAATTATCATAATAATAACGCTCGACTCGGCCGCGGTAACAGCACTCGGGGCGGGTATAGGTACTATATTGTCACGTGCGAATAACACGCAATATCAAGTACGAGCGTATCGCGTTTATCACTCAAACATTCCGTATTATTTTATAATAATATAATAAAAGGGTCGTCGCGAACGTCTCGTTTTCAGTTCTCTTCTGCACATTATTATGCCGATGTTATGCGCGGGCACCGCGTGTGGTTTGTGTTGACAGTTGAATCGGTACGAAACGTGTTTCATATGTATTTATTTTTTCCCATTCGATCCGAAAATACGAGATTCTAACCTTTAAACGCCTTCGATCCGTTATTATATATGGTATACCTAGTTAAAAATTTACACTCGTACCGCACGTGCACACGAGATGTCCCGCGAGGTTACTCTAATTTAAAGTGGTGCGGTAATGGAGTTTTCATTACTCCCACTACTTGAAAAGAACAAATCCTCGTGGGACACCCTGTAGTACTTATAAATCTATATGGCCCGTGTGTGGCGGTGGGTTGCGTCCGTTTTACGCTTCGTGCGTCAATGTGCCCTACGAGTGATGTTTTGAGCTGATAATTTTTACTTCTCACTACATATTATGACGTATATATAACAATACAATAAGATTTGAGTATATTGATCTGTAGATTTCCAAAAAATAAAAACCATGACGCGTCGCGGCGAATTGAAAGTCGCGTTCGTTTCGTTTCAATGGTAATACATACGATTTCTTCTTAGACGATTCGTATAAAAACCTATTCTTATTTAAAGTCAATCGATGGATTGAACCGTTTTAAATATTGTGTTGTAAAAATGACCAGACCGACGCGCGACGTGTACCTACTTTGTATTTTAATAATAACATCATGTTTTATTTAAAACGTCTATGTACACGAATGATTACGATCGTAATATGATTTTTCTCTTCTTGTAAAAAGCAATAACGGTTATTACACGCGTCTAATTAAATCGATTTTTATCGTGTCGAAAAAAGAGGAAAATATTTTCATCGTAACTAAACCAGAGAGAGAGAGAGAGAGAGAGAGAGAGAGAGAGAGAAACGTTTGTTTGCGGTGGTTTTTCGAGCAGACGACCTCACGAGAACGCC
The DNA here is from genome assembly GCA_948098885.1 of Drepanosiphum platanoidis. NCBI lineage: Eukaryota > Metazoa > Arthropoda > Insecta > Hemiptera > Aphididae > Drepanosiphum > Drepanosiphum platanoidis. Next base: position 5,984,542 of record OX402540.1, read on the forward strand.
AACGTCTAATTATTCGGTAACTAAATAGCGTTGCTTAAAATTGATATCGAATACATCGTCTCGTTATTTACAATCCACAACGAGCCGTAAACATGTGCGCGTTCTCAATAACAGATATACAAATATCGTGTTTTAAAAATAATCGACAGGACTTTATACCAAAGCGGGTTTCAAATACAATTCGCGTAGTCGGAAAAGCTGCACGTGACATCTGTATAATATATTAAATAGTAGTCGATTTTTGCGCAGCAGAAATAGTTTTATGTATGATTTCACTTTGTAGAGTACACAGTAAAGGTTATTGTTAGGATGTTGTCATATCGTTTGAAAAAATTAATATAAACAAAACCCCGTTTGTATATATATAGTATATACGTATGTAATGTATATGTAATATTTTGACCGGCAGAGTTTAATAATAGCATATATAGACGTGCTTGGCCAATGGCCGTTTATATATCTAATAACGTGCGACTGATGTTTTCGAAATATATATAGCAATATCACGAAATGTTTGTAGGGAAGAAGAAACGCGTAGGTAGCCGTGGAAAATACTTAGAACCAGCCCTGAACATTTATAAACATTTCTTCCGCGAATAATAATACGAACTTATCCAATTCAATATTTGAATTTTATAGTAGTTCCTTCAAAAAGAATTACAGGAACTTTAGCTATTGCACGGGACACTTTTGTAAAATACAAAAACTCGCTATTTTTAAACTGCTGGAAAAACGGGACAACGATCAATGATCTGAGCGGCGAATACCCTCGGATAAATAATAATAATAATAATAATAATATTATAATGTTCGACATGCGATAGAAAGTTTTCGGTAATCGACACGCCTCCCCCCCCCCCGCCCGCGACGTAGGTCACGTTGGAAATGCGAAATTACAATTGAAAATTTTGAAAATTCCCATAATTATTCTGGTTTTGAACTTTTACACAAAACCGGAGTATAGAGTCGCCCACCTCATGCTAATGATTTATATCGTTCCGACGACATCGTCGCCGTGTGTAGAATATTACAACGGGAAATCGTCGAGTTTGAATGTTTTTAGTATGAAATTAGTCAATTCCATTATCATTGGTATTTTTTTAATATTTCGCCAATACATGAATAAAAAAATTACCGTTTCATAGTTTTTCTTGACAGGCAGGATGTGCCCCACTGTCCGCCACTGTCTGTAAATTAATTTCCACTTTTCGAAGCTATACGTTCGTTTATTCGGTAGAGTTTTCAGAACAGCGATTTCTTTTCGCCGACCGAATGTACGTAAGTGGTCATTTGAAACAGCGCCGACTGTTTTCGAAAATAATGTTCGCAAAATGCAATGTAATGCGACGTTAAACGCGGCACATCGCCCGCAGCCATGTCGAATCGTCGCCCCCCGAGCCAATACTGCGGTCTGTGCGGTTTGTCGTGTACAAACCGACGACTATTGGGGATTCAGTTTGAAGTACGACACGCCGCGCCGGTCGATTTTTTTATGAAAATTCGTTCTGGCGTTCGGAAAGCGACGATTGTGCGAAATGACTGTGTATAGCGTGTTGTACACAGTTTGTGAGGAAAAAATAAATCTCCTCCTCTGTCGGTTCTTGGTTGTATAAGACCTAAGATTATGGACGAAGCTGACACGTATTGTTATTTACAACGTCGTGTTTTTTTTCTTCTTCATTTTTCCGCGAACACTTGTTATTCGGGTTGTCAGTCTGCACTAAAAGTCCCATTTAGCGCGGGTTCATACGATCGGAAATTGCACCCAACTGACAACCTAAACGGTGTCATTTATTTTCATTTTTTAGTAGTATATTTTTCAATATCGATGCAAATCTGAAAAGTACTCGGGAATCGTCTTAAACCTCGTGCTCGTTTTAGTATACGTATTAAATGAGTAATTTTATGTTTTATAATATTATCTTAAAATTCGATGTGAGTTAAGAATAACTATATTTTTAAATGTTATGTTTGAAGACTTGTTGCGGTTTCGACACGTGAAATAATATTCTTACGACATAAAGTCGTAAAGAATTCGAGTTTCGATTATTTTCGATTAAAATACGACTAAATTAATGTTTCATATTATTTGTACCGAATGTTTCTCACGATAATTTTTCAAATGTCACGATTTCCGTGAGCTTAGATACGCGTAGTTGAAGCGACGTCGGATGACTGCGGCGGCGTCTTGTTTTCAATCTCAGTATTTATATTATTGATATCCCCCGATGTAGAGTATTTTTTTCCCGACGTTTTGATGACGTAATAGAATCACGATCATCAGTCGGTTTTTTTTCACATGATTTCGCTTGATTTATCAAGCGACGCGCGACGTTTAAAATGAAATGTAAGAGAAATGAGGGAATAATAATAATCGAACGCAGCGTTTTCGTATTAACATTCAGACAATATGCATATGCTATGTGCATTTGCCGTGTAGATTTCGTTTAATTCAAATTACAATAGACAAAATATGAATACAAAATACTTAAAAATATAAAAACGTAAAATTTAAAGGGGACGCGATGCTCAAACGCGGGACCGTCTTGTTTCGAACGGGACCCTTATTATAATATAATATGTACTCGGGGGGTCACGAGTAGATGATTTAACCGGAAAACGATTTTAAATGTCTGAATAATTTAACGGCGGCGGAGAGAAAAAAAAACACACGCGTACACGTCGTTTTTTTCACCGTAAATATATTAATTTTTTTCATTGAATTTTATACGGTTTGAGTGAAATAGTATTATACGTGACAAGTCCGAACCTCGTCGGATTAACGCGTAGCTTACCGAGTCCAGATCTGCGATAACGCCGAATCATCGTCGAAAAAAAAAGAAAAAAAGAAGCGTTTATTTCGATCATTTGGAGAGAACTCGGGGGTGTGTGTTTTTTTTTTTTTTTTTGTGAATTAAAAAAATCAAAACATAATCGTAGTATTCGGACGTTTTATTATTTCGTCACGAAAAAAAAAAACAATTCGAACCGAAACGCATAGGTGATGCGAACTATTGTTCGCGATGTTTGCCGGGCGGGATTAAAAAAATATCCAAGTGAAAATAGATTGTCGTTGTTTTTTATTACTTTATACGCGAATTACACACGATTATATTATGCGAATAACAAGCGCGCTCGATCCGATTCTATAGCACAAAACCTATGGTCGTTGTTTGTTTTACGTTTCGTATTATTATATGGTGTGCACGAATAAACGTATTACATGGTCCGGTTGAAAATTTAATAAAAACCCAGTGCGCTGCGGGTAGGAAAAACGTTTAAAATGCATATACTCGCGGGTAAATGCAGCGCCCGACGACCCACCGCGTGTCCCTCCTCGCCGTATACGTATTTTCACCGTACACATTGTTATTATTGTTTTTCTGCGTCGTCGTCGTTTTAAAGACGAAAATTAATATTGCGCTTTTATAATAAGATTTGTGTGTTGTACGTATACGGTGAAAAGGGGGATCGAGAAAAATCACCGTATGCAAATTGAATATCACGTCAAAACGTGAAAAAAAAAAATAATAATAATCTATGGCAAACGGGTTATATTGAATATATTATTACGACGACGACGGTGTCCTATTTATTTTTTTTCTTCTCCCGCGCCTTATTTTGTCTCGCTTATAGACGGGTCCGCGGATGATAATATATTTCAATTTAGAAACACGATTCGTCTTAATCCGAGCAAAGGAAAAAGTGACGACGACGTCTAAATAATTGTTTTTTTACCTAATGATCGTTGTACTACTCGTTTGACAAGTGGTAGATGTAAACGCCGCGAGATAAATGAAAAATAATATGGCGGGAAAAAAGTTACGTTCTTACAACGAGTAGTGAAATATTCTATCTAATCGAATTATACGTTGATAGTTGAATACGATTGTGATGTAATGATTTAGAAATCGTTCGAAAGATAAAAATATTAATAATAATAATTGTCGAATTTAATTTGAAGACCGTTTTATGGCTCTAATTATTATAGAGTCTAATAAATATTATTTTCCCATAAATAATCACTGATAATTTTTCTTTCTTTTTTTTTTTTTCAACTATAAAAAAATTTAGAATTTATAAAATTATAATTTACACTACATATATTGGGATTTGATTCAACGTCGTCGTGCCATTTCAACGAATTTTATATTCCGTGGTAAAATGCAGTCTGAATTTTTAGCGGGGAAGCACGAGGTTAATAATTATTACAGATTGTAATTAGTCAATTTATCATAATCAAAGTTAAAAATATATGTAATATTCAATTAATTGGTTGGACTTTCTGCCGTCGCGTTTGTTCCTCGTTGTCTGCAACCGTTTCACGTTGATAAATTCTAAATATTATTCATTTTTTTTATTTTATATTATCATATTTTTATTAATTATACAATATGCGTACAGTTAATAATCTATGTCGTTCGATTAGAAAAAAACTCGTTAATCAGTCTGTTTTTTTTTATTGTAATATGCAATAATATACAACTTTGTTAGCACCTGCGTTACGTAAAAAATGATTGTTTATTCGTGCTTTATTTCATGTAGTTGAATATTTTAATCGCTTATTTCGTCGATCGCTCGTAATTTCGTCCACAATCCATTTTACAGACACGTTCGCAATTATAATGTTTATTTACACGTACAAGTGTTATTCTCTTCGAGTGGAAAAAAAAAATCGCGATAATATATTACGTATTGATTTCAACAAATTTTAACTAGCCAATGCGATTTACTTTGAGATTTCGGTGTATTAAAAATAAGGAGCCACGACGCATGCATGTGAGATAAACAATTTGTATGTTCTCGAAATCGTATTGAAAAGACGATGGTCATGCCAATTAAATAAATCAAACATGTTCTATTCCCATTGAGATGAAAATGTTTTAACTATAAATTTTTCTTTTTTTTTTTCAGTCGCATAACGAACGTAGTAAAAAACTTTACCATCATAAATATCTACTCTCGTGCGTTGTATTTGAAAAATATTTCATAATAGTTTTTAGTTGGCGAATTCGATAAATAACATTTATCGTTTTAATAGCGCTATACGTTTCGTTAACATTTTCAGAACATAAGAAATTTTCAATTCTTAAACTTGGTTTCCTGAACATGGAAAAAAAAAAAAAAAAAGGGAATTGAATTTTTTTCATTTCTAGCGTTCGTATATAATCGACAATCTCGTTCGAACAATATTTTTGGTTTTTTTTTTCTTTTTTTTTTTTATGAGGACTACAAATTTGAAAACTCTATTATATTGTAAAACAATCTCTGTTCCGAATCTTTTTTCGATTCCAATGATTTATCGTCGCTTTTGAATCTAATAACACCCGCTTCAGCGGTCCGACCAATTCTTGTATTTCATCGACTTGCTGGATTCGACCAATACCTACAAATATATTGGATTGTCGAGTCACACTTATCGTCTAATCCGACCAAGTCTAGAGGGTCGAATCGCATAATTGATTTACTTTGTAAGAACTGGAAAATCACACTTAAAAGAGCATCGACTCGTCATAATCGGTATAAAATATGAAAATCGTACCTGCCTAGTAAATTTGTCATTCAACTCGACTTGAAATATTTGTGTGAAACTATAGTGTAATTAAACGTTGTTTTTAATCGATTTATAAAAACATAATACGTATATTTCAAAAATATACTATCTTTTAGTCTTAAAAAAAAAAAAACTACTTTTAGGTAGATTGTAATTAATAACAACGCACGAGCAGTTTAAATAGAGACAAAGTTTTTTTTTAGAAATTTTTCAATTAAAATTTAAAATTAAAAATTTTCAACAAACGCACGGGGGGTCGTGTGTTTTAATAAAATTCCTCGTCACTCGCTGATGAATTCTAGTCCGAAACGACGCGTTGCTCCGACATTTGAATTCAACGGTAACATTTTTTCGGATAAACTTTTGAAACTTATTTATTACTTTAACGTATGAAAAATATGAAAGCTTCTAAATGAAAAGTTGTAATTTGTTTTTCCGTCGCATAAAACGAAAATTTGAATATTGAAGTTTGTACAAGGTAGTTTGTAGTAGTTTTTTAATATGTTGGTAAATATAGCATGACGTATTATAAACGGTTTGATAATATAATATATAAATATAACAAAAATGTCAAATATAATATGGATTGATAACGAAAACGAAATGGTATTTATTTTATTTTTCTGTAATACTGCCGTACACGCGTCTTATTTTATTCGCCAACAAGTTACGTATTTATTTTTATTTTTTTTCGGTTTCGAGTAAAAACGTATCGAATTTATAATGATATTTTCCCCTCCGAAATGTTTGTGTAGTAATAAGAGTGCACAAAAAGAGTCCATTTAGTAACTTATTAGATCGGATAAATTGAACGGGGACGGTAAATTGGATTGGTCAATTTTCGATGCCGAGAAAGAACCCGGAAACAATGTCAAATTTCGCCAGTAGGCCATAGGGCATAGAGCATACTACTTTCGATCAAAAAAGGGTAATTTCGTATCGTGTGGCTCGACGTTTTTGAAACGCACCTCGATGAGCGATTTATACCAGCGAGTACTTGTTGAAAATCAGGCTCGATCGTATTTTTCGGTAATTAATTTTTCTTTTTAATTTTTTTCACGTCCGTTCAGCAGCGCGTATAATAAATAAATATCTGATTTTTTTATTTTGTGAAACCAACACAGTTGCGATCGTTAAAGACAAGAGATATTCAATACCAGTGGCAGTAAATTTTCCGGACGTTTTTTCGATTGCGACGATTTATCGTTGCTTTCAAATTTATACGAACGAATCCCCGATCGTCGAATCCAACCGACGGACCACGAAACGTTCGGCGAGGTGGTTTTTTTTTTTTTACAGTTTTTCTTTCGTTTCTTTCCACCGCGGACGTCGTAACAAATCAGTTGCAATATCGTCGTGCGAGACAACCGCGAATCTAATGGTGAACTTGCAGCAGCAGCAGCCGCGTGAAACGTGTTCCCTTTCGGTAGTTTTTCATAACCTACACCGATCATCACTACAAAGTGGTGCTCGCGTCATAATAATAAATACATTGTTCGCACAGCGGTCGTCGTTCGTATCGTATTACATTATTACCTATTATCAATGAAAAATCGCATCAAATAAAATGAATATACCTCTTTATTATAATATATATATATTATGTTACAACACTTGTCTTTATTACATTATACAAACCATATATATATATATGTATTAATATTAAGTATAAATATATGAAATATTAAATTATTATAAAGGCACACATGTATATAACACACATACACGCATTTACACGTATGTTTCTATACCTCGCAATATAACATTAGCATCGTTATTAAATAGGAACCGTTGAAAATAATTTTATTTTTTTGTTTTATCTTAAGATAACATTTTTTTTTTTTCCACTCGCTAAATCTTTAATTCACAAAATTTGAAAAAAAAATCAAGACAGTCTATTATATTATATATTTATATCAATTGATTACTTTCATTATTATCATAGGCGTGGGAACTTATATTATATGTACACAACTCTTGTACGAGTGCCTACGAAAAAAAAAAATAATAAAAATAAACCAATTGCTTCAAATTTTTATTACAATATATAAAACATCAGTCGTAAAATAATATTTAAAAAACATATAAGTATATATTATATCTATCTATATATATATATATATATGTGTGTTAACTTAATCAATACTTACAATTAACTGTTTATCAGTAAAACTCTTAAGTGGCTAAGCATTATTTGACATACTGTTTTTCTTTTCTAAATAATTACTTCGATTAAAATAGAAAAAAAAAAATCCGTTATTACAATACCATAATATTAGAAAATAAAATATAATATATACTCAAAACTGTGAATACGTTTCGTTATACCGATAACTGTGGCAGTGTATTTGGCGGATTGGACGTATATCGCTCGTATAGTATTTGACCGACGATTTTCGAGTATCAGACAGAGAAAGTGAATAGTTTTTCCAATTCTTACATAAGCTGGCGCAAATCAGTAACAATAAAGTCGCGCGAAAACATTTGCTAATTATTACGGTCGGCGTAAATAATAGTTTGCCAAATGTCTTGAATTATTTTATATAGCAGAGAGTTTAAGTATAGTTCGAAAAATGAACGCGGACAATAGGCGACGGTAAGTTTTAGAGTGTTATCGAAACCTCCCGGGAGATCTATAGTTGAAATGAACAAAAAATTCCCTGTTCGGCACGCGAAAATTGACGAACGGTTATATTATTATGATTTATAACGACGTTTCGTCGCTAGAAAAATTCTCTCTTTCTGAAACATTCGAAAATCGTTCAATTAGCATTCGGCTGTTTCATAACGAATCGCGCGCGTTCAAGTATTGTCGGACTTGTTACGCTCCTCGTATGAAAATAATTTATTTATACGCTATTGTCGGGATCAAATTAATGTGGTTTTTTTTTTTAATTCGACTTATTATCACGCATATTTTTTCTTATTATTGTGTCGACAAAGTCTAAACGAATCGGTAAAAGTGTTATATTGTTACGTACGTACGTATATATATCGAGTATTACTTGGAAAGTTTTGTGGCATACGAAAATGTATATATATATATATATATATAAATACGCGCGTTAAGAAAAAAATCGATTTATAAAAAATAATAAATTCACAATAAATCGCGCCACGTGTTTACGCGCGTTTTACAATAACAACGGTTATAATATTAATAAACGAGACTCAACAGTTCCGACACAAAGTCCATTGTTCGTAAAACGACGTACACCGCCCCACCGCCACGTTTGATAAAAGAGTTTCGTGAAAATCGCCCGGAAACAACACGGCGACGACGACGACGGAAATACTGCGCCTAGACCAAAATATTAATTTCGCATTACCTCGTCGCCAAATGTCATCAATAATTTCGTCGTCGTCGTCGTCGGCCGTCTGTTTGGTCGTTTGATACCCGTCTGAATCGTATAAGAGGCTCGTAATTCCATAATATTATGTAACGATAAATTTACGCCGCGAAGTTAAAGCGGGTTCGGATGAAACAATATGCGCCAAAATGTCAATTATCCGACGATTTTTCGTCGTTCTGTATTCAAGACCTCGCGGTAACGAGTGTAACGATATTACGCGCGCCTTAGCCCGCGGCGCGTTAAATTTAAACGTCACCGTTTACAACCGCGAGTTTTCGCGAATTAATCAAGATTTATTTTTAAATGGGTTTTTTAAACGAGACTGGCGAAAAAACAAACGATAATAATATGCAAAGCAAACACGACTTTTCCCCGTCGGTTTTACAGGACGTCAAAGGTAGGCGCGCATCGCACAACAAAGGATCGCGTATTGTTTACTTATTGTCCGATCGCGCAGAATTTATCAAAATAAATAGGAGTTTAAGGACCGCGACGCAAAGAGAGCTATATTCAAAATACATGTTTCCTTTGTTTTTTTTTTATGTCGGACGTGTTGATTGCGTTTATTATTGGGTAGAGGTATTATAATTAGAGTATTATAACTATTATAATCGCGAGTACTCGAAACTCAAAATCGCAAAGGACCCTCCACTCCTAACGCTCAACCCTCCACTTAATTAGAGGACGAAAAATCGTATTCGGTCGATTTTCGTTTCATAAAATATTTTAACGATTTTCGAAAAAAAAACCATAATACGAACGGACGTGTGACGTTATTTTTATTTAATCGTAATAATCCCGACGACGCGCTCATACGAAACATGAATTAAACATTAACCGTATTTTATTCGTCGCGCGTTTAGTTTATTGCCAATTATTATACGACGACGGGTACAATAATATCATTGATTTTCGATTTGATTCTTATTTTGAAATACGCGAGCAGTTAATTTCCCAGACGTATCTGTTTGTGCCAAATAACTTGGGAGATATTTTTCATCGAGAACATCATCATCATCATCATCATCGTCGTCGTCGTCGCGGACAAGAGTTATAAGGGCGGTCGATAAAATTACTTTTTAGGTCAAAGATAAAATAATTGTTCGGAAGTGATAGCCACAAAAGTCCAAGTCAAAAGAAACTATGAGAAAATTTTTCCATTATGTCCGAAACAATAATGAGCAAAACAGTTTGATATATATATATATTTGTTTTTGATAAAAAAAAATAATAATAAAATAAAATGAAATAGGCTAAAACTATTATATACATACATTAGTCGCAATACGTACAACCCGTCAGACATTTTACGTAAAATACGACTTGTGAGGAAAAACAATAAAATACATAGTCGGAACGAAACGAAAAAGGAATATTTAAATAAATGTCATCAGATCTCGGGATTTGTATTTGTTTTAAAATTGGTTGTTATAATAAACGTGAAGCGTACTTTCGCAACAGCCGTATTTTATTCGTTTGCATAAAACAAACAAAATCAATGTAAGAAAACATAATTATGATCGCGAGTTCATATTTATTAATATAATTTTTTTAAATTTTTTTTTATCTAGTCTCGAGGATGAACAAATAGACTTTTATGGTATACGACGTACTTATTCCTTTATAAAAATAAAAATAAATTCATTTCCATTTTAATTCCGTCTCTATTTTAATTATAGTTTTTTAAATGTACAAACAAATATACTTACTCTTCACACACACACACACACGCACACGCACACACACACACACTTATTTTTTTTTTTAATATGCATAATAATAAGTTTAAAGCAATTATTATTGAATTAGTAAATAAAAATATCGATAATATTACATATAGTAATTAATCAAGCCGAGTTATTGGTATTAAATTCACTGACACAAATATTCTAAATTATAATAAATCTTATCGAAAAAGAAAAAGAATAAAACACAACTTTTTAATAAAATCGATAAAAAAAAAAATATATATATATAAATATAAGTATATCGTTATGACGAAAAATACACAATATCCTACCGCTTTAGTAACGAAAATTAAAATTAAAATCCCGATAAAATAAACCATCCGACAACTTATGTGTAATGCGATTATATGCACTGCGCATTGTTATAAATAAATTATAGCTTAAGTTTTACAATTAACATATTAGTATAATATAAATCATTTTCCAAACACGAAATAATAATAATAATAATAATAATATGCTAAAATAACTAAAATGGTAATCAAACGCTTTTGATTTTCCGTATAAATTTGACGCGGAGCCGTCAATTATTTTGATATTTAATTATCACCGACGCATTAGACCACCCCCACCAAATGCTCTTAACGTTAAACGTACGACTAAATAATTTACAACCTTAATTAATTTTGATTCACGTGTTGATAGGTAAAATAAAACGAAAACATCAAATAAAATATTATCATAATATAATAAACATGCAACGTTTTTTTTCTTAACTTGTTAGAGCACACACATTACAATTTTGCACGCGAGGAGTCCTCGTCGACAACGTTTTAATATAGTCAAAAACAATGATAATAATAATAATAATAATAATGATAAGAGAATCGATAGAGTTTTTCCGACGGCAGAGAGATACGCGAGGGATAAAACCGAATCGAACGTATCCGCCCGCCACGTCGTCGATTGTACGCGAGCGAATCGAAAAAGGAAAAAAATATCCAAAAAGAAATGGCGAAATCCAATATCGTACATCAAATACTATACACATTCATAATATTTATAAAGGATACTCTGTACGACGAGCGTTTGGGAAAAACGTATTCTATGCCGAAAGATTTGACACAATAAGATATTAAGAGGTTTTTATTTACTCGCGCCGACAAAGTATGTCACAAACACAAATCTACATTTCACGACGACGACGACGACGAGGCGCAATAGCTTACGTTTCGAAATCGTAGCCGAGCCGAATGTTTGCCCAAAGTTATTTATATTTTACACGTACCTATGCGACGCGCGCGTTCGTGAAATCGCGCGGAACAAACGAGACTCGTTTCGAGGGAGCGAACCGCGCGGAGTTTTGATATTTTTATCCGAATTTCGAGGAGACTATCGTTTTTGTCAAGTGCCTTCCACTCTTCTATTAATCCCGAAACCGCGTCGCATGTGTCATTTCTAACTTGAAGTTAGATTAGTTAGTAAAGTTAGTCAATCTATTTACTACGATGTCTTGGCACTACAGAAATTTCACTTCTGAACGCGTCTTTAAACCGCGTCTCCATAACAATAGCTTCGTCGTCGCCGGCTAGTCCGTAGCGTTTTTCGCCTCGGTTTGGTGTTCTTTATGCAATCGGCAGGAACGAGGAGAGATTCGGAGAAACAGTGCGCCGCGACGGTTTTCGAAATACACATCGCTGCCGCCGAGCGGTGGTCCCCCCCCCCTTTGAATTTCGCCCGTTTCGTATTTGTATGGGTTTACCACGGTGAAACATTGATTTTCTCGCTGGTTCTCGGAGAGAATCCCACTCGCCGACGAATTAAGATTTGTTATACTCCGAGTATAAAATATAAAAACACGATTTGTTTTTCGTACGTACTACTAGATGGTACGAAAAACGAACTGTCGCCGCGTAGAACTGAAAACATTACGTTCATAAAGATTCCGCTTCGTAGAAAATTATTTCGTCCGATGAAATATCATATACCGCCGAAGGACTGTTTTACTATTGGAAAACGGTTTTATCAAAATAAATATTAAAAATTTAGCGTATCTGTTTTTATGCGCGATTTTAAAAAGAACATAATACAATAATTACAATATTAACGAACGTCGTAAAAGGTGCGATTCGCGAACAACGAAATATGTTTGTTGAAAGTTCAAACTTAATGTCGACCGAACGTGTGTTTTTTTCGACGCGATAGTTCACTACGACGAACGCGGTTTACGCGAAATTCTGACAACCCTACGAGTAGATACCAATAACCTAAACAAAATGAGATTGTTGCAACACACATACGATTACTTTGATATTTTTGCGACTGGTTTTAATAATAATAATAATTAAAAGTAATCGTAAATTATAAATAAAAAAAGAAAAGAAACAGTCATATAAATCACAACAGCGTAACTTATTATTTTGATTTTAATTTGCCTATATTATCCTCCTTCGTCCTTACGCGATCTCAGTCGGACAGAACGTCACCTCCTATAAACTAGAAAATACGATTAACTAATTAAAAAATAAAATTGAAATAATTTACATTCATTCTAGTCTATTTTTATGGCTCGTTTGATTTTGTAATAATTACCTATTAGGTTTTGGTCATGCGACAGTGATAATAATGACACTAATAATAATAGTAAATATAATAATAATAATAATAATAATACAATCGTGTAAGCTTGTATAACTATAACTTAAATCAATATCAACCGTAGAACATATAATAACGAGATAATAATTATTGTTTCTTTTTATTTTGATTATAATATTGGACTAATTTAATGTATAATTTTGATTATCGTGCCATTGATCTGTTGGTCAAGGCGGTTAGAAAAAAAAAAAAAAATATATTTTGATTATCCGGTTTCAAAACCCATTACCGTTATTACTTTTGGATGGGTAATATTTAAAACATAGGTAACTGCACTATATAATATAAATAAGTCAAAACTTTTTTCGGCTTTGTCGGTAAAACCTATATATATATATATATATAACTATGTAGACTATAGAGCGATTCTTTTTCGCACGACCGCGACGCGAGGAAAGGCCTATAACGATTAGTTTTTGTCGGGAACTTTCGAATTTAACGTTTTGTAGATGGAAACAAAGAAAGCGTACGCGTTATTGCGTCTTTATAAATTGTAGATTTTCATTTTAGTGGCTATATAATTCCGACATTGAATTTATAATATCTAGTTTTGATCGTCGTGCGCAAAAATCATTTTTTTCGTAAGAGTTATTCGACGTTTTGAGACAATTATGTCATCGTTGCGGCACGAAATGAAACTTTCGATCTACTAAGAATTGGCCGAGAAAATGGTAGATATTGGGGCGTTTATGACGGACGAAATTACGTCTAGATAAGACGTAATAATATTCTAAAAAGACAACCGAAACGAATTGAACACTCGAGTATGACGGAAATAAATCATAGAATCGTGAGTAGAGGTATTTTAAACTTTTTTGCGAATAGTTGGACGACCAAAGTCGAAATAAAATTGAAAAACGAAACAATTTTTTTATTTAATTAATACCTCTCTCTGACACGCGTACTTGTCGCGAAATAAAATCGTTTTACTCCATCGATATCGGCGTATTTTTATATAAGTCTATTATTTTATTATAAGTCGCGGGCCGGAAAATTAAAAAAAAATAAAAATAAGCCGCGTGTTCGACACGCCCGTACGAGTATACAAACGCGACGCGATATTTGATTATTATCGTTTGGAGGCTTAGGTAATTAGGAACTTTAGTAGCGTCAATATCACCAGTTTTCAATCCCAGCACCCATGAAAAACAAAAAAAAAAAAAAATACAAAATAATATTACGTGTAGTTCAGTCTTATTTTAATTCTGCGTGTGTAAAATACGATTAAATACGATATCGGGTGAACTATATAGAACGGGCGCGCGCGCGTTCACGTCGGCGTGAGTTTGAAGAAAACGTTGACGGTCGACGTGAGCTTCTCCTTGACCGGCAGATAGACCAGCGACGAGTGGAACGAGTGGCGGCCGCCGCTCGACTGCTGCGCCTTGACCGACGGCGACGCGGAACAGTTTTCCAGGAAAAACGACTGCATGATGAACGGCTCGTGATTGGATTCGGGCGGCGGCGGCGAGGTGGTCGGAGGAGGACAGTCGTACCCGGCGTCCGGCGAGCCGTCCGACGGCGAGACGGCCGGGTCGCCGGGACAAGGCGGCGGCGCGTCCGACGATTCCGCGTTGTTCTCGGCCAGGTGGAACTTCTCGTGCACGAACAGAAACGACAGCACGGACGTGGCGAACGGACAGTACGAACACCGGTACCGCTTCATCTCGTCGTCGCGCTGTCGCTCCTCTTCCTCGTCCTGCTGTTGTTGCTGTTGCTGTTGTTGCTGTTGTTGCTGTTGCTGTTGCTGTTGCTGTTGTTGCTGGACGCGCCTCCACTGCGCCTTGCCCTCGTCCCCGTGGTCGTTCAACAGGTGCGCGCTCAACCACTTTGAGCTCCTGAACCGCCGGAAACATATGCCGCACGCCTCGGTGTAGTGCTTGTAGTACCTGTGGTGCTGGCCGTCCGGCGGCGGCTGTTCGTCGGACGGCGGCGGCGTCGCGGCCACCGCGGCCACCGCGGCCGCCGCGCCGTTCTCGGCCTCCGGCCAGCCGCAGAACCTCGGGCACGGGCCGCCGTCCACTATGCCGTGCGAGTTCTGCTTGTGCACCCGCAGGAAGTACTTGCTGCACAGCTCCTTGTTGCACACGTCGCACACCACGCCGCCGATGTGGTCGCCGTTCTGGATCGATATGCCGTGCATGCGCTGCATGTGCGTCTTCATGAAGTACTTGTTGCACAGCTCCTTGTTGCATATCTTGCAGAAGCTGCTCAACGCCGACGAGTGCTGTCTCGTCCTGTCCGCGGTCCTGCCGGCGCACTCGTCGTTCTCCGCCGAGTTCTTGCTGCCGGCCGACGACCTGGCGTGCTGCCATTCCAGGCCGCCGCCGCCGCCGCCGGACTCGAACGAGTCGTTCGTCTGCAGCTCGTGCACGAGCTCCTCGTGTTTGTCGAAAATGTGCGTCCTCAGCGACCCGTCCACGAACGCGTCGCACGCGTAACATTTCTCCGCGCCGAACGACGAGTAATCGTGCGCCGTCGTGCCCGCCGCCGGCCCGTCGTCAGTGTCGTCTTCGCGACGGTCGACGTCGCCGTTGGTCGTCCAACCGACCGAGTCGCCGTTCCCGACGTCCGGCGGCAATTCGGCACCCGACAATTTCGGTTTCTCGCCGCCGTCACACTCCGCTTTGCGCTGTAATCCGTCGTCGGCGAGTCCGTGCGCGTGACTCGAGTCGGCCTCGTCGTCCGCACGCTCCGTTTTGACGCGATCGCCCGGCGTCCCGTTCGGTTGCGGCTCGGCCGGGACGGGCTCGTCGATTTCCGCCGGCGTTTGCGATTGCGCGTGCGTCGTTTTCGGCGGCTCCGGCTCGTGCGGCGGCGGTTCGATTCTTTCACCCGCGTCCGCCACCGCCCCGAAGTCGAAATACTCGTTTTTGACGACGTGTGGTGCGTTCGTTTTGAAATTCAACGGCACGTCGTCGTCGACCGCCGTCGTCCTGTAATCTCCGTCGTCGGTTATCCCGTGGATTTTCGTCTTGTGGCGCTTCACGAAATATTTGTTACAGAATTCCTTCTGACATATGTTGCAAAACGCTCGGGTCTGGTTGTTGACCGCCGCGGTCTTCGACGGCGCGTGCGCGTTGGCGTTGGCCAGCGGCTGGGGTAGTAGCAGGGGACTTTTGAAAAACGTCAACGTCGGTGCGACCGGAGGGAGGACGCCGCCGCCGCCGCCGCCGGCAGTGTTCGAAGAAAAATCACTAGTCGTCGGCGCTAGAGATACCCTATGCCTGTCCGTCTGGTCTAGAGCGGAGCCGCCCGGCAGGTTCTCCGTGAACACGCCGTGCTTATTGGCCTTGTGCGTTTTCAAAAAGTATTTGTTACAGAATTCCTTGTTGCATTGATCGCAGAACGCCTCCGGATTGAATATTTGCACCGACGACTGGTTCGATGCCGCGGCGGCGCTTGGTGCGTTTTTAAACGACGACAACATGCCGGTCGACGATTCGATCGAGTAACTCTCTTTACTTTCGAAATACGGTATGGCTTTCGCAAACGCGGGTTGATAAGACGGACCTGGGTGTTTGGAAATGCCAACACACGACGCCGCGTCACTCTGTTGATGCGCGTTGTTGGGCAAATGTGTTTTTTGAGACAGGTCCGTCGGCGTTTTCCCGTCGTTTTCGCATTTCGTCAGGTTCAACGGTAACGAAGTGGCGGCCTGTTGAAGGGCTATCGATATCGCGTCTTTCGCCACGTCTGTTTGATCGACATCGTATTTGTTACCATCGGACTGTAATGTTTCCGTATCGAGTCCGTAGTTCGTGTTCTCTTCGTTGGCCGATATCCTCGTCGGATTCGATTGTTTACGTCGTTTTTTCGGGCTCTCTTTTAGGTCTTGGTTGTCTGTCGCGATGCGCTTGGTTCCTATTTTTACATCTATAGTATAGTTGGTCTTACCTGATATTGACTTTAATAATATATCAGTCCAAGTTAAAGGGAAATCCATTTTATTAGTCGTATTACCGATTGTCTGCATCTCAGTATCTCTTTGTTAACATCGGAGACAAACTAAAACACATACAAACAAATACATTATTATAACGAAAGAGCTGTACAAATTGTCGTTGGTATTTAATTTTATTAGCGGTTTGATTTTGTTTTTTAATTATTACGGGCAACTTAACAGTATTAATTAATTGACGCATGAACGAGAAATGGCACACGACAAAATAAATATATAAATAGATGGTAAATTATTATTTATCATATATTCAGTGAATAATTAATTTTGATAATTAATTTAGAAGGAAATCAAATAAAATTAATGAATTAATTTACATTTAAAATGTATTATACAAATATATTTTTCGATATTTAATATGAAATCGTTCGGTTTTATTCTTGTTACAGCTGAAAGAAAAATTTAAATCGTCAAAAACGATTGTTTTTTAACACATTTTAAATTTAAACTATAGACGTGTTGAAAAGGATTTCCGAGCAAAAATGAATAAAATTTTAAATATCAAGAGCAATCACTTTGCAAATTAAACATAATTATCAACGTGATATTGCTCATAAAAATAATTTTAACTTAAATATCATTAAAAAATATCCATAAACGTGTAAAACAAAAACAAATTCGCTAAAATTTCAAATAATAATGTAAATAATATAAAAATAGCATTTAAAAGTAATAATAATCAAATAAAACTTCTCAAAAACATCCCCTAGCATTAGAAAAGTGTTTTAAAGTATACAATTATTTATACTTGTATCTTTCACACCAGCGAAATAGAACAAATACATTTGTTTTATTCTATACGGTAAAATCGGTACTAATTACGTCGCAATTAATTTAAATAATTTTCCATTTGAACATGCAAAAGCTAGCTAACAGTAAATAATATATAATATTATGGATTAAAAAGTACTAATAGCAAATAAATATTTAATAAATAAAGCGTACTAAAAATTCGTGTGATTAACATATTTGGCTCATGTTGTGATTATTATTGTTTAATGAAAATAATGATACAATATTATTATAATGATATAAAAAGAGTTGAAATAGATACCAAATTTTTAAGTCGAATAGAGTCTAGTCAAACATGGAATTTCATGAAAAATAATATAAAATTTAAACGAATCTGAATTGCAAATACGAATTTGAGTAATAACTGGGGTATTTAGGTAGGTTGGGTAAAAATATAAAAATGTAATT
Source organism: Drepanosiphum platanoidis (assembly GCA_948098885.1). NCBI lineage: Eukaryota > Metazoa > Arthropoda > Insecta > Hemiptera > Aphididae > Drepanosiphum > Drepanosiphum platanoidis. The sequence goes on from OX402540.1 coordinate 6,002,956, forward strand.
TATTAACACCGACGACGGTTTGGGTATTTATTATGTTATTTTTCTTTGTTTTTTTTTTTATCATAACGCGTGTATCTATTTGTTAACAGTTTGCATTTAACTAAATTACAACTTGATTTTATTAGCATTGTGTTATATAAGTTGCGAACGATTTGAGCAGAGTATATTCTCTCGGGGCCATGACATTATTTTTGTTCAAAGATAAATTTAGTTCCAGGTTTCTCGTTAAAAAGTCACGTTTTCAGATTGTATCGATTTATTAAATTTATTGAATTTATTCGATGATTCGACGCGATTGATAAATGCTCAAATCCTCGATGTGACGCGAACGGATAAGGACAATGTCCACGATAATAAGGATGAAAATTAAATAATTCGGTACTATTTAATATCCACTGATTTTGTGTACAAATCAATGTATTATACTACTGAAATATATATTTAATAAGTTACAAAATTTTAAACCATCTTGATAATGCCTTATTCACAAAAATAAATCCGAGTAATTAACTACTACAGTAATTACTGGCTACTAACATGCCTTTACAAATCCGATTACGAAATACGACTTTTTTTTTTTTTTACGTGCATTAATTTAAAACACGAACACTCGAATTCGTTAATTAAAGACCAAAGTCCTATTGAGTATATTGAATCAAATACAAACAAATATTTACATTCATTTGAAAAAAAAACTCAAAATTTTTAATCGAATAAAATCAAGTCGAAACTCAGATTCGACTAGTTTACAATTGAAAACGAGTGCTCGCTAGTGCTCCAAGTAAAGCACTATACTAAATGTACTAAATAATTTTTTACTAATCGAAAAAACATTAGTATTATATTACGATAAAGCAATATGAATTTAAAAAAAACGTACGTATTTAAAGGACATTATTTTTCTCGAGTTGATTTGTATTTCTCAGTAAAGTATCTTAATTTTAAACAAAATATACACCCGCTAATAATTTATTATAAAAGAGAGATTTGTTTAACGCGATGATTTATTGAATGGGGGGCTTAGCCTCTTTAAAACATTTCAAGCCCCCTCAAGTCATCATGTTCGAAAAAAAAATATGAATATTAACGTTAGAGTAGGCGTCTTTTGAATGTGAGGTTTTAATACAATTTTTATTTTTAACTAAACTTATATAAGCTTAATCTAGATTAAATTAACTCGTTCTATAAAACGTATATATGGTTTTAATAATAGGTAAATAATTATATTCAATAAAAAATCATTAGATTTACTTATTATATAAGCTACTATTTATAGTGAATAAAATATGGGCTTTATATTTCTTTTTTTATTACTCGTAAAAATGTAAAAATAACAAACACCGAACAACAATTTTGTTTTTAAAACATTTACTTGTTTGTCACACACGCTATTGATAAGGTTTTTTTTTTTTAACAAAAGTTAGTTTGGAAACTCATTTATCAGTTACCCTTACCTACTCAACTATTTGTCCGAATTATTAATCTAAAGTCAACAAAATTTGTAATAAACTGTTTCTATTTGATTTACTGAATAAATAATTTTAAATTAGAAATTTTTCATAGAAAAGGCAAATAAGTAAAGGTGAGTTTGTCTTTTTTGTGTTTTTCTTTTCCACACAATTAATCATGAACTTTACATTAAAATAAATACCCAAATTCCACTGTATTATTTACAAATATGTAAGTTATCAATGTTTTTTTTTTTGTAAAATATATCAAAACGATTTTATAGTATACTATTTGCGCTACATTAAATAAATATTAAGTGTTCCATATCTATAAGCTATGTTTTGTCATTAAAATATAATTATGGATTGAAATTTATGAAGAAGAAATGTGTTATCTACATTGTTACTTTAAATATGTCTATTTTTGTCTAACGAAAATCTTTGTAAAATTATCGTTTAACCGTACAAAAATGAACGGTTTGAATTTAGATACAATCGTTTAAAGAAACTATACTTGAGCATTTTTGATATTGAAATTAAAAAATATTTATAAGATTTAAAGTTTAAAGGAAAACAAATGTAATTTTACAAAAGGTTTACGTTTTAACGATCGAACTAAAATTTTAGCGGTTTATCGTACCTGTATATTATACTCGAGTATCTGTAGATATTCGCGAGTAAAATCAACATTGATACACGTAGTTGCCGAGTTTTTAGATAATTTATATGTCGAACACGTCATAGAATTTTAAGGAAAATTTCTAACTCGCTTTAGGAAAAAAAATCTCGTTTTACCGTAAAAATGTCAGCTTTTAGTTTAGACAAGTGGCGCAGAAACAGGAAAAAACGCAACAGAAAAGAGCGATGTTTAAACGTACAAAATACTAAAACACCATACTGTATACATGGACGAGACGCGGAAACGCACACGTTTTACTATGACGTTCACACACGTGTCCGCCGACCGCGACGGCGACAGTGCGAATGCGTGTATAACGTACTTTTGAAAGTACGTAACTCTACCTATGCGCCACCGCGACTTGGGTTTTTACAAAAACATTTTCCCTCGTACATTACCCGAATCGGAATTTACGGATATGGAATGTTGGAAACGCGCGATTTACAGTAATAATAATAATAACGGTATCGATATCGTTTCGTGATATTAATAATGAAGAGCGCGCGAATAATAATTGTTACGAAAAACAATATTATTACAGTGTACGATCACGCGACAAACGGTCGAGCGTCGTTATTAATAAAATAAGATACGAATAATGATAATAATAATAATAAATAGTCGTTAATTTTTAACCACACTACTTACTCGGTTGACGCGACGGTCGAGACGGTTATGAGACGCGTGGCGGCAAAGTCGGAGGCTGACGACGACGGCGGCGACAACGACGACTGCGGCGGTGCTGCTGGCGACGGCAGTGGTTCCGGTGCATGTCTCTCTTCTCAATAATATTATTATCTCGCGACGGTCTGCTGGCGGCGTTGTGGTTCGCCGATAAAATTATTATTGTCGAAAAATAAAAATTTTTTTCTTTTTTTTCCCCCCCGTCATAAATAATATGTATATTAATTTGTTTGTCGAAATTAACGAGTGGGATTTTCTTTTGACTTGGGTGCGACGGTAATGTATAATCGTTGGCAATATGGCACGGACTCGATACTTCGGGCGCGATGTGCCGTGTGTGGTGTGTGCACGGCGAGCACGTACGACGGCGTCGATATCGTTCGCGCGCGCCGGAGACGTCAACGTTCCGCCGACGGCGGCACACACATATCGACTGGGGACGGACGGACGGTCGTCGCGCGCGGTGGCGGTGAATCATATAATAATAATAATAATAATAATAGTAATAATAGTAATAATAATAGTAATAATAATAATAATATACGACGCGCGCTCGAGGGCAGTCGCCGTCGTTGTCGTCACCGCGCCGCCCGCCGCCCGCCGCCGCCTACGACGGGGTGCCGCGCGACGGCGACGACGACGACGACGACGACGACGAGGGGTCGGTCGGCGGTGACGACAACGCGTTGGCGACTTTGGCGGCGGCGGACGGCCGACGGACGTTATACGGCGTATTATATACGACGAGAGGACGTCCGCAGCCCACTACGTACACATACAGCGCGACTATTATTATTATTACTATTATTACCGACGACGACGACGACGCGGTCCCTTACCCAATTACGTATCGTGTCGTACGCGAGTTTTTATGCGGAATATAAAGGGCGACGGGGGGGGGAAAAAAAAAAATAAAAACCGAACCGTATATGGAGAAAAATAAAACCGGGGGAGAAAAATGGGGGAAAAAAAGAAAAATATATATAAATATAAAAAAAAAAAAAAAAGGAACGACGAAACAAAGTATCGATTGACGGTCGCGTGTGACGTCACGTGCGAAACACGCCGTTTCTCTCTCTTTCTCGCTCGCGAGCGCTAGGCGGAACGACGACGACGACGACGACGACGACGACGACGACGTCGGCCGTCCGTCCGTCCGTCCGTCCGTCTTCCGCCGCCTTCGCCTCCGCCTACGTTGCGCGTATATGTGCAGCGGCGGTCACTGTACACGCGCGCGCGCCACACGTTTATTATAGTTTTTGCGCGCGGGGGCGGGTGCAAAACGCATGATATGAAATTCAATTTCGGATCGTCGATATACACACACGTATATATAGATTTGGCGTATATGAATCTGAGGAGGGGTACGTGTGTACTCGGTCTATGTACGCGAAAAGTGTGTGTGTGTGCGTACGACGAATGAGTTCCGCAGTGTGGACGGTTTGTCACCCCGGCGTGGATTTTTTTTCTTTTTCCCCGATACAGGGTGTTTTTAAAACGATTTAGGAAACTAGTACTCGGAGGGGTCTGGTGAAATACGAGAATTTTGCGAGGAATGCAGTTTATAAATTCGTCATCACGATTTTGAGTTGTAAATCAACCAAACATAAAAGTCGTGCGAGTCAATCACGCCGTGGTTTTCCTCCGCGCGTCACCACGTCACCTTGTTTGTTTTTACTCGGGCTTGAAAACGCGCGCGAAAAGTGCAACGTGAACGATGTCGTCTCACGCGTCGATTCGTACGAGCCGTATTATGCAAGAAACGTCATCCGAGTATTTATTTTTACATTCGAAACGACGACGTCCTCGGAATAAATCGGTGTAATGAAAACATACTCGTGGTTTTCGGGGACGGAACAGAGATTTCACAAACGCCGTCGTTTAGCGACCCACCCGAGTGCGCTTATACTAGTAGCTTCCTAGACCGTTTTAGAAACACCCTGTAACACACAACGCGCGCACACACACGCGCGTATGTGTGTGCCCGTGTGAGGAACACCGCCCAGTTTTATGTTATTAAGATTATTGGTCGAGCGGCGAGGGGTCGTCGTCGTCGTCGTCATCGCGTGGCGGCGGCGGCGGCGGCGGCGGCGACGGCGATCGTAGTCGTAGTCGTAGTCGTCGTCGCCGCCGCCGCCGCCGCCGTCGACTAAGCCCTCTCCCCACGCGCGGTAGCCGATGCAAGGCGCGAGAGGAAACGCGAGGGGTCCCCCGTTGCATTTTTACGGTCCCTTGTTTTTAGTGACCGAGGGAAACGAAAAATATGATTCCCCGCCAGAGTTTCTATCCGTTTCTCTCCCTCTCCCTGCACTCCCTCTGTCTCGCGCCGGCAGCACCGTTTTCGCCGATATTTTATCCATGCAGTTTCGTAAAATACTTCTGTTTTTATTGATTTTTTTTTTTTTATTTCATTTTATTATTGTTATTGTTATACATATATATTTATTTTTTTATGCCCCCGTCTGTCGCCGCGTCTCGTCCGTTCCCTCTGTAGTCGTCTCGACCGTGCGCTTCACACTTTTACCTAAACAATATGTATAATGTATAATATGTATATGTACTAATACACATAACGCACGTGTACGCGCATAAATGCATAATAGTATAGCTGTGCGTGTATGTCCGATGAAAATTTTAAAATAAATATGGCAATGCTAAAATAAGTATACGTGGACTGTGAATGATTAATAAATAGAAAATATTATGTAGTTACGTGTAAAAAACGTTTTATTTTTCATTTTTCTTGAATAACTCAATTTTTTTTTACTGTTACCTTCGACTTCAATTTACAAAATGTTAAACTGTAGTATAATATAACAATGAGGTTCCAAAAATATTGTTCTATAGTAAAAAAAGTTATCGGCGAGGACAAATAATCCGGGGTAGGATACCCTGCTGTAAACGTATAATTATAATGTATATTAAGCTTTGACTAGTCTTTCTTTAAGCATAATGCGCCGGAAAAATAAAAAAATTATATTACGAAAACAACGAAATTGTTTAATAAAATAGTTGATTTTTATTTATTCTAGTTTCACTAATAAAGCTTCGTGCCTTGTGGTAGGTCCCCTTTTCTCGGAAAAGTTACACGCGTGTTTTCTCTGAAACGTTTTTTCTTTTTTCATTTTAAGTCTCTGGTCACGCAAGCTGATTTAATAATACGAGCAACTAGCTATTAATTAATACTATGTTCATTAAACTAGTCGAAAACGATTTGTGTAGCCGTACGCAAAATAATAATCGGTTTTCGAAACGAAAATTGTCATCGATTAAAATGAAAAGTAGATTGAGCATAAAACATGTTTATCAGTTGGTGTTCGATACAGTGACGATTCTAGCGTACGGGCTGTGAGGACAGCTGCCCTATCAAAATGTTAGCAATCGCATGTTAAAAAGTTCAATGTCGCATAGTTTTGATAAGTAAAGTAAAAAATGTAAATAGTCTTTATTATTATTATTTTTTTTATCGTTTACATTTCGACAAACAAAAAACTTTTTCACTAAAAATTTATAAAGTACACATAACTATTAATTATATTTTTATATGTGTGATCTGTTGAGGTGGAAAAAATTAGTGATTAAGGATTTAGATTGAGTCGAAAGCATACTTATCAATATATTTATGCCCTTACAGAAATTTAACGATAACTTTATATTCTAATATCTCATACGCAATAATAATAATAATAGACGCAATAGATAAAAGTTGACAATTAAAATAATTTTGAAATTTTTTTTAAGACAAATCAATAATGCAGACCTACGGCTCAAAGAATAACTGCACGAATAAATAAAGTAACAGGCGCGCATTCGATAAACTAATCAAAATAATTGGTCATCTTAATTAATTATATTACCTGTATATTGGTTTTGATTTTAATGTATTCCCGTTTTCATTGAAAAGCCTGAAAAAAAGAAAGACAACGTTAACAAATTGTAATTAAATTTAAACGTTCCAAAGAAAAAACTCAATATTTTATAACTTAGAACTAGGTAATTACTATTATATCGGTACGCATCTACATACAGGTATATTGTCTTTACTCATAATAATAATTATTACTTATCAACTTTAAGTATACGTAAATACGCAATGTATATTATTTACAGACCAATTATTTTTGAAAGGAAAATATCGAATATTTAAATTTAAATGTCAGCGAGCTTCATGTATATTTAAATATATTAAAAACATTTAGACATGTGAACATGTAATGTTTTTCAGATACAAATGAAACAATATTGTACATGATAAAATATATTATGTATAACGTGTATATATATAATATAAACTATATATTGGATACGTTTATCTGACGGTAACATATTATATACGTCATAAACTATACTCTCAAAATAGTTATTTCTAAAGTCTGCGTTTTATATTTCAGTATCGCCAGAGAAAAAAAAATTCTCCCTATTTTTCAAAGCGTTTGCTAGCTCAGCGGGTTCTATCACGAGAGAAATCAATAAAAATGTGAGGACAAGATTTAATTATGTTTACCCTTGTTATACGTAATATAATACTATGATAACAATGCATCCTCGGAGGTTTACAAAAAAATAAGAAAAAAGGCCGAACAATGCAAAAGCCGAAGGTATTACACGACGTTGATCTACGAGTTGTGACAAACGAAATTCGATTTAAGATGACTTAAGCTACACGAGTATGACACAGTACCAATGAAATAATTTATTGCGCGCTATACGTTACGGAATTCTTTCCGAGTCGTGCACTGTCAAACTCCATGCGCATGTATCCATCGGATTTCGTGGATTTCGTCCGTGAAATTTATTTCATCCACTCAATAGTTAATAATATGATTATTTTTCAAGCGCTATTACGTTACTACCATAACTACGGCGTATTACAATCAATTATAACTTCATATTGAAGAATACTTACTATAGTATATCTACTATATTAAAATTATGAACACTTATATCGTAATAAACGTACTAATCGTAAATAATTCAACATTGATAACAAAATAATTACAAATTTACAACATGTCAATACAACCACAATATAGAATTAATGAATGTATTTCATTTACATATATTATTTTTAGTAAAACAGTGAAACAGTCAATGGATAGTTTAATTTTTGTTTGTTCATTTTGTAAATTATATGCAAGTATATGCAGTATGGTATAAACGAATACTAATATACGTCCTACATCAAAGGAAATTAATATCACGATGACTCATCGGAACAAAACCTATTTTTTGTTATATTTTACTATTGTGAGTTCCACATAAGTATATATATATATATATAGTTAAAGACAGAGAGGGGTTCGGAGATAAGTCACCTCCTGTAAAGTTTTTTCACCCCATTATCGATGAGGGGAGCCACGTCAAACTGGCGAACATTAGATTTTTTTTTGTAATCTAAAAATGTACGATTATTGGGAAAAATAATATTGGGTACTATTCATTTTATTCCCTAGCTAACAAAAAAATGGTAGAATACAATGAATTTAGTTACAGTATGTCGCAAAACTAAAATTATGTTTTTTATATGACAAATTTATGAATTCGTGTAGAAAATGATTTTTTTTTTTTATTATATAAACTGTATTAATCCTTGTTTATTTGAGTTATCATTAGTTATACTTAGAGTACTTGGACACTTGGTACAAATTAGTAAGATCAACAATACGATAATGGGTATACAATATACATGTATTAGTGGTGTTTCCTGATTTTATGTATTAATTATTAAAGTACAATAATTACTATAATTAATTTTAATCACCAAAAGTCCATAAAAATCAGTTTTTAAATTTAAAAATTTAAATAATGTTAATAATATTAAAATACATTACATTACTATTTTAATTTCACTTAAAAACAATATAAAACGGGTAAACATCTAAGAACAAGTTACATGCAAATAATACCATAATTATTATTATTATTTTTATGATGAAAATAAATAGTTTATTTTTAAATAGAAAATGTTAACATGTTATTTATTTAGATGAACACGAGTATACATTACGTCAAAAGTAATAATAATTGCTTTTATATTATTACCTGATTAATGAATTAGGTAATTGGGTAGACGTTATGTGTATACGAATACACCTGCTCATATAGTTTTGCATATTTTAGCTTCTAAATAATAAATTATTGAATAATTATTTCATGATAAATTAATATTGTTATAATACTCTAGAAAAATTGTTTTTTAAAAAAAAATAAGCTGTTTCTGGCAGCTGTCTACTTCAATAGTTTTCAGTTAAGAGGAAAAGTATAATGAAAAAAAAAAAAACAAAGAACAAATGATAATAATAATAATATCATATAGGTACCCATTTTGCGAAGGATAAACGATAAGAGATTGTAGCTTTGATGTACCAAACGTGACTTCTTGTGTAAATATCTATTTTACATTAATAGGATATTTAAAAGTTGCAAAATGTTATTTTGATTATGATAGTGCTCCGGCTGCATAAATAATGAGCCGTGAAAAAATGATATTGTGAGAGGTTTACCACAACTAGTATATTATAATAGTATACGACGTGTTCTATCCAAAGTACTCAACATATATAGGTAAGCGTAAAATGGAAAACAACCTAATTGAAGTAAAGTTTAAATTATTTATACCCACCTATTATTAATTTTAATGCAGACGAATGAACGAAATTGAAATAACGTAAAAATAATATTATAAACAAATCAACACTATTAATTATTATTTGAATGACATACTCGCGTTCGTTAAGTAGATATTATATTGTATATATTTAGGCCTGTATGATGTTAAATTATAATTGCGTTTATCTTTGAGGTTTAGATTTATAAGCCAAAGGTTTATCGCCCACAATTCGCGTTATTGAAACTTTTAAGTAGTAGATCATTAGTAGTAAATCGTTCGTCCAAAATGAAAATATAACGACACACATAATGTATACGTGAATTACCACTGTACGATAAACATATTGTGCTTACCATATATGCTAGCCCATGACAATCTTAACTCTAAATTACGACGTAAAAATTACATTTACTACGGAAAATGATTATATTATGTTGCCTTAACTCTATATTTTAAGTACACGTAGTACCTGTGTATAATGTTAACACACTAAATTAAGTTTAACTGTAAATATACGTACGCGATTCAACGAATTTAGCCCGAGATAGTTGTAACAATATAGTACTTAACAAAATCGTTAGAATGAGTAAATAAATCTCTATCTCTTAATGACAAATGTTTTAATATAATACAATGTGCTAGCTATATCATGAATTTAACGGTTGGCGGAGTAAAGTGTCCACCCCTTTGAACCCTAGTCGCTATCTTCAATCTGACCTGACCAGAAAAATCAATAGTACTAATTGGAAAAATTTTAATTAATACATTTTAATTAAAATAGCTTGACATCACCGTTTCAATTCAAACTGACGTTTGCCTAGCTTTGGAAGGGAGGAGAGTAAATCTCGTTTCCTACAAAAATGGTTTGTATTTATACAAAATCATTTCGACTAGATTTGCAAATTTCTCTGGTATTTCTAAAACATACTGAAATATTCAAAAGTTACTGTGAAAAATAAGAATTTTAACAGTAATTTTTTTGTTTTTTCATTCATTTGAAATCACTGTCTACGTATATATTATGTACATAAATAATGTTAATAAGTGAAAAATACTAGCAACGTGATATATTAGCTTAAAGAGGAAGAATTCCATTAAAACCTTCATGATGGTTATACATTTTAATTAATTTCTGTGCTTTCAAATAAAATTTATATAATTTTAAAGACTATTTCGAATAGGCTCTTTATGATGGTCACAATAATTCGTTTATTTTATTGTGAGCACGATTTTATCACAGCATGGACAACATTTAAATATAGATCTGCGCATTACAGTTCACAAGTACTTAAGTAATCGTGCTGACATGTATATACTTTGAATATACTGGTTGAGACTGTTAAGAAACCATAACAAAAATCTATTAATTTCTTTTTGTTTTGTTAAATTAAGTTATAACTGTCAAGTTAGTTATACGTAAAAAAAAAGCTCTATTTAACAGATAACAGTTTTTTTGTTTATAAGACAAAATATTGTAATCATATTATTAATATTTAATGAACAGTATTCATTCGCACGTAACAGTTTTCGCGAGAATTTAATAATTACATAACAACTAAAAAACTAATAGATTGTGAAAAACAACCATGAAAACACTTATAAATTACCTTAAACATAATATTATTATTGTTCAATACTTTTACTTTTACTTAAATTTCTTACATAAATCAACATCAAAATTAGTTTGGTTATTTTATAGTATTTTTGTAGAGTTATTTTCAATAGTTATCCTAATAATAATTCAATCCATTTGTATTAATGCGTATTATTTCAATAATACATGACTTATTATATTTGTTGATACCAATAGAATATTTTTCTTTCAAACAATAGTGTATAATTAATCAAAATAATATAATGATATTTTAAAAATTAAATTGTTCAAGTAATTTTTAAATATTCAGAGTTTTTATTATCATCATAAATTCTGTTGCATAATAATTGGACTCTAAATTCGTTCAACTATTTTTTTGTTTATTGTTATTTAATATTTTAATTATATATATATTTTTGGAAATAATCAATTCCCCCTTGGCCGATAAGAAAGTATCATTGGTGTTACCTTATGCACTTAAAAGTATTAACTACTCCGTACTCGTTTTACTTGTGTCCAAAACTTAATGAAAGATTCAAAATGATTCGGTCTTTAGAAGACTCAAATAGTAAAAAAAAAACAAGAAGATAACGAAAAACACATTATTTCTTAGATTTATTTTCAGAGGCATTGCGTATAAGTTGTCCAGTTGATAATCAATATATTCATATAGTCTCAATTAAGCTAAGCCGTATTCCATTATTTGTCTTTCTCTTACTAATGACTTAATTACGATTTATTATTGCTCTCGGAGTTATTGGAGCGTGTTTATTCAACCGAACATTATTTGCCGTCCAATTGGTTTGGCTGTTGGTATATCGCAGTGACTATTTCGCCATGGCGGTATTACCGGAAAGACGATCATGCTGTTTCGCTGTAGAAACATATATTTCGATGTATTTGTAATACTTTAAATCCGATTAAATAAACCTTATATCGACGATAACTTTCTTCTCTTTTTTTTATTTCCATTCTCTATTCTTAATCAATCAATTAAATTGATAATACAATACAGCCATGAAAACATTATGAGATACCAACTACCAATAATAGTGTAGTAAAAAACAAAACGAGTAAAAATGTATCAAAACTATTAAGTATTTGAATACTAATTCTAATTCTAACACGTATTAAATATGATAAATGCGCCTGAAAATGCGAGAATAAGCAACTTATATAACGTTACACGTCGGTCGTAAAATATATATGTATCAGAATCAATGTAGCTTGTTTAAACCATGTTTCTAGTGTTTTTGTGCCATTATTTTAGAACACCTACTTCACCACTTTACTTTATATTCACAAAGTTTAATATAGGTATATATTAAATAATACTTGTGCATTTATCTTTTCTTAAGTTTCAAAATTTAGAAAACAATAATAATAATGGAAATGAATAAATAATCAACAATAAACAGTATTGACAGATGTGATGTAGGTGACAGGAGATTTATTATGGTGAATTGTTCTTATAAGTGAAACAATACACCATTGTTTTAGAAAAATTATTCAGAATAAAGGTGGACGAGAGGAAAATTGTTAAGTCTTTACGATTATATTTATTTTTTTTTGAGCAACGAAGTAAGAAAAAATTATATTTTTTTTGAAAATTTATATTCCGCAAATTTGTTGTATTTTATTGTAATTTTTCATCAGTTTTTTCAATTATTACAAAAACTTAATGAGAAATTTTAAAATTAATCACTCCACTACAAGCACTCCACTAGATACCGTTATTACCAGAAATCATTCACAAACTCAACTTTCTGGTCAAAACCGTGATAACAGACGAAAAATAATTTTTTTTTAACACACAATGTCATTGTATGATCTACAAAATCACTATTTTATGATACCCGTTAATGCATAGTATATATCTGATGCCAAATAATAAGTTTAATTAAATCTCTTAAATAATGTTTTTTGAAATTTCTTTAACTAAAACAATTATTAATAAATTTAAAAGACATTATTATACGACAATTAATTAAGTATTTTACATCTTAATTATTTTATAAATTTTACCAACAAAATTTGTTTCACGACATACTGTTTATATTGCTTATATTATATATATTACATTATTTTTGCATCAAAAATTAATTTTAAAAATATAAATTTTATCACTGCTCTCAACAAAAATCCTGGTGCATTTACATTTACATAATATACGTATGTGTTATATTAATATTATTTACGTATAATATACGTATGTGTTAAGTACATATATCAGTATATATCGGTATTCGGTACATAATATATTTTTAAATACATAATATCATATATTATCAACAAAAAAAAAAATTGAAATTTTCAACCCTTGAGTAACTAGTGAGGAGCTAAGTGATCATCAAAGCAACTAGTATGAAAAAATGCATATAACCCAAATTGAAGTTATTCATGTGCTACATGACAGGCGCAGATAGGCGTGCGCGTGTTGCAACTGACCGACGACCGCACAAACTATGTTTTAAAAGGTTGATCAAAGGCGGTAAACCTTCCTTGTTAATAACACAGGGCTGCACTGACATTTACTTATAATTGCCAACCTGCATGGAGTAAAATGCAAAATCCTTTGTTCCCCACACACATACACATGCAGGCTTAAATACAACATATTTTGAGTCAAACAAGTGAAAAAGTTATTCAAATTGTTTTTCATTCGCTATTCGTTATGGTCGTGGCGGTTGCGCGCCGTCGCGCGTCGGACTCGGCCGATTGGATAGCGCGCCGAAGACGCCGTGCTTGGTGTACAGAGCTCGCACGAAGTAGAGCTTCGGCCGTGCCAGACGCGCGTCCTGTCTGCCCGCGTCGTGCAGATCGCGGTCCAGCGCGGCCGTCTTGTATAACTCGACGACCAGCGCGCCGCGTGTGTCGCGATTGTTACGCATTCGAATTGGAAATCTAACTTTCTTTAAAATACCAAATCGATCGGTCGGGCTTAAAAAACAACGGGAAACACGCGTTACGGCGAACAAATGAACGAAAAACTAATCGAGACCAAAAGAATTGGCGTAAAAAATCGTTATCACGAGTGTATTTAGCGTTTGAAATCGTCTTATGAAATAGTAAAAATAGCGACACACGGTCGACGACGAAATAAAAATAAAATCGAATACGCTCGCGCGCGAGTAACGACGACGTGGAAATAATTCTGAACTACATATTATGGCTGACAAAATTTGTATTTTATATTTTTCCTATTACGAATATTATGTGATAAATTAAATAATTAAGTATAATTTGAATATTAAAAGACGAATTAATTGTTTATGTATTGTAAAATGGAAAAAAAAAAGTCTGAACTATTTATATTGAATTAAACATATTGTTATTCTAATGCGCGATGTTGAAAATATGCAACAATCTGACAACCTTAATTTCCGGGGAAAATATTGGAGTAGGATTTTTTTTACTAGTTCTACGTTAATCTACACCCACTATATGCAATGTATTTATATTATATAATTACACAGAACGTTGACAATCATCCAAACTCGGAGGGATTTTCATTCAATGACAAACTATAATTACGGCCCGGGCGATACGGGAGGTGTACACGATAATAATACAACAGGTATTAGGTACTCACCGGACTCCACCGTCTTTTCTTTGTCGGCCCGATTTCGCGTTCGATCTACGCCGCCGTTTTCCGAAATGTCGAGCACTGCACACGCGTACGATTTAATTTCCGTCACCCCGACCGCGGCGGCAATCGGCGACAACCGAACGAAAGAAAATATGTTCGCGCGACGACGATCGTATAAACGATTAAACAAACGACGAACAATTCGCGGAAAACACGGCACCATTACGCGACGACGGCGAAGACGAGACTGAACGGCCTACTATAATATTATAACGGTCGCCGGAGAAAACGATTCGTAGCCGTTTACCGCGATTCCCGACCGTTAACGTCTGTTCGATACTCGGTCAACGTACGTTTCAGTCCAGCCCGTTACCGAGGTACGCGCCGGCCGCCCGACAGACGACAACTAAACCGTATACCAAGTTCGGTGTACAGTGCTTGAAAACATTTGTTTTACTTCCATGACGTTCGGCGTAATATTATATAAGCGGCCCGCTTTAGGCAATATATTCATGTTATATAATTAAATATAATTACAAAGGACGTTAACCAATCATCTCAACTTTGTGGGATTTGCATTCAATGACAAACTATAATTACGGCCCGGACGATACGGGAGGTGTACACGATAATCATAGGTATTATAAATAGGTACTCACCGGACTCCACCGCCTTTTCTTTCTCGGTCCGATGTCGCGTTCGATCTACGCCGCCGTTTTCCGAAATGTCGAGCACTGCACACGCGTACGATCGCGTCGACCGCGACGGCAATCGGCGACAACCGATCGAAATAAAATATGTTCGCGCGACGACGATCTTATAAACGATTAACTAAACGACGAACAATTCGCGTAAAACACGGCACTTTTACGCAACGACGACGACGGCGGCGGCGAGAGACTAAACGGCCTACGGGCGATAACGGTCGCCGAAAAAAAATAATCGTAGCCGTTGGCTGTGGTTCGTAGCGTGCAACAAGTTCGAAAACGATCAACTAACGACGAACAATTCGCGGAAAACACGGTCTTATTACACGGCGGTGGCGGCGGCGAGAGATTAGACGGCCTGCGGGCAACGGCCGCCAAAGAAAAACAATCGTAGCCAGTACTCGCGGGGAAGTCGTCCGCCATTTTTTCTTTCTCGGCCCGATTTCACGTTCGATCTACGCCGCCGTTTTCCGAAATGTCGAGCACTGCACACGCGTACGATTTTATTTCCGTCACGTCGACAACCGATCGAGAGAAAATATTATGTTCGCGCGACGACGATCGATAAACGATTAAATAAACGACGAACAATTCGCGGAAAACACGGCACCATTACGCGACGACGGCGAAGACGAGACTGAACGGCCCAATATAATAACGGTCGCCGGAGAAAACGAATCGTAGCCGTTTACCGCGATTCCCGTCTGTTCGATACTCGGTTATCGTACGTTTCAGTCCAGCCCGTTACCGAGGTACGCTTCGGCCGCCCGACAGACGACCAACTAAACCGCATACCAAGTTCGGTGCACAGTGCTTTTCGTTAATAAACATTTGTTTTACCTCCATGACGTTCGGTGTAATATTATTATTTCAGACCCCGATAACAGAGTATGCAATAATACCGGAGTGACGGCGCGATCGTTTCGGGCGAATGACCTTTATAACGTACAATATAGAAATAACGTGTTTCGGCGAATTTCTCATAATAATGACGTGTTCGAGCATGATAAAAATATTACTCAAAGGTTCGCGTCAACTATAAATAATATTATTATTGTTTTACTCGGGCCCGTTTTATTGACGCATAGGCACTGTGCCTACGAACAATTTTGAATGCGATTTTTTCTTTTGTATGTAAATTGTATGTACAATATTGTATTGTACATAATTAGGGCAGAGGACTTGTGTAGCTCTAAAAAAGCTCTAAATATGAAAGCACTTATGCACTAAAAACCCCATAATATGCAATTAAAATTTTTTTTAGCCTTTTTATTTAAAAGTATGAGACTAAATACTAAAATAGTATTGGTTTGCTATGGGTAATATTTTCGAAAATCAATAATTTAACAACCAGGTGCATTAATATTAACAACTTATATTGCACTAGCTGAATAACCCGGCTTCGCCCGTGTGCAACTGTTTATTTTTTTAATTTTTACCCCTTTTACCCCCCTTAGGGGTCGAATTTCGGAAAATCCTTTCACAAGGAGTTTCCGTTATTTAAAAAGAAACTGCTGACCAAATGTCATACTCAAAGCTCCAGCGGTTCCGGCCAGGCTAATTTTTCTAGTTTCACCCTTTTTACCCCCCATTTAACCCCTTTTAAGAGTTGAATTTCACAAAATTAAGTTTACAGACACATTGTCTGAGACAATGTTTATTTGTGTTATAGAGTATGTAGTAAATAAAGTATGTATATTTCAGAAAGATCGGAACAAAAAAAATTTTACCCCTTTTATCGTTTTTAAACCCCCTTAGGGGTGGAATTTTCAAAAATCCCTTCTTAGTGCGCGTCTACGTCATAATAGCTATCTTCATGCCAAATTTCAACCCGATCCATCCAATGGTTTGAGCTGTGCGAGTATAACACAAAAAATCACTTTACAGTTATACGTATAGAAATTATTACTATTACTAATATCGTCTTTTCACTGCAGTGCACTGCTATAGAAAATACGTTGCGCGAGAATTTAGTTCAATTGACTGACAACAGATGGCGCTGCAAGTACCGATCAAACAATTATTTAATTTCACTATATAGATAATAATATTTCATTTTCGGTCGCGACCGGTCCGGTCGGACCACGATCGCGACAGCTACACTACAAATTACAATTTTGCGATTGTTTTCGTTACGATAATGTTTTTATTATATTTTCAAAAGTCAGTTTTAATAGCTCTCAAAAAGTACACAAGGATTACAAGTCATTAACAAGTATAAAAAAAGCACACGAAATAACTGTTCTCGTATAATACTACGATATTTTAAAATTTTAATAGATTATTTTATATATAATGTTTTGCTATTAAAAAAATATTATCAAATATTTAAAATTATTTTAATACAAACTATTGAATATATTTAAACAATAATAAAATAATATATTTAAATAACGTCTATTATATTGAGTATTATAAATTATAATAAAGAGTGCAAAAAAGTCACGAGCGGTTTCGATTAAAAATCAACATCGGGTGTAAAGAGCGCACTGCACATAAATTAAAATTTGTGATTACAATTGAAAATGAATTTTACATAGAGGGACAAAATAGTTGTAAAGTAAAAAAGATTGAATTTAGATATTATATAGAATTATCGCTATTTGGTTATTTACTAATTATTTAATAAGTATTGAAATATAATATTATTGTCGAAATCTGTTGTTGTATGTGTTATGATATTATTAAATTTCTTTATTTTTTCGCACCACTCTTGATTATAATACTCGAGGCAAGACTTTTATTTTATTTTATATATTTTTATAATTAGTTGTTATTATTTATGAGTATTAACCAGTAAACATTAAGTTAACTAAAAGTAAATTGATGTACCTATATTACATAGAATAGCCATAAGCCCAAAACCATAAGAAACAATTAGTTAATTATTTAAATTCAATTTATTTTTTCTTTCAACACTTATGTCTGCACAAATAAATCCATTTGTTACCCCAATCTACCTATACGAAAAAAAACTGGAAAACAATTTTAAGTTTTTTTTTTTTTGATTTTTTAACTACCGAAATTCGAAATTGTTGTTGGCCAAAAACAGAAAACAAAATAAAAACCAAGAAACACAATATATACACTAATAACAATTGTCTAGAGTTAGTGTACTTATTTGTGATTCTAAGTCAATGACGAAACTACAATAAAGTTTTAATTTTAATTCGATTTCTTGGCGTAAATAATTTTTTAACACACTATCTTAGATTAAAATTGTGAATTTTAATAATGGCCGAAAAAAGAATGCAGACCAAAAAGTTGCTCAAGAAAAAAATGATGAAACAGCCCGAGACGACATCTTTATTCGTGAGACGTGATGACGAAATCGCAGTGACTGAAGCTCTAGGCAAACGTGATGGTATAATCGGATTGAAACGCAGCAGCAGGATGCGAACCGGTCGATCACAGAGGAGATCCAAGAGCCGTAGGACGGGACGTTCGTCTTCCCGGAGGTCTAGGCGGTCTAGGTCCGGCCGCAGGAGAAGCACTGACATGGATGAAAATGAGACAGACGAGGACGAAGTTCAAAATATGAGTGACGACGATCAAGAGACCCAAGACGCGACGTCTCGGCGGAGAAGACGGCCATCCAAGAGCAGAACGGGGAGCCGCCGTCGGCGGAGTAGCCGCGCAGGGAGCCGTCGTCGTCGTGGCCGTCAGATCGACGAAGTTCAAAATATGAGTGACGACGATCAAGAGACCCAAGACGCGACGTCTCGGCGGAGAAGACGGCCATCCAAGAGCAGAACGGGGAGCCGCCGTCGACGGAGTAGCCGCGCAGGGAGCCGTCGTCGTCGTGGCCGTCAGATCGACGAAGTTCAAAATATGAGTGACGACGATCAAGAGACCCAAGACGCGACGTCTCGGCGGAGAAGACGGCCATCCAAGAGCAGAACGGGGAGCCGCCGTCGGCGGAGTAGCCGCGCAGGGAGCCGTCGTCGTCGTGGCCGTCAGATCGATCTCGGAGACGACGACGAAGAGACTCATGATGATGACTCTGAAATTGACTTCGTTGGAGCCAAGCGAGGCAGTCGTAGCGTTGGGGGCCGGAGGAGAAAGGGAAGCAGCAAGAGATCGTCTGGTAGGAGGAGGTCGTCTACAAGAAGATCGAAGAGTGGTCGCCGACGTAGCGAAGGGGCAAAGACCACGGGCGAAACATCTGACACACGTACTTCATAACTGTCACTTAATGAAGCATCATAGCATGAAAAAAAACATGACAATTAAAACCACTCCTGTAAAACATGTTTTCCGACGAATCTGTAATAACAACCCTATCCTATAAAATGCATAGGAAATAAATTGTATTTAATTCACTTACACTTGACTCTTATTTCATACAAAGAGTGATGATAATGGGTTTTTTTAAGCAATTCATCGTTTAAAAGTTGACGTAGGTTTTTCTTGTTGGCGTACAATACGATACGATACTTTATTGTTGCTTAATTATTATCATACCTGTTACAGTATCACTTCACCAGTTGCTGCTGTCTTAACGATAACCAACCAGTGCTGTAGACAGAAATTTACCATGGGAGGGGGGGGGGCTTAAGTAACATAATTCAATAATTGTAGTAATATTATAGTAATTATATTGAGTTAATTAAAAAAAAAAACCTGAATAACATAATATATATTATTTTGGTATTCTATAAACGTATAAAATATATTTATATTGCAATATCAAATTTTCTTGGTTTTATTAGTTGGATAGTTTTTTTTATAAATGTATTAGTAGTAAGTAGTAACCCTGTTCGACAATGACCACAGCAGTATCACACTATTATAGTGATTTGTCAATGTGGCCCGAAGACGAAACACGAAAGACTTTATTTTCATGACCAATAATCATAGACAACGGCTGTAGATATTCTATTATTTAAAATGTATTGTTACTATTTATTAGGTACTAATAAATAAATAAAAAATATTTTGTAATATATTTAATAAATATTTTAAAGCATTATATTTTTACTAATTTAGTAATTTTAAATATTTTTAAATACATTTGTACATTTTCCCTGTCATAATTGGGGAGGAAGGGGGGGGGGGGTTGAGCCCCCTGTCTACAGCCCTGTAACCAACAATATGTGATATCATAAAATGTTGAATCAATAATTAATTAATAACTTTACTGTAACTGATTATGATTGGAACAAAGTATTATTAAATATATACAATAATATATTAAAACTATTAAATATGTAAATAATAAAATTATGTTGTTATATATAAATAATATAAATAAAAAATAATAAATAGGTCTCTCCTGGACTATTATAATCAAGAGATCAAAAATTGTTTTGACCGGTTTCGAATAAAAATTATCAAAAGATGTAAAGAACATACCGGACTATCATGTTGTATGCTGTTTTTATTGGCGTTAAAATTCGAACACTGCTATAATAATAATGATTTATATTTTATGAACTTTAAATTGTAATATTTTGTGAAGTTGTCCTTTAGATAAACAGTTATTAAAATGCCTCGGTGTTGTTCTGTTAATAAGTCTACAAGTTTTAACAAAAAACTAAAATATATGTGATTGTGACATGATTCTTGGAACAAAACTATTTCGAAAGCGAATGGAAATTATAAGTGTATAATTATATATGTGTTGAAAATTGTTGTTTCCAAGATTTTATTACAAACTATGCTGTACCTTAATGTTCTGTAGGACTGCAGATAAAGAAAAATTTGAAAAGGTTATAATACACAAAGTATATACTTTTATAATATACCTACTAAGTTTTACAATATTTTGATTACATGTCCTAGATATTGGAACAAAAAACTAAAATTAAGTTAAAAATGTTAAAATAGATAATTTAATAACATGAAAATTATTATCATATTATCTTAATCAGTGATTTTCACTACCCACTATCTCATCATTTGACTATAGTATCACAGAATAAATGAAATCAGAATGGACACTTCCTAGATGTAAACAATATCACTCCGCCATGTTTTTGGAGTCCTAGTATCTTATCAGTTTAAAAGATAATAAATATATTAAATGATACTGAAAATTCAAAATATTGATAATAAGTTTTATTTCATATTTGCATTGAAGTTTTGACGGATCACGTATATTTTCCTTGTTAATATTTTATAATGGGAGGAGTGAGATGTGCTGCACAAGGATGCAAAAATTGCATGACAAATAATAATAAATGTATTATTTATCATCGTTTTCCTTCTATGAAAGATCGGTAAGTGTTTGAATAGTTAAATTAATCTGATTTAGTGATTTACTAATTTCATAACTGATTAATATCGATTTCATAATGTTAAATGTATTGGCTTGTTGTAGTTGTATTGAATGGCTTAAGGCGTGTGGAAGACATGACCTCCTAAATACACCGATCGAATCAATTTATCGAAATCAAAGAATTTGTAGTGTTCATTTTGAATCAAAAATGTACTGTAATCCAGAAAAAACACGACTATTACCTTAAAAATTATCAGTTTATGTGTTTGGTAGTCACACTGTTGGACTCCAAAAATATGGCGGATTGATTTTTCAGCTTTCCCTATGTTGCCCGTACAAATTCTTATCAGTGTCCATTCTGATTTCATTTATTCTGTGATAGTATCAATGTATTATTGTGTTTTATCAAATCAAACAAATCAAACTTAAATTGAAAAAAAAATTGTTTGAAATCATTTCTGTAAGTATTACTAATTAAAACCTTAATTATTACAATATATATAATACTTTGTGCGTAATTTACATTTCTCGATTTGTAGCTTTTGGACATAGTGTGCGTTAAAGAAAGTGAAAATTTTGTTTTAATACATTTTGTATTCTATGAATGTACACATAATGTGTTACATTCATATTAAAAGCATTTTATTTTGTAGATGAGTAGTAATAAGTATATAAAGTTTATCATATAATATACAAATACAATGAATGTTTTTATAACAGAATATTTTTATTAAAATTACTAAAATGATTAAAATAAAAATGTTATCACTAATGCACACTATTGCAATTGACCACATACATACACTTAAGTAGTTATAAAAGGTATTAAATGATTAAAATATTATTTTTTGATTATTTTTCCCAGAATCAGCATTAAATTTCTAATGAGAGATAGTTTTTTTATTTTTAAATATAAAAATGCATGCCATGTAAGGTTAATACCGATGCCTAAAATGTTTAAACGGAAACGGTCGCCAGGTGTCAAGATGAACTAGACAGGTTATTTACATGTAATATAGTATAGTGTTATATAGTATTATTATATCAGTATTAGTATATTATTTTTGTATTTTTTTTTTTCATTCCAAAAATCCAAAATATATTCCATAATCATGGCAATAGATATTAATTATTAGTTTAGAAATTCATTACCAAGAAATTAAGATTATTACTTACCTACTTGGGACATTTGATCAAATTACCAGTATAATTTCTAACTTCTACTCTAACTTGAGTTACTATTTTTAATTAACTAAATTCTAACTAACCAACTTGTTAATGATTTGTATGCAAATTTCTAAAGGGATTGTATATGATATTTAAGACTATAGAATGACATTTTGTAAAAAAAAATATATAAACAAAGAATTCTATTTAAAAAAAATGTATACATTTCAAAAACATACCTTTCTACATGGAATGCATTTGTTTGCATTTAACTGTTAGAAATATTTATTTCTTCTTCATAATCATCATATTAATTTATTTTGTTTGTGTTTTTTAATAGATGAAGAGTGCAATTCATATAATAGTGAATGTGATGAAACTATTCTACCAAATCTAATGTACAGCAGGCATCAAAGACACAGGTAGGTGTGTACAAATTAAACTAGAAAACATAATACAAATTATATTTATTAAAATTATTTTATTTTATTTTTTTAAACCAGTTTGAAAACACAAAGACACATCAATAGTTCTAAGCCATCTGACATACTAAACTGCTTTTGTCTAATAGAACTAGAACAAAAAATAAACAATTATTACGATTGGCAATTTGATACGAGTAAGTACCACTCAGTACAATAATACCTTAGATAGAATGAGATGAGCTAGGTATTGTTCTTTCTCTGTTTATACTGTTTTTCTATGTAGAGGTGTTCAAAATGAATGAATTTGTATAGTTATTATTTTGATGCCGGAAGTTATTATGTAATTATTAAGATTATAAGAGTTGTTGTTTCTATTTGAAATAAGAGCGTTGTTAAATTTAGAAATGAAATATCACAGGTTAATATTGAATTCTGTTTGTAAAATGTTATTTAAGAAAATAGGTATGTGCTCGATTCAAATTTTTAATTTTGGATTATTTGATTGTGGTATGATGGGCTGGTAGAAATTTTGGGAGAGTTCTATATGTCTAAAATGTTAAAAAAAAAAAGAGAAGTGAAATATTTAAGTTTTGATTTATGCATTTTATATTTACCTATTGAATTTTTTAATAGTAAACCTACAATTTTACAAATACTCATGTCTAGAAACATTAGTGCAATAATTTCACATTGTTTTTATCAAGTTTTCAACTTAATTTCAATTACACAGTGCTATTTTCGTTAATTACGAGTACAAATTAGAAAAATTAATCAAATTTAGAAAACATTTTTCACAACTCAAACTTGTAGAATTAAGATTTTTTTATCAAAATCTTTCTTTGAAAATTTTTGATCTAAATTATTAAATCCCTATATTCTATTCATATTTTTAGAGGGTTTCCAAATGTTTTAGAAGGACTAGGTCCTTAATTTAGTTTATTTAGTTTAATTTAGTTAATCCCCTATCAGTTTGTACGTTTTATATATAATTATTATAGCTATATATTAATATCGGAATTGTTATATAGTGAGCAATGAGCATGACGTATTAGTTCATAAGCAGTTCGGTAGATGGCGCATACAACTATTAAAAATAAAAAAAGTATAATAATAATATAATCTTGATTCGTGATTAAAACACGGATTTATACCGTGTTGCAAAATTGCTACAATGTGCATTTAAGAATTATTATAATTTCGGCAAAAACTTAAAATCTTATTTTGATCTGTTATTGGTGGGACTCGATAACAAAAAAAATAAAATATAAAAACTTGATTTGGTATGATCGTGTCCATAAATTAAAATGGACTGGGCAACCCTAGTATAAAGGCTAGTATTCGCCCGTACGCACGACGCTCCCGCCGTCACTCCGGTCAATTGCGATGCAATTTCTTTGTTCTCGGTGTCCGAAATAATGAAAAGCCGCGCGTCATAGAAAAAAAAAATGTATATAAACAAATGAAAAGCATTCTATAATATAGACCGCGTTTTCGAAGTCGCGTACAGCTGTTTTGGTTTCGCGGCGACCTGGGTACTGTGACTATGTTGTGGTAATACGATTTGGCCGTCGTCCCGGTGCACACTTACCTCGGTACACGGGCCGGTACTCGATCGGGATTCGATTTTCTTCGGCGACCGTTTTTATATTATAGTGGGCCGTTTAGTCTGTCGCCCGTTGTCGTCGTCGCCGTTGTCGCCGCCGCCGCCGCCGCCGCGTAATGGTGCCGTGGTTTACGCGAATTGTTCGTCGTTAGTTATTCGTTTATACGATCGTCGTCGCGCGAACATATTTTATTTCGATCGGTTGTCGCCGATTGCCGCCGCGATCGTACGCGGGTGTAGTGCTCGAAATTTCGAAAACAGCGGCGTAGATCGAACGCGAAATCGGGCCGAGAAAGAAAAGACGGTGGAGCCCGGTGAGTACCTAAACATATGATTATCGTGTACACCTCCCGTATCGTCCGGGCCGTAATTATAGTTTGTCATTGAATGCAAATCCCACTGAGTTAGGATGATTGGTTAACGTCCTTTGTAATGATATTTAATTATATAACATAAATATATTGCCTAAAGCGGGCCGCTAATATAATTTGGAGGTAAAACAAATGTATATAAACGAAAAGCACTGTACACCGAACTTGGTAAACGGTTAGTTGGTCGTCTGTCGGGCGGCCGGCGCGTACCTCGGTAACGGGCTGGACTGAGACGTACGTTAACCGAGTATCGAACAGACGTTAACGGTCGGGAATCGCGGTAAACGGCTACGATTCGTTTTCTCCGGCGACCGTTATTATATTATTATAGTAGGCTGTTCAGTCTCTCGTCGTCGTCGTCGTCGTTGCGTAATGGTGCCGTGTTTTCCGCGAATTGTTCGTCGTTAGTTATTCGTTTAAACGATTGTCGTCGCTCGAACATATTTTCTTTTGATCGGTTGTCGCCGATTGCCGCCGCGGTCGACGCGATCGTACGCGGTGCAGTGCTCGAAATTTCGAAAACGGTAGCGTAGATCGAACGCGAAGTCGGGCCGAAAAAGACAAGATGGTGGACGTTTCGTGAGTACCTAATACCTATACATCTGATTATCGTGTACACCTCCCGTATCGTCCGGGCCGTTATTATATAGTTTGTCATTGAACAAATATCTCACGAAGTTGGGATGATTGTTAACGTTCTGTGTAATTCTATTTAATAGCTGACAAATACGTATGACAGTATATGTATATTATTATTGTATATAATATATTATGTATATACAATGACGGATTTAGAAATTTATCGCCTACGAGTAGGACGTTTGCCGCCCTTTCATTTCCAATATTTATTTTTTTTTAAACAAAATTCATAAAGAAATATATTGATAGTTTAATTATTCTTTATTATTTTAAATTTAATCGATTATCGTGTAAATCGATGATAGATATTTTGTTTTGAATTTTAATAAATGAACGCATAAATAAATTAATGAATATAAATATTTGTATGATTCCGAATCGGTATACCATCATATAACCGTTTATGAATATTATGCGATCGTGTGTGGGACCTTCGACCGGCAATGTCAAACAATTAAATTAAAACGCCCCTCTTAGAGATAATATTCTATCGACGCGCACACCATAGAAAGTGTTCACGGCCGCGTCCGTACAATAATAATAATAATATTATTCTACAGTTTTTGTACAATGTTGTGTCGACGTGCGTGATGCGCTGTTGCCGCGTTTCTCACCCCAAACACGCACCATACGACGACGGTGCGTCCGGTGCGTCGCCGCCGATGGAATGGAATGCGCGTACGAGGTGCGACCTCGTAGGCATACAAACGATGTGAAATGTTTGGATAGTAATATTATTGTATGTGTATGGCCAACGCGTGAATGATGGTGAACGCGTGACGCGATCGTGCGAGTGCGACCGAGCCCCCGGTATTTTTGGTATTAAAATACGCACTTTCGTTTACCGGTTAGTTTTTTACAGCAATCAAATTGTATTTATCGATATAGCATAACGCTATGTCCTACGTGAACGCGGCGAACGCGAGCGAATTCGCGTTGGCCGCATTCGCCGCTCGCAATCGTGTCGTCCGTATTTGCGGCGAACGCAAACGGCGAACGCGTCTTATCGCGTCTTATCTTATCTTAATAACGCGCGACCAAAAACAAAACGATTTGATTTTCAAACCGTGCGGCGAACGCGAGCGAATTCGCTCGCGTCGCCCGCGTTTATCGCGTACGTTGGACAATCCAATCTATTTTTATATGTTTGATAATTTTTTTCGCCGCGTCGCCCGCACCGCAACGCGTTTGCCGCGTTCACGTAGGACATGGCGTTATAAATTCTTTACACTCCACATTTTCAATGGACTATTGTTTCTTGTCGGGGACCTTGGGCCGTTGCAAGAGTTCATTGAACATACGCGGCACATACATTAACTATACTCGGCGGCACTAATTATTAAGTTGGTTTACACGACATCGCAATAGTTGATTTATTTATAATTAAAAAACAAAAAATCGTTCTTTTTTAGATTTATTTAATAAATTGTTTCCATATTTCCATTACACGCGAATGTATCTCATTCATGTATGATAATTTTTTCATTATTATACAGTTTACTCGTTTATTTGAAAATAGAACATTTTCTAAATTGTATTGGCTCTTGTTTTTGCTCTTATAATTTTATAATTACAAACTCTTAAATATCAATTGGTTTTATTAAAAATCTAATTAAATATGAATGAATTATAGATAAAAATAAAATTATTCTTCATTAGTCAATCGATTCAATGCCTTTATTCGTATTGTAATATTAACCGTTGTACCTAGTTATCTAATAATTTTAGATGCGTATGATGTGTCAGCCACGTATATCCTATTAGTAGGCGATCTCATACGCTCGAGAATAGTAATAATTATTTAATTTATACTATTATTTATATATAATTTTATTATTTATTTATTAGGTATTTTTATTATTCTAAAAATTGGTATCAAGAAGACATTTAAAATTTATTTTCACTCGGTTAATGACTACTTCCGTTATTTTTCTCTATACATTTAACTAGGAATTTTCAATATACCGCCAATGCGTCGTACAACGAAACCAGATTTCGATTTTTTTTGTACGACCATAATACGTATCAGTTTGTTTTTTATTTTTGTGTTTACGCTCTACACGCACATTTATACGTTCTGGAGACGAGTAATATAGGAATTATAACTAAAAAACGCAGTGGTACCGCGACCCCCGTATACTCGAACAGCATAGTCATTAAAAATATTATACGTTAGGTGTGACGACCTTGACCGGTTCAAAGTGACTTCGGGTATCGCAAGCACTGCAGCTAGTTTGAGAACCATTAGTTGTATACACTATAATATTATATTATACGATATAACACGAAAGTGAACCACTAAGGCGTGTATATATTATATGTTCCCCACTTCCGTGAAACTGTAATGTTGCCGGAATGTGGCTACGGTTACATCGGTGAATAATATTATGTATACGGCTTCTTGACCCCCCGATCCTCCCGCGTTCCTACATACAATGTTGTCAACATAACTATACAATGTAGTTACTCGTTTCTGTAGCAGGCCTGCCCACATATTAAAAAAATACGTCTTTACTCGTTATCGCATCGCCGCCGAGTGGTATTTTTTTTATAGTTCATACACTGTTGAAACCCGATAGTGAAACTTCGCGGAACGTCCTTGTACGAGTTCAAGAGAGTATGTTTATAGATAATGTCCGAGCTCACAACCGCGATAACCAGAGGAATTATTACACTCGTAAATAACGTATACCTATACCTAATATTCGTTTGAGTTTTATTTAAACACGAAATTGTCCCTGTAGATAGGTTTAAATGCCAAAAGTCAGTATTGTATATTGATTTTACAACGACGTTTTTCGACCGAATTAATCTTTACTTCGATCATTATTAACTATGAGCAATAGGATTGTTGAAAATAATATTATTATTAATAAGTTACATAAATTGTATAAAACTATGATGCGCTACGCAGACGTTATTGAGTGATTTTTTTTTACTATTTAATGAAAGTAATATAGATAGGTATTGCACCGATAATGTGCACGTATTGTTTTTAATTTTGGTTTATTCATATTATAAATCGTTTCGAGCAAAGCATCGTTAATCGTGATGTCGAAAAATGTCAACACGAACCCCGTGATCTATGTATATTTTACGTCCCCCCCCCGCCCCGTTTAGACATTCGCCCTTACATCGTCGTCCGCCCGAAAAAAAAAAAAATCCGCCATTGCCCATACACTCACGGCGGCGCGGCGTTATTTCGACGACGACATATTATTATTATTATTATCGTAATATTATGTTACATTGGGGAGCACTGGTGCGAACGCGTTACTACGTCCTTGAACCGGTGAAAAATAATAATATTATCGTCGGTCGAAAGGAACGCGCTAGTGGATCAAGAAGGCTACGTGCCGGGTTTCGAGTTTTCGGCGGCGGCGGCGGCGGCGGCTGCGGCGGCTACAGGTCTTTTGTTGGACGGTCTTGTGACGGCGGTGGGGAGCCGCAGCTGCCAGCGGTAGTGTGGAGGCGGCTGCAGCGGTAGAGTGGGGGGCGACGAGCGGCCATTGCCAATGCACCGACGATTGCGCTCAACGGACGGCTTCGTCACCGCCGTTTAGTGTAGTACGCCTCAACCTCCGTTCTCCGTCTGCCGTCCGTCCCGTCGACCGCAGAGGAGCGCACCGTTGCACTGTTGCACCGTTGTAATCGATTTCCATTAGCCGCGTTCAGCGTCCAGCGCAGCCGCGGAAAACACACAGCACCTTTGGCCGCCGTTCACCGTGCACACGTCGCCACGCCGATCGGCATTTGGCCGCAGAGTCATTTTGCAGAATCCATCGGGTACGTACGCGCGCGACCACGCCGTTAACCGCCACCCCTCCCCCGCCCATGCGATCGATTCGTGCCGACGCGAATCGATCGGTCATCGAGTAATATCAACGATCCGTCGATGGTTTCGATCGCGACCCATCGTCGTCTCGGCGGGAAATACGGGCGAGTAATTCGTTGTCTATAATAATAAAATTGTCATTGATATTGTCGATTCGGCGAATAGTTATTTAGTTGTTTATTTTATATAGGGTGGGGGGGGGGGTGCAATGTTTATCTCGATATGCGCAAAACTATTATATTCTCTTTTGAAACGGACTGTACTATAGGGAGTTCGTGATAATCACGATTGTTGTAAAAATTATAATAGATACCGCATACTCGCCTATACTAGTATCACAAAAATGAATGAAACCAGTAGGCTTGTTTCACACTATACGGTTTTGACCGTACGGCAAAAAACCGGACGGTGTCATTTTGTTAGAGGCGCGAAGAAGAGCATATACGCTTTCATATTACACGGCGCCGTGCCGTGTAGCAACCGTCTACTGCCACTACAGTGGCGGTACGGACGGACGGCGCGATAAGCTTAGTGGCGTACGTGACCAAATGCACGTTTTCACATTAAACGATTTTATTCGTGCGGCAGAGTTCGATCAAATAGACACGATCACTTAAACTTGTGATTAAACTTACAATATATTGTCTGAATAATGGCGGAATTTGATGTAGAATTTTTAATTACTCTCGTGCAAGAGAGACCAGTGTTGTGGGACAAAGGTTTAGAACTATACAAAGATAGGAATGCTACAAAAAATGCCTGGCGAGAAGTTTTAGTAGAACTTAACCCGGAATTTGATGCTCTTGATGACAAGGAAATTTTTGTTGTCTTTTGCGGCGACGATTGTATAACCGTACGGTTAAAACCGTATAGTGTAAAACAAGCCGTATAGTCCCGTGGTATATTTTTTCTTTTATCACGACGAAACTGTTATTATTAACTATTATTATTATTATCATGTTATTCACTTTTTATTATGCCATCACTTATCTGTGACTTTAACTTTTTGTTGATTACTGCAAGCCATACTGAACTATCTGATAAATGTATACTTAAATTAAATAGTAATATTATTTATTAAAATTTTTATAATTCTCTCTTACCGGACCGTTCAAAGTCGTTACTAATGGTTGGCACAAATAATAATAATGTATTAATGACTGACCACGGTAAAAGTAACACCTGTAGTTATTAGTTCTTGTATAGCACTTGAATTAATTTCCTTAGAAATCATTGGCAATCTGAAACGGAAGTATTGGAGAATAGTAAACCGGGTGCACATAGTATAGCTGAAATAAAATACCAGACCGTAATTTAGCTGATAATATTTTGTCTGAAAAATATTGTGGTTAGCCGTTAGCAGATAGTTTTTCACACGTTCACTGTCCATTTGTTAAATTAAATCAAAAGTCATCAGTCCTATGACCCATATATGGGTCACGTTAAGTCTATTTCAGTAGTCCATGTGGTTCATTTCAAACATTTTTTTCCCTGTGGATTTATTTGTATGGACTATATGCTATGAAATTTATGATTACACAGTTAGACTGGGGAGTTGATAAGCTTTCTTATGATATATAGTTTATATAAGTTTATTATTGTTATAATGACATAAACTTATATAATAGTTACACATTTATAAATATTATAAATTCATGAAATTGTTCTAAAATGCAAGTTACTTTTCTAATAAAAATCAATGTACTTACTTGAATATCAGTGTTTTGAATTTCAATATATTTCCTAAACTTCAACATTGAAATAATAGTATTCAAAGTAATTAATTACTGTAACACTAAATTAATATATATAAGTAAACACCTCCACAATGTATGGAAGTTTGTAAAATATTTTATATTTTATACAATTTGTCAAGCCTTCAAGAAACTATTTTTATACATAATATATAATATAAGGCTATGATTTTTCCTAATATTTTTTCATATCATGTAATTATTATTTATTTTTTTCAACCAATAATATTGTTGCAATATTTTATAAAGAAAATCTGAATTTGTACACTATACAATGGAAATTACCAAAAAAATTTATTTCATTATTTTAATTAAAACTAACAATAATTTTTTCCTACGATGCACAGTTTGATTTTATTCTATTATTTATATGATTTAAAACATTAAATAAAATGTTAAGAATGATGGGTTCCATGATGAAATACAAACAGTGGACCATCCAATTTGGATGGTAAGAATAAAAAAAACCAATTTCTCGATTTTCAATCTGCCACTGCTAAACACAGTTAAGAGATAATTTTCTCAAAAATTAACAAAATATACAAAATCATAATAGAAGTTGTAACATAATAGAATTAAATATCTTAATAAACGCGTTTGAGAAAATTCACTCCCCACTTCGTGGTGTGTTGGTGTGTGTTCGACAGAGCCGCCGCGAAGTGTGTGGAGTGAATTATCAATCTGTCGTGTCGGAAGAGTGAACGGCACCGCACGTACTGTGGTTGTGGCAATTTTAGTATTATGTAGTTCTACGTTTTCTGTTATATTTAATATTTTTCTTAGTATGTTTTGTTTAGTGTTTTTATTGTGAGTCGTGCGGATTGATGTTGTTGGTTGTGGGAGTATACTCCGAGTTATCATCGTATCGGTTGCTACTTGATTGATTATTTTTTATTATTATACATATACTCCGAGTTATAATCGTAGCGTTTGCTATTTGATTGATTATTATTATTATTATTATTATTATTGGCTTTATATTAGTCTTAAGAAAAAAATCATATCGGTTCAGGTTTGAATCTCGGCCATAGGTTGGCGACCGTGTAACGTCAAACGACGCTCATATTAGTTAAATAAATATATTAAAAATTGTATGGGACGTCGCAAAGTATCCTTGCATAGAACTTGACACTTGAATGATATTAGTTCATTACATAAATCATTATTAATTATTATTTTACAAACTGTTTTACTAATGAATAATACATTTTGTTTGACTCTGCAGGTAGTTAAATATTGCCACCATGAGGGAATCATATGAATCTTCAAAAATTGCAAGGGTAAGTTATTATTTTGTTATACTATAAATTTACACCAAGTTAGTGATAACCTGCAATGAATCATTTTATTTTATTTCCTTGGGATATGAATTATGGGGGGCTATAGCCTCCCCAAAAATATAGGTGCTTCATGTTGGAAATATATTGATGTATTACCCTTACATATAGTGTTGTTTTACCCTTACAAATTTTCAACTGAACAAATTTTTTGCCATAATATCGGGTGACAGACGTGCATTGACTGCCCTTACCAATAAGAAAATAGACTTAATATTAAAAATTTTAAAGTGTATTTATATAAAGCTCATACATTTTGTATAAATACAGAAAACAATTTTTTGATAATTACTTTAAAATATTTAGTAATCGTTATAATATTAATCAATATTTTCTGATTTTAAAAATTTAATTTTTTGATACTAAATTGATATAAGAAAATAGATGGAAAGCTGGGGGGGCACAGCTGCCCCTAGCCCCCCTGCCAGTTGCGCCTATGTCTTAGTGTACACATTAAGTTGAAATTACATTGATGTAATTTAACTTTTTAAATTAATTTAGCATGATACTATAACTAGATACAAAATTGCATGAAATTACAATGTTACTTTACTATTATAAACAAACATGTGATAAAAAATAATAGTTACATTTTAAGACGTTTTGAGAAACTAAGTAAATAAAAATTAACTTTATTTTTTATTTGCCTCAGGTTTGGATCATACATCAAACATATTTATTTTGTTAGTATTTAGCTAGAATTGTGTTCATTAATAATGGATGATATAGGTAATACTTAAAACTCATAAATTGTTATTAAATTAAAATAATCACTGTTTATTTTTATTATTTATAGAATATTATCAATGCAAGTATATTGTATAAATTATTCTTGTGAATTTGTTTATACATTGTATGTTTCAATAAATTAATAATAAAATATCAAAGTATATTTCTACGCCATTAAATATACATTTATTCATATTTTTTATCTTATCATACTTAAAAACATTGTATAGTAATGTCTAGAAATAAATAAATACATTATCATTTTTATAGCATATATAAATTATAACTTACAAAAAAAAAAAAATTATTTTAGCCTATTTTTATTCATCTTAATGAATTTTTATTACTTTATTCTTAAACTAAAATTAATATTAATATTTTTAATAGGCACTGTTGGCTCTCGGTAATTTATATACACCTTCTGAAGACAGTAAAAAGGAAGAAGAAGAAGAAGAAGAAAAAGAATATCCATCAAAGAAAGCAAAGAAATTATTTGAAAAGGAATTAAATTTAAATGAAAAATTCTTAAAATATGTTTTGGAATTACCCGTTCAAACACAGCAAAATTCAAGTCATAAAGAATCAAGAGAGTTAGATGAGCCAAAACTTGAAAATCCAGAACAATTTAAAAAACAATGTACACAATGTATAAAGTCAACAGATATACAATTAAATATTCAAGTTGATCAGGAAAAGGCTGGATTAAAAGAAACACCTAAATTAGTTAACGCTGAAATTGAAATAGAATTAAAAATATGTATTCAAGAAGCAATTAAAAAACTAAATGGTGAAATGATTGACGGTGAAATAAATAGTAGCGCCAAACTAAATAATGAACCATATATAGATGCAATGTTTGCACAAGTAAGTGATGAATTAGGTCAATTAGAATTACAATTGAACGCAAATCCAAATAATGAATTAGAATTTAAAAACCGTGTGATTAAAATAAGGACTATACTAACCAACATTGAATTCTTTGAAAGCGTGTATTCGGCGTTAGATCAATTAATGGTACACTATGAAGCATTGGAATTGTATGATGAACGTATTAGAGATCGTCAAACATCCGAACATATGCCTTCAAGTAATAATAAAACCAAAGAACTGAAAATTGAAAGATTTTCAGAAGAATGTTCGGATGTAGATATTGAAGGGTTGAGTGACGAAGATAATGAAATAGAAGACAGTTCCTATGTTTCAAAAGAAGAATCGTTGTCTATACATGGATTAGACAACGAAATATTAAAACTATTAAATAATATAGAAGATAAAGACTATGGACAAGAAGACATGAAACTTGAACTGGAGGCTGAAAATGTAAAGAACATGTATGAAAAAAATAGTGAAAAATATAATAAAAAAGTATTTAATAAAATTATAAAAGAATTTTATTTAAAATTAAAATACCAAATGAATCAAAAATTAAATGATGATAAGCCAAATAAATCTAGATTTGTTGATATCATCATGAAACAAAAACAGAAATTCTTCCATTTAAAAAGTATATTTTCAGCAATCCAAAAAGAATTCAATGACTACTTGGAAAAGATTTGTTTTGAAAATTTGAAAAAAATTGCCGGTATTAAAGAAATGTTGGAAATTACAGAATTTCCCGATGTTTTGAATAAAATGATTGATAAGGAGAAAAATAATTTAAAAAACATCATAGTGGACAATTTTAATGATATAGAAAAAGAATTTAAGGAAATAGAACCGGAATTTCATAATGATATACCAATAGAATTTAAAGACCAAAAAAGGAAACAGTTTGATTTATTTGAAGAATTATATTCTTTACATAATTCAATATTAGTTGAATATAAAAATTCTAATGAGTGGCCTTATTGTGTAAGTAAAAATACATGGACATGTTTCAATTGAATTCTTATTATAATTAAAAATTTTTTGTTTTAGTTTCTCAGTCCATCTGGTTTATTGGATACATTATTTTTAAATTCCGAATATAAACCCAATGTTTTGGTATTAACTTTATACCCTATAAACATTGGTTATTCAACCAAAATAACTATGGAGTTAAATGAACCTCCCGTTGAAAACATTTACTCTTATTCTGAAAACGAAAAAGACTCAATATTATTTTACGTGGAAAATGAAAAACTTCCCCCAAAATTATTAAAAGAATTGGATGCGTCTGCGCATAATCTATTCTATAATAATTCAGTGATTGTTGAAATTCATGATCGAACCACGGACGAGAATTCGTTGGACAGAATATGCAGAATGCTATTGCGTCCTTCCAATGAGGTATGATTAAATGATTTCTTATGATTGAATATTAAATAATCTTTTTAAGATAAATTGATTTGTATTTATGAATTTATTTTTATTTCAAATTAATTATTATTGAAACATTTAATTTCAGACTGTTCTAAAAGATGTAGAACAATTAATAAATGATAACAGTCATCTTGATTGGACATACGAAAGAAAATTAGAGTTAGAAAGAGAAGTCTTACTATCGTCTAAACCAAATATTTGTCTAGATTCTTTGCCCATAGCTGGTTCTGCATTAGCACTTCAACATCAATTACTAAGTCATCGTAAAATAATATTAAATCCAATTAAAAAAGAGCAATTCAAATTGGATTATAAAAGATTTCATGCAAAAGTAGTCGAATCAAATGACAATGAGTCAAAATCGACGGTTAGTTTGATTTATTTTCAATATTAACTATACTTACATATTTAAATATTATTTTACTAAATATAAATGCATTAGTAAAATCTTTAATTATTTATTTAACTAATTTTAATTTAATTTACCTTTTCAGGACGTACTTAATTTCCATACTGATATAGAAAACTTGGGAAATCTTACTAGTGATCAACTTGAAGAAATTAAATTTGAATTGAATATGCCAGTACAATCCCCTGATGGTACACAAGAAGTACCTCATGAAACAAATCTCAGCCCAAAAGTAAGATAAAAGTTTGAATATATTTTACAGGTATTAACCACAAAAAAGGCTTTATATATGTTTTGAAATTTAAAAATTAAATACGCACTCGCGGCGTAGCTCTTTCAACGTCAAACGTTCAATCAATGTTCCGGACATTTCACTCTTCCTGTAATTTCCAGCCGTTTCTTTAAATATTAATTTATATTGTACCTCTTAAAACCTTTTATTTTATTTTATTTTATTTATTTTCTTAACATTTTATTTTATAGGTGGATCACAAGATTAATGATATTTGTTATTCTGGTACTACAACAAAATTATCAGAAGATTCAAATAAATATTTAGGTAAGTTATTTTTATAATTAAAATTAAATGTATTTAGTGTGAATAAAAAAAGTACTTTATTTTTTTAAATCTCCATGTTTTATAACCGAAAATTTTCTCATGCTAAGTCGACAATTGGCAAATTTTCTATTTTTAAAAAGTTTTAAAGGTTGAATAATTTTTTTAAATAAGACAATAAACATTGTAAATATAAATGTAAATAAAAATTAAGAATAATAATAGTAAATTTTTATAATTGAAAGGATATGAAAATAAATACTTACAATTTAATATACAATCCATTATTACCTTATGCATAATGAATTACAATTTATTCTATTTTTCTAATCACATAATAACAATATTATGTTAATCAAAATTTAATAATTAATTTACATTTTAAGTGATTGTAATCTGAGATTATTGTCGCCCTAATATACGTATAATTAATTTTACAGATATGTTGCAAGTTAACTTGCGTAAAGTAGATCATATAGTCAATCTCCCTAAGTACTCTTATATTGAACCGTCACCTGAGGATCAATCATTAAGAAATCTACTCAGTGATCCGATAAATGAAGATCAGACTGCAGATTTAAAGATATCGCCCATATCAAATCTAATTGAATTGCCACCACTTATTACTGTTTCTCCGGTAATGTCAAATTATTTGACAATAGTTCCTTCAACATCTGTAGTTATGTCAACATTTGAAACAATGCCGATGGATTCAATAAATGATAAATTAAGATCAATTACAATATGCGAAACTGATGAACAATTATTAAATAATGATTAAGTAAATTGTTTGGATGATGAGAAGAACCAAGAATCTTCAGCTATGGATAGTATGAATACACCATCAGACAATGTAATTCCTGAAAATACGACTTCAGCACCAGGTATTAATTTATAAACATAAAAGTTAAATAGTTATAGGCAAGTGTGTATACATAACAAGTATATTAATTAGGATTTATTATTGTACATTTTATTTTTCATTGAGAATTTCTTATAATTTTTGAATGTTGGAAAAACATTCTCTTGTACACGCGCTTGGTTATAAATCAACTTGATTATTACATAGTAATAATACAGTTTTTGAGCAAAAAGTAAGATGTACATATACATCTTACTTTTATATATTATATACTAACTGCCCAGACACAGCTTTGCTCGTGTATTAGTTTCTTTTTTGGCATTTTCGTAGGCCGTGAGTTAGTGTTTAATTTAATTGTATTGATAGTGCTAATATTACGTGGCATTTAATCTAATATGAAGGCATAATATTTACTATATAAAACGGAATTATTTTATTCTCAAAGCGGTTCCGTCTAGGCGATTTTTTTCTAGTTTTACCGTTTTTACCCCCTTAAGACTTGAATTTTCTAGACGTTTTATAGCTTTAAACCTTCCCCTTCAACCTTGGGCAATCCATTAGTGAAAACTGTACTAAAATCCACCGAGTTATTGGTTTAACTATTTAGTCCTTTTCGAGTTATGCACGTACAAATAAAGTAAATTAAGATGAGATATAAAGGAAGTCGCATGGACGACTGCTTTTAAAATGTCAGTAACTGATATACGAGTACAATAAATAATTGCTATTAGAGTTTATAATTAAATATTATGAATAGGTTACTTAATATTTTATTTTACATTTCCCAGTTATATTGGGCATTCTTCATTATATGCTTGATATTTGACTTCATTCTTACCATATAGTTTATATGACTTTAGAGTAAATTATGTCTAATGTCATTGTATAATCTGTTTCAGAAAAACCTACAGATCTCCAACTCCATGACAATGATGTTTTAACTTTGAAACGTTAATCTTTCAACATTCAAGGTTTGTTCCTATTTTTCATGTAAATTGTTAAATGTACTTCTCATAGAACAGGGATGGCAAATAAGATTTTTTCAACGTGTCTATTTATGACCAAATTTTCAGCAGTGTCACTAATTTTTGTAATATTAATTTTTATATTTATTATGTAAATATATATAGTATATTATATTTTTATATGGAAACATGAGAGTTTTTCGAGTGGCATCGAAAATCTCCCGCGCGCCACTTATTTGCCATCCCTGTCATAGAAGTTTTTCTGACTACTTAGATCAAACAATTATTATTAATGTGAAAACTTTAAACAGGAAAACAGTAAGAAAAGTACAAAAATGAATTATTGAAAACAGTCCATATTCATGCATAGTTTTATAATACATTTCTATAACCTTAGTTATTTCATAGCGTCTTACTTTACCATCATAATTTTTTTGACTTTATATAAACCAGAGTTATATTTTTGTTACAATTACCTATAGTTTTTCTTGTTTAATTATACCATTTTTATGAAATTGCGATTTTTTTTAAGCAATTTTCAAATATTTTATGGATTTGTTAATTTTTTTAAATTGTATTTATTCAATTGTTATTTATATTATAAACATAATATAAACTTCATTATCCTATTAAATAATTAAATTGAAACTATATAATTTTTAATGATATAGTAAATATTCAAATTTTATCAAGTTAAATATTTTTAAGTGAACATTTTAGTTTGATCTACAATGAAATAATTATCTATATATATATTATATATATATTATGAATTTTTGTTGTTTAATGTTGAATAGTATATTTTTGATAACCAATCGTATTTGGTTTATAATATTTTCATATATTAGATTTTGAGTGAAGCAAGAAATGTATTCATTTTATTATAATGAAATTAAACAAAAACATTAATTGTTTGTTTCTATCGTCTCGTTTGTGACTAGACGAACTGTTCCCATTTTTTTTTCACGGGAAGTTTCTGGTTAAATATGTTGTATAATTGGTACTTTGAGGTTCAATTTTAAAATTCTCTCAACAGTTTTTTTTAAAAGTTGAAAAAAAACTGATGAAAAACTGACAAAATATTCTAAGTACTGAATTTCAACGAAATCTAATTTTTGTTTTCTCTTTTGCTCAGAATCATTTTTTCTTTAACCAGACTTTTTTTACAACTAAATCCATTCAAAAGGGGAAAAAAAAGCTGTGGTTAAAATATTTTTTATTTAATCATTTTAAGAATATAATGAGCCATTATATAAAACCTATGATTTTGATCAACATATTAAATTTAGCAGTTCAATTTTGAATATTTTTCTACTGGTTTATAATATTAAGAATCAAAGTGCCAATTGAGTAAAATTTAAGGAGATTTAAGACTAATTGATGAGGTTAGGTTAGTAAAACAATTGTGTTGTCGAATTACGTTTTTCAAAATTCATTTTTTTTAATTAAGAATTTTGAATCACATCGATTAGTTAATAATATTTTTTAATTTTTCTATACATGTTTAAATATTATTTTTTAGTATTTTTGTTCATATTTTTTCAGTTCCTAAAACTGTTGTCCGTTGTTTATATAAAAATTATATAATTTATTTGGAATTTTTGTATTTGACACATGACTATATCTAAATTAATTATATAATTTAAGACTGAAATAATTGAATTATTTATCACCAATAGATAATAATTCATAATTGTCATTCTCATGTGTTCTTTATATTTTAAGTCTGTTGCATCAATAAAAGTTAAGTTTGAACAGTATCAGGTTGTTGTTTTCTTTTCACTCAACAGAGTTTAACGATTATTATAATTGTGTGTTTACCAGTGGCGGTTTTCCTGGGGAGGCAAGGGAGATGGCGCCTCCCTTGAAAATTAGAGAGAAAAAGTGGTTAAAATCATAGTAATTATTATTGGTTTTATAATTTCAATTTTTAATTAATTTCATAATAAAAATATACACTTAATTGTGAAAGTGAAATAAATAAATTTGAAGAAATTCTCAATAACGATTTATCGCCTCTACAGTCTACTCATATGGACCTCATGGTGATGTTATATAAATTAAATTATAAATATACTATAGAGTATTATCGCAGATTAGATATCCTCCTTTTATATATATAAAAGGACAGGCCTTTTTTATGTTCCCATTCTGTGACGACGTTATTTAACTTTTTTCCAATTAATTTCCACACAGAGTTGTTCCAAATACCTTTCTGAGTGTCATCATGTCGCCCGATTTTCGAAATTTTGTTTTTAAAGGATTGAAATCGGTAAAAATAATATATAAAAATGAATCGGGTATCCTCATCACGGCTGTGCCGATTTAGCTAATTCATTTATTGTCATGTTTGTTATTGTCAGAAGAAGGATTTTACGTAACAAAAATTAAGAAAATGAACTCCAAGGGGGTTAAAAGAGGTAAAAATGGAAAAAATCCGGAGCCTCTGGAGCTTTGTGGTATTAAATTTGGTCAATAGTTTAGTTTTATGCACAGCACTGCAGGCGGCGCGGTACGCGTTGCAGTATGCATGTTCCGCCGCCATGGCAATGTGAATGTTCCGCCGCCGTGGCCGTGTGGTCGCGTGGCCGCCGTGGTCGCGCGCTGCGGACAGAACTCTGGATACCGCGGTCGCGGTCGTCCGTCCGGAGGTCGTTTAAGACAACGACCGTTAGAAAAAAATTTATTTTCCATGAATTCGTGAATAATTATCATTGGCTGTTCGTTTTTCCAACCGTTTCGGCCGACGCGGGGCTACTGGTTTTCCCTTCCGTTTCAGTCTTCGTCGGTTCGCGCGTATGTCCGGGGTGCTCCGTACGGGTCCGTGTTGCGAGAATTCTATGCCGACCGCCATTGTCTCGTTTCTCGGTTTCAAAATTTCCTTTCGCGACGATGGTAATAGTATTTATCGACGAATAATCGCACGTCTCACGGCGGTCGCGTGGGCGCAACCAAATTATTTCGTCGCTAAAATACTACCGTACCGTCGATATCCGATGTTTAGCGTGTTTTTCGTATCGTATCGCCACCGCCGCGTCCGGCGCGCGATCCATTACCCGAGTGTAATGGCCGTCGCCTCCGGATTATCAACGATTCCGTCGAGGCTCGGACGACGTCAAATCCAAGCCGGCAAAGGCTTCGAGTGTGCGTTTTTTGACGTCGTCGTCGTTTCGTATCGTATCGCCGCCGCCGCCGAGTCCGGCGCGCGATCCATTACGCGAGTGTAATGGCCGTCGCCTCCGGATTTTTAACGATTCCGTCGAGGCTCGGACGACGTCAAATCCAAGCCGGCAAAGGCTTCGAGTGTGCGTTTTTTGACGTCGTCGTCGTTTCGTTTCGTATCGTATCGTATCGCCGCCGCCGTCGTGTCACATTTCTTTGCGACGATTCGCGATCTCTCAGAACCGGCCGGCGACAATGGGTGCATCACGTTCGTTCATTATTGTATTGCGATGCCGTCACAAAGAAGCTTTATCAAGGTAGGGTTTATTATTATAGTAATAATATGATTCGTTTGTATATTATTTACTATTCTGATTGACTTATTTATGTCTCGGTCGTGCCAACGAGGCAACATATTATTATTATTATTATTTAAGTACACGACTATTGCAATTATTATTAGTATATTACACTGAATAATTACTACTATTTTTGACCTATTATTGAAACATTATTACCATGATATTTACCGTATTGTATTATCCGTGTGTAACGTTACATCGTAGACGAAAAAAATAGTAACGGTTTTATTTATTTTTAATTATAATACGCGCGTAATTTACTCGGTGACACAACTAGGCTAAATTGGGCCCTAGTGTCATTTTAATATGATTGCTCTTAATATTTTCTTCGAAATGTGTAAACATAAGAAACTAAGCGTCATATTAAGTCAGT
The DNA here is from genome assembly GCA_948098885.1 of Drepanosiphum platanoidis. Lineage (NCBI taxonomy): Eukaryota > Metazoa > Arthropoda > Insecta > Hemiptera > Aphididae > Drepanosiphum > Drepanosiphum platanoidis. The sequence continues at coordinate 6,045,337 of OX402540.1, forward strand.
ATTGATTTTGAAGTTTGGCTGCAAGTTTCACAGCACTGCGGGCCGACATTTTGAATTTTCCGTTTCAAATAACGCGACGCGCGCGTAGTGTGAATGTTCCGCCGCCGTGTGGCCGCGTGGCCAAGTGGCCTCTGTGATGGAACGACGACGACGTGGTCGCGCGCCGCGCGGCCGGAACTCTGGATACCACGGTTCCGGTCGTCCGTCGGTTATTTCGGTTTAAAAAACGACAGTTACAAAAAAATTTACTTTCCATGTTTCGTCAATAATTCTCATTGGCTTGTTCTTTTTTCAACCGTTTCGGCCGACGCGGGGCTACCCTACAATTTTTACCTTCCGTTTCAGTCGTCGTCGGTCAGCGCTTTCGTTTCGTTCGGCTCCGTGTTTCGAGAACTTTATGCCGACCGCCATTGTCTCGTTTCTCGGTTTCAAAATTTCCTTTCGCGACGATGGTAATAGTTATTTTATCGACGATAATCGCACGTCTCACGACGGTCGCGTGGGCATAACCAAATTATTCGTCGCTTAAATACTACCGTACCGTCGATATCCGATGTTTAGCGTGTTTTTCGTATCGCCGCCGCCGCCGCGTCCGGCGCGCGATCCATTACCCGAGTGTAATGGTCGTCGTCTCCGGATTTTCAACGATTCCGTAGAGGCTCGGACGACGTCTATCCAAGCCGGTAAAGGCTTCGAGTGTGCGTTTTTTGACGTCGTCGTCGTTTCGTTTCGTATCGTATTCGCCGTCGCCGTCGCGTCACATTCGCGATCTCTCAAAACGGGCCGGCCACAATGGGTGCATCACGTTTGTTCAGTATTGTATTGCGATGCCGTCTCAAAGAAGTTTGATTCGAGGTAGGGTTTATTATTATAGTAATAATATGATTCGTTTGTATATTATGTATTATTCTGATTGCGTCGAACAGCCGACTTATTTATGTCTCGGTCGTGCCAACGAGGCGACACATTATTATTATTATTTAAGTACACGATTATTGAAATACTATTAGTACATTACACTGAATAATTACTATTCTATTTACCTATTATTGAAACATTATCATTATGATATTTACCGTATTGTATTATCCGTGTGTAACGTTACATCGTAGACGAAAAAAATAGTTAAGATTTATTTATTTTTTTAATTGTAATATGCGCTTATAATCAGTGGAATAACTAGGCTAAATTAGGCCCCAGTGTCATTTTGAAGGAAGGGCCCTATAATTTATGTTTTTACAATAATATACATTTAATTATAAAATTCAACTTGGAATAGTGTCCATTCATAAACTATTGAGTATCAATCAAGTCTTTTTCAGATGAAAAACAATAATATCTGGTCTAAGGTGTCCATATAATAAAATACATCTTTTAATAATATGATTGCTCTTAATATTTTTGTTCGGAAAATAATGAAAAACCCGCGACGTAACAATATCGCTCGGTACCGTTATTCAATAACGGGACCTAATTTACCGTTACGTCGCGGGAGATACGACGGCGCATAAAAGGGGCCCGGGACGGAGCTTCGTGGACGAGTGTTCGGGTGACCGCCGCCGAAGCTCTGTCCGTTTGTGCCGTGTTTTGGAGCTGTCCGTAGACCAGGGCGAAGCTCTGGCCAGTTGTTGTATTATTCGAGGCGCCCAACGTCGGGACAATCTACGTCGGATACTGGTTCTTATTATTATTTGGATTATTATTATTATTATTCTATATTGATGATTATTATACGCATAGAGAAAAAGGCACGGTGTATTGAATTCACAGGTCATATATTAAATCAAGGGGCTAACCGCCAAGTACTGTAGGAGCCCTTTGGTTGAACAATTTTCTTCAATATGTATTCTGTCGGTTGGATAATTATTATGCATATGAAAACTTAATAATGAGAAGTAAAACATACTTAATCACCAATATAAAAAGTACTTATATATTAATTTACTATTCATTTACTATTCAATATAACCAAATATATAATTAGTAATTACATTATACTTTTTATAGTTTACTAATAATGCTATCTTACTCAGCCTATATTTATTTAATCCAGACTTGCACTTTGCACTTAACTAAAAATTGATGGTTAGTAGGTAATATAAACATATAATCTACTATAAATCAATACTATTTTATATAGAAAAAAAAAAAAATTGTCATAAGTAAATAGAAACTCATAAATGAATAAAAAATATAATAATTTAATATATTAAGTATTTAACTTAATTAAAAACAATCTAGTGTATTCAAAATTAACAATGTATGAAAAATACATATGTAATTAAATAAAAACTTGGCCTGAAGTATAAGTTTTGGTGTGTAATATACTGTAACACACAGTTTCGATTTCAATAATTATTGTTTTATTATGTATTTATTTTACATTTTTAATTGTGTATATATTAGCCAGTTGTATTTAATATATATTTACACGGAGCAGCTGAATTCTTTAGAGACTGATCATTTTATGTATTAGTTGCTTCTGCTGATGTTTTGCATTTTGTTTCATGCCCTTATAAACATCACACAATCAGTGGAATAACAGATAGTTTATTGATAGGCACAAATCTTTTGATTTAATGTGGCAAAGTAGTGAGTTCAAATTTAAATGGAAATAATTTTTTTACCGATTTTAAAATTGATAAAAACAATGTCTGTGTGTGTTTTGAAACTATGTATTCACAATAATTGTTTGTTTTAATGCAAAATAAAGCTAAATATTGTGATCTTGAAAAACAAAAAAAAACCATAATAATTGACTGAGTCCATCTGTGACGGATATTTATTTGTTATTTCATGATGTCCATTGTTGTTGTCAAAAAAGGTGGTAAATAAATTTATACCGATTATTTGAAAATATCATATACTTTTACATTGGTTGAAATACAGGAAACTAGGTTTTAGATTGAACGCAAAACATAATAAATTCGACATTTTACAAATTCAACTCAATGGAAAAGAGATATTTTATTTTTCAATCATATGTACAAAAAACGTTTATCAAATGGATTACAATTTTATCATTTATTTAGATATAAAATGCAATTTCAACTGCGGGTTTGAAAAAAAAAAATTCGAAACATTTAAAAACTTAATGAACACAGAAAAACCCGATGGAATGTTTATTTTAATTTTTAATTGAATACTCTTCGTATTTAATATGGCAGTTGTTATTATTGCGTCGGATTGTTAAATCTGTGGTCTGCTTGACTAACATAAAATTTTAGTCTTCTTCCGATGTCAATGCCACTGTACTCGGAAAGAAGTGTATCTGAAAATCGATTGTAAAAGAAAGTAATTAACGCTTGTATATTTTTTTATTTGTCTTTATCAATTATTTACCAAAAACAACTTCACAGATGTTTAGCTCGTAAAAGTTCCGACTGATGTCAGCTCTTCGTGTATTGCAATATGAATAGGTCTTTAAGAACTCATCGTCAAATATCTTTCCCATTATGTTTTTGATTGAAGTTGTCAACGAACCACTTTTTAATTTAGCCAATTTTCTGATCTAAAATAACAAACGGAATTGAAATTACGTGTTGACGCAATTCGTCGCGAGACGAAAAAAAAAAAAATTCAATGTGATCTATGCACAAAAATATAATATAATATAATAATATATCGCGTATACTCGACAAAAGTGAAATTATAAAAACGCGAATTAATAAATTCGGAACGAAACGTAATCCAATCCAAAGCGGCAGAGAGCATTTAAAGATTAATAATTGATTGTTTTGTGTAAATACTACCTAACCGTGCGAATAATATCAATGGTACTGGTATTATACTAGTTTATCTCACGTCTGCCAATGAAAACGTGTCGTCATTGCGCGTGATTTTTTTTTTTAATCCCAAATAAATAATAAACCGCAGTAACTGTCTGAATATAACGAAGTTGGTTGAAGAGAATAATATTAATTGCTCAAATTTATTTACCATAAAAAAAAAAAAAAACTAACATTTCGACGGATAAAAAAACTCGGTATGTTTGTGCGTCCACGCGTATTAATTAAGTAATATCCTTAAGAAGTGGAGCGAAAAAATGACGGATGTCGCTTATTTTCGTAAACGGTGTATATATTTTAGAAATAAAATCATTACAAGACTAAATTCACGATAACATAAATACCGGCCGACTCGGATTCTCTTAACACAACGCCAACAATACAGTGTGGTAATTGGTTTTTATTATTTTAATTTTTAATCGTTCCACGAAAATCATTCGTAATCGATAATAATAATTGTGTGCGTACGTCAACGCGCGTGTAAATATAGAGCAGCTTCGACGTGTGTCGATCCCGACAGCACACATAAATTCAATCAGAGATATAATATTTTTACGAGCGGATGCTATCAGGTCGTGAACTCTCAATTTCTTACAATTGTATCGACAACAAAACACATAAACGAACAGATAATAAAGCCGATAAAAACGCGATGCCAATTATTTAGTACACCAATGATCTTATAAAAAAAAAAAATTATTTACCAAGATTTTCTGGTACGTTTTATCGGTTTGGATTTGAGATTCGACCATGCACAGATCGACGTAATTTGTTAACGGGTATAGACCGTTCAGAAATTCGTAGTAATCTTGCATAGTGAAAGTATCTTTGTCATCACCGTTCCTATAAAATTCAACAGAAACAATTATAATTAACAACAGCGACGACAAATTATTAGAATATAATTTTTATTCATACACGACGTGTGTACCCGAATGGCGATACTCGATCGCCAAGTATGTTTTCCGCGACTTAATTTTGTACGACTTACAAGTAAATAGCAGGCGATGTCTAATTTAACACCGAATAACTAGGTACAATTATTTGCGAATTTATGTTAACAATACGGCCGTTGTCGGGTGTCAGTTAACGAGTAACTAATAGGTCTAAATGTATTTCATTGTTAGAAAGTCATACAAATTCCAAAATATTTTTTTTAATTTCTCCGCCGACATTTTATACGTCCGGGTGATTAGCGTCGTGAAATAGTATTAAAAAAAAATTAAGCTAATTTAAAAAACGTCTCTGCAGGTACACCCAAAACGGTGTACATTAATTGTATACATATAAATAATTATCAAAACGAAAAAACGATAATGTACGCCGTCGACAGTTTAAAATTAAAACGACATTCTTGCTTTTCGCGTAAAAACGATTGTCAAACGGCCGTGTTAATGATTGGAAAAATAATAATAATAATAAAAGAAAAAGATTAGTTTAATATAAACTACGGAAAAAAAAAAAAAACCGTGTCGAGCGGGAAGGTTTCGTTTGCGGTTGGATAAAAATATAGTTTTTTTTTGCTCTAAAATGGAAACTTTGGACAAATAATAACAAAAGAAATAATTTATTATGAAAATACATTTTAAGAAATCCCAGCGACGGCGCACAAAGGCATAACGGTACGATAACGCGGTTATCAAAGACTGCGTGCGAGTCGATTAAAACGACCGAGTTGGCCGAGTAGCACACGTTGTGTTGGCACACGAGCAATAAAGTACAACGTGAATAATAAATTGTCCCGCGAGTTGGGACGGAAACGTTCGCCCGACTCGTTTGGAGAAGTAAATAAAAAAAATGTGGAAATCAATTGATTTCCGCAAACATAAATATTGTAAAACGTTAATCGATCGTTAGATTATAGGTTTTTCAGAAAAAAAAAAAAAATTAATAATAAATAAATCGAGTATATATTGACGGACGTGTCGTTAGTATATTAATATTATTAATCGACCGATGTGTAACAGGTGTGTATGCACCTAAAATTCATACGGTTTTCGTTGAAAATCAGTCGGCGACGACCGATATAATCACCGGCGTACGCGATGTCGGACGAAAAATTTCAAATTTAAACGATCGTTTTTTTTTTTTTTTTCTCACTGTTCGGATGAGAAAAATTCCGGAAATGAGCGCGGCGTCACCTAAAACCCCACCGAGTAGTTACGATCGGACAAAACGGTAATATACTTACTGGTCCATGGCTGTACAAGGCGACTTGGAAAAGTTTTCGCTTCGAGACCGATTTGAAAAATGCTGCGTGACCGGCGTGCTGGCTGACTGGCTGTGACTGTCTCGCGAGAGCTGCGCGGCGCGTACTTGTACTCACCTCTACCGCGGCGGCGGCGGCGGCGGAGGCAGCGCGGCGACGCGATCATTTCGGCTCGCGCGTCATGGAATAAACGATTTTCCGTTGTCGCTCGCGCGCTCACGGTTCGCGGGGGATGGACGGGCGGTGCCGCCGACGGTGGTGGTGCCGATGCAGCGCGCACGACGACGACGGCGACGGCGACGGCGGTGTCCGCGCGGCGCCACGCACCACCGTCGGCCGCGTGAGCCGGGACGCGGGGGGACCCGCGCGCGGATCGTCCTACCCTCGCTCTCGCGCGTCCCTCCGACCCCGCCACTCTTTCGCGTGTTGTTCTACCCCGCGGCTCCAGCGGTGACGACAACGGTTAAACACAACACCGCGTTTCACCTGGTTCCAATGTGTATCTATAATATTATTATATCCGCGGGACGAGAGGGGCGCGTGCCGGCTGGGTTTCGGCGGCCGAAAACTCGTGCCGCCGCCGCCGCATTATTGTAATACCCTACGGTCGCGTTGTCGGCGTGCGGGCCTCGTGAAACTGCAGTCGCGGGGGTAAATTTAGACGTTCGCGTAAACGGAACGTTAGAAGGGGGACGCGAATTTACTTTGGAAAAAGAAAACCGGCTACTCGTCTGTCTCTCGTCAATCAGTATTATTTCAACGTCGATTGATTAGAGATATTTGCCACGCGTTTCGTATGGAAAACAGACGAAAAATACAACGTCATTAATATTTATCATTTAGGTACACACACACACACACACACACACACACACACACATATATATATAAGCTGGATATCGCATTGAATTTGCTTTTCATTCGAAAAATACCTAGTCGTCGATGTTTGATAACTTTTTTTTAATTTAACTACACAAAATATTTTATAGTAATTGAAAAAAAGGGCTTAATTACTCACGAGTATATCGTATTCGTAAATATTATAAATATACTTTTTGTATTTAGTTATTTTACACGTGTATCGAATATGACGCGAGCATTAATAAAGATTGGACGAGTCAAAATAGGGATCCGCTATTCGGGGGTTTTCTTTTTTTATTACTCGTTAATTATTATTCGATCTCCGTAATACGAACGATACTTGCGTTTAATAAGACTCGGTGTGCGTTTTTTACGCGTCTCCGTTTATTTTGGAATCAATAATAATAAAAAACTAAGATTGAAATCCATCGGGATTCGAACGCCGCTCGCGCCGCCGGCTAATGAAAACATCCGGTTTCCACTCGACACCCTCGACCAACCTTTTAGGAGCCCCGCGGTATAAGCATCAAATATCCGCGATGGCTCACTGTTGGATCGCATACACAGAGAAATACGCTGTTCCGCATGGCGCACATATGGTCTGTATAAAAATCGTTTTCCCTTCGGTGATATATTTTTGGATTTTATTTTCGGCTCCGGCTAGCGGTCGACTTTGTCGGGCTTGTTCGTTGTCCCGATTAACGTGTTAAGTGTAAAACGGAGAAACGGTCTCGGCGTTTGTATGCACCCTTGACCGCATACGGGTAGCCACAATAGACCGACGACGACGGCGGCGGCGGCGGCGGGTTAATCTGTGACATCACCCGGCCGCCGGTCTTGCTCGCCGCGAGGGTGTTCGCGAAGACCAAGGATTTGTGTACGGGACGAAAAACGCGCCATTCGACCGGCGGCTCCTACTTCACAATGGTCGCGAACGAGGGCGACGTAGACAAGGGCGGGCGACATGTGCTATGTTGAAGTAGCGTCGCCCGCAATCTTTGCGCGGCCGGCACTCGTTTTTAATTTAGCCCGAGCACGGGCACGAATCGATATTCAGGTATATCGGGTGTCATAAACGTCGACTTTTCGATTCGAGTACGGAGAAAATACGAAAAGAAAAATATCCACTCTGACGATAGATAATATCTTTATTATACCGGTGCCGCATGTTGTTGCTGTAAATGGCTTCCGCTATTGGTTAAATTCGAATCCAACGCATAGGCGAAAATAGGGTATGAGATTTGTGTGGGGAGGGGGGGGGGCTAGTAAAGCCCTAGCTACTCAATAGAGCAATTTTGTGGAAGTAATAAACTATTAAAAAAATTCCCTCGGTTCCTAGTATATATATTTATATACTAAATATTACAATAAAACTTACTACACATTTTTTTCTCATGTACTATTTCATCTACATTTAATAGTGTTATGTTAAAATTATATTTATAATATATATTTTAGAGCCCAAACACGAAAACGAATGCTTGATATGATATTCCACTTGCGAGTTGTTCGATTGCCGTAACACCGCGATTAGTTTTTTTCAATTTAATTTTTACCGACGACGACGGTAAATTTGTTGGTTATACTATTTTATTACAAAAAACCGTTTCACTCTGCAACATAAACTATTAGAAAATGTAATTAGTTTTTAAAAAAATTGGGGGGGATTTCGGGGAGGCTATTGAAATTGTTAATGGGGCTCTCCTTATTTGCACCTATGGACCACACAGGACCGAGCAAAACCATAATATGTTGAAATAACAATTTTTTTTGTTATAATGTTCAATACAAATAATACGATTCAAAATATAAATTGTTAAAACCTATATACAGCATGTAGTACGCAATGATTCAACACAATACCGTTTTATTATTTGAAGTAGAAATCTGAAATAGTAATATTTGTAAATTATGAGTTTTTTTTCAAATTAATACCGTTCACAAAGCGATATCAATTTAAATTTAAACGCCGTTCTTATAGTATGATAATTCTTCGTACTATTTACTTAAAAATTAAAAACTATATGAAAAGCCTTCAATGAATACTACAAATACAATTGGTAGTTAAAAAACTTGTATAAAAAATTATAGAATTCCAAAATTTATACTATTTTATCTATACGTCTTAGACGTTCGCCCTAATGTCTTATCGAGCGTCAGTTAAAATAAAAATGAAAAACGCTCTAATGATACGCATACTTGAGACGGTAAATTAAACATTAAAAAAGTATTAATAAAATATTTTTTTGTTACAAATGGGAATTACTGAAATATTTCATAGCCATTTAGCTATAATAGGTAGGTGGTTCAAACGCGACTGTACCAACGGACAGAAAATTGTCGATTACAATAAATAATGAATTGTTTGAAAATCCGAGCACGGAAATGTATTTATTTAATTACAAAATAACAGAAAATAGAATTTAGAGGATATTTTCTTACCACTTTAATATAATATACTTAACGGCGCCATTCGTTCGCGTTTAGTGATAATTCTTGTTTTTTCGTCTTAGATGTTTCAAAGTAAATTAATTAATAATCACAATACAAAATATATTGTGAGAATTTTATAAAATATTGTCAACCGGTCACTTTCATATTATACTCGACTTTAAAGTACACGAAATGCAATGATTGATTAAATAAGTAGACACACACGACTTACTTATCGTTAATACATACATAACTTACAGATTTATGATTCTCGGATCAAACTTGAAAATTATTATTTAAATTTTACAAAACCATTATAATTCAAAGAAGTGAAAATATTTTTCATGTGAGCCTGTAGACTCAAATCGTTGATTGATGTAATCAAATTAATTATAATTATATAGTTATTCGACTCTATTATATTAAAGAGTTTTGATATTAAAATTGTTTAACGTCACATAGGTAATTATTAATTAAAATAATAATATGAAACAATGTAAGAGTACCTAATATTTTTCTTATATACGGTATACAAAAAAAAAACTAATAATTTGGTATGAAATAAATAAAATAATGCTCTCGATTGGTTATCGAGTATAGCCGATATAGGTTTTCGTAATTTTATTATATCGATGGATTTAAACACCTACATATTATACTTGAGTTAAAATTAAGATACAGTTTATCTAACTGTTTAACAATGGTTTTAAAACTAGTTATTTTGGTCTCTCTTGTTTATCGAACAATTGTGATATTGTTACGAATAGGAAAAATAATTCTATAGTTCTATACTAAGATAATATCTAGAATTGCGTATTTGACTAGAAAAAGCACTATGGAACGTTTTTGGAAAACGCCAAAAATAATTCTTTGTTGTTTTCTATTCCTTTGTGTAAAAATTTAAATTTTCTAGGCCGTCACCAACACGAATTCTTTTCAAACAATCAAACATCACGTAAAAATACATGCTGTTCTCCGTGCGTGCGTCATTCGTATATAGATAATCAAACATTTCCATCAAACTTCTTCAGACAATTCTTTATTGTTAGTGAGCTTATTTTACTGTGACGTATTTACACAGTGTTTATTATGCAGCCTATATAGACACGCTTTCAATACTATTATTTGGTAATATATGCATACATATATATATATGTATATACGAGAATATAAAGACGAAAAAACTAAATTTGGTCTATTTATAAAGTTATATTTACCTATTGATTACCATAATATATTATTATTTTCCATAATACTTTACACAATGAGATAAGTTTTATTTATAAATGGGTCATCTTGTGCGTAAGATGATTGGAAAACAACAAAAAAATCATTTCCATAGCTATCCAAATTCTATTTTGAATACAATAATTATCTTTATCTTTTATATACACTTCAAAACGCATGTAGTGAGCATTATTATAATATTGTGTTATTTATATTCAACCGAACGCTGTAGTAGGGTCGTGGCAATTGTCAAGTATCAAGAGGGGTGTGAGAAGGGCGCGAGTATAAATAGTACACTCCAACTACTCCAAGCATGGATATCATATGCGGGGCGCCAAAACGCATTCGTTGTCAGGGTCTTGTTTAGGTACTTAGAAAAACCATACGAATCCAATGTACACAACGCTACACAACTAAATTTAATAATATCAGACTGCTATAGATCGTCAAACAAATTTAAAACCATTGAAAAGTTTTGGTTTCGGACGTTTTAGTATTTTATTTGATTTTACAAATTTTTAATTACAATTTTCATCAAATCGAATTTCCTATGATTCTATGAACAATAACAAATGTCTAAACATTTATTTACACATAACCGTAGTTTGTTAAAATGTTACTTTTACCGCGCAAGTTTGTTCAGTACAAATATTTTAATGTCGTTACGTTTATAGTACGGGGGCGGACTGAGCCGGCGGACGGGAGGGCGATCGCCCCCTGGGCCGTTAAGGTTTTTTGGGCTCTCGAACGTGTGTGAGCGTGTATATATATCATACATTGATACATCTGAAATATTTATAACATTGTCATAATTGAGTAGGTACCCATATATACATTAAACTAATCGTATTAGCCAACTCAACATATATACAGCTAACAATTGTATGAGCTCCATGTAGGTACTTAATATTATCTGTAGCGTGCGCATTGCATGTGTTCTCTACGAAAAGTATAATTTTATCATTTTTACCTGTTGTTGTAGCCTCATTAGATTATATAACAGATTTCCCCCGATACATCCGATATACCTATTGTTGCGCACCCGTTTTGATATTATTATCTCTATAATATTATATTACAGCACTGATAGACGGCACATACGAACTCATAATTGGGCAAATGAAATCCACAAAAAATATCACCACCGTGTCGATATTTTCATAAGTTTCGTTGGAATGTTTGGTCCGAGTTCCCTGCTGTATTAGTTAATTAACTGCGTCGTGAAAGTTTACCCACAGTGAGTTATATATGTGATACGTCGAAATCATAGTTATTCTAATGTGTTGTTTTCTAATTTTTGTCATAAAATTATTAATATACTGAAACCGGTACCAGGGAACATTTTTATACCTGCCTACTAATTTCCATAACGAATATAAAATAATATATATACGCCGTATTTTAAGTGGAAAATCAACTATAGGCATAATATTTCATGTGTGTGTGAGTGCCATAACGGTAAAATACCAAAAAAAAGAAAGGAAATCGAATAGTTTTACCGGTTTTTTACCGTATACAATTTACATACGAATTAGTAAATGTTTTGTATTTTAATGCACTCGATGATTCTCACGTTAATAAATTACAAATAATGTGATTATAGGCCTTCTCAATAAATTATAGAATGTTAAAATGTGTTTTCCTGTGAGAGTCGTGACCGTCTAATCCGGTTTTTTCTCATCAACGGATAATCTAGTATAAATACTAGTACGAGTATCTATTCGTTTAATGTGGACTGACCACGAAAAACGCTCTATACATTATATTATAAGACGTCGTACAATATGAATTGTGTGCATTAAGCGAGCGGGAGACAACTCTCTCTGGTCATTCGATACTTGTATTGAACACTAGGTGGTGCATATACATTTCGGAGTAGTTTTATATTACAGTCCATTATTTACCATTATTAACTATATGTGCATTCATGGCCATCTTAATAATACAGAATTACGTCCCCAACACGGACACGTGGAGAACTGTGTAAAACTTATTCAATACGACCGATTATCCAAAAGAGAGATGCATACCTATTTTTATTCACCGGGAAAACAAGGATGTAAAAAAATATAGTCGACTAGAAAAATATGAAAACACTAAAATAATATTATGCAATAGGCCTGTTGCTAAAAAATCGTACGACTCTAAATGTCAAGAGTTTTTAAAATGTGAAAATAAACATAGAAATTAAAATAATCACGTCAATAAGGCAACAACCATTTGCATAATTTATGCATACATTTTTAATAATTTCACTGAAAAATATTGTCAAATTAATTGTAAAAAATGGTCATTAACGTTGTTTACTGGGGATATTATTATCGTTATATTTTATTGTTCGCAATTGACCGTAACATATTTATGATAAACTGGAAAATGTAAATAACACTCTCATCTTTGATATTAAAAAAAAACAAAACAAATAACAATAATAAAAATAATTTACATTATAATCTCGCGAAGTTTTAAAAATCTAGCGTTTTAAAAATTCTATTAATTAATAGAACAATAAAAAAAATCAACACGAAAAATTATATAATAAATTAATTAACTATTTATTATTGTTAAAATCATCGAACGACCAGTATAATGAACATTTTTTTAAATTGAAATTGCAATTTCCGTCTTAAAGGTTGATAGTGTTGTTCGATAAGTATTTCAAAAACATTTTTGAATTGATCAATAGTAATAATACTTTCGAGAGGAAAGAGCGCGCGACAACGATCGTACTATTCGTACTTGTATTTTATACGCGAGTGTACACATGCGGGCAACAATAACGGCACTAGGTTTGTCCTTTGCGATCAATCCAATGTAATACTCTAACAAATGCTCATTTACTGCGTACACGTATAATACAATGATATACAAATCGAATATGATTCACATAACAATAGCCTCGTAATAAACGACGGCTGAAAGTAACCTATAAACTCTCCGAGTACAAACCTCATAATATAATATACCGACTGATTTACCAGGCTTTTGAATTCTAAAAACTTTCTGTGAACTCGAATATTTCAGAACGACGCGCGACGTCCAAATAAATAAAAACATTAATTTATTTCGAATTTCTTTGTCTTCTACCGAATATAATTTGACAATAATACATATAATATGTAGTTTATAGAATAATATTGTAGTTGTTGGGAATTTATAAACATATTTTTATTTTATTTTTTGACAGGGCTCAATGATTTATTTTTATTCGTGGCGCTAATTTTGACTCAGCACTGAGTCAGGAGATTCGTTTTCCGAAAATTTGTCATTGCCGATAAATAATAATAATTAATAACCACCGTATAACAGGTAGACCGTAGAGACATTCTCACGGTCGGGAGTGACCGGTATCATATTTTCCCAACCTTTCTTTTTCTTTTTTTTTCCACATTGGTTTGATTTATTTTCCACCAACACAGAAGAAAATACATCAATGTTGAAATGTTCAATTATTTAAAAATACCCTAAATACTTAACATTTATAATAAATAACATACCCCCATGGCGTGGAACATAAAAATTTAATTGCTTGTATTACAATATCACTCGACCCCCTTTGGAAAAGTCGAGAGCATCCGCCGCTATAGAAGTTATTGATTAATCACGCTTCGTATCTCCCGACGATAATAATTTATTGTATTAATATCTCGATTCGCGGCGTTTGAATTTCAATTTACGCGACGGAAAGGTGAATCTTTTCACGGTTCGTACGATTGGTATCCAATTTAAAATCGCACGGCCTTTTTATATTTCGCTTATACAATCGCTACGTACGAACCCCGTATTGAGTACCTACTCACCAGACGTATTCAATCAAACTGTGTGTAAAACAATTAACACGGTACTATTCGACAGACTATAGACGAATGCAAGTGCGTTTTATTACTCGTACAAACGTGTTTCTATAAAATATACGGCGAGTAGAATATACCTATTTAATGTTTATTATTGCTTAATTATTCATAATTGAACATTTTTTTTTTTTGAAAAACGTATATGCGGTATATATTAGCGATATATATGTATTATAGGTATTGGGTACGAGAAAATGAGCATACAACTAATATTTTTATAAACTGTAATTGGAAATTAACTTTTTCTTTAATAATTTTATCGGCCACTGAAATAAATAGGGTAATTAATTGAGTTTTATTTTTATTTATAACGAAAAGTACACCTTTTAAACATTGTTAGCTATTCAAGACTGTCAAATTTGTCGTAATTTTTATTAATATTTTTACTCTTAAAATAAATATGATATAATTTATTGATGATATTATTTACACGTAGAAACTAACGGCAATTAATAGCAGTATAGCAGTACTACACATATTATTATCAAAGTTTATTGTGAACAATTTTTTTTTCTCTTTTACCCATTATTTGTATTTATACGAGTAGTAAAAACAGAGTAACGAGAAAAGACTCCGTTGATTTGTTTGCATTCGTTTTTTTTTTGTTTGACGACGTTCCTCCCCGAGAAATTGAACTATAGTCGTACTTGTGTACTTACATCACGGAATGGTTATTTTTCGTTGTGCCTTTTTTTCCCTAGTCAGTGGGGGACTTTCCCCTCCCCCCCCCCCCCGAATACCCTCGGATAGACACACGACCGAGATCGAATTTCGAGCGCGATACGGGTCACTCGTGGTGTATTTACAATGGCAGGCCCTCGGCGCGGTATCTAATAAAATACAAATATTCATCGCCCATACGCGGGCGGACAAAGGATGGGGCAGGGGGGTCCACTGCAGTTTGCTCGGAATGCGTGTGTGCTGCGTGCATGCATTCGGCGCCGGAGAACGTGCATTTCGACACATGTATCCGGCGCATTGTCTATTATATTACTAAATCGGAGTGGGCGAAGAGAGCTCCTCGGGGGGGGGGGCAGGGGGGGTAAAATATTCGGCTGGCCGTTTCGCTCTGGCCGCGGAGGGTGTGAAGGGGGGGGGGGGTAACGTTTCTATCGGCGAGGGCACACACATGCACGAAATTCCGAAACGATTTTCGATCGCGTTTGCGACGACGGCAATGCAACGTGCACGCGCCCAAAGAAAACCACGGCCGAGAACGACGAGGGGGACGGGACGAGGGTGGCCGAGGAAACGACAAGTATCGACCCCTCGTAAATCGTCGTGGACGACCCGCCGCTGCAGCTGCTGCGCACGAGTACGGGGCAGCTGCATCGGGTCCGTCGGAGCCATCGGCGGCGGGGCCCTCGGTTCAGAGGTCGCGCCGTGTAACAATGTTATTGTTGTTGTTTTCGGAAGGCGCGCATATCTTTGGCGCCATCTACCGGCGAGAATCCGCCGCCGCTGCCGCCGAGCGGTTCGTATTTAGTGCGTGTTGCGCCGTGCCCGATGAGAGGGGGGGGGGCAGCCGGGGCTGTAGCCCTGGGGCCCGGGGTCTGCCCAAGTCCACTACGTCTTGGTCACGGTGTTGAGCTATTTATGGACCACCGGCATGAATCGTGCTAATAACCTTACCCATTTTATAGTAGCGTAATATGCTGTATAGTTATAACAAGACAAGACAATTCTTGCATAATATTTTAATTCATAATTTTATAATATTTTTTCATTACCTCTTCGGCATACACATTGGGACGACACTGAATGTTAGTGGTAAGTTTGATACCTCGTGTAAGAGGGGCCCGGATAAGTTTGTCCCTGGGGCCCTTGATTTCTCTCCACGGCCCTGCGCATAATCTCTAAAAAAAAAAAATAATCGAATTATCAAATGATTATAGTAGTCTAATGGTTTTCAATTGATCTTTCAATTCAATCTTTCATTCAAATGGATCTGAATCGATTATTTTAATAATCGTACGATTCGATTATTTTAATAATCGATCTGAATCGATTATTTTAATAATCGTGCGATTCGATTATTTTAATAATCGATCTGAATCGATTATTTTAATAATCGTACGATTCGATTAATTTTCACCGAATATTCGTAATATAATTTTCTAGAGATAGTGTATAAATTTAAAACTGTTTGGAATATTTTTGCGTTGTTCAGAAATATTTGAAATTATTGAGTACTAATAGTTGTTTTTTTTTTTTTTTTGTGTAAAATAATTCCCTACCTATCTTAAAATACTCATCATTCTTACCAGTATTATTTAACAACCCATTTTTTTTTTTATTTTAATTTAATATTTTACCGTCATTGCCGTCAATTTCTAGATATATGTATAGAGATACACACACACACACCCGAGAATCGAGACCTTTCACGCCGACGACGTGTCTAAAAAAAATTCGAAAATAAACTCGTAACTCGATGCGACTTACATATGTACTTTCATAATCGAAACGCGTTTAAATCTAGTGCGTCGCTCGGTTAGATAAGTAAATGAGAAAAGAACGATAGAAAAATGAAAAAAAAGCGTACGCGCGTACACGCCTCCACACCACGCACAATAGCGAACGAGCGTGCGAAATCTAATGCTCTTCCACGGTGGAGGTTGCGCGTACACTATTCCGAGCGGGTAAGCAAATCTCTTGGATTGGAGTCGAAATAGAAACGGTTCGATTTTCGCTCCACGATGGAGGTTCGCATTGCCTTTGTTGGCCGGCCGCCTCCGCGGGGACAACGGCCGGACGGGCTGTGCATCGGGTCGGGGGGGACGGGCGCGTGGGTGGTGACCGTCTCGTCGGTTTTTACTTGTTGCGCGTACCCCGGCACGACGACGGGCGGCGGAGCGACACTTGTCCCCGCCGCCGCCGCCG
Organism: Drepanosiphum platanoidis; assembly: GCA_948098885.1. Lineage (NCBI taxonomy): Eukaryota > Metazoa > Arthropoda > Insecta > Hemiptera > Aphididae > Drepanosiphum > Drepanosiphum platanoidis. Next base: position 6,062,592 of record OX402540.1, read on the forward strand.
CCGACAGAACGCCGAAAACATCGCGCGACGAGGCCCGACGCGGCCCGACGTTGATAACAACGTAACCTGTGCAATTCGTGTGCGTCCGTGTGCGCGCGTGTGTGTGTGTATTTGCGTGCGTGCGCGCTTGTGTGTGTTTTCGTGCGCGTGCGAATGCGCTTGTGTCACTGCTGCCGTTTGCGCGTAACCTCGTTCGCTCTCCGTGCACCGTGACGTGATCGTCGTTGTCGTTTTTGTTCTTTTGTTTTTCGCCAGCCCACGACGACGGCGCGATTGTTGTCTTCGTCGTTATCGCGAAAGCGCCGATTATTCGCCGGTTGATAACGTCCCGTCTCGCGTCCGCCCGACCGAGCGGCCTTCGCGAATTGCAGTCGCCGCCGCCGCCGCCGCCGCTTTGTCACGTGTTTTGCAGTCCGCCATGGCACTTCAACAGGTAATAATGATACAATCTCTGTCGGCGATTCGGTTTTTTTGTTTTTGAAGACCCCGCGGGAGGGGAAGGGGGGGCTATTATTATATTGGTGCGAAAAATATTGGCAATGTTGATTGTGTTCGCGTACGTGTGTGTGTGTGTCGTCGCACCTCGTGGCCGCCGGGGAAGTCATTTTTAATTTTCCTCTCTCGTGCGTTTTTCGCCGTGCGACGACGGAAACGGCGGCGGCCAGCGCGCACACTCGGACGCTCTAAATAATATTAATCGCGAGCCATCCGGTCGCGTTCGAACCGGCGCGGGGGGGCTATGTATTGAGAGCGCTCGGCGCCGCGCATAGCGTGTTACACCGGCTCGTTTTAATTTTCTATACGATTCAAAGCACACGGGCTCTACACAGAAACCTTTCGGATTTTCACTCTCGATTTCTATTGCTGCGAAATCGTTAACGTGTTCCGCCGCAACACACCGCCATTTATTTATTTATTTAAAATCATCATTAATTACAATAAAAATTTGTAATAACAATAGTATGATTTGAGAGTGTTATCATGTTATCACAAGATAAAAAAAAAAAACAATAATAAATGTACAATAATTATTAAAGAACTATGTGTACAGTACTATTAATTATTATAGAATCTAAAAAGAAACTAGAGAAAACAATTATTTATATATTTTAAATTAAAAAAGAAATATTAATTAGAATTTTCAAACATATTTACAATTTGAGATCAAGTATATAATAATAATAATAATAATAATAATAAATTAATATTTATTAATTTATTATTATTTACTTATATTATGTTGATTAAAAAAAAAAACATCTCAATTCCAATAACAAAGTTTGTTTGTTGTTTTTATTTGGAATCAACAAGAGTTAATTGTTGGTTTGATAACAGATTTTAGAGTCTGTTTTATAATGTGGACAGGGATTGTGAGAGGGAAGTGGTTTCCCGTCGTCTTTTGCACGGGGTGATGATAGTACAGTAATTTTATATGTGACAAACTTATTTGTTTTTTAATTTTGTTAGATTTTTATTGTAATTATACATGATGACAATGTATGAATATACATATAAATGCTGCATAATGCTTATTATAGAATTTAAAGTGTATAAATATTCTTATTTTTATACATATATATATAAATTTATAAATGTATATTCATTTTTCTTTTTGATGTTTTGGCAAGTTCATCTATGACAGCATTGACATCCAAGTCAATAACGCGATGAATGTTTAATAAGGCTAAACCATTTAAACGTATTTGTCCCGAAAAGAATTTCTTATGTATGTTTTAAAACGACAGAGCGTCGAAAATAATGACAATTGCAAACGGTTTACGGGGAACAATTTATATCAGAAAATAATTTTATTCCATAACTGTAATATAATAGTCAGCAATACACACTTGTTAAGTTATTATTTTCAATTTTTTTTTAATTATTGTGTTTTATTTTTACATGGTATATGATATTAATAATAGTATTTTGAATATTAAGCAATTTTTTTTTAAACTTAACCATTTTCGGGGGATACTTGATACACCACTGTGGTGGTGTATCTCTCTATAACAATTAGGTAAAATAACAAATCAATTGAAACACCAGTTCATAAACATGATAAAATATCAATCTCAATAACCTTATCAAATGTATTTAACCATTTAATATTTGTTTTATTCCAGATTGATATGGCTAAATACAGCGATAATACCATTGGAATATTGAAAATGAACTTTACATCCATCGTACAATATTTAGATTTTGAAAGTACTAAAAATTTTATTGAAGCATTCGATTTCATAGCGACACCATGTAAATACAACAAAATTGTTGTTAACAACGAAGGTGAATATTCATATTTGATGGATAATCTGTCACATTTCAATTATTTAAATATTACTTTTAATAATATCCAATCAATTGACTTTGATAAACTGCAAATGCATATTAATACATTAGTAGTAATTGAAAATGATATGACAGAGATACCGTCTGCAATAGAAAAATATACAAATTTAAAAGACTTGCACATTTGTTGTGCCGAACTGACTGAAATAAATTATATTGAAAAGTTAGTCAAAATAGAATCTTTAAAACTGGTGAGTCAAAAGATAATGAAAATCGATAACATAATGAACCTGACTAATTTAACATATTTAGACTTGGGTGGCAACGAAATTAATAAAATTGAAAATTTAGAAAATCTAGTTAATTTGGTTTATTTAAGTTTAGCTCAAAATCGTATAAAAAAGATAGAAAATATTGGTACTTTAGTAAAATTAAAAACTCTTATACTTTTTAAAAACAAAATTAGTGCTATGGAAAATCTAGAAAAGTTAAAAAACTTAGAACACATTGATCTTAGTTTTAATTGTCTTCAAGAGGTAAAGCAAATACAATATCTACCAAAGCTTATTTCTGTGATATTGGTTCATAACGTTATATTAGACACAAGTGTAGTGACCAACTACCCAAATATTCAATTTTTCTTAAATTCTCGATGTAAGCCTAATAATCGTTTCACCCCTGATTTCATGGAAACGATGAGCAATTTTATAATCCCACAAAAATATCAAAGAGTATTAAAATAGAGTTATAGACTGTCTTAGAAGTTATATTTTAATATGTATCACATACGATATATATATATACCTATGTATATTTTAATTTCAAGTTAATTTGATGCTTTTTTTGTATTGAACATTTATTAACGGTTCTTAATAGAACGCATAATATTTATATATTGGTTGGTAATAATAAATAAGCCATCTACTATTTTAAATTATTAAATCCCTACATTTATACAATACATTATAGATATGATGTAGACGGTAATAAATAAACATATTTTGTTCTTTTTTTTTTTCTTTTTTTACTCAGTATTAAGTAGTTTCCATTAAATCTATTACTTTATAATTGGAAAAATTACAATGTTATGTCCTTTTTTTGTTTTTGATATGTAATATTTTGTATTGCCCATAAATGCTTGTTATCATTAGCTGGATAAACTGGATAAAATGTATACTTGTTTGCCCAGTATTTGTATTTTTTTTTCACTATACTATGTCATAGCATAGTTTTATCATATCATATCATTGTCATTGCATTTGACTCGAAATCAAAATATTAAAATGAAAGAAACTTTGGGTCAGTTGCCCAGTTCATGAACTAGGTATTGTTTATAAAGGTCCATTTCATGAATTGTGCAAAAAACTTGGTAATATCATTTAATTAATATTCATACTTTTTTTTATATTTTCTTCAAGGATATGATATATCTCACTGAACAAGTTTATATGGGTGCACTGGGGTGCTAATTAATTCACAAATTACAATAAAATAATTAAATTAGTAGAATTGATGTATTAAGGTACCATGTATAGTGTTGAAACTGAAATTTAAATTATAAATACTTTTTTAAACATTTAATTAAGTACCAGGAACTGATTTATATTATTTTAATTTTTTTTACCATGTTTAATATTAAATAGATATAAAATGATATTAATGGATGTGATATTATTAAATACATATTGTATATTTTTAAATCATATTATGTGTAAAAAAAAATTACGAGTAATTAAAGAATCAAATTTCTTTTATTAATTTACATTAATAAATATTTGTCAAATATTTAATCTATTATACACTTAAAAGTAATGTTGTTTTTCATAATTTATCATTTTTCATGTTGCTTTATAAAATGATTTTAATGTTGTACGAATTTCTTTTAAATATGATATACAAAATCTCATGTATTTTAGATTTAATTGAAACTCGATCTATTCATTTTACCATGATGTGTGTCAGTTTACTCAAATGTGATAAGAATTTCAAAGTAATTATTTGATTTTAAATTTAAGGAAATGTACCTGATAATTACTGTTGTCCTATTTGCTATTTTGAATAAGTCATTTTCCTAGAACTAATTAATTTTGTTTTTTGAAAAACTAACAGAAAATGCCAAATAAACGATAACATTTATAGCAAGTGGTTTTCGATCAGATCTAATTTTTGCTTTTGATGTAACTGAAAAATTAGTTACCACAGAAACTTGAAATTTGTTCAAAGTACTTTAATTATCATTTCTTAGAGATGGTATAATTTTCAATGTATCTAATTTAACTTCTCAAATAAATCTAGACACAATGTGTTATGAACGTTAATACATTTTATTTATGACATCGTGGGAATTATTACACTTACATTGTTATATTTCTTATATATTATAACGTTGGTGTAAAATCGATGTTAAAATTCTAACATCTCAACTATATAAGTTGGGAGGTTCAAATTATTAAAACCAATTGCAGTTAATGTTATCAATAAACAGATCTCATAGTATGTCATATTTTTTTACCCTTAGACACTATTAATTGTGGTTAATTTTTAATAGTAAGTGGATCACAGGGTGCATTTAACTTTAATCGCAAGTTATTTCTAATTTCTATTGTTTTTTTAATTTTATTTCAATTCTTTTCAAGTTAAGCTTCGTTTTATCATTGGTTATAAATACTAGTATTTATAATCAATGGTTTTATATACTAAATATTGTTCATTATGGACGAACAAGATTAATTACGCTGCCCTGAAAACATTTGCCAATGTCTCTATTCCTACAACAATGATAACTAGACATGTAATTTTTTTTTTAGTAATAAATATTAGACAATAAATGAATATTATAATTAAGAATAGATGTATCTGTGTAATTTAGAATCAAAATGATTTATACTTAAATCAAATTTCACTGTTTGAAACTGATTAAAATGGTAATTCATGTACAAATAATAATGATAAACTAACAAAACAAATGTGTTGTCCTAACCCGATTATAATTTGATGTAAATTATATTAAGTTAACTTAATATATGTTACTTAGTATTTCTATGACTAAATTATTATTAATCACATTTTTTGTTCAATGTACCATAACTATGTCTCTTAACATATCATCAAGGTATATATATTTTGTGATAAATTATTTTAAGCTTAGGCCATAAGCTAGCAGACATAGACAAATATTCTTATTTTTAATAAATATGTATATTTTATAATAATACTTACTATTTTTGAATTGTGAACATTTGTTTGTAATGTTTATTTAAATGTTGTAATTGAATAATTGCTGTTATTTTTTCAATTACGCTTGTTAAAACCAATATAATACTAATAATAAGTATTATGGTTTTTTTAATTGTATTGACATGTATTGTATTTATTTTTTTGATTAAATAAAAACTATTATAAAACAGTTCTTACATTACTTTTTTATATTACAGTTTTAGAGGTTTTTAGAGTTTTTACAGATTACATTTCATTGAAATCTAAAACAGAATAATTGATATTTATAATATTAATTCATCATGGCTTAAATATTGAAATAATGTTTTATATGAATATAAATTTTTTTTAAATTTTAAAACTTATGACACCCAACTTACACTTATGTATAAGTACATTTTTGTGTAGCAGAAAGTAATTTACAATAAAAGTTTTGTTTAATAAAAGAAAAACAAAGTGAATATTAAACAATTCAGGTGCATAATTTTACAATTTCATGGAAAACTTGTTACCTAACTGGAAATGTCTATTAAATTATTATGAAATAATGATTATTTATGAACGGGCCTTTTTAACGTTCCCATTTACCTTCCTGAGTGTCATCTTGTCGTCCGATTTTTAAAATGTTGTTTTTAAAGGGTTGAAATCGGTAAAAATAATATATAAAAATGAATTCCTATTTACCAGGTATCCTCGTCACGGCTGGACCGATTTAGCTAATTCTTTTTGTGTTGTGTTTGTTATTGTCAGGAGAAGGATTTAACGGAACAACAATTAAAAAAATTAACCCTAAAGGGGTTAAAAGAGGTAAAAATGAAAAAAATCCGGAGCCACTGGAGCTTTGTGGTATTAAATTAGGTCAATAGTTTCGTTTAACATACAATATAGCAGAGGCATGAATCAGTATTCAGACCTGGCAATTCAGGAAGGCATTAGGGGCGACGATTCCGGGGTGAGCTTGTCTTATTCGAAAACATATTTCGGTAAAAACGTCGATAACGACGAGTTATCACAACACTGTAGGCGGCGCGGTACGCGTTGCAGTGTGAATGTTCCGCCGCCGTGGCCGTGTGTGTGGCCGCGTGGCCGCCATGGTGGAACGACGACGACGGGCGCTGCGGACAGAACTCTGGATACCGCAGTCGCGGTTGGCTGTCCGGGGGTCGTTTAAAAAAACGACCGTTATAAAAACAAATCTCTTTCCATGAATTCGTGAATAATTCTAATTGGCTTGTTCGTCTCAACCGTTTTAACGGCCAACGACGAGGGGATTTCCTTTCCGTTGTCCCCTCAGTCTTCGTCGGTTCGCGCGTAAGTCCGAACGGGTCCGTGTTGCGAGAATTCTATGCCGACCGCCATTGTCTCGTTTCTCGGTTTCAAAATTTCCTTTCGCGACGATGGTAATAGTTATTTTATCGACGATAATCGCACGTCTCACGACGGTCGCGTGGGCATAACCAAATTATTCGTCGCTTAAATACTACCGTACCGTCGATATCCGATGTTTAGCGTGTTTTTCGTATCGCCGCCGCCGCCGCGTCCGGCGCGCGATCCATTACCCGAGTGTAATGGCCGTCGTCTCCGGATTATCAACGAATCCGTCGAGGCTCGGACGACGTCAAATCCAAGCCGGCAAAGGCTTCGAGTGTGCGTTTTTTGACGTCGTCGTCGTTTCGTATCGTATCGCCGCCGCCGCCGAGTCCGGCGCGCGATCCATTACGCGAGTGTAATGGCCGTCGCCTCCGGATTATCAACGATTCCGTCGAGGCTCGGACGACGTCTCATACAAGCCGACAAAGGCTTCGAGTGTGCGTTTTTTGACGTTGTCGTCGTTTCGTTTCGTATCGTACCGTATCGTATAGTATCGCCGACGCCGCGCCGCCGAGTCCGGCGCGCGATCCATTACGCGAGTGTAATGGCCGTCGCCTCCGGATTTTCAACGATTCCGTCGAGGCTCGGACGACGTCTCATACAAGCCGGCAAAGGCTTCGAGTGTGCGTTTTTTGACGTCGTTGTCGTTTCGTTTCGTATCGTATCGTATCGCCGCCGCCGTCGTGTCACATTTCTTTGCGACGATCCGCGATCTCTCAGAACCGGCCGGCGACAATGGGTGCATCACGTTCGTTCATTATTGTATTGCGATGGCGTCACAAACAAACCATCATTCAAGGTAAGGTTTATTATTATTGTAATAATATGATTCGTTTGTATATTATTTATTATTCTGATTGACTTGTTTATGTCTCGGTCGTGCCAACGAGGCAACATATTATTATTATTATTATTATTTAAGTACACGACTATTGCAATTATTATTAGTATATTACACTGAATAATTACTACTATTTTTGACCTATTATTGAAACATTATTACCATGATATTTACCGTATTGTATTATCCGTGTGTAACGTTACATCGTAGACGAAAAAAATAGTAACGGTTTTATTTATTTTTAATTATAATACGCGCGTATACTCAGTGACACAACTAGGCTAAATTGGGCCCTAGTGTCATTTTAATATGATTGCTCTTAATATTTTCTTCGAAATGTGTAAACATAAGAAACTAAGCGTCATATTAAGTCAGTATTGATTTTGAAGTTTGGCTGCAAGTTTCACAGCACTGCGGGCCGACATTTTGAATTTTCCGTTTCAAATAACGCGACGCGCGCGTAGTGTGAATGTTCCGCCGCCGTGTGGCCGCGTGGCCAAGTGGCCTCTGTGATGGCACGACGACGACGTGGTCGCGCGCCGCGTGGCCGGAACTCTGGATACCACGGTTCCGGTCGTCCGTCGGTTATTTCGGTTTAAAAAACGACAGTTACAAAAAAAATTACTTTCCATGTTTCGTCAATAATTCTCATTGGCTTGTTCTTTTTTCAACCGTTTCGGCCGACGCGGGGCTACCCTACAATTTTTACCTTCCGTTTCAGTCGTCGTCGGTCAGCGCTTTCGTTTCGTTCTGCTCCGTGTTTCGAGAACTTTATGCCGACCGCCATTGTCTCGTTTCTCGGTTTCAAAATTTCCTTTCGCGACGATGGTAATAGTTATTTTATCGACGATAATCGCACGTCTCACGACGGTCGCGTGGGCATAACCAAATTATTCGTCGCTTAAATACTACCGTACCGTCGATATCCGATGTTTAGCGTGTTTTTCGTATCGCCGCCGCCGCCGCGTCCGGCGCGCGATCCATTACCCGAGTGTAATGGCCGTCGCCTCCGGACTATCAACGATTCCGTCGAGGCTCGGACGACGTCAAATCCAAGCCGGCAAAGGCTTCGAGTGTGCGTTTTTTGACGTCGTCGTCGTTTCGTATCGTATCGCCGCCGCCGCCGAGTCCGGCGCGCGATCCATTACGCGAGTGTAATGGTCGTCGTCTCCGGATTTTCAACGATTCCGTAGAGGCTCGGACGACGTCTATCCAAGCCGGTAAAGGCTTCGAGTGTGCGTTTTTTGACGTCGTCGTCGTTTCGTTTCGTATCGTATTCGCCGTCGCCGTCGCGTCACATTCGCGATCTCTCAAAACGGCCGGCCACAATGGGTGCATCACGTTTGTTCAGTATTGTATTGCGATGCCGTCTCAAAGAAGTCTGATTCGAGGTAGGGTTTATTATTATAGTAATAATATGATTCGTTTGTATATTATGTATTATTCTGATTGCGTCGAACAGCCGACTTATTTATATCTCGGTCGTGCCAACGAGGCGACACATTATTATTATTATTTAAGTACACGATTATTGAAATACTATTAGTACATTACACTGAATAATTACTATTCTATTTACCTATTATTGAAACATTATCATTATGATATTTACCGTATTGTATTATCCGTGTGTAACGTTACATCGTAGACGAAAAAAATAGTTAAGATTTATTTATTTTTTTAATTGTAATATGCGCGTATAATCAGTGGAATAACTAGGCTAAATTAGGCCCCAGTGTCATTTTGAAGGAAGGGCCCTATAATTTATGTTTTTACAATAATATACATGTAATGAAATTCAACTTGGTATAGTGTCTATTCATAAACTATTGAGTAGCAAATCTAGTCTTTTTCAGATGAAAAACAATAATATCTGGTCTAAGGTGTCCAATGTCCATATAATAAAATACATCTTTTAATAATATGATTGCTCTTAATATTTTCTTCAATATGTATTCTGTCGGTTGGATAATTATGATGCATATTAAAACCTAATAATGAGAAGTAAAAAATGATTAATCACCAATATAATAGGTACTTATATATTAATATAGATACCTATTCATTTACTATTCAATATAATCAAAGATAAATTAAATATATAATTAGGAATTACATTATACTTTTTACATTCATTGTTTATTAGTAATATTATCTAACCCAGCCTATATTTATTTAATCTAGACTTACACATTGCACTTTAGTAAAAAAATTATGGTAAGTAGGTAATATAAACATATTATCTACTATAAATTAATATTATATTATAAAGTAAAAAAAAAGTAGTCATAAATAATTAGAAATTCATAAATGAATAAAAAATATAATAATTTAATATAATATAAAGTATTCAATTTAATTAAAAACAATCTAGTGTATTTAAAATAAACAATATATGCAAAATATTTAGGTAATAAAATAAAAATTATTATTAAAGTTTTGGTTTATAATATACTGTAATTCACAGTTTTGATTACAAAAATGATTGTTTTATTATGTAATTATTTTACATTATTAATTATGTATATACTCGTATCAGTAAGTTTTATTTAATATACCTATATTTTACTAAATTATTATATATCAACAACATAGAAAAATGTAATATATTTTAATTAATTTACCTGAAGTAGAATCATGTATGAAACATTTAATTCTGAATTTTATTTATTTATTATTATTATACAATCTTATTTCGTTATAATTATATATATAATATATTATATAAATTATATACTCGTATAGATAGCTTATTGCTATTTGTTGTAAAGAAAAATTAGTGCTATTGTCTATATTATATACTAGCTGACTTCGCAAACGTTGTTTTGCCATTTATTTCTAGTGAATTTTGTATTATAAAAAATAACTAACTTTTTGTAAGTATGTGGGGATCTATAATTAAAAGAGGATGTGGGCGATGATGGCCTATAAAAATAACAAAACGTCAGCCATTCATTTATAATCTATTTATATAAAATCCAAATTACCACGCATTCACTGATCGTTGTATCTCAAAAAAATGTATAAACAATAATAATAGTTACAGAATAGGTAGGTTAGGTTAGACTACATGTAAAACGTTAAATTTTTAGAAATATTTGTGGTGGGTCACCCTTAACACCTAGGGGTTTGAAAAATAGTTTATGTCCTATACTCAGAGCTGTACCAAATTTATACTAAAAATTTCATGAAAATCGGTCAAGCCGTTTCGGAGGAGTTCGATAACAAACACTGTGACGGGAGAATTTTATATATAAGATATATATTTATATATATCTATAATATACTAGCTGGCGTTAGATTTCGGATTTCACCCCGGGTTCGTTGTTAAATACTCAAATAATTATCAAATACATAATCAATGGTAATATTTTATCTCGCTCGAACACGTCATAATGAGAAATTCTCCGGAACACGTTATTTCTATATTATATGTCGTGCGGGTATAAAGGCTATTCGATCAAACGCACGACGCTCGCCCCGTCACTTCGATCAGGGCGATGTTATTTCCTTGTTATCTGTGTCTGAATAATGACATGCCTAACGTCATGGAAAAAAAAAATATATACATAAACGAAAAGCATCCTATACCGCGTTTTCGAACTTGTTGCATTCTACGAAATGCGGTCTATGGGTAAGATTAATTACCTACGGCGACCGTTATTATATTATGGTAGGCCGTTCAGTCTCTCGCCGTTGTCGTCGTCATCGTTGTCGCCGCGTAATCGTACTGTGTTTTCTGCGAATTTTTCGTCGTTAGTTGATCGTTTTCGAACTTAGTGCAATTCTACGAACCACGGCCAACGGCTATGATTATTTTTCTTCGGCGACCGTCATCGCCTGTAGGCCGTTTAGTCTTTCGCCGTTCTCGTCGTCGTCGTGTAATAGTGCCGTGCCGTGTTTACCGCAAATTTTTAGCCGTTTATGTAATCGTTTAAAGTTTAAACGATCGTCGTCGCGTGAACATTTTTCTTTCGTTGTCGCCGATTGCCGTCACGGTAGACGTGACGGAAATAAAATCGTGCGCGTGTGCAGTGCTTGAAATTTCGAAACAGCGGCGTAGATCAAACGTGATATGGGGCCGAGAAAGAAAAGATGGTAGAGTCTGGTGAGTACCTAATACCAATACATCTGATTATCGTGTACATCTCCCGTATCGTCTGGGCCGTAATTATAGTTTGTCATTGAATGAAAATCCCACAAATTTGGGATGAGTGTTAACGTTCTTTGTAATTATATTTAATTATAAAACATAAATATATTGCCTAAAGCGGGCGTTACCGTTTTTACCCCTATTACCCCTTTTAACTCCCTTAGGGGTTGAATTTTTAAAAATCCTTTTTTATTACGTGCCTTGAGCATTAGACAAATCACTGTTCAAGTTCGTCAGTTTTTGAGATGCAACAATCAGTGAATGAGTAGTATTTGGGTTTTATACATATATATATATATATATGTATATATATACATGTATATTATATTATATATACATGTACATTTTATATATGTATATAGATTATTTAGTTATTATTACTATTAAAGCTCCAGTGGCTCCGGATTTTTCCATTCATTTCTATATAGATAGGTAATGACATTGTAAATATATAATAGTTTTTATAACCACAACAAAATCATATTATGTGTATTTTATATTAAATTAAATGGTAATTTGTGTGTGTGTTTATGTGGGTAATAATAATAATATTAATATTTTAAATTAATTAACATAATCAACACATATTCAAGGAATAATTCAACACAAATTCAATATAGACTTCATAATCATATATTATGCCTATAAATTATCAAGTAGATTAACAATAATATTATTACAGTAGCATAAACAAAATGAGAATCAATATATTTATGTACAGAGTTTATGTTTAACCTAAATAAATGCTTAATTTTTTAGTGTCTAATAGGTATAGTTATAAAACTAAATAAAAAAAACATATATATTTTATTACATAACATCAAATATTTTATTTATATTGGATGAAATGTTCAAAAAACAATAATAAACAAATAATATTTTTATTGGTTGGTTTAAAAAAAAAAGATAATTGATAATATATAATATACAAGTATATATCATCAGAAGACGATGAATTTTAAATGAAAAAATAAAATCATTAAATCTTAATTGTTAAGGTAAATAATGTATTAAACTTTTTTTAAATATAGGACACTTTCAATAATAATAATAATAAATAATAATTACTTATAAAAATTATGTTTAAAATAAAAACAAAAACTTAACAAGTATTTAGATAAATTTGAAGTACTTTGTATCATAAGTTGTGTTTAAATTAATTTTTATGTATGGACATTGGACTTATTTCTCATAAATAGAGCAATCAAATAAAAAAAGGACGTTTGAAAAATCATCAATTTTATTATTAATTCAGTAGTATAACCATATTGATTACTGATGAATGCTCAACTATAACATAGTTTAATCATCAATAATATGATACAGTTAAGCAAACATTGTTTTAGAACATATAATTTTGCAAACACATTATATTAACCATTAAACGGATTTAAGTATATATATATATATTATTGCATTAATACAATTAAAAACACATTTAACAGGTAATAAAATACCAACACAAAAAAATATTTTTTGAATAGCTACTGAACGTGGACAGATTATAAGTCCATATTTCAACAAAAGTTATATAGACACAATTACATAACGATATTCACTTATTTATGTTTATATAATAGTCAATTTACAGTTAATATTACACATAATTATGACTTTGAGGCTCATCACCAACAAATTATATAGGCACTATGTTTTTCTAATATCACTATTTATATATTTTCTAACATTACTGAACCTTAATTCTCTAAGGAATAGATTTCAGTAATTGCAATACAGAAAATATGATTATCTTTTTGTATACAAACATAATAATAAATACGAATTATTTTTTTTAACATACAGTAAAGCATTGGTTATCCACACTAACTGAGACTAAATAGGGTTTTGATAATCAATTTGAGCAGATAATCATACAATTATTCAAAATAAATGACAAATCATTTATATTTAATATAAGAATCAATGTAACAAATAGTATTTCAACATTTATTTTTTAAATTTATATTTTTATAACAGCAAATAATTTCTTCACAGTAGCGAATAAACATTTATTGCATATATATGATTGTATGCGTATAGTTTATATGTGCATTTTAATTTACAGTATAAATTAGGGCATTGAATTAAATTTAACAAGGAGACTTCAAATTTCTTAAAATATTTTACAATTCCCAACCAAAGACATCACTTTGGAATCTAACTCAATGTGTCAAAGGTATAAACAAAGTATAACTGACAAATGTGGTTTCTTTATAAAATTAAAAAAAAAATAATAATACTTCAGTAATCAGCCAAATATCATTATTTGTAAATTAATTTGAATAGTTCTGTGAAACCCCCTGATTACTCTCTAGAAAACCACAAGAATAAATAAATAAATAATTAAAATAAAATAAAGAGAAAATGATCATTGATAATTTATTTATGGCCCTTATAATTGATATGCAGATAATCAATGTTTACTGTATTTTTAAAATAAATTATGACAAGGCTTGTAAGTAAATAATTATTCATTACTTGATTCTGGGTTGTGAGAAAAGGTGAGAGTATTCATTAATTTATCTTACAACTAATGTTTTGACATTAACAACTGTACAATTCTATAAAACTTATACTTTTGAGCTTTAAAGACAAAACAATCACTCTTCTAAATACATTGCATTATTAATAGACCAGTATCTATCTAGAAACATAGTCTTACATAGTCAACAACCAATATTTGAAATACTCTTGATCTATAATTATTTTTTCAACTTAAACTTAAATCCGAAAAATATACGAATATTTTATCAAATAAACAAAACTTGGAAAATATGAGATAATATGATGTAAAATATGGCATTGTTTGGGTTAATGACCATGATTAAAATCAGAAGAACTAATAATAAATAATATAATAATGATGTATTATGTATGATATTTACCTGAGAGTTATAAGTATTTCTTTTCCAGTAAAAATAATAGCTATAGGAATTATTACTTCATTAATTGTATATTAATTGTTTTAGTTCAATATTTTTACAAGGTGATTTTTAATCAAATAATGAGTATTTCAAAACAAAAACTAAATTTTAGTAATTTTACGATAGGTTAGCTTTCTAAAAAAATGAATTTAACAACGGGTTACATAGATCTACATTATTATAATTTTATTAACTTATATAAAACATAATATTATATAAAAATTAAACAATAACAACAAAAATAGATAATAAATAAGATATTGTTTGATTGGTATTTAAGATTACAGTTGTATTGGTGACAATCTAATAATTTCATTTTAAACATAAAAATTAAATAACAATGTTTAAAATTACTTAATAAGTACACATGATCATATTTTGAGAGTTTTGAGAATACCTATTTACATTTTATTTTAAATTTAGATCTTAATAATGATTTTAGTAATTGAAGGTTTTTAACTAAATTAAATATTATAAAGAAACTAATAAAATACTAAACTTTTATTTTTGTCATACATATTTTAACTGTAAACAATTAAGATCAAGATATAATTATCAAAATTATAAATTAAATACAGTATTAAGTCGCGTCAATCCACAGACTGATCCGAACGACATCAAGTGTACGTCGACACTATACTAACTTTTAGATATTTTTAAGTTAATTATTATTTTACCTATGTAGATTCTATTAAATAATTAATTACAATTGGCACAAGATAACATTAAAAACTGCTAAGCCATTTGTGAGATAAAGCATTTGATCAACAAATAGAAACCCGTGCCCAAAAAAAAAAAATATAACTGAATATTTAAGAAATAAATTAATATGTAATTTATCATAATTATTATAATTTTAATTAGTTTAAAAAATTTGAATCTATTGTTATTGTACTCATTATAATTATATTCTAATTATTATACTTATAATTTACATTAAAGTTAATAAAAAATAATTTTTAAGTTTAAATGGCAAGACATTTTTATAGCTAAATTTTTCATAGCTAATCAGAACAAACCGGTAATCTAAACGACCCCTTTCCTTAATTCTATTCGGATTAACGCGACTCTACTGTATTTAATGATTAAATTATTATTTTGTCTCTATTTTTCAAAATTGTCAACTTACATAATTATAAAATAAAATTTTAGATTTTAAAATAATACATGAAAGAAAAGAGAAAGTCAACTGGTTAATAAAAATAATATTTTTCCTCAAACTTTGAGCATTATTATCGAATAAGACACGTTACACAAAGCTTAGAAGGGCCAATACAATCATCATGACAAAATGCCCCACATTTCTTACACACTACCATAGCGTTAAGACTACAAGAACAATCATTTGTCGGCTGTGACTGGGCATAGGTAGATACTTGTATACCAACACTAGCTGGTCTACCACCATTTATAATTGGTGGTATTTTATTATTAGTGGGAGGCGCACTGGACGACCGACGTATACCAGTTATTCCGCCTGACCTTTGGACCAACAGGTACTGTCCCATTTGTTTTTCTGTAAGCTGCTGTTGCTGTAAAATAGTTATGAAAATTATTTTTTTTAGATAGTGTTATATTCAAATAGTATCACAAGGTAGGTAGGTAGGTTATCACAAGGTATTTATTCTTGTTACTAAATTAAAAAAATTGAAACATTAGTTTACAATTTTAAAATTCAACTTTTAATGTTTAAATTATATTTTTATTTTCATTTAAATACTATTTCGATCATAAATTAGTGTAGCGGGGTAATTGTGAATAGGGGTAAACAGAAATAAGATTCATGTATACCATAATTATTGTGTTGATAAGGTTAGGTTAGGTGTATAGATTTACATATATGTATGTATAGATATATAAATATACATGCAGTTTCTTGTTGATCTGATTATTTCTTTTTAGTGGGCAAAATGAAACATGTATTATAATAACAGCAAGTAGCAATAGGGAAATATATTATTGTAAAAGAGTTTCCTTTTGGCTCAATGTACAATACTATTTAATGTTGAGAAATAGAAATATATATATTTGTCCCACTTTATTAGGTATTTTGTAAAAATGCTTTGTTTTACAAAACAATGAATATTTTATCAATAAAACTATAAATTGATAATATTAAGAAGTTCAATCAAAAGATATTGCTACAGAAACTTATATATGTAATCTATATATTATATGCATCCAACATTTTTGAAACTATTTGAAATTTGTACATTTTACAACTATCACATTTGACTAAGATACATTAATAACAAATATTTTTATCTTACATCAGATGTATAAGGAGGCACAACAGACATTGAAACTGGAATGCCGCGAGAAGATGTAATTACATGTCTTACAACCATAGATTGAGAACTATTCGCTATATTAATGTTTCTTATAGGCTTTACAGGTCCATTTCGTAGGCTAAAATAAAATAATCAAATTAATATTTAATAACTAGAAGAAATTGTATTACACTAACATGGTGTTTTTTCCCATGAACACTGATGGAGGTGGTTTTAGTTGACACCTAAGTTGATTACGATTAGGACTATTTTGTATAACAGCTTGGCATATTTGGTAACTTCTTTCTAAATTAATAGCACCTGGTGGTTGCTTCAGTGTAGTTCTACTACTAGTTCTACTTGTACCACAACTACTTGAGCTTACCTTAAAAACAGAAAATAATTTAATATATAATTGCTATTCCATAACAAAAATATTGGTAAAAATTATTATATTTTTACTTGTGATTTTATTGACGACACATAAGTATGGTGAACTGGGCGATCAGATGGGACTGAAGATATATTAGAGATTGTGTTTATGAATGAAAAATCATTTGGAATATTTGGTCCTAAAGGCGATTGGAGTAAAGGAGACAAAGATAAAGGTGGTGTACTGGGTAGTGGTGAACTGTTAGAAGAAGTGATAACAAGAGGTTGAATAACACTTGGCATTCGAACAACCACAGGCTGAGAAACACTTTTTGGAAGTTCTGGTACTATATTCATATTCATTTTGTTGTTATCTGGGTCATTCGATGACATTTGATTAATAGTTGAATTCACATCATCCATTTTTGGAGTTAGAGTAACTGAAAAAATATTTTTTCACAAAAAGATTTTTAATTAGCTCTCAAATATATAATTGATTGACCTACCTTCTAGTTCTAATTGTACTTCACTTTCAGTTAGTTCTTTTTCTTTTGAAGTAGAAACACTATCATATTCTGGTATTAATGTGTCCAAATCATCATTCATTAATGATGACCAGGATCTAATTACTGAAGATGTTTCATCCAAATTAACATCAACAATTTTCTCGGTTTCATTTATAATATCATTATTAGGCAGAATGTCAATTTTCATCTCATCATTCTGTTAAAATAAAAGTTTATGAATTAATTAATATTATAAATGTATACATAGCATATTTTGTTAACTGTTCTTGTTCTATGTAAATTATTGTTACTATTACTCTACCAACAACATAAATATTAGCAAAAAAAAGGTTGTTAATTAAATTACTTACGTTTAACAAAACTAAATCATCTACTAATGGCTTCATTGTGTAATCTGTAGTAGAATCAACTGAGTCCCATGGTAATTCTAATTTTATATCGTCAGATTTAAAATCATCAGATGAAGAACATGCTGTAGTTGCAATTAATGTTGTACTTAATGTAGTTGTTGTACTCAATGCAGTTGTTGTACTCAATGCAGTTGTTGTACTTAATATTGTTTTTGTTGCATTTAATATTGTTGTTGCAGCATTTAGAGTTGTTGTTGCATTTAATATTGTTGCAGCATTTAGAGTTGTTGTTGCATTTAATATTGTTGTTGCAGCATTTAGAGTTGTAGTTGTTGTTGTTGTTGTTTTTGTTGTTGTTGCTTGATTTATAGTTGTGATTGGATTTACTGACAATAATGAATTATTTGTTGCTGCTGTTGCATTTATTTTTGTTTTAGTTGAGTTTATAGTTGTTTTATTAGAGTTTAAGGTTGTCGCAGTTGCATTTATTGGTGTTGTATTAATTGGCGTTATAATATTTATTGAAGTTGTTGCATTTGTTACATTTGTAGAAATAGGCGGTATATTAACTGGAACTGTAATAGTTTCGGTTTTCTTATGCTTAGGATAACTACATTCCGGAACTAGTGCATTTGTTGAATTTGATAATCTATTTTCACCCCAGATAGGTTCAAAATACTTGAGCTGAAATAGTAAAACCATCATTATAATTAAAATAAAATAAATTATATTATATATAATATATATATATATATATATGTGTATTAAACCATTAAATATTTTATACAAAATCTAACACTTATTTGACTTTTATAAGCCCTTGTTAGATGTATGATATATTTAATGACTATAAATTAACAATTAATAAGGTAATGGTTTACAAACAAATTCAAAGTAAAATAATAGAATAAAAAAAAATAAAATAAAATTGAATTGAAAAACAGAGGAAATTAAAAATGGAATAGTGGAATCTAAATCTTAAGAGTTTTGTTGTAATAAGACATCGTATGTAGTAGCAATGTTAATCTTTATACTACCGATCAATTTAGTCTTCAGATGCATATTGCTTATATTTAAGAAACATAAGACTCAATAATTATCAAAGCATTTTATTCTTAACTATTGTATATTATATAGGTATTTATAACAATGTGTTGGCTTTAATTAATTTATAATTTAAATCTGTTTTGTATTTTCAATGTAACCTCCCATATAAATTTGATTTTAAGGATTCGAAAATATTAATTATTGCCAAATATAATTTGAAATCGGGAAAAATAAAAAATCACTATTGTCGTAAAAACAATAGTGTACTTTTAAATTTATATTTTCTAAGTAAAATATTTAATTAAATTTTGTTAACTGTTAATATTTACTTTAAATGGATCCAGTTTGCTTTTTTCTCGATCATTGTCCATTTTCATTTTTTGTTGATTTTCGGGGGTAAATTCTCCTTCAGTCAACCTTTCGGTCCACTCGAGACAAGCTTGTGCAAAAAACTCATTATTTAAAACCGATGAGTTTAATAATGGCCTAAAAAATGAATTGTAATGTAGAATAGTTTATTAATAATATAAACAAAACATTTAGTGTACAAACCTGAAATCAGATTGCGTTTCACTTAAGATTTCTCGATCAACTTGTGGCAACAATTGGATAAGTTTATGTTGATATAACCTAGGGAGCATTGAAAAAGTCTGTTTATTTAAAAGGGATCTTAAATTTATCTGTGCAAGAACAGAATCTGGTGTTTCTAAATCAACACATCCTTCAGCCTTTGCTTGTTGCAATTGAGCAGCAGCTGATAATCGTTTTGAACCAGGACGTTTACGTGGCTTTACTAAACTAAATCCTGGAATAGATGATAAAACCTCCAACATAGTAGGCACTCTAGATTCTCCTTCATCAGCTATAAAACAGAAGAAATAAATATTTGAAGTAAATTTACGCTTAATTTATTTGATTGAGAACAAGACCTTACAACTAAAATTTCAAATTTTATAGAAAACTTAAAGGCTTACATAATGTTAAAATGTTGTAATCACAATATAAATAGAAGTATTAAATATGATATCTATAATCACAAGTGTGTGAACAAAGTAAATTATTATTTTAATTATTTGAAAAAATTTTTCAGTTTTTATTTTTCCTAATAAGATATGTTAAATGGTCCTGGGAGTAAGGACAATGTTATTTTTTATAGAGCATATAAATAAGCATCATGATTAAATGCTGATGACGAAGATGCAAGTTTCATAATTTTGTTTTTTTATTGAAATAGGTTAGGTTAGGTTAGGTTATAACTGTATACGTCACTGACAATATTTGGCTAATTATAGAAAAATAGTTGTTAAAAAAATATTTTTAATATATTATTTAATCAAAACTGAAATAATTGATCTTAATTTACAAATTTATACCAAGCATAATAGTTTTTTGTTTCTCCTGAAAAATTGATAAAATGAAAGATAGGTTCCTTTAAACAAATTCTCATTCATGTATTATACAAATATTATATAATTATAATACCTACATATATTATAAGATTATTATTGTAACAGAATATTTAATAAATAAATGATAATAATTACTGTTAATCTGATTCGAGGGGTGAATAATTCTTGGAAGAGGTGCTACATTTCCAGCAGCAATAGTAGTATTTTTGCGCCTGCGTTTAGCCTGTTGACGTAGAGCATGTTTCATAACTGTTTTGGAATTTGAATTTTTTCCACTAGCTCCTCTAGTTACTTTTGATATACTCCAAACACTATCATTTTCATTAGTCACTTTATCATTTTCTGCAAAAACCATAATTTAAAAATAAAAATATCCAGGCGCTTTAACTCATTGTATATAATAAAACACTTCAATTTGTTAAAATTAAATTAATTTCAATTAATTTCAAAAATAATTATTTTAATTTCAAAGTTTTCATTTTGCTTGAAGATTTAAATCTTATGCAACCAGCACGACAAAAAACACTATATAAATTATATAATTTTAATTTAATAGTTACTAATTATCTCAAACCTTTAAGTTTTTGAAGTTTTACTGGTGTTAGTGATGCATTGGAATTACCAGAAGAAAGTAATGTTCTTTTTCTGTCTTCCATTTTATTCATTTCATATTATATACCATTAATCTAAAACAAGTAAATACAATTTATATTAAAAACAATATTTAATAATAACAACAAACATATTACAATAGCAATATATTTTTTAACTTTAAAATTCATATGAAATAATATAACACATACCTACAAATTATGAAGTTAATGATAATTAGATAGTACTAGGAAGCTAAAAACCTTATGTTTTACACAGATTAAAGAGATGCATTTGCTCCCGGATGAGAGAAGGCGCAATATAGATCGATATAGGTTTTAAAATAATCACAGAAAAAAAAACTATTATTGATTATGAATATAACAATAGTGGCAGTTCTAACTTGATCTATGTACCAAACATATGTTTTTGTAGATTTCTCTTTATCAAAATAACTGCTACAAGCAGCGTTTATTTATATTTGATATAACATACAACATAATATCAATAAAACGTTGATTGTGCTAAAATAATGAAAATGTAATAACATAATCAATTTCATGGGATTAGTGTATTAAGTAATTCACCGATTAAAAGTCATTTTTAAATAATTATTGTGCAAAATAAAAAAAAGGACCAACCAGAATTTTACATTACCAATTAAATGAATTGGATGTTATATAAACAGCATTTTTTATGCATATGTATTATTCAAAACTGATATAAAGCTTAATTTTAATCAAGTTTTTTTTATTGTAATAACTAGAGCGCGGATTTATATGCATTAAAGATCAACCAAATATGCACTAAAATATCTTATATATGCACTAAAATGTTCAAATATGCATGAAAAAAAATATATATCTCCTAAGAAATTAGGAAAAAAGAACATTTATTCTGAATTAAAAATATAATCTATAGTAAATAAAAAATAATTTTAACATTTTTTTTTTTTTGCTCATCAATTTCTCTTCCTATATTCTCCTGGATGTCGATTAATTATTTCGAAAATTTTTAAAAACACCCAAATATGCACTAAAAAATGAAATATGAAATTATAATTGTGAAATAAGCCCTTAAAATTAAAAAAATTTCATAGATTAAATCGTTATGCCATGAAACAAATTTTGTACTCACTTAGCATATCATACGATTAACTAGAATAAATATGGAAATGCATACAATTCGGCGCTCTAGTAATAACAAACATTAATATTGTACATTAGTTTATAATACAATTAAAGTGATTGATAATACATTATTTCGAATAGTTATTCGTACAACTTAAGTACAATAATATTTATGGAAATTTAGATATTAATTCTGTTGCAGTAATTATAAGTGTAATAAAAATTCACGGTATCCTATGTAGTGTTTTTTAGTAAAAAAAATGTAAACAATAAATTATAACAAATTTATTTTAAACAAATAATATAGTTTAAAAAAATGTAAATATTTACATGTTTACATGTACCTATGACCTATGTGTAATAGGTAGTACATTATTATTTATTATATATGTACTAGTTGATCTAAGATTAAAGTATGATTTTTTTCATTAGTTTTTAAGATGGAGAGAAGTATAAATAAGTCACTGATGACGTGTCCAACAATTTTCAATGGGAGGGAAAATGTAAATAAGGAATATAATATTATAACTTTATAAATAACAATAGGTTTCAATGCATTTTGAGAGTAGCTCAAAAGAAACATATATGTGAGATTTAGGGGTCAACTATTCAAAATTGTTTATAGCCTATCGCCCATCTCCAAAAAATTTTTTAAGTGTTTGTTGTATGGGAATTTAAAAAAGAAAAAAGTCTTTTGTGTATCCACTAACCAAATTTGCTACCAAATATCTGTAACTTTGATGATTGGACCAAGTCTTTTGGTCAAAATTGTGTGAACAGACAAAACAATAGAATAATAATAAAAGTAAACTATTTCATAGTAAAATCAATACATGCCGCATTGAAGTAGAGTTATGAAAAATTATTGTGATTTTTGTATTAATATTTTACATGTTATTAATTATACACGTATACATGGCCTTAATGAAAAATAATGTACCCATTGAAAAATCTTACAATTCAAAAATCTAGTAATTGAAATGTATATTTTAACAAAGTAATAAAAAATTAAATTTTACTTTAATGTTATTTTTATACTGAAACACCTTGATATTTTATAAATTGTACCTATTATTTATCAATTAGTTGGTACATCATTAAAAGGACATTTAAAAATGTCTAGAGTAACAAAAAATTTTTGACTGACCCTGGCGGTAATTATTGTTTTTAATTTTCAACTTTCATTCAATTGAAACAAAATACTAACAAATTGGATACAAAAATATAAAATAATGCCATGAAATTATTCCTAAATAATAATGGAGTTACCTACCTAAATCAAAATATTTTATAAAATACATAGTAAGATTTAGTACGTTAAATATACTTGAAGTATAAAAATGTTATATAAAGAGAATAATAAAATTAAATAATAATTAATACCTATCTTATCATAGGTCTACAGAAAATTTAAACATCATAAAAAAATTAATTTATCGCTGATAAATCTTGATAACCAAATTATCTAATAATTTGTTCCACTAAATAATTAATGAGCAATATTTCATTCTCAATTTTTATCAAGCACAAAATGAAAAGTAATTTCAGATTTAGTGTACCTAAAGTTAGTGTTTCTAACGCAGTATTTCTAATATAACTTGAATGTTTGATATCAACTTGTAAATTTATTATTGTGTGTGTGTTTAAAAATAAAAACACTCCATTAGAACAATGTGGTTTTTATTTAACTTAGGCCAATAATATATGAAATAGAAACAACCAATTTATTATTATGTATTTTAAAAACCCATGTCAAATATACTTATTTATTTGAAAATATAAAACAAATAGTATAATTTGATTTATTATTATTGTTACAGGTACATAATGACTAATCAAACTAAAGTGGATATAAGGTAAGTGCTATATTTCTATTAAAAATATGAATACATTATATTGGTGACGGTGTAAAAGAAAATATACATAAAAACTTATTATTAGGTACTTATTAAAAACATGAGTCAAATATTACATTATTGTCATTATTATGTTCACATAGGTATTTAAACTAACCTGCATATAGTATACATATATTTAATTTAATTTAAACACCTAATTTTTAAAAGAAAAAGTAGAAGTTCAAATAATATATATTAGGTACGTATTACAAATTTGAAAATGCTACTTTGTGTCAGTAATGAGTATATTATTTTTTACTTTTGATATGCTTATCGTTGGTTACGTTGCGTTTTGTTCAATCCTATAGTCTTTAATAAAGCATCCATATTTTATTTGTTTAGTTGCACGGCATTTCAAATAAAATACATTTCTATGTCTTTCGTTTTATCTTGTTAGCATTTAAAGTGTTTGTTAATGTTAAATACAACTCGATAAACAGTTATATTATTTAATTATTAAATATACCTATTTAGTAATATGGTTTTAGTTTATCGGAAGATAAAGGCTTCAAGAACAAAGATTAGTTTTATGGTATTAAATGATTTGTTCTGAATATTAAATGAATGTAGATATATTATATTAATTTTAAGTAAGCCACTATATAGGGTTATAGTTTTTAGACAGAAAGTTATTTCCTATCAGACAGGCTAATTATTTTGGTTTGATGTATTTACTCCATGTGGATACAAGTAAATGATGTAAATGTCGATTTAAACAAACAATTTAATTGTACGTGAAAAAAAGAACCTATCAGCTAATATTACAACGCTTATAATACAAATTAAGTACCATACACAGAAAACATTCTCTACATAATATGTAATATAAGCAAATGTTTATTGATTTTGGGCATGAAATGATAGTCTAGACACAGACTCGAGCATTTACCTAGAATAATACGAGCAAAAGATAAACTGGAGTTTAGAAATTTTACCGAATAGTTATGTGTCGATGGATTTTGTATGACGTTGGAAGTAAATACGATGAGCGGCGTTGTTTGAGATGGACGATATTGAAAAACGATGAAATCGCACTGACGACGAACAACAGGTCGATATCGTCAGGACGCACGAAGAATTCAACGGCTCACCGGTGGCTGGCGTTGTTACGGCGGACAGCCGACCGATGCGGACGGGAAGGCGAACGCGAGCGGTAACGACTCTCGGACACCGGTAACCCGACCGGGTAAGCACCGCCTAGTGGCTGCTGTCGCGGGTCCGTGGCCGTTCACGCGTTCCGTCCACTATAGCGGTCGGCGCGCTCGACCACCGCGCGACGGACGCATGCCGTCACCGCGGGTCGTCGACGCGCGAAACAGAAGGCAGCCGGAACGGATCGTCGTCGTCACGCAGGTTCGGTGTCTAGCGGTGTGCGGCGGCGCCCCTGCGGCGGCAGGACGTCGTCGTGTTCACCAACGCGCGAACAGGACGGCGGAGACGGTGTACGCGCTGCGGCCGTGTGTCATGTCCCACTGTCGGGACGGGCCGACGTCGTTGTCGGTGCGGTTGTTCGCTGTGAACGGACGAAGGGCCCGGCGCGGCGGCGGCGGTGGTACGTACTCGCGAGAGAAGACGACGACGGCGAGTATGATAAAAAAACGACGACAACAACAATAATAATAATAATACGAACGCGCGTGCGTGAGGAGCGTGCGTGTGCGTGCGCGCGCGCGCTCGTGTGGTGTTATTTTATCGCTTTTTTTTTTTTTTATTATCCTTCTGATTTTGTTGTTTTTTGCTCTTTGTTTTTTTTGTTTTTCTGCAATATTTATCTACGGCGGTTATCAGCGAACGACCACGACGGCGGCGGCGGCGGCGGCCGAATTCGTCGCGACGGGGATACGGCGGCGGCGCGGCGGTGGCGGGGAGCAGCGGCGTAGAGTGTCGCGGTGAAAGCAGCGTCGTCGTAGTCGTCGCGCCAAACGATGCGAAACGGAGGGCTACGACGACGTACGTTATTATATAGTATTGTTATTATATACGTATATGTATATCTACGGGCACGACTGCGTTGCGAAATTCCGTCGCGTGGCCGCGCCACCGCGACCGTTTTCGTTACGACACGCCGCTGCAGTGATATTTTATTACTATTATTATTGCCGAGTCCCCCGTCTCGCCGCGCCGCGCCGCGCGTACTGTTGCGCGTCGTGGCGTCGCGCGACCGGAGCGATCGCCGCGGCGACCGGGGGAGAGCGTGCAATTTTTCTTGCCTTTTCTGCCGCCAGTGTTTTTCTCCTTTTTTTTTTTTCCTTCGCTCCCTCTTTAACCCCGTCGTCGCCTGTACGCAAATCCTTTGACTCGGCTTTTATTTGTTTTTGTTATTTTCCGCACGCGCGCATGTGTGAATCCACACTCTTTGGTCCATCGTCGTCGTCGTCCTTCGCGCTAGGAAAACCTTCTCCGCCGCGTGACCTCCTCGAGCCCAAAACCCCCACACCGCCGCCGGCGTTGAAATAATAATATTCGCCGGCGGAAAACTTTTCTCCGACCTCTCGACCGGTGTCGTCGCCGCCGCCGCCAGTGTTTTTACGATACTTCGCGTCGTACGGATGTCGTGTAAGGTGCCGTTTTTTCGGAGGCACACTTACAGGTTTATAATTTTTCTTCTTCTAAATATCGATAACAACAATACTGTTAATATTAGAGCATGTTTTGTTGTTAGTGAACAGAACTAGTACTTTTTCTCGACAACGAATTCGGCAGTATTACAAATCCTTATCGCTTCAATAGATCGATCGACTCATTGGGAAAACGTACACGTGTTCTCGCGCGTGTACGGTTGTACATAAAGACGGTCCAAACATTTTCGAACAATCGAACCGCGCTTGGACGCTAGAATAAAATTATTCGAAATCGCCCACGCCCGGTACTTCGGATTTACATTTTATCGTTTCGGAGCGACGACGTCTCCGGAAACGCGCCTCCCCCCCATCCTCCCTCGCCCGGGTCCTGTGCGACCGACGTCGATAAAATGATATTATTATACAGTATTCCGCGCGATTATGCGCCTGTATAATATACCTATACCGACGGCGCGTCGGCGGAAACGTCATCGTCCGGCGACGGTCGTGTAGTTTGCACGGAGAATAAATTTCACAACGATAATACCGATATGCGGTTCACGCGCGAAACGACGACGGCGCACGAAGGGTCACGAAATAACAACGCGACGACGTAGATTGTTATTGCCAGTAATCGGCGCCGTGCGAACTCGATTAATCCGAATATATCGACCGCGCCCGGCACGGGACGATAGTAATAATAATATTATTGTCAGCCCGGTTTCGTTCGCGCACGCAGGTGTGGGGATGTGGGTGTTATTTTCACGCGCCGCGACGTTTCTGCACCGTATCGCGATGACGGGGTTTCGCCGTCGTCCGGCTCCGGGCTGCATTTACTCATACCTACCGACCTTTTGAATCGCGCCCGACTGCAATTCGGCTCGAACGTATGCGGGGCCCCGTACCGAATTTTGACGTTTAGAGATGACTTGTACGAACAAATCCAAACTCGCGGAGAGCGGCGAGTTCTCGAGAATATTGTTCCCAGCGACATTTATTTGTTTTTTCGATTCTCTCGATCCGAACGACCGAAACACAATTTGTTGGCGCGTGTTTGACATTCTTAAAACCATCATCATATCCATCGGATTTAATACCAAACGTCACTCAGTCAACAGATCAACAGACTACGAAATATTTGCGACAAAATCGAAATTCGCTTGCACAGTATAATTACAAGACGTTCGTTACATATTTGCGTTAAAATTAAACTTCGATAATATTATTATATTAAGCGTGTCAAATAATTATTGTTGTCGAGGTCTATTACGATTAATTATAATACGCGACCGTTGGGTCCATATTTAAAGGGGCCGCGGAAGGTATTGACCTCTCTCTCTCGTTCTCTCTCTTTCTCTCTCTCTCTCTCTCTCTCTCTCTCTCTCACTCTCTCTCGTAGAAATTTTTTGATGGTATTCGTAACGTGTTTACGTTCTTATTTTTATTTTCGTATGTATGAAATTATATAATTTATCAAAACTTTAACAGACAAAGTGTTAAATACCTATATCTAAACTTTATAGTATTGTTTAAACCCTATTCTATTGTTAACTCATAACATATTATCTATAAAGTTAAAAATGAAGTACTTATATTAAATATATATATATATTACACTTTACTTCTAAGACCATTAATTGCAATTCAGATTATTCATAAAATAAAATGATTACAAAAAAGATATGTTTGGGCGCTTTTACATATTTATATTTATTTCTTCAACATACGTCCCCTAAAACGGTTGGAATTTTATAAGTCTGTTCGGAGTGGTAAAATTTTAAATACAGCCTTCGGCGCTTGTCGTTTATTTCTTGTTTTATTTTCGGTCAGTTGGTCAGTTACTATCAAGACCACAACGCAACAACGCGCACTAATTTCGTTACCAGGTTCGGACTTCTCGCATTTTAATGCTATTGTCGCTATCCGAAGCTCACACCCGGATTCGTGTACATTTATATTATGTACGTTAATTATTAGAAACATTTTTTTCTTTATTGATATTTAATACAATGACAAGGTTTGAAAATGAATTCGGTAGACACACATAGGATTTATTTATTTTATACCTACTTATATGAATTATATTTAGATGCCATTGTTATTATTATTATTTCGTTTTTAAAATACGACCTTATGTAAGACAAAAATGTATATACAATTTTAGTTATTTTAATCGATAGTTTGATAAAAAAATAAATATTATACAAGTATGCGAAAAAAACATAAAACTCATTAATACTCACTGATCCGAGACAATTTGAGTAGGTACTGCTCGATGAATTGTATTGGTACCGAAAATATACTAGTTTTCGTTTCGACGTACTGATTGACTTGATGATGCAATGCATTTTTTAATACAGAAATCGCAAAATATTCGTATTCTAGTGACCAACTTTTATTTTATTTTTATTTTTTTTAATTTACTCGCGGTAGACTTTTTAAACAAACGAAAATTTAAAGTAATATCAGCGTTCACGAAACTAATAAAAAAAAAAGTCCACGTCTCTTTAACGTCGTGGCGAATTCGAATCTGTTTTGAAATTCTTATTACACCGTTGGATCAATCGTCGGGTTGGAATTAAAATAGGTCGTTTTAGCATAATATTTAAATAATGAAAATTACAATTTTGCTCTGCATAAATTGAACGCTCGCGAAACAATAGCAGTCACTATTATTTACTTGTGCATGCGCGTGCGAGTGTGTACATTTTACCCATTATTTCCACTCGCATCAATAATAATCATTTACTTCTGTCACAATAAGCCCACCGCGTAACACAAACCCAACATAAAATCTATGCAATGTAACCCCTTAATATATCATAGCTTACGATACCTTTTAATACTGATGATTACTTCACTGATGTAAACATTATTGCCTACGCACAAGGTGTTTATTAAGTACGCAGGACAAAATCTACAAATAAAAACATACAGCATTTTCTTTAGAAACTGAAAAGTATCCCTATGATAACAGTCTGTAAGAAGCGATAAGAACAGTATCGAAACAAATTTGAATTTTCGAATCGCACAGTAGACTTATTTGAATTCCGTTCCTTCTTTCAACAAAAACAAATTCAAACTTACGAATTTTTAAAATTTAAGCTTCATTCATAAACATGTCTTTAAATAATTAAATTGCATAGCTGTGAAAAAATTTAACAATCTAGTCGATCAAATAATTCAACCGATTATCACGAAAAACAAATTATTTAGTATTTCACGTCATTAAAAACATACATTGATTTGTATACATTTTTTGTTTCAAAAATGTATCTAATTTTTATGCCACGTTATGTTAATAATATGTCGAACTCTAAACAGTTTTCTGAATTCATATTATGCCAATAAATCAATGTCTCCATTGTATAAAAATGAACCTTTTTTTAATTTTTTTAATAATTTAAACTTAAAATCGTATGATTTTCACTTTTATTTTTGAAGACGATTCGTACTAATATACGAGATGTATAATAGAATACAAGAACACTAAATTTAAATTACACATTTTATACGCACTCAAATTTATTATTTATTAGTTAATATGTTGATATTGCGTAACACAAACAAAAAATTAATTTTCTCGACCTCAATATTACGACCTTTATTTAATAGCAATCGTAGCGACCGTCATATTTGTTTAACATAAATTTTAATATTTTAATGTATTTTTGAATTTTTTTTTTAATCTTCTTATCGTTTAGTTTTAATTTGATTTCAATAATATCAATTATATTATAATTATTAATTTATAAACTTGGATATTTGGATAATTTAGTCTACTGGGCATCGACAATTTTCCGGTCTATGAAAATGATGTAAAAGTAATTTCAAATCATTCAATACTCTTATTGGAGTTCAAAATAAGACACAAATAATAATAATAATGACAAATTTACACAAACGTTTTTCACTCGTATTATTTTGTTGAATGTTAATAATATAATTTTGAGTTGATTTGTCATATTTTATTTTAAGACTGTAGAATGTTCTTCTAAAAAAATGTATGGTCGAATCAAGGTTCAATCATATTAATTCGTCCTGTGCGCACTCCTTTAGTATACTCTTATACGGTTTAATCAATATCGTCTGCATATTAATTAAAAAAAAAATTAACCGAGAAATAATTACCACATTGTTTTAGTGTTGCATCTACTTCAGTGCAATAAGTTTATTTTTATAAAAATCTATATTGGCACATTGCTTTCGTACAAATGAAAACATGATTCATGTTATATGTTAATTTAATATTTCCATGGACAATGTTCTAGCCTATGTTTTCGTTTATGATTTATACTTTCCATAAATTATTAAACTAAAATTGAGTTAAAAATAGTGCACTAAATTAAATTTCCAATACTTATCGAAGAGAAAAGTAATTCTTTGATACTTATAAATTGGAATCATGAAACAAATTGTATTTTTAAATTTATGTGCTTGAAATTTGTAACAGTAAAATAATGTGTACACATGTATGTACGAAATGTAATAACACTTGGTGTTTGAAAGAACCGAGCCTCGCGTTAAATCACCTTACGAAATAACATTTTAAAATTTCTCTCGAATACATAAAAATAAAAATAGTTTTTAATCGAATTGTTAAGAATTCACATACTTCTCGTTATAAGGAGTTTCATGTAGGCAATTTAATCGATAAGTCAATATTATGTAAAATTACAAAACTATTCATAAAAATTGATTAGTTTTACTCGGAATTTAGTCGTGATCTCAGAACAATGAAAAATATTGTTCGTACAGCTTGGAGTTGATTGAGAATAACATTATTTGTTATTTTTTTGCTAATAAAAATGCGACAAATGTTATTTCATGTGTAAAAAAATTGAAATATAAAAATCCAATTATAATAAATAATATTTGTTTAGTTTGAAATATTTGAAAAACGATATTGCATTTCGGAAAAAATGTTCCTTTTATAATAAGAAAACGTGATTTCTCGACTTGACGAATTAAAATTAATCGATTTGAATTAAAAAGTTTTTCTTGTGAAAACAACAAGTGTAATATTCTCTTCAGTCGAAAAACGTCTAATTCGTTTGAAATGTGACTTTACATTGTTTTCAAAGTTTTATAATAATAAGCATTTCTGTGTGCCGATACGTATTGAAACATAAATATTACGCGACGCAGTATTTTAGGCAAATAAAAATGATAATATCCGACAGCAATTTTTCCAAACAATTCGCGTGATTTCATTGTTTAAAAATATACAAACAAATATTATGATGTAACCCCACGGGCAAGAAGTTTTAACAACTAACCCTACTAACCCAGAGAGTACGTCAACATGTATGAAATGTATTTTAATAAATCTGGATAAAAATTAAGAACAAAATACAAGAGTAAAGTATAAAACTTTATTAAAAAAAAAAAAAACCACTTTTTTACAATTGAGTTTTGTAGTCATTTTTATGTAATACTGTAAAACGTAATACATTTTATGCATATATTTTTTTTAAGATTTATTTTCTAATTAATTGGTCATTAATGATGTAGAACCTATACTTATACACATTAAATTACACAATGCACTTTAATACATTTGTTTACATAAATTATAATTATATAAGATAATATATATATATATAATTTTTGTATTTACAGTGTTTCAGAGAAACCTCATACTATTATTACAATAATAATTGCATTGAAACAAATACCCAGCCTTATACATTGAATGCATTTATACCACAACCAGTTTTAAATTCAATATTATTTAATTATTACTTGTAAAACGCCTTAAAATAATCGAGAATTTGATATATTATGAACCATGATAAAATCGCAATACATCCTATAGTTTAATAGTACCTATACTAACAAAATAATGTTTTACTTCAGGAACATATAAACAGACAAAGTTACCGATTAAAAAAAAGAGTACAATATATATTTAATTTATTGAATATAAAAAAATTACTTTAAAATTCCACAGTAAGTTTAGAAATAATTGGGTTTCTCTGAAACATGCCAACGTATGTATTATTATTTCGAATATAATTAGTGTATCGAGCACTGGCTAAAATGTGTAACGTATTATTATAATTTCTTAAAAAGTTATAACTTAATGCTTAATAATAACTAAACGATCAGAATATATATTTATTTTTTATAGTTAAGTTATATCACAATACAAAAATTAATTAATTAGACTAAAATATATTAACAATAAAATACAACAATACTATTATATAAAGTAATTTAAAAAAAATAAAAATAATTCCCATTATTTTAGCATAAATAATTGTAAAAAAAATAAATAAATAATAACCTCGACATTTGTAAGCTCCTTCTGCAATTCTATGAATGTCATAGAGAAATTAAAAATAAATTTAATACACTTGGTGGAAAAAAGAACGTATACATCAGTTTTATGTTTATAGAAATAGAACGTCAGAGAACGACATATTTGAAAGCCTAGCGCGTAACTGAGTAAAAATATGCGATTTAAATTTAAAAAAAATGTAATTAACTAATAATTTGTCTACGGAACATTCACCTTGTTTGTTTGAACCGCGGTTTAAGCAGAACACTATGAATTGAATTACGCCAACAATCGAATACTAATAATCACTATTTCAATAATTATGATATGCATACTCAAAAACTAACCGAATAAATCATCAAACGTTTCGATACATTTAAATGGAATCACGTGTTTCGGTTGTATACGATTAAGTAATATTTTTTTATACCCGAACATTATATGATTATATATAATATAATATAATCATATAATCATATGATTCCATGAAATGGATTTCGTCGCTTTAATTTAATTCTCGAGATATTTTTAAAAACACTCATAACGATACAATTATGAAAAA
This sequence comes from Drepanosiphum platanoidis, assembly GCA_948098885.1. Classification (NCBI taxonomy): domain Eukaryota; kingdom Metazoa; phylum Arthropoda; class Insecta; order Hemiptera; family Aphididae; genus Drepanosiphum; species Drepanosiphum platanoidis. The sequence continues at coordinate 6,096,386 of OX402540.1, forward strand.
AAAAAATTCGAAATATTATTATGCGTTTGAAATAAAAGGAACATTGTATGTCGTAACAATATTATTGTGTCCTTCGTAACATAATCAATTCGTGAAGGTCTCTGCAGAGTATTACACTGACGGACAATTCAATAGATTAAAGACGAATATACGTGTAAGAATAATAATACGTACGTACGTACGTCCAAAAAAACCGAGTATAGGCACAACGCGCGGTACGTCAATCAATATGTTATCTAAAAAGAAGTCCTATTAAATTGCGTCCGTTAGCGTAATGGTCTGCAGTGGTACGTTACGCGCGAGTATTATAAAGATTCTGTTTGCCGCAAACAAAACGTCTTCTAATAGCAATAAATGTACGGGCAAACGAGACCCTATTCAAACCGCGTATCGATAACACTAAAACCGACCAGCTCGCACGATGTTCTTTTGTTGCAAGTCGTGCGAATGAAAAAATCACACGAGTACTGTATGAAAGCGTTAGGAACAAATGAAATTGTCTAAAAATGTGTGCGGTCGTATAACCGACCGGTTCGATAGTTTTAGATGGAAATGTTGATTGTTGTGTGTTTCTGTCCGTTAAAATTGCAATATTTGATTGATCCAGTCTTTGAACTTCGAGATTCTCGTGTACACGCCGGGTTGATTTGGCTCGGCGCACCCGATGCCCCATGATATAATCCCGGCCAACAGCCATCTTTTGTCTGGTTTTTGAATTACCATAGGACCGCCGGAATCGCCCTAATTACGCATTTCGTTTACAATCCGAGTCCTGAACGTTTTAAATGAAAAAAAAAATTATATATATATTCTCTACTCACTTCACACGAATCGAAACCGCCTTTTTTCCAGCCCGCACAAATGAATATGTCTGGTATGTGTTCGATATATCCAGCCGCGCGGTACATAGTTTCGCAAACCGAGTTGTTGATTACGGGAACTGTCACTTCTTGTAGAACGCTGGGTAGAGGCCCGTCTTAACATGGAAAAAATATTCGATCTTTTAGAAACTATTTAATTTAATATTATTTACATACGTCAAAACGTACGAAACATGATTTTATTTCATAGTTAAATATTTTTGAAAATTGTTTGTAAACCGTATGATATAATACACTATTACGCTATTCACTATGCGCGAAAAAATTAGAAAATTCGAAATTGTAAATTGTACAGTGTCGTCACACATACCTAATGATATTAGTTTTTCAAAAATATATATTCTGAAGTTCGGCAAAAATACGAATTATAGACAGCCTGTAGTTAACGAAATGGATAAACATTTATATATATATATATATCGAGAAATATACGTAAACAAAAATCGAAAAATTACCATTTTTTTCTGTAAATAAATGTCATCATAAACTGTTCGGATGATAATAAAACATAATAAAAATAACACAAAGTGTAGAGATATTTTTTTTCGTACATTTCAGTATCTGATATGCGCAATAATATTTACAATCACAATTAATTAATTACCATATTTGATTTTACGTATTAAAAATGTGTAGATACCTTCATATAATCTCCCCCATCCTGTGACGTAAGCAGACGATCCGACGAAATTTGAATCGTCATCTGGGACGCAAACGGGTATAATATTAGGTTGGAACTTGACAGGTTCGTAAAACCGCAAGAGCGCCAAGTCGTATTCGAAAGTTCTCGGATCAAACTGTGGGTGTGAAGCGACAATTTGAATTCTTCGTTCCTCGTAACCGTATGGTTCCTCTTCTACAGACAAATCGTGTTCACCGAGCCTAAGAAGTAAATCGCTCGGAGGAACGCTGTAAAGTAATTAGATAAATTCCGTTGGGTTAGTTAAGCGCGCAGTTACAAAATATTCGCGTTAAATATGTGTATTTACTTTTCTACACAATGAGCAGCAGTCACAGCCCAGTTTTCATTGAACAACGCGGCCCCGCATTTGTGTAAGTAGGTAGACGTTCTCCATTGTCTCAACGAAATCTTTTGTCAAATAATAATATTGTATTAATAATCATTTTCGATTAACGAATTTAAATTGATTTACCTGCCACGGCCACTTTCCAAATGAAACTTTTTCACCTCCTACTATTCTAGCCGTGGGGAAAAGTCGTCTACCACAAACTTTTTTTAAAAACAATAGATTAATATTGATTAATAAATTTCATATTTATAAGTTTAACACTTACCATCTTTATAGTTGGACATATTAAGCGGGGCGTTTCCGGCTTCTATAGAATCTGTTGTTGTCGTCGGCGGCGGCGGCGGTGGCGGCGGCGGCGCCGTTGTAGTTGTCGTCGTACTCGATGTCGTAGTAGTTGTCGTTGTAGTTGGCATTGGCATCGCGAGCGTACTTGAAGAATATTGTGTAAAACTGGTGTTTGTATTAACGTTATTTGTGGCCATAACAATATCGTTCTCGGATAAACTCTGAACAGTACTCGGCTTAGACATAATTGTAGAAGAGTAGGCATTTGTGGTACTTTCTTTTATCGGCGCGCCGGAATTGTTCGGCTCATGCGTTTCAACTGGAAGTTTAACCCAAGACGGAAGCGTCGAACCGTCAACGCCGGATGGCTTGTACGTCACTAAAAAAGGAACAATGTTAATTAATAGACATTAGTAATTGTAATTGTGATTTAAATGAAACCTACGGTTAGGTGGTTTTGTATTTTCGGACGGTGCCGCGGGAACTTTGTCGAGCGTGGTCCAAGTGACCAACGTCGGCGAGGTGGACGTTACGGTAGAACTACTGTAACTCGGCGTGTGACTGGGACTGTTCATCGCCGAGGTCGCAGCAGTTAGGTTAGAAATTATTTCAGTAACATTTTCCACTGTCGAACGGGTTGCATAGGAGCTCGTTACAGATTCAATTGTGGACACGGCCTCTGGTTTAACGGAAGACGGTTTTGGTTTTACCGTTGGTTTAGTTGTTTGCGGTTTGATTTTCTGCGGAGACGCCGTTGTCGACGATGCAGACGTCGATGTTGATTTATACGTAGTGCTCGACGGTTTGACCACAGGTTTTGAGGTAGAGAACGTGGCAGTCACAGAGGAGTTCATAGGACGTAACGACGTCATTGTGGTATATGTACTCGTGCCGGCCGGTTTCGTCGTTTCTTGACTGCTGGACGAATAGAGAATGCTATTAGACGCGGTCGAACTTGGCACGCTGAACTGGACCGTCGGCCTGGCAGTTTGAGGTTTTGGTTTTTGAACGGTGGATACCTGGTCTTTAATCGGCGGTTTGTAAGAACTAGGTTTAACCATAGGTCTGGCCGTGGAAAACGTAGTCGAGGGGACGGGTTTCGTTGATTGAGATATCGTGGTCGTGTACGACGATGAGATCGAACTGGGTGTACTGCTAGCGAACGTTGGCCTCGTACCGTTGGTCACCGACACCTCGGTGTATTGGTTTCTAGACGTGGTCGTCGATGTAGTCGACGACGTAGACGACACGGCGAATTGAGTCGTCGGTTTATAATGCATTAACGTCGACGACGGCGAACTCATCACAGTGGCTTGTGAACTAGGAGTACTATATCTGTCAGTACTTGCTGCTTGTTGCGCACTTATTTTTATGTTCGTTGTCACAGGTGGACCGACCACGTCGTTGTCGAAATTGTTTAGGTAATTGTCCGGCTCGTTGACCTCGACATCGGTGTTCGATTGGGTTTTACAGCAACTTCCGAAATAGAATCTATCAATACACGTGCCCAAATGCGTTCCGTTTACTTTGGCGCACGAGTAAGCAAACATGCAAATGCCTGTCTCGCCAGTTCTTCGGCTGACGCATGGTAGTTGTCTAATGTTACGTCCAAAATCTGCAAATCACAATATACGTGTTACTAAATTCGACCGAGTTTTAGAAAAATCGAAAAACATTCGTCGGGCGCATTTCAATGTTATTTATTCTACTTTGTTTTTTGAAAAATAATTATTAAATTTACGATGTTTCTAAATCGTTATTTATTATTAAGTTCTATCATATTTTTCTACATCGTGTTCAATTATCCGCAATGACAAATTATTTTTAATAACGCTATACCTAACTGGTTTTCCTCATGAATTAACCCTGGTTAGACTGGTTAAGTATAATACACATAAATGTGTGTGTGAGAATTTTTAATTCCCCGGACTTGACGTATGCAGTTTGAATTATTTATTACTTGAAATCACTAAATTATAAAAAGTTAGCGAAACGTCTGTGACTTGCATGCGAATGTTTTGTAGATACCTTCTTTTTTTTTTAAAGTTAAACGTTTTAAAAATGTATAACTATAAAATTATAGAACTCGTATTAATTTTTGTGTTAAATAAGTGTTCGGTTTTATGTAATTCAAAACATAAGGTTCTATAAACTATGGGTTTTCGAATAAACTGCCAATATTAAACAATAGATATATATATAGATATATATATATATATATATATAAACTGATAACTGTATTCGTTATAAATTACAATACTCAAATAAAATACGATAAAGTTTGTAACGACATACAATGCATAAAACGTACTTCATTTATGTACATAGAATGTTAGAAAACTAGGTTATTGTCATTATTATACATTTATATCATATATGCCTTTGTGTTATACACTTATACCTATCGTATTTTTAATTTTAAATTACAGTCTTATATTTTATTATTTTATTTTAGTTATCTTTAAGGATTCGTATAAAGTATTAGTATCTTGCGTAAAATACGTTTCCCCAATCATTTATCGAAGTAAAAATCAATTTGTTTTTAATATTTAATATTATATTGAGTATACATTGTATTTTTTTATTTCTTTTCGTATAATCTCACTATTATACTCGAATATTTTGAAAATCAATAGGTACCCACACACGGGATAGAGAAATAAACGAATTATTAAATAATCTAGTTTGAACACTATTAGAACAGATTACGATTATTATTAAAATTCATCGCGCTTTGTCGGCCACTACGGTTCACGGGCGGGGAACGTGGGTCGGGTGGATAGGCGCATCGGCTATTTTATTATCTTTTCTGGTCGGCAAGGTACCTAATAAAACGTCGGGAGAAAAAACAAACAATCGTTTTCGAGTTTTCGACAGCGCGGGAAGAACGCGGGTATCATTATTTTCAATTAGGCCGGCGCGTCGCGATGGGTGCTACGGATATTGTGTTTTATGGTAAATGTTCATAAAACACACATAACACAGGCACACAGGTATCCTGGCACAACACATAATAGTAGACAATGGGCTACAGTAGCTGTGTCTGGCCAGTTTGTAGGTCAGTAGATTGAGAGTGTATGTGCGCGCACTAGTGCTGAGAGATGGCGTGCGTGCGGGTGCGAGAGCGCGTGCGCTCGCGCTCGTGTGTGTGTGTGTGTGTGTTTCGATTAACAGTTATCTTGTATTGTGCCCACAAAAAAAAAAAAAATAAATAAAAAACCTGTACCAGTAAAGGTAGTGGAAAAACAAGTTTTTTTAATGTATGCGCCAATGTTTAGCTTGCATTGTCTGCATAGTTGTGTATTAAACGTGATTTATTTTGCCTCCGAGTGAAATAAAAATGCAAGACGATTGATGTTCTACTTAGGTGTTCGATTGTGCATTACTGCCGTGCGCTATCATTACGCACAGCCGTTACGAGCGGCCACATTAAATTCGGATCAATATCAATATTTTGAATATCGGTTGTCTCGATCGATTTTCGTTTTTTCCACGTTGAAAAGAACGCGTTATTTTATTTCCTCTTTTTGTTTCGTAGTTGTTTTTTTTTTTGCGCGTAATCGACGGCATCGCAAGTACACACACACACAATGTGGTTTATATAGTTTATAGTTCTTTAGGCACGCCATCGCGGAACACGAACTTTTATAAGCTTCTAGTTCGTCTCATCGATCAGGTCACATAGATAAGTACTTCTATGACATGATAGATCGTTACTTTATAACGTGTAAATTAAACGACTATGAATTGCTAAAATTAAAACAATCAAATCGTCGTTCTAAGATTTCAACAGATAAATAAGGTACGTTTTTCTACGACGAATATTATGAAAAATATACCTAGGTGTTGTTTTAAAATGCAAGTGTAGTGCCTAATGACTCATTCCTAACTGTAAACATTGTTTATTCATTTCTTCTCGAGACTATTATTCATTTCATTAAAACGCGATGGGTTCCTACGGGTTTAACTAAAGATATGTCATTAGCCATGATGATGATACTTTCTTAAAAAGTCATCAGGTTCTATTAGTACTTTACTCCGGTGTCTTCAGAAACGACCACGTTTCCTACACCTGTGGTGGACATTATATTTAATTTAAACCATTTCGGGTTTCCACTAAAACGAGGTCTTTTTAACAATAATATTACAATACCATAATTGTTTTATAAAAACGAGAATATTTATTTTTAAATAAACTTTTGTTTTATTTTGTTCAAGTACCTATCTGAAATATATCTCACAAGCGTAATTAAAATCATTAATCGTATACGAAATTATTAATATTTGACAATTTTAATTGAACACAGTGGTATATAAATATATCCGCTTGTAACAAATGATTATTTTTTATGATACGGGATAAATTAATGAATCGTTTCAAAATAAGGTCTGAGTTAGTATTTGATTTTTCTCGTAAATATCATAAATCAATACATTTAATTATTATTATTTAACAGTTATGAGATCATGGTCAATGATATATATCGTTAGTTATTTATTACATAGGTTTTTTCAGTAAAAATTTTAAAAAAAATTAGGTATTTAAAAATGCAATTTTTCTTTATAATTCTACTAAAATTATGCGCACACGTATGTTGTTTTTTTTTACAGACGTTAGTGTTGGTCTATTATCCTATTAACGGTTTCAAACGGAATAAGATATGTAATTATAACATTATTCATAGTATATTTCGACTGGGTGAACGACCTTATGTTTGACGATCAAAAGCATTTATAAAAATCTAACGTCTGTATAATTATGTTGTTATGTTTAATTTAATTGTTGTCAGTGCCAAAAAAAATAAAATAATTGCTTTTATTTATTTATTTTTCAACTTTTACGGTGTAAATCATTAACGCGTGGATATTTTTAAAATTACAAACACAGTTAATACTTGTTTTATTTCAATGCGCTACGATATTCTACTGTAACTGATATATGTAATTTGAATTTTTTAAACTAAACGTAAATACCTACATATCGTATTATAGACGTACAACTCGTATCTACTAAAACACCCGTATGCAATGCACGAATCGTGTGTCATTGTTGATTATATTTTTATTAATTTCCACTAGTCTTTTCTCTTGCTTACCTGTTAATGTAGTTTGTGTGTCCCACGAGGGATAGGATTGCACCAAACTGTTGCTGAAGATCAATCCAATTATGTAGATGGTAAATAACAACGTGTTCTCGTACGAAGACTTCATTGGTGAATAAATGCCATGTTTCTTCATTCTAAATAGAAAATTAATCTGTTTGACAAAATATTCAACAATACACGATTTCAATGTAGGTTTAACGTTAAGTATCACACGATTTAATCGAGTGGGCGATATGTATACTACCTACTTACATCGTACAAATGTATTCTTAAAATTAGGTATCCTCTTATAGTCAAACACAAATCGATGTATCAAATCGACTTTTTTTTTTTAATTTGTTACGTGTTTTTTTTGCTATCGAAAGGTATGATTAATTAATTTTACGATTTTATGGTGTTGCGGATTCTGAATAATCCTTACTCCGTCATAATTATATAACACTTTTTATTACTTAACAGTAGTAGGTACAAATAGAGATGAGTCTCAAATCAAACGTTGCCCAGTTATATGAAGTTATTATGTTTAACAAATCGGTTACATTTGAATAGGATTTTCTTTCTACTCGACTCTACCTAGTCTCGGGCTGCTCACTACAATAGCTCTGTGTCAAATAACAAATCTTTTCGTATTAATTGTTCTTCTAAAAACGAATGTAGGCGTGTTATTAATTATAAACATTATGTGTCAATTCTAAACAAAAGAAATATTTAGAATGTAAGACGTTATTAAATTAATACGATAATATTAAGTTTTAGTGAATAATAATATTAGTGTATAGAGTATAATAGTGCACATTTATTTTAACATATCATGTAGGTTTACATCTATATTAACTATGTAAACATGCAAAACAAAATGCCATAATCTTGAAATATTTTAAAAACAATAATTAGGACATTATGTACAAATTTATTATAAATTGGTAAAAAATATTGTACCCACATAGAATAGAATAATTATTACATAATAATATGTTTAAATAATAATTGTAGCGAAAATATTTCAAAATTAAAACATTTCAAACGGTTATTGGCTTGTAAATGTGTACTATTTATATTTGATAAATATTTCTTAATCGGAAGTCCGACCGATGATGAGTCATTAAGATAGTCAATAGAAAATGTATTAACATAAAGTATATAAAACTGTACAAGTGTTTAAGTATGTTTTTGTATGTATGGGAGAAATTACTGTCCAGATTAGTCCAGAACGCGCGTTTTGTTTAAAAAAAAGTGCTTTATTGGTTGAGAAAATATTTAGTTAATTTTGATATACTTAAACGGCTTTTTTATAATAAGATACGTCATAATCGTTAAAGTATCAATTTTCAATTCCATACATAATTTTGAAATAAATCATACGAGTGATGTCTTGGCATTCTGAACCGAGGAGCGGAGTTTTCAATGTAATATATCTGTATTTAAATATAGATATAACGCACAGTTATCGTAAACAACAAGGCGCGCGCATTGTATTGTACATATTATTTGAATTCAGCAAAAAATAAATAAATTCTTTTCATAAAAATTATATTTTGCACGATTTTGCTGATTTACTTCACTAATAATTAAAACGGCACGAATCAAACAAAACGCGGTGGCGGAGGAGACGCTCGGAGTAGATACGAGCGGAAAAAACACACCGATGTAGTACCCACTCGCGTAGGCGGTCAAGTGCCGGGGCTCGGGTAAATTACCCGTTCAATTTTATGCTAAAATACGATGGCGCTTCGACCACAAACAATGATTAAAATCGTGTTCGAGTGTTTTTTTCGATCGAGAACCGACCCGAGCAATTATTATAGTTGGGAGTTTTATCGAACGAAAAAATCAACCCAGAGTAAAGTACAACAATCTATTGGTACCATAAAAATTCACTTTGTTCAAAAACATGTTAATTTTTTTTTCGAGACTAACCCGACGAGCCGTTTCAGAAAAATAACGCGTCATAAACGCGCAAAAAAAAAAATGACCTAGCGGAAAATCAATTGCATCCTTGATCTTTTTACATTAGAAATTAAATCATGCGTAAAATGTAAGTCTATATAGGTACGCATAGCACTTCCGTCAATAAACGAGTAAAAAATTAATACATTTAACTTCTGCGAAGAATTTAGAAATAGGACGATCGCTTTTTTTTTTCTCAGCCTATTCGAATATATATATACAAGTTACGACTATATTACTATTCTACATTAGTTTTGGTAAAACGCGCGAGTACCAATAGTGCACAAATACATCTATATAGATACTATATAGGTTTTCTTGAATATTGTACGGAATAATATTGTGAAACCGATGAATAATCGTCAATAACTTAAAAAAATGCAAAATAATCATACGACGGTAAATCTAAACGTTTCATAATCTAATTTTTAGTTTGACAAAACGCTTAATGCATAATATCCATAGAAGAGTAGGTGGTAATCGCGAAGATTTCTTTGTTACGAAAACGAAAGAGTCGCGAAAAAAGCGTTCAGTGTACGAGTATAATCATACAATTATGCAGGGCTCACATAATATTACAATAATAATAATCACTTGAAATATTTGCACGATAATATACGAGATAATACCGTTGATTGCTCATTACAGTAATTATATAAGTAAACGTACATTACGCGTTTCACTGTGGTACACATACCGGGTGGTTCTTTTATAAAAAAAAGACACTCGTTATTTTGAAAACGATAAACTTTTTTTCTTTTTTTTCTACATTTTTTTTTATGAAAAACTCAAGTTACACGCAATTTTAAAATTTTAAACTACCCTTGTTTTTCTGTCCCTATCATTATACGTCGAACCTACGTTGAGTTATGATTTTAAATAAAAACCTATACCGAAAACAGAAAAAAAATTAAACATTAATTTTTTATGTATTTTTAAAATTCAAATTTTTATTTTCACTAATTTGTCAGTAAGTCGTCAGACATCAGAGTCAAGTCTTTTAGGAGATTTTTCAAGACCTATTACAAGTATTTTATACTAGTATTTGTACAAATATACGACTCTGTATAATAATATTTAATAATTATTTAATTATTAACACGCATATTAGGTTACGTAACGGCGTAATAACTTTCAAACTGTTTTATTTCCCAACGGCGAAATAGAATTCGTAGCCTAAAGTTGATGAAAAAAATATATTGTCCAATACGATTAGTTAATTGTTGCTATTCCAGGTAGGCGTTCTCTTGTTAAAAGATTAAAATTCAATGTCGGTTCGACGGTACAGTTTTCGAAAATTATAACGATAATATTGTGTAGCACAAATGTAAAAAGAAAAACTCGAAAAATTGATATTTTCCATAAAATCGAGCGCTCTCCGAGAAAACGATCACCCTGTTCATGGCCCGAATTATTATGTCACAGTTTATTAATTATATATATATCTAAATTGTTATACGCCGGCATATTATCACACCCGTATGGAGCACTCGTGTTCGTAGTGACTATAATTTTCCGATAGCGTTCTGACGGTTTTTATAGTATGGGACTATGCATAAGCAACGAAGGGCACACATTACGAAGGACACTCCGAAGGCATTTGTGAATTTGTAGTAATTTTTATACGCTTTTATTCTCAGAGGCACGCCCGCCCGATAAAATCTAAATCACGAGAGATGATAAAAACAACAAGAACGCGCGTCTTAAATCAAAAAAAAAAAACCATTGCCAACACGAAAAAAAAAACCTATGTTTTATTAAATTTATAGTTGTTACAAAATGTCTCTTCAATAGGTATAATATACTGAGAATATTAATTTTTTTTACTCGTAACGTATAATATTATACTGTGTTTAAAGAGACGTAATATATTATGAGTGAAAAAAATAATAATAAAACGTTTATATTGTAGTTTGAACTATATAATACCAAACTGGTGGTGGCGTGTCGTTCCGTCGCACACCCTGCTGGGCTTGCCCTGGTCAACGGCAAATGGTCGAAAAACGGATTTTATCGTCGTTTTTTAAAACGATAAAATAAAACGCGCGTCGGATAATAATTGTTAGGTATAATATAATTAAATGTATATTATATAGGTCTATAATAAAAATGTATTAACAAATAGTTCAAGTAACAGTTTTTTTTTTCGATAACGTAATATTCAGTTAAATACCACGCACGCAAACGTAACTCGAAATTCGACTTCCGAAAAATCAGTTATTAAAATCGTATTCGAATCGAAGATAATTTATTATTATTTACAGCCACGTTCTTTATGAGTGTGAAATTCGAGAGATAGCGACCCTAACCATGACGTTTTTTTGTACAATCTTTAAAATAACTATAGGTACACGATTTACAAAACCTGTACCTTACCATTATTCATAAATAACGCATCAATTACGTATTACATCGATAGAGTTAACGAACGCCATCAATTTTAACAGCCACTATAATATACGCTTCGCGTTTTTCAATAATAATGATATATCAGTTGCCGCGGACTGCAAGTCGCGTATGCGAAATGTTCTGTGCACGGGTTCGGGGATACTATGAAATCGAAAAAAGCGCGTTATATCGAACAGGCGCGCGGGCAATTTTACGATATGATTATGGACATTTGCGGGAAATAGAAATTATTTACTAAAAACTTTTGGCCGTTCGAAGCGACTGAAAAACGTATACTCACGCGAAAACGAATTATTCGGCTCTGACACGCCGCGTTTATAATGATATGTTTCGATACGAGGAGTTTTTATCGAACGCCTGCAGGTGCCATGTCGTTATTATTGTCGTTAGGCTGACAATAGATGAATTAAATAAATTGGATTATTTACGGACAATCGTGCCCCGTTAGTGTGCATTAAAAAATAGTGTGTGTTGCCGCCGCCTCGAGCAATTGTCCGCGGTGGGAGAAAGAGATATCTATGGTACTCTCGTCTCGAGCGTGTAATGTGTGTGTGTATCATCGCAGTCTCGTTGTTTACCGATCCGTCCGCGATTGAAATATAGACTTTCTACGCGCACTCGAGAGCTTTGGATTCCTCTCCGATGATTAAACCCCGGGGAATTCGTAAACGTTTCGAAGATAATATTTAAAAATTCGTAGAAAGTCGCCGTCACGACGACGCGACGTACGGTGTATAATATATTTAACAGACGAAACATTACGCGCGTTTTTATGTCACTCTTGCGTTAAATGGTTTTACGGATAGGTAATATTATAAACCGTAGGTATACGGCCGGAAACAGACGTAACGTCGGTACATGTTATGAGTATTACGACGCGTAGGTCGAATATTATACGCGTACGTATTGGGTTTCTAGGTCAACGGTTTGAAATGGCGAAAGTTTTCCCCGTCACACACACGTGTTTTACATTTTTCTCTCTCTATCTCTCTCTCTCTTCTCGGAACCGACCAGAGAAAAAATGCAAACAACGCCCGTCGGTCGTCGGTCTACGGTATTATTTTTGGATATTGAGTCACGAATTTGCATTATTTAGCAATTTCTGTCGTCTGTGTTCGACGAGATACGGTAACTGTAAATGGTTTACAACCGGCTAGGTTAGGAGTGACCCGATGAATACTAATTTGCTTGCGGTCGAGTTATACCAGAGAGAAATATCGGATGCGATGAAATTGCAGTATAATATGATCGAATCGTGTGTCGGTAATATGAGAAATGTATAGCATTATTATCCGTCTGCAATTCGCCAAATAACTCGTATTTTAATACGTGGGTAATTTACATGTTAAGCGTAAACACACGCGTACAATAAACGTACGTATCAGACGTCTGAAATCTATTGATAGGTATATTTTTTTTTATGAAAAACCACGCGGTCATAAATGTACAGGAATCGGTATAGGCGTAGATTGAACACAGACTGAAATATTTGGTACGCGAAATGTGTATATTATGTTCGTGTTATTATTATCGTTTCATTCGTTTTATTCGTAATCGATTGTATTTTCGTCATTCTTTAGCAATTCTTCGGCATTCTCCGCGAATGAATCAAAAGTAAACGAACGAACTCGTATTACGGGACATGAAATACGCGCGATCGTCTGGAATGTTAATACGGATATGTGTTTGCCGCACGAGATCCGTGTGAGGAGAGGCCGATAATTATTTGAGAAGGCGAGCCGTCGTCTGCCGTCGCAGAAGTAGGATAATAATAATTACGCATCTATATAGGTACGCCGCGTACATACGTGACGTAGTCGTAGCTATACGCGTGTCCGGGCCAAAAGTTCTTTCCTATTTTTCAAATACAACGTTCGAACAACAATCGAAACACTCGAGTAATTTATTGTTAACAATCCGAAAATACCGTTCGAAATATAATTACGTTAGAACGTCTCGATATCCACTGGAACAGTGACGAACCGACGAATACGTATCGGAGCAGATAATTAGATAGCTAGTTACATTATAATATTATGGTATAGAATATTTCGATCTCGTGACCCGTAAACGAGTAATGTTATAAACGGCGAGGTGTCTTATTTGACGGAAGAAAAAAAAAACACGTTTCATATAGATACGCATTATAATATACGTCATAAAAGCGAATTATTACGTTGAACCCGTCACCCAGATCTTTTGAACAAACACCGCGGAGATAGACCTCCCCCCAGGAATCCTCCAGTGCCGTATTGGTAAAGTCATGTTTTTTTAAACCGTCGTCGTCGCGTTAAAATCAAAGACCGCGATCGCGATACCACTACGTCTGCAGTAACGATTGTTTTTAACAATCCATTATCATCGCCGTGTCATACACGCGTGTGACAAATTATTATAATAGAGCGTCTGAGGTGGTTTTTTTTTCTCTCCAAACACAAAGGCGAATCGAATATAAAACGAGACACGAATCTTTGAATTATGACGCGGTAAAATATTTTCAAATTACGAACACGACGGCATCGCGAGTCCGATCAAACGAAATTTCGTGTATGCTCATTGAAGTCTCTTTCCAAATGGATATTACGTTCGCGCGTACAGGTTTACCGACACATATTTGCTGTCGTAAATATATTATCAGTACACACATAATAATATATAGTTAAGAAATATGTTTATGGTCGTTTTAAAAGTGTTGTTTTGTTGTACGCGGCGTAGAATGTTGTTACTTTATTTTAGAAATCGAGAACGCGCAGCGCGCTTTAATACGCGCTTTTATCGTAACAGTCGTGTGTTTGACACGAGTATACACCTACGTCGCGATAAGGTAAGTAAACGTTTGTGAATGACTGTACAGCGTTCACTGGAAATACTGACTCATAAGCGTCGTAGCGTTTTCGATTTTTGCTTGTATAGTTGTATACACATTATCATATCTTATTGCGGTAGGTAACTGGTATTTCCCCTATTCCATAATGGTATTTCTGGGGCAACACACAGTGTAATGAAATATGTGTTTTTTGACATACTTAAATAAAGTATTCAGTTCGCGTAGGTAAATGGCTTTAAAAATTCGCTTCTGCGCGCACGTCCGTTTATTCGACGATTAAAAGGTATTTCTGCAAGTATCCATGCAAATAAAATCAAGTTAAACAATTTTCGACTCTGCTGCCAAAACACTGTATAATAATAATATATTATAATATTCAAAAGCTAGTAATATTTTTCCGGTTTTCGACGCGGCCGTAGTTTTTTTTCAAAACGTAAAAATACAAACTCGTTCGACATTGTTATAACTCGTAAGTCTGTCGCAGTCAGCGTACCATTTTCGTATAATTACACTGACTTAGAGAGCAATATAATATATAATAATAATATCATTCCGTACCGCACCGCTCGTACGAGACGGGCTGTAGTTTTGTTTCGGGTTTTTCATTTGAAAACGATTTACGCAAGAAACTCTATTCTATTTGCTGTTTACCTATACTATTTTCTCGTATATGAAATTAGGCACACGGACAATCGTCCGCGTGGATAAATAAAGGGATATCGAGAGACGGGACGTCTTGTTCTTTTTTTTTATTTGTACGCTGTTAACCTAGTCGTGATGGTTTATTATTGGCACGACGACGTGTGTAGTCGTCGGTTTGCACGAAAATAAAATACCTTCGTGTGTACTGTGGTGTGTGTGTGTGTGTGCGCGCGTGTGCCACCGCGATAGTGTAAAGAAAAACTTATTACCAGGAAGATAATATTATTATTGCCGTATGGACATCGGCGTACAACCGCAGTGTAAATCATAACGGTACACGTCGAAAAGAAATCTCAATGACCTTGTGGCGTTGGGTCGTGTCCGGTCCTCTTGGCTCAGTCATGTATAACGTTACAAAGCAAGTCGCGGTCGCACTGAAATCGTATATACATATATACGTATATGTATATATATATATATATATATATAAATATTTAATATATACGTACACGTAGTAGGACGTACAATAGACACGAAAACGCCAATACCGTTTGTCGTCCATAGATTCTAGAAAAGGAGGATGGGTTGAGGGGACTCTGCGCGCCGACTGTTATACTATAACAAACAGCCGCGCGTATTTACGGCCGAAATTCGTATCGTTTTCTATGCTATACCGCGAGTGCCGCGGGTCTCTCTTACCGCGGCACTTGGATACACACACACACAAGACACAACACATACCTTTAAGGTCAAGGTTTTTTATTCTTTTATTTTTTTTTTTTTTTTAATTTGAACGACATGTCCGTCGATTTCAGTCGATTAGATTATTTAATATTTTGTACGTTAGAATTATGAATTATGAGTTGAATTTTTTAACCGGTTCGTAATCGGATTTTCAATACGGAGATGATGATGAACAGTCGACTTGTTTAGAAAAAAGTACGTAAGATTCTCTCGCGCGCGAGTCGTTCCAAAGTTCAAGACCAGTGTCGACCGGCAGGCAGAGTATAATTAAATGTTATTATAGCCTTATAATTATTGCGCGCGCGCGCGTGTATATACGTACATCCTACGTATAGGATTTCCGATATAAGTAACTAGTTATTTCCCGTACGGTGTAAGATATTACGTGTGTAATAACGGACATAAGTGAGTGAATAACGGTCGGCGTGTAATCCTGTTTGACTAGATTCTCGGACACCCAACATTTTATTATTATTATCATTACTGTAAATTCTTTTCGTTATACAATCCGCGATTTGTTTTTATTTTTTTTTTTTCACGTCCGGAGATCGTCGACGAACGAGAACGTTCGGATATACGTCGGACAGATTACGATACGCGGTGCCGTTTTAATTTTCATCGAAACGCATCACCCTCCTCCCCCCCCTGGGTGGTTTTTATACTCCGCAGACGGTTAGGTCGTTTCTCACGGGGATATGTCTCATTTCGATATTTTTAACGTCGCGCTTTTCGGTTTAATCGACAACGAACGGCTGTTATTATTACCCGCGAGTTACCTGTAAATACACATACGTTCTATCCGAATCTAGTATACCAGAGGCCTTTCTACCGTGCGGCAGAATGACCCGTTTTTGCGTGGCCGATTCGATGTGTTTAAATGTCCGTGCGCGAATCGCATCGTTTCAGCAATCGACAACGCGTTTTGGCTAAAACAACCGATTTTCATCGCGTAATAGTTGTGGGAGGTATAACGAGACGAATTTATTTGACCCGCGTCGTCGTGGGCTTTCGTGATTTTAGATTCGGAACGGCTTTTAGTCGTTTCTTTCCGGTAGGAATGATAAAAAATAAAAAAAATCTCAACCGTAGTTCGTTGACCGGTCGTTAAATCGCGAGATGTCGATGACGAAGACAAATTCAAGTCGCGGTTGAAAAAAAATAAATAATCTTTTAATGTAATTCGCGAATTCGTCTGTTTAATTTGTAGGACACTTTTATTCCTTGAGTTTTGTGAATATTATAACGTTCCTAATAGAATAAATAAAAAAAAAAGAAGCCGACAATAAAAAAATATTTTCCCACGAATCAAATACGCGTTGTATAATAATACCTAAATTGAAATAAATAATAACCGAACGTACAGAGTTAAATTTTCGAATCAAATAGATATAATCTTCAAATTTATTAACAAATAGTATATGATTTTCGAGACCATCGGTTAGGAAATGGAATTTTCAAAAATTTTTATATGTTTTTCACGAGCCACCGCGCCGAGTGTGTTGTTTTATTTCGAATATTATTGTGTCACAAACGTCATACGTCGTCGTGTACGACTTCTCGACTTGGAGTTTCGACGTACAACGATGACTACTAGTTTTCAGGCCGGCTGTGTTCGGCATGAGATAAATTCACGATATGTTTTTGTCCTCGCTCTGAAATAATCGTAATCCGCGTTGAACTCGGTGACAGTTTAATAATGATTCATGGCTAAACGCGGATGTCTCGCAGAGGTTAGACTACTTTCCTCGGCGGCGAGAGAAATCTCATTCAATTTATGTACTCAATCGAATATCATAATTAAAAAAAAAGAAAAAAAAGGAGACGGATATGCATTATTGACGGGCGCGCGTACCGCATTAGTAGTCGGATGACCGATGAAAAGATTAAGCGATAACAATATGATCGAATGCGTTTTCATTTACAACGCGAAATTAATTTTGTGGCTCACGGAAAACGTATTCATAATGTGTATAAACTAGCACAATCGAAATTGTAGACCATATATATATATATATATTGTCTGCGATTATAAAAATTATAATTAGAAAATAGATAAAATTTCTTTTCGACATTTATTATGCATATTGTTCCGAGGTGAATATAAGTTATTAATTACTATCCGGAAGGTATGTTTTTCGTTGTTGTTTAAATCTATTATAGTGATTTAAAACGGCAATCGATAATCCATGGTTAAAACACTGTCGGTCGTAATACTCTCTTCGTTTTTAATCTATACGACACAATAATATGTTTTCTTCGACAGAAGAAAAGAAACGTTTAGTAAGTCGACGAATGATAACGAAAAACAAATTAACTCGTAGCGATGTAAATCCTAAGTAGTGCATTCGTCGACACTAATTGTATTATTTATATATATATCGATTTAATGACTAAATGACACTTTATTTCTGATTGACGAGTTTAATTTACAGTATATTAAAACATATGAGGTACCACTGATACACGTGTATAAATTTCCATTAAAAATCACTTATTTGTTCGTTAAACATTAAATGGCGTGATACTTAATCCTATCGGTCGTCTTTCGAAGAGTTCCACTAATTTATACACTAATACTAATTTATTAGATTACGTCTCATCATAATGAAAATAATAACGAGCGACGACGAGGTATAATGAACTCTATTCACAAAGAATTTATAAATATTTGATGAATACGCGGTGGTTTTTTTATTTTTGTTTTTTCAGTCGTCGCGAAAAAAAATTAACATCTTACGCGATAAATCTAAATATAAAAGTATTATGATGTGTGCGATCGTTTGATTTAAATTATAAAAACGTACGTTTTCTTGTATAAACTGCAAAACAAACAAAAAAAAGTCTACCGTAGAAAATTTCATATGTCATAATAATTATTATTATAAATCTTTTCTTTCGTTGATAGATACATATTTTAGTATTACAATACAATCGATTATATAATATTATTGATAGTAATTGAAACTTAAAACACGTGTAGGATATCCGTTTAAAATTTTTTTTCTGTAATCTGTACCTACGCATATGGTATAATTATTTTGAAAAATTATTTACTGTCTATAATAGTTGAATCTTTTTTGCGATGATACGTGACAAACGTTTAAAAATTAAAAATATCACACAAACAATAGATAGGTTTTAGTTATCTGGAACTTGAAAACTGTTTTCTTATGAAATTCGAAATTGTAATTACTAAAAAAAAAATTCCTGTTCGCGTTGCAGTTGTAAAGAAACGAAAAATATCGCTAAGGAGCCTAGAGTATTAATATACAAGTATTTGTAGTAAAAACGTTGTTTTTTTTTTGCGAGAGTATTCAGATTATATATATATTAAAAAAAAAAAAAAAACCACGGGTCATTCTCCTGACTTCAATTATGGCAACTAAGGTCATTAAAAGTGACCATCTAAAATAAAATTTCATGGTATGATGCTTGTCGAAAGAATACGTGTTTTTTTTTTATTTTTAATATGTTTACTTGAATATTTTTCGTATTATTAATATCATCGCTTAAACGTATATATATATATACAATGCGATTTATTCGAGTACTCGCTGTCCGTATTGTTTGATGTGTATTTGTGTATCGACTGTTTATAAGGTAGTTTTAAATAATATTTCGTGTGAAATTATTTAGGGAAAATACCGATCCGCCCCAATAATAATATGTATCACGTGACGTACGAGTTAATATTGATATATTTATGAATAATCGTGTTTAAACCGTTTTAAACTGGAAAATAATATTTAAAAGCCGCGAAAATATTAAAAAATCAACACATGATATATAATATTTACCTGTAAGAGTCGACGTTCCTCCTAATCTCGCGACGAATGATCACAATGCGATGATGGTCGATGATTTCGAACTGGAAGTGTGCTATTCGCGTCTCAGTGAGAACCCGAGTGTTGTTCAACAGCGGAACACGCAGCACCGTAAATCGCCAAATATTTGTTATTGTTTAACTGTCGTTGATGTCTCCTCAACCGCATGGCGTGGTCCGTCTGGAAATTACGATACTCATCGATGCATGGGGATTGACGATCGTTCCGTTGTTTTCTGTTCTTCTAACGGGCTGCAATTATTATCGTTATGGATAAGTACATTAAATACACGAGTACAATATTTATTTATACGAGTGTTTCTGTAACCGCCGTCGGTCGAGCTACGCTCGAATCTCGACTTTTTCTACTCGATTCGAATAAAGGAACCCCGTTTCGACGTGTTTAGACTACTGTTGTGTACAACGCGCGAGAAACAATACGAATGGACATTCGTAACGCGTATAAATCAATATTATCGGCAAAACTATATATTTTCATACTACTTGAAAAAAAATCCGAAAACATCTAGTCTCGTTGTCTTCGTACGTGTTTGTTTTTAAATCGTCGTACTCTAACGCGAGTCTGATATTATTTTTACGCAGCGTATTTTTTTCGTCGAATTTCAAATGGTCGTGTGAACAGCGCCGCGACGGGGAGTTCATTCGATTGATAAATGCGTTTTGCGGCTTACCTGAAGATTCGAGTCGGCGGCGACTGCTGAGGCGGTCTCGTGGCCGGAGGAACGCCGAAAGTGACAAGGTTGATTTATCGGCTTGCGTCGTCGACGGCGCCGTGCGGTCAGACGGGAATTTTCCGCGAGGGGGCGAGTAAAACGACGAATCGACACTTACAATATACAGTTCTCGATAATATAATACTACTATATGATATATACGACGATCGCGAAAAAATTTCAAAAATAATTTCAAAAAAAAAAAAAGAAAAATCTAAACGCGATTGTTCGTTTATGTTATAATATAATAATTGCGAGATCGGACGATTGTGGTGAATCGTCGGCGATGTGAAAATTGCGAATTTAGCGATGCACTCGTGTGTGCGTGTGCGGACCGCGCGAATCAATGACCCGTTGTTCCGGACGGACCGGTGGCAATGGAGACGACGGCTGCTGGCCCGGACGGTACTGACTGTTGCGACGGTCTGCTCGTCGGCGCGCACAGGAGCATTGACAGGAAGAGCGGCGCGTTGCTTTTCTGCTCGTGTTTGATGACCGACGGCGGAGTCGTCGTCTCCGGATGATGGCATTAGCCCTCCTCGTCGGCTGACGGTTGGTCTCGCGGCGGCGGCGCCGCCGTCAGCTGATCGCGCCGCCTGTTGCGGGGCACCGGTCTTTGCCCACCACCACAGCGCGAGGTTGTGTGTTGTTGCGGGTAAGCGATAGTAATAATAATAATATACCGGTGGAAGCCGCCGTTTGCGATTTTTAATTTCATCGTATGTGCATTTGTACGTATACGTACGCGGGGAAATATCGTTTTGGGATCTAGAAAGCGAGAGAAAAAACATTTTCATATCGCGACGATTTTTATTTTAATATTCGCTCATATCGTCGCGTTATTATTTAGGATCTATATGTATTATATTATACAAGTTCGCGATATATACATGATTTAATATTATTATACTTGGAAGTATAGAGCTAAATACTTGGAATCTCGTGTGAGTATTGTATACTTGTATTATCGGTATGTGTGTGTGTGTGTGTGCACATAATCGCAAACACTCGTTTGGGCGTGTGTGCGCGTGCGCGCCATTCTCTTCCATTGGTCGGTTCGTACGTGCATTTAGTAGGGGGAATGAACTTTTCAGACAATATACCGACCGCCGCTGCCACCGTACACACACACACACACACACAGGTCGTCTTGCAATTGCCGCCGCAGACATTATACGCACTATCGACGACGACACACACACACACGCATACACACGTTCTGCTTGGAATCATCTCGCGAAAAAAAGAACACAGAGAGGAAGCGAAAGAAAAAAAAAAACACCTTACAAAAATATTATATACCTGTGACCGACGCAGACGAGTAGTGCAGCACGAGAGTTCTGTTCCAGATCGACGTCGTATTATGCCGAGCACGCGGTCGTCGTCGTCGTCGTCGTCGTCTGCGGACGGGTTCGGGGGGCCCCGTTCCTAGGATTCGGCGGCGGACGACGGGGCCCGGCCGGGCAACAGTGTGCGATTTTTCCACCGTACAAGACGGATTAGGCAAGGGGTTATCGTCCACGTCGTTGTCTAAGAATATTATACGATCCAGTCGAATTTCCAAAGACGAGTTTAAATTATCGAGTTAATTATCGTTGCCACTCGCGGGCGTTCGCGATTGGATTCTTTTTACTCGGGGCTCGTAAGATCTGAAGTCACTCTGATTGTTACGCGCGCCCGAATCGATATTATACGATTGAGACGAAATAAAATTATCGTATTTCCATTATTGTTGTACACCGCGTGCCCGAAAATTCTCCAATTTCTACGATTCAATTGTACATTTCAGACGTGTCGAATATACGTATTGATTTATCATCGATTCATTGACCAGTTACAAGATGAAATTCAACGTTATTTTCATTTATCTCTATGAGAAAATCGATTATTTCGAGACCATATTTGATTAAATTTAAAATTTAGGGCTCCCTAGCCAGCCCGCCGCCGCGTTCGGTATACAAAATCGTCACGTGCAATTTTAGGGTAGCTCGAGTGGAAAATTTGTCTTACGTAACTAATCGAAAACGAAAAAACCAACATTTACACTTTGTTCGCGAAATGTAAAACGCGGGTGAAAATACACAACGAAATAAAAGTATTTTAGTACAGTCGTCTACCATTGTCCATTGCAGATCCGACTTTAATGTTTTATACATGTGTGCGGTCCGACGCGTGATCTACATAATGCTGGGAATCGATGACGCGTGTATTTTTTATTGCCAAATAAAGTTTTACGTTTAACACAGATGTCGGATGACTTTATTAAAGATTTTAATGACCATAACGATTTTGTATTTCGATTCAAATACACTCACACACACACACACAACCGGTTTAGTTTATCTTTGAACGCGCAACACAACGTGAACAACGCGTGAAATCTGGTTTAACATAAATTTTAGTTTCCACGCTATATCATTGTAAAATATATGTTTGTTCAATTGTCGAATCAAAGAAAAACTTCTCGTACACGGTTTTATTCTTTGTCCTATCTCAAGCTCGCGGCGACCTTGTTATTCGCACCAAATATAACAGTGTGACTAAAATTCATATTATAATGCGCCAGTTTCGCGTTTGAATAGTTATTATTTAACATTTTTTGTATTTATAATTTTTTCTCGCGAGTCACCGAAATCTGGTAAATCACATCACACATCATATTATCAACGACACTTTTTCTAGCGGATAATATTTTGCGCCACCAATAACGAAGTATAAATATTACACAAGTAGTAGCTTTTTAATCAGAATATTAACCACCTTAAATAAATAAAACTTTTTTCCGTAACTAGTAGTCGTTTTCAATTTTAATATTAAATGCCGCGCGGAAAACGTGTAGCATATAATTCGAAACATTATGCATATAATGTTATAATACGATATTATAGTACAGATATTAGTATTTATTTATTTTTTCTTTATCCATAACAATGCGTGCGAAATTATTGATGATTTTTTTTTCTCCCGATAATACGAGTAGTATATAATAACACGCGGTGTTTTATATTATTATAATATGTGTGAGTATAAAATATTAACATTATAATCGAATTTTAGTGGTAGTAAAAATGTTTAATACGTATCGCATGACGTGCCTTATTGTGTGTTTTTCATATACACGTATTACGGTCGATATGAATTTCGTCGTATGAAATTACTTATAATATTATTATCGTTGACCGACGACGGTACCCCGTGGATATTCGGCCGTATACTTTTAATGGAAATCGAACACGCGCGCGCGCTTGTATTTTAACGCAGAGTGAGCTGTTTTCGTCGTCTACGACAGACAGTCACGGCCGAGCCAATAAAATCTAAACGCTCTGGGATACACTTTAAGTAAATAAATAAAAAAAATGTTATCGATTGAAAACGATACGGCAACGGACCTGAGCTTTGACCAGAGGTGTCGGTGCCGCCCCTGGGTTTCGCGAGGTCCGGTGGCAAGAGCGCGTTGACTAACGAATATTATTTTATACGGTGACAGACCCACCCGTCACTGTTGGTAATCGTCACGTATTACCTGAAAAATGACTCACGGAAGTCTTAGTAATCTAAGCACACCGTCGTCGTCGTGTGCAATTAAAAAATAAAGCACTAGCACGAGAATTAAATGGGTCACCGGGGCGTATATATATTTCTTTTAAAATCTAAAAACAAATAAGATATTTTTACATTTTACATAAACAAATTCATAATCGAAATGACTAGCGAACGGGGTCGGGCGAGAGTGTGTTAAGGTAAATATTAATGTATATAGTATCGCACTAATTGTACTGCGACGAAATAGAGTGCAGGAAAAAAAAGGATAGTCTCTCTAATCTCCTAATGCTTGTTACCACACCCATAGAGTGCATCTCATACATATTATAATACGTGTAGACAAATCCTTTTTTATGTTGTTTTTTTATCGAGGCGAAATTTCGTTCGACCGACTGAATTGAGAAATCCACAAACAATGTCGATTATAATAATAATAAAAATAGAAGTTGACCCGCCCTCTTTCGCTCTGATATTATTTTCATTCTAAATGACTCGATAGTGTTTATTTTTAATTATATTATATTTTGTTGTTATTTTTTCGGCATTAGAAATATCGATTTCCACCAAATTCTTTTAGATTTTAATACGCGCAGATGTTTCGAACCGTTCAAAAAACGACATCTTACTTGTCATAAATAATTTAATTACATCGTGACGAACGAAATAATGACAATCGTAAACGAACGCGTAAAACCATTTCGGACTTTATCTACGTGGTCGGACATTTGAAAAGCTAAACGCGCCGTTTTAGTATTTCATCTAGGTTTTGTTATTTATTTAGATAAACGATTTGTATTCTCGCCCATTTATCATGACTTTATTTTAAATTTATATGGACTTAAATATAATTTCGATCTTATTAATATCTATTTATATTCTTGTATTATCAATTGTTCTAAACTTGATAACATTTATTGATTTTCGTAATTTGAAATCCGCGCGGTTCGATCTCGAAGTTTTTATAATCCGAGCAACAACAATTCAATGATTATTAATTATTATTACTGTACGCGTTCAACTTTATTTACTGGGAGAACACAAGCAAACCGGACAAACAATAATTGCGAAACTGTGGCACGGTGTGTATATTTAAACTATTTTATATGAATTTAAGTCGAAAGTAGTAATTTTTCATATCGAAGTGTAAAAAACCACTCTGGCGGGTTTTCAAAAAATATCTAGTGAAATTTCTCTAAATAATTTTAACTTTTGGTTTTGCGATCACGAGTTGCCGAACGGTCGCGCGATCAAACGCGTTTTCGATCTATCGACCGAACGCCCGGCCGTTTGGAAAGATTTTTTTCAATCAAATCGTTATCGCGGCGTTAATTTCATTAACATTTGAACGCGATCCATTTAGAATATTATTAAATTATATCCATTTATTATATCCAGCATTTCGAATTGTTTGTGTCGGTCTACCCGTCATTTAGATGTCACGCGGCGATACGCGTTTAGGTATCGAACACGGTTGATTCTTTTGACGTTTCCCGACGATAATGACTGAAAATGGTCGTTACGGTATAAATTACGTCCCGTTCATTCTACGCGCGTGTGTATGTACGGTTGCTCGTGTGTCCTCGTCCATGTGACTACTCGGTGTGTAAATGCACTTTTGCGCATAACACTCGTCGTAACATTGTGTAGATGTGTTTCGGAAACGGCGCGGCGTTAAACATTACTAAACGACGAATGGAGTTTTTCATAAACGTTTGCACCGCAATAAGTACCCTACGATTTAAATACAACGGCCTGGTTTTCGATAGCGTTTTATTAACGCGGGCGGGTTAACAACGCCTCTCGAGTCGCGTCCACTCGACGTATTTCTATGAAAAAAACGCGAACAAACCCGTCGAAAATAACCGTTTTCGGACGTTCGAAATAATTATATACGTAATAATAATAATAATAATATCTAGTCGTACAACTCGAACGTAGTCGTCTTACACGCGTTATAATATGATTGCGGATTGATTTGTTTTTTTTTTTTTCACTGACTCTCAGATAACAATTTCTTCGATGTGGCTCGGGAGAATCTTCTAGAGTTGGTCACTCGTCTCGCGGTCGTCTATAGTGATTTTACAACATCAAACGTTTAATTTTTATTTTCGGAGCCGCGACGCCGCTTAATATTTCCGGAGTGGTTTCTAGCCGCTCTCTTTCTTTTTTTTTTCATTCCAATCGAATCGCATTGAAATTAAAATATTTTAATTAACAAATCATCACGAAACAAAATACCACCGCGATTTAAATATCCTCCGCTCGGATTCCATATAGAGTTTAATAAATTAATAATTACGTACGGTTTTGGGATAGATCGAAACGCACCTGCCTCTCTCTACACGTGCCCGCCGCTCGACATACCTACTATTTGGGGAAAAATTCATCAAATAACTCTGTAAACGCACGTTAAAATAAAATAAAAAACGCGTGTAATTTTTTCGTCACGTTTGTAAATTCTATGCTTTTCGTCGCTGATCCGTAAAGCCTGAATTATATATGGATAATAATAAAAATCGGGACATGCGCCTCTGAAACGGTGCTCGTAGACGAAAAAATAGTACGTCGTAAACAGTGTTTTGTGTATTCTCATATAGTTCGCATATAACAAGCGCCGCAACATTAGAGACGGGTCGGCAAAAGCGGCGTGGCGTATCTATATACTAGCTATTATGCTACCACGCGGTACTGTATAATCTAAATTTTATAATTAGCCAATTTGCAAAGAACCCGATCTAAATAGAGTTTCGCGATTTTAAAACGGTTTCGAACCGATATACTTCTTGCATGGTTAGTTTTCGGTGTGAAAAATACAACTTTATTTTCGTGTTTTCACGTTTCACATTGGTTTGAATAAAAAATCAATTTACTTTTTTCAAATTGAATACTTACCCGCGAACCGAATGGGTTTAGGATTGCGTTCGAAACGAGTCTAGACGAAACCGCGAGACCGACAATTTGTCGGCTCAACAAACGTGTTCTTTCTATTGATTTTTAAATTTCGACGGAAAACTTGGCCAGATTTCACGGAACAATCACTGCCATACACATGGCCGCATAGGTGTATACTATATAGGTAGGTAATTCGATACAAAAGCAACTTTTATTCTTTTTACCAATTTTCAATCTATTCGAGTGTGTCATCCAATATTCTACGCTGTATATAATATTGTTTAAGGTAGTGAAATGAATATCTATCTACCCGCTTAATATTATTATAAATGTATTAACTCGACGTGTGTTTTCAATAGCTACGTTGTCATTATTTTTACACGACCAAACAATAATCGCGTGATAAATATTTGTTTTAAACTTTTTAGCGAATAACAATATAATTTCTATAAGTAACGTTTTCTGTTGACTTTTTTCTAAGTAAATATAGGCACTAATAACGTCAACACTGTGCATAATGTTGTTTTAGGTAACAAATATAGGTATGCACCGGTAGGTCATAACGGTAAAACTGTCAATCTCTTTTTGAGATTCCGATGACGACTATCTTGAGTTTCAATCGCCTATATATTGTGACCGTGCTAAAAGTTTTTTTTTTCGCATTAACTAGCAAAATACGTAAAAGTTTCTCGACGACACACAGTGTGTGTGTTCTCAAGCGATAATATGTGTAACTTGCTCAAGTCGGGACTTGAAAAGTGTATTAAACAAATTATCCGGCCCGTAAGTTCTTTGGACTCGCAATGTAAACGAATTATTATTGCCAAACGGTAAATTAAATGTAAATATATTCTTATTGTCATCGTCTGACACTGATCCATGTGCACAGCATTAGTCGATAAGTTAGACTTGGATAATTTTGGAAAACAGTAAAATGTAAACGTTTTTATGTTTAAAAATTCAATATTGTACTATTCGTGTACCAAAAACAAAAAAAAATCAAACGAATAAACAGATTTTAACTATGGCGTTTTTATGCGTGCTCCGTGCTCTTTATACTGTTTCGTTTGAATTTTTATTTTTATACTTTTGTACATATTTTTATATTTATTTATTTTATAAAATATACACACACACACTTATTGGTATTCTACAACAATAACTCGCGGTTTTCGTCACATACACGGTGTCGTTATAACCCGCCCGAGACGAGTTGAGGTATTAAGTCTTATTCGCAACGGAAGATACATTTACAAACGACCGTGTCACCTAATTTACCGAACAGTTTTAACGTTAATAGATTAGACTTGGTTGGATAAAATATATCTATGTTTTGACTTTACCTAGCGGTTCGTTTTGTTTGTAATACACAGAATTCGAATCGCAGCACTACCAGAACAGGACGAAATATAGGCAATAAAACGAGATTACGGTTCACGCAGCACGGTGGACCGCGCGAAGAGTATAGAGTAGGTACCGACGCGCGACGTTTAAATTATTTCGCGTTTTGCTTATTAAAGCATAAATTACGAGAAAAAAAAACAACACGGTCGATATCTAAGAACGAATTTCAAATAAAATATCAAGACGCTTACATAATAATATATGACGGATCAAAGTAAAACATTTTTCATGTCGTTTCTAACCTACCTGTAATATATTCAATATAATATGTTAGGCGGGTACCGTTAATCGTTAGAGGAGCTACAATATATTCTATTGACTATTTTCATATAATACCGATAAATAGTGTTTTTTTTTCTTCATTTTTTAATTAAAGCATTTCTCAAGGTCGCTTTCTTTCTGTAGTAGAAAGTAAGTAACCGTGACCTCCATTGTTTTCGTCCACATAGAAAGAAAGAAATATTTATGTTCCGTATGGGCGGCATAGACGTTATTCTAGGTGTGCGTGCGTGTGTGTGTGTGTGTGTGCGCGCGCGCCCCCTCCATACGACCAACGGTGAAAAAGTTCACCGCAAACATGTAGGCCACGAACCTATAGATACTTCCTACTACCTTTTTAATGTTATTATCGTTAATTTCATTATAAAATCAACAGTATAGTCAATAGAACGGGCGCCTATTGTTTTATATCATTATAAATACACAATCGGCAAACTAAACCAAACAATGTATAATTAATAAACAACTTTGAGGTCTATCGTCCGTGTCTCTACGGTCCGGTCAGTTTGAAGTATCACAGATAGGTATCACTGCGGTACAAGTACCTACTATATTATGTGTAAGCAATATGATCTTAAAACACGCCATATAAGTATTTATACACATTTACTTGCTTACAATTTTTCGTCGCACATATTATTGTTTTTGTACTACAGTCGATATTTTTGACACAGAACGAAATAGGATAAATAGGACGATAAAGTTTCAGCCAACACAAAAATAGGTTTGTCGCGTATTACAAAAATAAACCAAAAGTTTAACCGTTGCCGACTGTAAGTACATACCTGTTTCTATTTAAAAAATTGGGGAGGTAGGCGGTGGTACTGAAATCGAATTACGTCTTGTGTCGTTCATTATTATCCTGTTAGAGAAGTGTAGCCGATTATGACTTTTAAACTATTTTTCTGTGTGATATTCTATGAGACTTTGTATAAGATGTTTTATCAATATATTATTGCCATCATAATTACTAATACAATTTGAAAATGAACTGAATATTATGACTTAGTACTCTAGGTACTAGACCGGGATTTTATTCGAAAAGGAAGGGGCCGGGGAGAGGTCTATAAAAAAATTCTCATTTCCCTCTGTAATTTGAACCTTTAAAGCGACAAATAATAATTCTAATTTAATGTCCACGGTGTTAAAGACGCGAAAAAATTGTACTTTTAATTACGTAACAAAATAAAAATGTAAAGCATATCGAACAATATTCGAGCGGCTTATTTTTACACTACAATACAACACGATATATTATAATATGTTCGTATTCGCGTCATTACTTAATATGTCGGTGTAGCGGCGATTCGTATTTAATTACCGAGTATTTTACGGAATAAAAGATAATAGTTCTGCTGCGAGCAGATACTTAAAATATCGGAGCGTGTCTAGACCCCACGGGCCCCTTCTGGACACGTGCCAGTATCACGATACTCTAATTTATCGGTATAAATGCATTCGTGTGTATATAATAGCAATATAACAAACACGGTGCCTACCAACTTTTTTACTTGTTATTTTCGAGTAAATAATATAACGAACGATTTATCATAACTTATGAGATAATATTTTCCCTCGCGCGGCTATTATGTTCCCGAAACTGGATTCGGAAGAATAAACAATATACGTACGTATATGAGCACACATTAGTGTTTATTATGTTAGGTCGTCGTGACGAAATACTTCCGCTCCTTCTCTCGGCTGGCAGCCTTCGTACCTATAAACATCGCGGCCGAACGTGCACTATATCCGTGCCAATATTCGGTCGATGGCTATAGATAGCCGAGCCAGGTGGTACCTGACCGAATGCGAAGCACTGGACGGGTAAAAACTTCACCACGTTATTGCTTGTGCCTTTTTAACAGTAACAATATTGCGAACGAATCACGATTGTTATTTCAAAAATGTAATCTGTAAGTGTGATTTACAATGTAATAGGACGCGATATTAAATCGGGCGGCCCCGATGTGTAAGCTACATATCCCACTCTATATATATAAATTTGATAAATTTAAAAAACTTTGAGTATAAAATGTATAAAAAACGATTTATATATCAGACTTGTTTTGTTTGGCAATTAAAATCAATAAAAAAAAATATAAATTATAAAATATTTATCTGCACAAGTGTTTAGTTTGAGTAATAAGAATAATAAGACTGAAATCAAAATCAATAATTTAAAAACGACTTTTATGAATTTTAATTTCGTATACTACTATATGGCTTCTTATTATTTTTAATACAATTTCTTTATCGCGCTTTACACGATTGGTACACGCGAGTCGAAATTTTATGAAATATATATTTTTAATATATTTATAAATAAATCACACCGACGACCTCCGCTTTGAAAAGAATACAATTAAATATTAATAACGCGACTAGAACACGACGAAGGACAGACGCGCGCTAGGTCTTAATGTATTAACGACTTTTTGTTTGTCTCAAACAGATTTTTAAATTAAGTTTACATTGTGGACGTCGCCGTCAGATCATATCGCGCCCATACGGGTCTAATAAAGTATTATTAAATTGTGTGTACGGTCGTTGATTCAAGATTTTATCCTCGACTTGTTCAGTAACGTATATACTTTGTGATTCAGCGATGGGTATCTCGAGTTTACGATTTCCGAGTCGTATGAAACGTATATTTATTATGAAACGGTCGAATATATTATATTTTTGACGATTAACAGTAGTAATGGACGAGCTGACGTAAAATCGAACGCGGAATATCGACCATAAACGTCGTGCTCGAACAAATAATTTATTTTTCAATGAATAAAAAATACCGCTTTTAATATTACGTCTGTCTAGGTATGATCTCATCTCACACACGTTTTATACTTTTGAAATTTCGACTATAACGCCGAAAAGGTATGTGGAAAAAAATCAATTAAATTTATCCAAAAAAAAAAAAAAAACAAAACATTTAGTTAGTCAAAATAAGTCATTGTGTCGGGGTAAATTACGAACAATAATAATTTATGCAATTTGCCGGTGAATATTGTAAATATTCAGTTTTAATTTATACGCCAAGTTGTTAACGGTAAAATATTAATTCACGATGAAAAATATTACAAATGATGTTATTGATGTGTTTTAGAGTCTGAGCGATTCGGGGAATGTATTGAATTTATTATGTGTGTGTGTTTTTTTGTCTGTCGTCAAGTTTTTACTTGAAAACGAAAAAAAAAAACAGTGAAATGTATACGAAGTAGTACCGGTTTTCGACGAAATCGAATTTCGTCGTAATTGAATAAAAAATACACACCATAGACACATGTACAGTTTTCCGAATATTTAAATGAACACATTTATAGAGAAGATAAAATTTTCAAACGATTTTGATTTTCGTTTTTGCGCTACTTAAAGTTATTGGAAATTTCCTAGTTTTTCTTCTTTTTTTTTGTTCGTTTTCGATGAAATAATTCTGCTCGGTCGGGTGTGTTTTCGCCGTTCTCGCTGTTTTCAGAACGAAAATATAATCGAACAAAACCTGGTCGGCGGAGTGCTATAAATCACCCCGGCGGCGGCGATCGTCTATATATTATCATGAGTAACGAGTTTTAATTCCGAAAACGATAATTCAGTTTATCATTCCGACTGCCAGTGTCCGAACAAAAACGTCACTCAAATAATATACATTTTTCGTCGATTTCTCGGTAATTATAATAATTATTATATTAACCGCCAGCCAATGTGAAAAATCTTTGTGAATACATTTATTCAAACGATCGCCAGTAGATGTGACGTAACTTTAGGTTTTTTTTTTTCGTCATTTAGAGTAACGTCTACACGCTCGTGTGTATATATACTCACGTGTATATATTTTAATACGTACTATAACTAGATTCCGAGAGAATAATATCTCGCCCTCTTATTAATGACGTTACAACGTTTGTCCGCGCCCTCGATTCGCGTACATAATATAATAATATATAATTTCGCCCACTCCGCGATGATTACAGGAATTCCTTACTGTACGTCGTCGTCGTGGGTGTTTGAATGTCACGGTTCTTTCGTTTTTACTCTGCCCGTCGTCGTCGTCGTCGTTTCCAGTGCGCGTTTCGATATTCCGCACGCGTTCCGACCGTATAATATTATATCGCGATGATTAGTCGTCGCTTTTATTTATTAGGGTTACGCGTACGTAACGGTATAATCCAACGACGACCACCTATATTTTTAAAATGGTGTACGACAGTGGTGCGCAACCTGGGGGTCGCGACCCCTAAGGGGGTCGCGAAATTTTATGAGGGGGTCGCCAGTAATCACCAAATGAAAAAGTTTTGTACTATGTATATTGTATATTATTTTATAGTTTTATACAAAGTACAATTATTTTGTACCGTTGATGGCTGTGTCAATCGTAATATTATGTCATTATGTCATATCTTAATGTTGCGATAACAAGTTCTATTGAATCACGCAGTATATAATCCGATCATTGATTAAATATACAGGTGAGGATACATGGCCGTGAGGATTGAAAATTATTATGTACCGATAATCAATGCGACTACGTTATCTGTTGATACTCTTTGCTTTTAATATACTCATTTCCAAATCGTTCATAACCGTGGGCTATCTATGTATATTTAATCAATGGTCATATACGAGCCGTTGAGTTGATCGTATTAATGCTTATAATTTTATATAGCTTGTAATAATTATTTGTATTTTGTATTATTTTAAACTAACATTTTTAATATTTTATTATTTTATAATATATAAACTAAAACGATATGGATAAATTTTTAATTAAACGACCGATGAATAGTGATGATGAAAGTGTTATAGAAACTAAAGTTCGTAAGGTATTGGAAATGTCGTCAGATGTAAAAACCAGTCGAAAAGTTTATAAAAAGGACCGTAAATACCAAGACAGTTACATCAAGTTTGGATTCACTTTCGATGTTGAAAAAGGTGAGCCAAAATGTGTTATTTGTTTAGAAAGATTAGCTTCAGAAAGTATGAAGCCATCAAAGTTAAAACGACATTTAGTTACTAAACATCCTCAATTCCAACATAAAGAGGAAGACTTTTTTAAAAGGTATGAAAATTCGATAGAAGTTCAAAAAAATACTATGCGTAATTTTTCTTCAGTTCCTAGAAAAGCTCTAGCTGCATCATTAGAGGCTTCATATTTAATTGCTAAAACCAAAAAACCACACTCTATTGGTGAATCTCTCGTTTTGCCAGCCGCTATTAAAATAGTATCAATTATGCATGGCGAATCATATGCAAATGAATTAAAAATGATTCCCTTATCAAGAGATACTGTGTCACGTCGAATTGAAAATATGTCTGATAATATAAAATCACAACTCCTAAATAGATTACGAGGAAATTATTATGCAATGCAATTAGATGAATCTGTGGATATAACTAATCTTGCTCAACTTCTTGTATATGTTAGATATATTTATAAAGATAAAATTGAAGAAGACTTTTTATTTTGTCAACCATTAGAAGGACGTACGACTGGAAATGATATTTTTGTTCTTATAAACAATTTTTTAGAAATTAATGAAATTCCCTGGTCAATGTGTGTGTCAATATGCACTGACGGCGCAGCTGCCCTTACTGGTTCAAAAAAAGGTTTTAAAGCTAAAGTTCTAGAAGTGTCTTCAAATATAAAGTTTAACCATTGTATGATTCATAGAGAAGCTTTAGCTTCCAAAAAACTTCAACCAGATGTTAATAAAGTACTCCTTAATGCTATAAGTGTAATAAATTTTATAAAATCAAAGTCATTAAATTCCAGACTTTTTACTATACTTTGCAATGAAATGGGTTCTGACCATGAAAAATTGCTTCTTCATACTGAAGTAAGGTGGTTGTCTCGTGGTAAAATATTATCACGCCTTTTTGAACTCAGAGATGAAGCACGAATTTTTCTTCTGGAACGTAATAATAAACTTTCGGAACATTTTTTGGACGAGCAATGGCTTGCAATTCTGGGTTATCTTGCAGATATATTTGAAAAACTAAATTGTCTAAATTTAAGCCTACAAGGGAAAAATACTAATATTTTATTTCTTTCTGATAAAATCAATGCTTTTAAAAAGAAAATTCTTCTGTGGAAAAATTATATCGACGATGACAAATTTGAAATGTTTTCATGTTTATCAGAATTCCTCAGTGATAATGATGTGGATATTAATATGATAAAAGAAATTATAACTACTCATCTAATAAGTTTACAAACAAACTTTAATGCTCGATTTGAAGATTTCCCTGAAGAAAGTCTAGGTTGGATAAGAAATCCATTTCATTTCAATATTAATGAAATAAAATTAGGAAATTTAAAAATAAGCGAAGAACTTATTGACTTGTCATCAGATGAAAATCTACGTATCAGATTTCAAGAAAATGCATGTGATACATTTTGGATTTCCATCAAATCTGAATATCCAGAATTATCAAAACAAGCCATATCAATTTTACTTCCTTTTGCATCAACTTATTTATGCGAAACAGCATTTTCAACACTAACGATAATTAAAAACAAATATCGCTCCAGATTAAATGTTGAAGCTGATTTAAGAGTGGCAGTGTCAAATATCAAACCAAACATAGAATCAATCATGGCGAAAATTCAAGCTCAGGTCTCTCATTAAAATAATTAAATAGTATTTTTATAATTTTAAAAATATTAAAATTTTTGATTATCATTATAATGATACATTTTTTAATTTTAGATTTTGTAAACTCTAATTTTGTATTTTTTTTTCATGTTTTTCATTAATTAAATTAAAGAAATATTAAAATTGCTCTAAAATTAACGATTTAATGTATATGAATAAAATGTGTGTATACATTAAGACTATTAAGTAAATTTATATTACACACTTACATAATGTTGGTAGGAAGCCCCGGAGGGTCGTATTAAAAAATAAATTATTTTGGGGGGTCGTGGATCAAAAAAAGTTGCGCACCACTGGTGTACGACACAGTGTAAACAGTCTGTACGGCAATACGGCTCGACGGTGTTTTAAGGGCATTTTTTTTTTCGTTTCGCCCAGCTGAACTCGCTTAAATAATAGTTTATTAACGAAAACACGGTGAACCGACAATTTTCGAAATATTTTTCTATCGTATTAATTGGAATTGGAATACTTATACGTGTCGAATTAGAGACCGTCTCGCGCGAATCGTAAAAACTACCAAAAATAACAATGTTTAAATGTTAAATCGTTAATCGACGATACACACAAAGGGTTTTATAAACACTTAAACTCGATCGAATATCGGCTTTGTGTGTCCTCGTGTCACGTCGTCTGTATGTATTTAAAAATAACCACTGAAAACTTTAGTAAATGTTTTCGATTGTCTGAAACCTTGTATGGGAAAGTTTGAGAAAAGCATTTAAGCCACTAAGCTGTTGAGTATAATAATATACGGAGGTGAGACTTTCGAGAATTCCAATTATCGATTGATTGGTTTACTCAACCTTTTGGAGCTCTCGCAGTTCTCTCTAAGTAGAATTAAAATATATTGCAAAAAGTTGGTTATAAGCACCGCGAATCCGTGAGAAATTTATAAAAATACTATCACATATTATCCATCGCCGTTAAAACCTATATATTTTTTATTATTATGTATATTTTTTTTATTCGGGATTCAAAATTATGTAGATACTTATATATGTGGGGCTTATGCATTTTTCGTCTCTTCATTTAGGTACTAATGTTTATGTAAAATAAAAATTTTGTCGTTTACTAGTCAAAGTAATATTCCCCAAGAGGTTTGTTATCGGATATTTCTATTACTTACCTAATAATAAGTAGGGTTCGAAGCGATATAATAAAGAGAAAAATAGAAGAAAAAAAATCAATCAAAACATTGAATTAGGTTAATAGAATCGATTGGGCGCGGGGTAAAACGAAATTTCGCGAAAATTCCACGAGAAACGAAAAAAAGAAGAAGAAAAAGACTCGTTTGCATACAATATAATATTTCCGACGAAACGGCATTAAAAAACGCGCCGTTATTTTCGTTTACTTTTCACGGGGAACGTGCGAAACGACTACGCTCGCTCCGTTACGTCGTCGTCGCGTCGATAATAAATCGTTCGTCATTTCGTCGTCAATCAACGTGACAATAGACGCTGGTATCCCATCCATCAGTCGCGTACTAATTTTACAATAGAAAATAACACGTCCGCCTTTCCGACCTTAGCCGCCGAACTCGTCGCTTTTTACCCCAATCAATGGGCGTCGGACGGAACAGACGCGCGTCCTACGTAGTCATTAGTTTTCCGTCGCGAAAAAGCGCGTAAAACGAATCCCGCGGGTCGATCCGATAGGCAATATACCGCACTGCACTGGGCGGAATCGTTGTCATCTGATATTATTATGCGCGGCCCGGGATTAGTAGATAAGAGATATTGTGTGCATTTCAGAGTGATAAAAACGATATGATAATAATTCATCGCTATACAAATAATAATAACAACGAGTCGTCGCGTATTGTAGTAATAATAATAATAATAATAATATCGTCGCGAAACAATAAAGTGTCTCAAACGTTTCGTCTACTCGGCTTTAGCATCGTCGTCCACGCGCTTCGTGAATATCTGAAGTAAACCATGAACCTAGTCGACGGCCGCCCAGGCGTATTCGTGAACATCGAAAGAGCCTCGTCGACAGACATGTCGAGATTGAGATAAAATTCGCCTCTGCTTTCGGGTACGTATTCGCGTGTTCACTATGATGTCTTTACTAACGACTCGTGCGTAGATCGGTTGGTCTCGTTCGTGTATTCGTTACCTTCTTAGGCCTACCGTGCCTTCGTCCAACGGTTAATTCTTCGTTCGACTTAAATATAATACGTTTAGCTGCGGGTATGCTTTTGTAATCGTTGAAAATCATACTTACCTGTTAATAGTCAATTGATGTACTAAATTCTTTCAAATAATGTATACACTATGTAGGTACTTATTATCCGTCGCTAATTTGTTAGCGCGTGTTCGATACACTATTGCTATTTAACATACTTCATATAAGGTACCTTATAGGGAATGATGTAGGCATGTAAAAGTTATTTACTCTCTTTGAACGCAATTGTTTCAATCAATTAACTCTATCGTCTTCTTCTAACTAATTTTTATCTAAAATTTATGTTGTACGATGATTTTATTTAGATCTGTAGCTTTTATCGTTTAATTCAATAAATCAATAGGTAATCAAAACAAATGTTTTGTACAATTTTCCTTCGTCATAGATCATAAATAGCTAATCGAAATAACTTAGAAATAGAGAGACATTTTATTGTGTATATTTACTGAAGAATATTGAGATTAAAAGTTTTGTCACTATAATGTAATCATATTTTTCATGTATGAATGCCTGTCCATTATTTGCATACATATATGAGATATGATTATATGATATTTAGTCCTTAAGTATGTGTTTATTAATAATTAGTCCAACAATAAATATGTCGAGTGTTGTTCAGAGATTGATTTATTTTTGATTACTGTAAATTATGGATTGTTTCAATTTCAGATTACATTTCTGATCTCATGTATTGA
Source organism: Drepanosiphum platanoidis (assembly GCA_948098885.1). Classification (NCBI taxonomy): domain Eukaryota; kingdom Metazoa; phylum Arthropoda; class Insecta; order Hemiptera; family Aphididae; genus Drepanosiphum; species Drepanosiphum platanoidis. The sequence continues at coordinate 6,134,473 of OX402540.1, forward strand.
TAATAATAGTTTGATAGACAAAAAAGAACACTTTAAAATCTCAAAAAGACTATGTAGGTTTATAAAATAAATAACAAAACTAGAAAATTTATTATAATTACAATATTTTACATCTTAATGTTCAAAAACACTTTTTAGTTCTGAATATTATCTATTTAAATAACAAAAAACAAATAAAGCGGTGTAAAATATTTGATAGTATTATTTATTTTATTTTTATTTAAATAACATAGAAGCATATATAAATATGTTTACTTTGGTTACATTTTTATTTCTAATATACTTTACAATATTTTCATCTCAATAATGTTGCTATATATTTTTATTTGCTTTATATATACATGTGCTAATAATACAACTAATGTAGCATTTTTTAGTTTTTGAGCTTAAGTCGGTTTTTCTTTAGGCTCTATATTCAAATGTTATATGAATAATGTATATTATGTTGTATTTACTTGTATAAAATAACCTAAAAAGACCCTATATACATACTACTTGTTTTTATTGTTTATCGTTCATTTACAGTATGATATGTAATTATTATTTGCCAACAGGAATTTGTAAATTTTTCCATCATGATGAATACATTAACTGGAGATAATTCGCGTCGTCGAATTGCGGCTCTATCATTTTTAACGAATATATCGTTGGATGGCTCTCATAAAGATACAAACAAATTGCTTTTCATTAAAAACAATATGTATCAACTTCAAAAATCTCAAGTTGAGTATCCATCGCTTCCCGACATAGGTTCGACTAACGATGAAAACACATTCAGTGAAAGTGACATCTTGGAACACATGAATACCGAGTTTCACGGTACTGTCAGGTTGACAAAAACGCAGTCTCTAACATCTACGCCAATCAAAGCGAATATGAGCGATAAACAAGGCGTGGATAAATTTTTCGAACTAGATTCTGAAAAGAGTTCTGGAAGCATACCGTTTCGCGAAAGGTAATTCTATTATGTTAAAACGATTAAAAAAAAAAACAATCAAGTAAAACGTTTTCAATTTATTGAAATTATTTTTTTTTTAGGCTGAACACTACCGGAAGTGATGTAACTATGGAATCCAAAAAAATGGCAGCCTACTATCGTAAACGCATGATTCTTCCGTCGCTTTTATCTGATGATAAAAGCAACACCAATTTCAGCAGTTCTGAAAGTCTCGGTTTAGGTAATAATAATAATAATAATGTACTTACGATAGAAATTAAAGTTTAATAATATTTGATATTCCTCTGTATCATGCAAAAAATGTAATTATCTTGATTTATAAATAACTTTTTATTTCATACGTTTCAAGACTAAATAATTATATTGTTTAAAAAGTTTTCCTACTAATAATACTATTAATACTTTTCTTAAACTTGTCTGTTATAATAGTACAAATATATTTACTAAACATAATATTTTTAAATTAAGGTGATAATAAAATTATAATTTATATTAATTTATGTGTTACTAAATAAAGTTCTTAATAAAAATGTATTATTTTAAATAATTTAGTACCTCATAGAATGTGAACATTCTATGCACAATTTTTGTCAGAGACCCTTTAATTTTTAAAAACCAAATATTAAATTTTGATAAATGTACCATTTTTTTTTTTTTTTAGGTTTATCTATTCAAATAAAGATATAGTATATTCTAGTGCATATACTGAATTAGAGTAAACGCGATTGTTAGGTTTTAAATTTAATAACCATAAACCTAATGATAATTTCTACTTATATTTCAATAGAAAACTGTTTGAATTAAATACAAAATGTAAATAAATTGATTTAATTTTTTAACTTACTACTTTCTTTTCGATAAAAACAGTGTGTTCTTTTCACCGGATGATAAATTTTATAATCGAAATCGGTCGTATTAATATTTGCACTATTTTATATATATTTAACAATACTTTTTTGTTTCAATTTTTATAATTTAAAATAGTATTTTGTCATTTAAATATTTCTTAAAAAAAATAAAAAATTTTTTCCCATACAAGTGATTGGTATACGTTTAAAAATGACCAGTTAAAATTTAAAAATTTACAAAACTTAAGGCATGTGTAGATTTGATTAAAACCATTTTGAATCAGACAAGCCTCCGTAGTTTTATATATATACATTTGACTAATAAGTAATAAGTATGTATAAAAAGTTACAGCTCTATATAAAAATAATTCATTGCTTCAAGAAAATAGCTCATCAAACCAGTCGATGGACATTAGAGTTGTACGTCCAACATTACAACATCGATTCAAAAACGAACGTTTAGTGTTAGTGACTCCTCAGAAAACTCCATTTCTTGTTTATTCACTAATACCATTCAAACGATCTAACAGAGCATTAATGTTTGTACCACATTTATAATGATTATTTGTAATACTTGAATATTCTTTTTAATTCATATAATTGTAGAGTGCGATGTGAACAAAAGAAAGAACCGAACCGTAGAAGACAGATATCTGGAACCCGACCTTTATCTGCTGTTAACGATGCCGTCGACGCGTTCGATCTGTTTGGATTGGAAAAAGGCAGAGACGGACAGGTACGAAATAAATATTATCTTCTTGATGTTCAGAACGCAGCGTTTTTATTTTTATGACAATTGCTCTTATTTAAAAAAATAGAAAATAAATAAACAAAATAGTTATACGTATTAATATTTAACGCTCTTGTTTGTTTTTCAAGTTATCAGATTAGTTATCGGTGCTCATATTTTTTACAACTATTCTGTTAAAACTAAAATCATTAGACCTCATTTTTCTATAACAATAATATTAATTTATTCCAAGCCATTTAGTACATTTTAACATTTATTTAAGCGAGAAAGTTGTCAGAATAACTGATAAAAATGTCATTTTTTTAATAGATAACAAACAACCAAAACACAACAGGTATAATGTTTTACAAAAATGTATTTAGTTTATATAGAAAATGATAAACTCGTTCAATAGTCCAGTCATTTAAGCTCTAAAATTGATGTTTTGAGGAATTAAATCGGAAAGTTTTGAAACTTTGCAAAAAGTTTGGTTATAGGCTCCTGACGCGCCGCCTACCTGCAGCCTATGTATATACGTGTATAGTATTAATACGCGCCGCGTCTAATATGATAACACTTGGTTAAATTTTGCTCTTAATCTATTCAAGGTACAAAAAAAATAATAAAACCATATTTGTTTAAAATTTTGTCAGCTACATTTTTGCATAGAGGTATTTTTGAAATAAACTTAGTATTTCCAAAGATAATTTTAAAAAACTGAAAAATCGCACATAAAATCCAAGATGGCGGACACTTCCGGACCTCGGAGGGATGGCGACTTTTTTTTGGTTAATCAGGAGCCTATAACCAAACTTTTTGCAAAGTTTCAAAACTTTCCGATTTAATTCCTCAAAAAATCGTTTAATGACTGGACTACAATTTCAATCATGTGAATTTGTATTTTAAAACTCATCCTAGGAACTAAAAATGTTTTCAAAGCCACGCGTTTACCATCAAAGTGTTTATTTGTTTCAAATACAATTAAATAAATACGCTTATATTTAATTTTAATTGAACTAGCCTAATTTATTGTGCACACCATCTATTGATAATAATTATTATATATGAATAAAATAAATTACCGTTTAAATTGTTAAAATAATTTGCAGGAAGTATCTTATAATCATTTATTAATTCCTTCGAGAGTTGTTGAACCTAAAACTCCAATTGAAGATATGATGTTAGACACGGCACAACCAAAACCACACACATTAAGCAGGTAAACAATTTTATATATTATATTATTTTTCAATCATTAAAATATACTTCTAGTAAATAAATTACTTAAATTTATTATTATTATTTTTTTCTTTTCTTCTGTAATTATTTATACATTGATAATTGTATAATTTTTTGGTAGATATTACACATTATTATTATAATAGTTTTGTTTATAACAATAAAATTGTTATCTGTTAATGTTACAGATGTATTTCAGCTGATGTTCCTGATAATTTAGTAATCGGTTCTGGTACTTACAAAATGTGTACTGTTCAACCGGCATCGTCACCTCCAAAAAGTGATTTAAGTAAAGGTATGTTTTACAAAAAAAAAAAAAAATCACATATACTATTTAGGTACATATCAATTTATTTTTTGATTGGACAAATTATACGTCAATAGACTATAATATAGTACATATATTATGTCATACCAGTATTTATAAATATTACACCTTATGTTATGGTGGCCTTAAATGTACTATGTTTTCGATAGTTAAAATTTATTTAAAATATACTTAAAAATGAAAACGTGTAACGAATAAATGTAAAAATTTCAATAATTGAATATAATTATTTTTCAGCTACTACTAGTGATATCGATGAAAACGGAACCGCATTATTCTCTCCCAATATGCTCGATGACCCTGAATTTTTTGCCGGAAAACATAGAACACTTCTTACATTTATGTCATACATGGTACGTGGATCTATAATTAGTAAAAATCTGAGTTCATCGATTATCTTTAAGTTTTAATTGAATTTATTAATTTCATCTTTTATTATTTACCAGCGCTTTTAAACATTCTATATTAAATGTCAAATTATTTGAAATTTATAGAGAAAAAAATAACCAAACTAATTATTAGATTCTCCTAAAATTGTTTAAAAATTAACTCATGATATGAATGTTTATTTTGTTCACGATGAAAAAAATAATTCGACTAATCTACAATATAATTTCGTCGTGTATTTTAGACATCGATTATTGATTATGTGCGTCCTGACGATCTTAAAAAAGAATTGAACGATAAATTTCACGACAAGTTTCCACATATTGACCTGACATTGAGTAAACTAAGAAGGTATAATTATTACGCTTAAATAAACCACTCGGTAAATAAACATGACGTATTGACATTCAATATTTATTTTTTTTTCAGTATAAAACGAGAAATGCGCAAAATTACCAAGCCAGATGCTACCTCAGATTTGCTAACCATAGCACAAGCTTATGTATTTTTCGAAAGGCTGTTGGTTAAAAGTTTGATCAATAAAGAAAATCGTAAACTGTGTGCCGGCGCGTGTATTATTTTATCCGCAAAACTGAACGACATGAAAGGCGAATCATTATCTAATCTCATTGAGGTAAACGTTGATTGTATAAATAGTAAAATAAACTTTACAAAGCACTATGAGGTTTTATTTTAATTTCAGTATGTGATCAACAGTTTTTGTTAACAGTTTGTAACTTATTATTATTAATTATTTTTTTAGAGGACAGAAATAGTATTCCGATTGAACAGAAAAGATTTAATGGTCTCTGAATTCGGAGTGTTGGTTGCTTTGGAATTTGGTCTTCACATACCTATCCATGAAATAATGCCTCACTATCAGCGACTGTTGTCCGAGTCATGACACAAAAGTTTACCTCTAGCGGCTTTAAACTTGAGTGAAATAGTTGAGCGAATTAGAAGAAATACAAATAATTACGTTTAATTAAAAGCTTTAAATGCAACATTTATATGATCGTAAAAAGTATGTATATTTTTTTCGTTTTGTGTTATTTAGTGTTTACGAGAACAACTTATTATAATTTCCACGTCTATATACTTTTGTATCCTTAGGTAGAAATTATAATTGTAAAAAATATGCATGCACCGTTTGAATTTTGTTACCAGAAATGTATTAAATGTTATCTATTCATATACTACAAGTATTATTATTATATAGTTTTAAAATAATGTTTTATTCATTTAAAATAAACCATTAAACAACAGTATTTTACAAACGAACACATTACCTGTTGATTATTATGAAAAAAAAAACGTCTGTAACGATTCCGTACGATATTTAGATACCTATTTTTTTACTATTTTTGAATAATTCAACGTGCTTTTTTAAATTCTTGCCCTACAGGCACTGTACTAATTTAAATCTAAAGACAAAATCTAGAACCTATCGATTAAATATTTACATTGTTAACTATTCACATTTGTAATACTTGTAATTCTATTCTAGTAGACCAAAGAGTTTTCTAGACCCGATGTTTGCCCCTATTGCGTGTCACTCAATTGTTTAATAAATATACTTTTATATTTAAGATCAAGTCATCGAATGAATATCGAACTGCAAAACCGGGAAGCGTATGCACACACACACACACAGGTTTAACTTATCACTCGATGCCCATTATCTCTGGTACTTTGGCGCCCGGTTCTGTGCAACATATGTTCACAATAATATCATGTCAAAACGCGCGGTCCCCTTTCACTACACCGAGACACGTCAAACACGGAGCTCACTAACCTCAGACTAAATCCTAGAAAACCTACACATTTATCCAACTACTGACAAACTCGTTTCCTCAAACAACAAATGTGTCTGTCGATGTATTATAGGTGTGATTTGAACGAAATTCAAAATCCTTACGATTTCAAGGTAAGTGGTGCCTATTTATCTCCATAATCGTACCTATAGTAGGCGAGCCCGCGAAGACGATATTTTCTCCGTAGTATTACCGCTGACGCCCAAAAAAAATTTAAACTATAAATAGTGTTATCCGTACGAAAAAAAAGTCGTCACACTCTATTGGGCTTATAAATTCCTTTATTTTTCCACAACATTTTGTTATGTGTCCCTAAAAATCTGGCGGGCGCTATTCCTAAAGGCCCCCCGCCCCCGCCCCTACGAGGAGGATCCCGTCTCGCGCGCGTTTTATTTTCTAAAAAAAAAAAAAAAACACCTAATCAATAAGTTAACAATAATATAATCGCGTAAACCGTCTTTCGAGACGACTTTTGTTCGTCACAATTATTAATTCAGCCCTGCCCGAATTCCTCGAACCTCCCCACTCCCCCTTCGTCGGCGCCGCCGCCGCTTCAATCTCTATTCCGTCGACGACACGCGCCACGTCACCGCAATACGCTCAACCACAACAATGCACAGCGGTCGGAAATAATATATAATATTTTTACATTATACTCGGCGCGAGGCTGTCGCCGCCGCCGCCGCTCTTCCCGCCGCCGCCGCGGAACTATACACCCTTCGTGCCGCGGTCGCGCGCGCCCTCCCGGCGTCGTCGTTCTCGCGCCGAGCACTCAGTTTCAATTAAAGTCGTTACGGTATCAATTTATTATACTCTCGATATAATAATACCTAATATAATATTCATAACAGTAATAATAATAATACGACGCGCGCGCGCGCGCTCGCACACACACACACACTTACACACGACGATTTGGACGAGGCAAATCATATACGGCGTACATATTATATACATTTCACGTGTTTGGCTAATACGATATTATTATTATTATTATTATATATGTGCATAAACGTTTATGTAAATGTGTCGGGCGGCGGAGAGTTTATTATGCAAATGCCGAGAGAGTTAATGGAGTCAAACGCGTAATAGTTTGACGCATTGACAACCACCCCGGAATGTAACGCGCGCAACCGAGCGGAAACTTCGCGCCGAGCACCGCCGCCGCTGCGACGACGGCGGCGCGTGCACGCGACGATCGCGTGTGACGGCGCAGCCGTTGACGTGCGGGCCGCCGGGCGGGAGACGGCTGGAACGAGTTACATTATAATATATTGTATTATTATATCGTCTCCGGGCGGAGAGGAGAGAGAGCCGTCAAACGTTTTAGCGGTCCTTCTCCTCCCCGTCTCGGTCTTCTTCGTCCTCCTCGGCCGCCGGGGACGACTCGAATCCCCCTGCAGCCGTCGCGTTTCAAAAGAATATTCCATCCAAACTACTAGTATATATATATATGATACGACGGCCCTGTCCATATTATCGTTATCATCGTCGTCGTGTGTGTCACACGTATAACTTACGCGCGACAAATCGTCGTTTAGGATAGGTAATTTGTGTCCCTCAGTGTGAACTATTGCGCTAGATTCTGCGACCGATTGTGGTACCTATTCCTGTACGCTTTGCGATATTTATGACGTTTTTATTTTTCTGCGGCGATTTTTCTTACGCCGGTCGATTAAAAGTTCTTTACAAAGCTCAAAAGTTAATAATATTTTTTCAGCTCGGTATGCTTTATTGAAAAATGTTTAGTTATAGTAAGTGGGTACAAAACAATTAACAAAATGACATTTTTTGCACTCGGTCAAATTAACATTAGTCTACAATGAATGTATTAAATTTAATAGTTTTTTTTTTTTTTACAAGTATAGCTAATAGATTGTTTAAATTTATATAAAAAAATAATTGTTGAACAAAGTCAACAAACTGACGCGTATTTCAGGAACATGCTTTATTATGTTCGCATGTCACGGTGTATAAAATATTTCAATAAATTTCGATTAAACGATTTAGAAATTGAGGCTGCCCCTCCATTTAATAGACCGGTGCCTTCGAATCATATAAGGGCAGATGGGGATCAGTTTCTGTAAAGATAGTTTTCGATATTATAAATGATTTTTTATTCAGTTGGTCTACTTTGACCGAAAGTAAAAAAACTAAAATCGATTGTGTACGATGAAAAACCAATATTTTTCCAACCTATTTCGAATAAATTTAATTTCCAAACTCTAATATAAAATAAATAACTGTGACTTTTCTATAATTTTTCGGAATTTAATATCGAAAGTTGTGAATATTGTATAAAACCATAACCTGTTATATATAAGAGCTGTTGTAAATTTAAAATACCTATAAAACGTTTATAAAATATTCACAATGTGTTTCATTACAATCGACATACGTATATTTAGAATAATAACAGAATATCGTTTGATAAAAATTCGTTTTGATACATCGTTTTCGACAGACTAAAAAAAAAAAAACAACCCAATTAGAACCTCGTGTTACATTTTATTGAGTAATTTTTATAGAAAATTACTAATAATTCGCGCGTGAATTCTCGTTTCGGGCTCGCAGTCGTTTATTATACATAATATAATCTTTAGATATCGTAGGGTTCGGAGCGAAGAAAAAAACGCTATTCGCAACAAACGTTTTACATTTTTTCAACCTCTGCCCCCCGGGGGAAAATTATTGTTCTCGCCCCCGATTAGAAACAATTTCAAGTGTAAGTACGATATAATAGTGACCACCGGTTCTTATTCAATAACGGCGACGAGTGCATCTAAAACGTAAAAATACCCCCCTCCCCCGGCCACTGGTGATCAATCCGCCGAAGCTCGTCTTCGGACGCGTATAGAGGTAAAGGTAATCCGAGTATAATAATGATAATGATGATAATTACAATATCGGTTATTGTTCTCGATTCGCGCCCTCGCCCCTCGGATCCGAGATGACGCGAACAATACATCGTCGACACCACGTTGCAGACGATATCACGTGGGGGGGGGGGGGTGACGACAGAGCTTTTCGACGGGACGAACGACCGCCCATGATTGGGCCCCCGCTGGCGACCAATCGCGCGCCGCGGCCCACGCCCGATGGGCGTGCACCGAAGCTCCCGCGGATCGAGCCGCCGCCGCGGTGTCGCCTCAGTACTTGTTCGGCAGCTTGCGCTCGCTACACGTGCCCGCGAGACACGACCGCGCGCGCGCCGACGACGACGTCCGAAGCTCTCCTCGCGATCGTTTTACCGCGCCGCCGTCGACGAAATATTTTCCAAAACGTGTTTTGAAACGTAAAAATTTACACGTATGTACGTTCCAGTATCGTTTGGCGTATGTTATATCGGCGCCGACGCGTTTTCCGATCGAACTTTCGCGACGTAGTTGAAACGACCGCACGTGTTTTTCCCATTCCAAATACAACAGCACCACACACACGCGGACGTGATTTCCGACTCGGTAAGTACTCGCCATACATACTAGACCATACTTTAGATAAATTATTCACTCGTTTTATTGAATGTTTATAAAAACGTGCGACTTGAAATACTATTTGAATTAGAATATTCCGGAAAATTGTTTTCTCGTCGTTTTGATTTCAAACTAATTCGTTTCGCGAAATAATAATAAACAAGTCACAGGTACTTGATACTATAATAGTTTTCTATATTTTTTTCCCCTCTTTTATCTACTCGCGTTTATAATTTTGTCGATCGAAAATTCAAATTTTTTTCGTTAATATTTTACTTCTAAACCGAGTTGTTCTAACAACCTGTACTACGAGTATAATGTTCGGATAATACTTTAATTTTTTAAGCATAACTATTTATAAAATAAGAGAGATAAATTATTCACTCGTTATAAAAACGTGCGACTCGACACACTTTTGTTATTGTATGACTTTTTTTAAATTGTTTTTTTTTTTTTTTTGGATAAATTAAATCGATTTTTTTCCACGTACCACGTTATAGTCAAAATTTCAAAAGTATAAAATGTGTGCGAGATGAAATCATATAATAATATACCTAGATAGACGTAATATTAAAAGCGGTAATTTTTATTCATTGAAAGATAAATTATTTGTTCGAGCACGACGTTTATGGTCGATATTCCGCGTTCGATTTTACGTCAGCTGGTCCATTACTACTGTTAATCGTCAAAAATTTAATATACATTCGACCGTTTCATAATAAATATACATTTCAAACGACTCGGAAATCGTAAACTCGAGATACCCATCGCCGAATCACAAAGTAAATACTATTAGAATATTAATGTATGTTCTATTAATGTAATTAATTTAAATATAATGTTTTCTCGTCGTTTTGATTTCAAACTAATTCGTTTCGCGAAATAATAATAAACAAGTCACAAGTACACTTGACTGTAGTTTTATATTTTTCTTTTCTTTTATCTACTCGCGTTTATAATTTTGTCCATCGACAATTTAAATTTTTTTCGTTAATACTTATAAACCGAGTCGTTCTTGATATTTTTAACTGTTTTTCATAACATAAAATTACCATTCGATACCTACCTGTACTATAATGTTCAGATAATACTTTAATTTTAAGCACAACGATTCATATAATACGAGAGATAAATATTCACATATTTAACGTTATGAAAACGTGTGCGACTTGAAATACTATTTGAATATTTGCTCGTCGTTTGGATTTCAAACGAATATTGGTTTCGCGAAATAATAACAAACGAGTCGCTGTAGTGTTCTATATTTTTTCTCTTTTATCTACTCGCGTTTATAATTTAGTCGATCGAAAATTTAAAATTTTTTTCGTTAATATATTTCTTATAAACCGAGTCGTTCTTAAGATTTTTAACTGTTTTTCATAACATAAAATTACCATTCAATAACGGTTTGGATATTGTTTACAGGAAAACACGGCGATCCTACGACTCGCGAATCCGCGCCAACGACGATCATTCAAAGGCCGACTGAGCAACGACGTTACGATTATTCTAATTAATTATTAATAATTTCGGATCGGCGTGGTCGCTTCTTCCTGAAAATCCGCCCATGACAACGGTCGGAACACGCGCTGGACACGCGCTGCGGAAATGAGCAGATATCAAACGGCTTTCCAGTCGTTTTCCATCGAATCGCTGATCGGCGGCGGCGGCGGCGGCGAAAAGGACGACGACAAGGCCCCGCCGACCGAGGCCCCCCAGGGCAGGACGACGGCCAAGGACGCGGCTGCTACCGAGTTTCCCGCCGAGCCCGCGGCCGCCGACCCGCCGCGCCGGGACCGTCGGCTGTCCACGCTGTTCAGCACCATGCTGGACACGGCCATGATGCAACAGCGGTCGACCGCGCAGCCCTCGTCGTTGCACTTTGATTACCTGAAAGCGCTGCAATTGCAGTCCGCGGCCGCCGCGGCCTCGGCGGGCAAGCCGTTCTCGCCGCGGTCGCTGTGGCCGTACCTGAGCGAGACGATCGCGTTCCCGCGTCACGACCGCCCGCGGCCGTCGTCGCCTCAGCCGCGGCCGGTTTTCGCGCGCGCCGACGACGCGTCGACGACGGACGAGGATCACGACGTGCCGCCGCCGCTGCCGCCGCAGCCCAACGCGGTCTCGCCGCCGCAGCCCAACGCGGTCTCGCCGCCGCCGCGGCCGCCGACCGTGGGCGAGCAGCCTCTGGCGTGCGATCTGTCGTGCCGACTGCGCGACGACGAGAACGGCGAAGACGACGACGACGACGGCGGCGGCAGCGGCGATTACGACGACCCGACGTCGGCCAACCAGCGGTTCGGTGAGTAAATCCAGTTATTAGTTATATAAATTTTATTTTCAAATGAAACGACAATTTTTTTTTATAAAAAAAAATAGAAAATATCATAGACAAAATAGTTTTATTCATATTTAATGGTTAATACTCGTACGAAATATTATTAAATATACATTTCAAAGTCTAATTTCGCAAAACGCGTTTTAGAAAATAACCATAATATTGATTTTGATATAAATAAAGACTTAGAAATATTAAATTGCCAAAATAATATCTATATAAACTCGGTTTTAGAAGAATTGCATAATGAAATCAAAAAAAATAAAAATAATTTAATAATATCATAAGATTTCAATACTCATTAAATAAATAGTAAATAACCAAAGATCAATAATTCTGTATAATATTTAAATTCAAATCTCTTTTACTAACTAATTTGTCCCTCTATGTAAAATTCATTTTCAATATTTTATTCACAAATTTTAATTTTATGTTCAGTGCGCTCTTTAGTCTTTACACCCGACGATGATGTTTAATCGAAACCGGTCGTGACTTCTTTGCACTCTTAACTATACCACTCAAGGCAAAACCTTTATTTTAATTTATTTTATTTTTTATTTAAGTATATTTAATATAATTCTCTGATTTCTCTGTTTCTTCGGTTTCCGCAGAAACTCGCTTTTTATTTAACCATTTGTCCATTGTAAATGTACAAAAACACAAAAAAACAAAAAAAACCTAATGAATTTATTAGTTATTTGAGAAAAAGTAATAATAATCTAATATAAAATAATATTAATAGTTAAAAAAAAATATACATATTTAATGAAAATTTATTATTCTAAAATGTAACGTGACTCACTAAAAATATAATCCACAGTTTGTTAACCTCTGCTCTCACCTATTCGTATCTATTTCAAAGACTATACCGTTAAAATGTCTATCAAACGGGCCGAAAGCGATATCGTTATGAATTGTCTATGCAATTTAGAAATGTGCAATTATTTAATATTATTTTCGCTAATGCGATTTTTAAATAAACGTATTTGATTTATGTACTTTTTTGACGATATAATAATAAACCGGTCTCCGTCTCGTGTCGAGTGTGTATGTCGCACGAATCGATGCGGATTCAGACGGTTTAGTAGTTGTGCAAAAATAGATTAGATACGTTTTCACGGTTTATAAAATACGTTTACAGGAAAATGCATAAACAATGCGGACGTGCTACACGCGGGACAGAATACAATAGTGCAGCCTTCGATCGCGAACAAATCGCATCGGCGTCGACGAAGAACGGCGTTTACCAGTAGTCAACTTTTGGAATTGGAGCGAGAGTTTCAGGCCAAAAAATACCTGAGCCTGACCGAAAGATCGGAAATAGCCAATTCGTTGAAGCTCAGCGAAGTCCAGGTAATAACAATTACTTACGTTACGTTAATATTATTATTAATTTATAAAACCCAATGGAGAGAGGTATACACCTATATGGAAAATTAACGAATCTCGTTTACCGTTTAATTTCGAATTCTAATTCTCGTCGCCGTCGGTTTTGCCATTAGTTTCATTCGTAAAACGTTTATATCTAATTTAAAAGTGAGCTGTCGACAAATATTTTTAAAAAAAACTTTTAACGAGTATTACTCGAAATCGCGATTTACCGATACGGAAATTTTATTACAAGTATTGAGTCATATATTTGTGACACACGCCTCGTGTCTTATGTGACAATTCAATTTTGAATTCTAATTCTCGTCGCCGTCGATTTCGCTATTAGTTTAATTCGTAAAACGTTTGTATCTAATTTAAAAGTGAGCTGTCGACAAATATTTTTAAAAAAAATTTAACGAGTATTACTCGAAATAATCGACTTACCGATACGGAAATTTTATTACAAGTATTGAGTCATATATTTGTGACACACGCCTCGTGTCTTATGTGACAATTCAATTTTGAATTCTAATTCTCGTCGCCGTCGATTTCGTTATTAGTTTAATTCGTAAAACGTTTGTATCTAATTTAAAAGTGAGCTGTCGACAAATATTTTTGAAAAAAAAACTTTAACGAGTAATTAATAATTTTGATTGATATTACGGGTGTCTATTATTTTTGCTCGAAATCGCGATTTACCGATACGGAAATTTTATTACAAGTATAGAGTCACATTGTGACATAGACGCCGCCGTGATGTGACTAATGTGACGGAGGGGGTGAAACGTTTTTTTTTTAAAAAGTAAACAATAGACATTTCCAGAGAAATTACCGCGCGTCCTCGTGAGAGATGATTTTTCGTCTTAGAGTCGTACAACAGCTTTTAAAAATGTCATCATAAAAATAAAGAAATAAAAAAAAACTGCGCGACACTTAAGTACCCCATTAAATCCCCTCGATCCTACTCTAATCAAACCGCGTAAACGCCTCTTCTATTTCTCGTCGTTAATCTTACTGAGCTGTTTCTAATTTCCCTCCTTTCTCAGCAGTATATTATACAGAACGTGTATATACGTGTTTTCTTTTCATTACTTAATACTAAAAACTATATCGTACTATTCGACAATAAATTATTCGCTCCGCACCCGATAACACGACGTGGTACAAACTCAACAACGAAACGCATTGAAATGTAAATGATTATTTCACACGGAATACAGCGATAGTTTAAATTTAGAATCAAAGTTATTGAACCGATCACTACGTGATGTTTATATATACGACTCGCGGGGACGTTTTCTTTACGTCGAACGATCGGTAAAAATTTATAAGAAGGCCAACTAAACATCGGCGGCACGATCGAAATGCGATTCGTAAAATAAAAAACCGCGCGTGGCGATTTTATAAAGTAGTACTCTGAATAGTATGCGAATAATTCTCGAACACTTTGTTTTTTTAAAAAAAAAAATCTGCGTCTTTTAATAAAAATGAATTTTCAAGTAAAGTCATACTTAACCGTCGAGTACACCTCCCTGCTCGAGATTATACGTTTGCGACTATATCGAGATAACGTTTTATAATAATAATTATTATGTAACGCTTAAACGAAACCATCGCGTACGTTACTCTTTTTAAAGGATTAATTTGCATTTTTATCTTCACATTTCGTATACGAATCACAAGCCAATTTACTTGGTCGTCGCATTCGTCCGATATATCAAAATCTATTTTATTTTCATGTTATCTATAATACGATTTTATTTCTATATTTATATATACCGTTCAAAGCGTATATAATAATTGCGTTTCGCTACGCTAAAATATCCTCTTTTTGAAATACGATATGAAATACGCGATTTTTCACTGGCGAACATTAGAAAGTCACGCCTTCTCGTACAATTGCTTTTCGACGCGTATGAAACATTGACTTTTTTTCCTTTTCGAATCCATATCGACCGGTTTATACACATAATACGTATATAGGTGCACGGTTTTTTTTTATTTATATTTATTTATTTTTTCAACGACACGGACGATTTATTAAAACTCAATAATTCTATATCGGTTATAATATAATATATTATCGTTATTAGAAATGAAAATAACATCGTCGTATTACGCCGCGCAGAGTATACACCCCGTGTCGATCAAAAGCTTACCCTTTGACGACGACGACACTGCTTGTTGTTGTCGACCACCCTCTTTCGAGTGGTAGTATATATATATTATGTCGTGTGACAGAATTAACATAATCATAGGATATCCGCTTTTTATCGTCTCGTGATTGTCGGGAAACAACACAAACGTTTTATGAACTCGATATATCTCATTTTCGTTCTTTTATTTTTTAGTGACGCATAATATTTGTGCCTATTATTTTAATCTAATCTCGGCTTAACTAACCGTTACAAATAATAGTATGTAATATATTATATTCGTTAAAATCAAATAAATATTCATGTTTTTATTAATTACTTACGTAAAATTATAAACGTAAAATTTATAATTATTCTAAAAAATCGGGCGGATTAACGATTCGTCAATTGATTTAACGCGATGATAATTTATTTATTTATCTAGAACAATGGCATTGTGTATTTAATAGTGTTTGTGCGTGCATAAACAGAGTGCACTCGATAAAATTAACCTTTCTAAAGAAATTTACGGTAAATAATTGTCGTCTACTATTAGATTGAAATCGAACCAAATACGAATTTGAAAACCGTCTTCCAGTAACTCGGGACGGAATTTTTCGAGAAATGTATACGAGTTTTCCCATGAAATCCACGTGTTTGAACCCGATCTAAACGCCGCGTTTCGTTGTTGGCCGCAGGTGAAAATATGGTTCCAAAACCGCCGCGCGAAATGGAAACGCGTCAAGGCCAGCCTGTTGTCCGCGACCGGGTGTAGTAACGAAGGCCAAAAGAACGGCGTCGGCGGCGCGAACGCGACCCGCGGCAGGACGAAGGGTCCGAGCGGCGGCGGCGGCGGCGGAGGCGGTGGCGGCGCGGGAAAAATCGTCGTGCCCATACCGGTGCACGTCAACAGATTCGTGGTGAGGAGCCGACACCAGCAGCTGGAGAAATGCGCCTCGGGCTTTGCGCACCTCCGTCACAACAACTACGATTTCAAAATCAAAAACCCGCTGTACACGTCGATTTTGTAACGCGCGCGGTCGCCGTTTTGTATATAATATAATAATATGTTAGAGCCATAGGTGGTGTGAGTCATAGTTTTTTGTGAAAACGAGTTGTGGGCAGCGCGTATCTTTGAAAGTCGATTTATCGAAAGTAAGTCATAACTCAAAACTCTACCCACCAGATGCTTTCGATTCGACCCTCCCCTCCAGGTAATAATTTCATCGGGGAATTTATTTTCGCGTGTTTAACAAACCGTTTTGTCTGTCCGATTAAGGTTTATATGACTTACACATTCCACTATGGCTTTGAAAAATAATAGAAAAAAAAAACTCTTACAGTAGAAAAATGTTATTACGATTTGATTTTAACAACGATAGGCAAGCGCGTGATCACACACACACACATTTGAGTGGGTTAAAGCCATAGGTGGTGTAAGTCATATTTTTTTTGTAAAAAAATGAATTATTTATTGTGGGCAGCATATCTTTGAACGTCGAAGTAAGTCATAACTCACACTTCTACCACCAGATGCTTTTTTGACCCTCCTCCAGGTAATTATTTCATTATTTATTTTCGAGTTTTTAACAAACCGTTTCGTTTCTCCGATTAAGGTTTATATGACTTACACCACACTATGGCCACTATACCCACTCGTATATTATATAGGAACGTTATTATTATACACCCGACGACGGCAGAGACGTGTTGACAATGTTTTCGCGGCAAAAGGTCCTTTGAAAATCCTTGGGTTGGCGAGATAAACTACTAAACGCGAAAATCCGAAAGTTAAAACGTGGTCTGGGCGCGAATGTGTCCGAAAAACGTCAACAGTCAACGCGTAAGTACGTATCCATTGATAACGTGTATTTAAAAATTTAAATTAAAAAAAAAACCGTAAAAAACAAAAAGCGTAGGTTATCTTATTCCTCCTCCCACCCCAGACGCTCGGTACGTCGTCGTTGAAATCGAGATGATTTTTTAATATTTTAATGTTCGAGAAAAATTAAAAACCCATAAAAACGACTATTTTTTGCCTTTTGGCCGATCTTAGAAAAGAAAAAAAACGACGGAAAAACTTATTACATCTCTAGATTAAAAAAAAAAAAGGTCCTCTTTTTCTTTTACACCGATATTTTTCTAACGATTATTCATAAAAATAAACACGCGTATTTTACACGATTCGTTGAAATCATACTCGAACGTTATGTTTGTTTTTTTTTTTCCGAGCGATTTTTATAGAAGTTAGTAAAATAGACACTAGCTAGAATAGACCGAAAAAAAACCATTGTAAATACGTAACACATTACAACAAACCTAGTTATAGACACGTGTGTCCTAGACAATTCTCCTTTTTGATTTGTAAATTGAAAATAGTTTATATTCATCGTGTATAAAATTAGTATTAACGTAAACACATTTTAAACACAAACGGTTGTGTGTGGTGTGTACCTTTTGTAAAATTGTACGAATACAATTTTTTTTTTCAAATAAACTACGCCAACGATTTAATTTAAGTAATCTAATTTTGTACGTTTATTTTAATATAAATAAAAATCGATACATAATATTATAATACTTTTAAATTATAACAATAAAAAAGTTTACTGTTATTATCATTGTAAATTCGTGACTGTTTATTGGAACTTTGGTCTCGAACAGTGGTGTATACACCTTCGGATATTGTCCTGCGGTTTTTGGTTGAAGCCGTTCGTTTCGACGATTCTGTTTGTTTCGCACTTTGAAAGCAATTGAGATCACAGGTAGAGATTAACACTTTTCAGACACGCGTAATGGATATACTCGGACGTCGACGGACCGACAAAGAGAGTAACGTTGAAAATCGACCGAAACAATGCTACTTATCAAAAATAATACACTACTTACAGGTACGTTTTTTGGAGAATTTAGTTTTTTTTTAATCTCTGTGGATTTCGAACTGTTGTCCGAGCACGTTTGTTTTTCGAATGATAATTGTTGAAATTTTTGTTTTAAATATTTTTCTAAACCAACAACAATCGTGTTGCAGTGTATACAATTTAATGTGCATAATATAATATTGTTATATTTACCTTTTAAATTTCAAATCGATTAAATTTATTCGCGACGTGATGGATTGTTTTGATATCACGAATAATTATCGCGTATGATCAAATCGAGAGTACGGACATAAACACGCAAAATAAGTTAACTATTAAAGTTATGTAAAAATAGCGATCGACAGTGGTGTCGTCGTCACACGACCGCCGCCGAAGAGCCCTGTTTTTCTTCTCCTTTTCGTACATAATTTCCCTACTTAATATTAACAATTTTTTTCTATAGTTGAAATCACTTACCACAGCGGTTCTCAAACTTTTTTTTTCGCGGAGCCCTTATGTTCCCAAAAAAAATTACGGAGCCCCAAAAATCAGAAATGTCTATTTGAGACAACGATAATTCATAAAAAATGATGTCAATTGTAAACGATTATTGCTTTTTATTTAAAAAATTAACCTAATAAAAACCCGACTTTTATCTGATCTCATTTTGACTCTGACACAAACTAATGTATAATTGTATTTATAAATAGTTTTTAAACGTTTAAAACAATACACATCGGTACTGTCCAAATAATATTGAACATAATTAATGTAAAAATTAAAAATGCAACTAAGAAATATGATAATAATTTAATAATTTGAATTTAATTAATACAAATACACATATGCCCCGGGGCTCCGCGGAGCACAGTTTGAGAACCGCTGACTTACCGGACTGAAATATTATTCATATTTCTCGCGGCATTGACGTTGCTTGATCGACTGAAACTTTACCGAGTGTACACGAGCACGGATTTGTTTTAGAAAGAGTAAAACGACTTGAATATTTGTACCGCGTGTGTACGTCAGTTGTAGTTCTGTGAAAAGACGACTTGCTTGGAATATAATTTAAACGTATCGTTGCCTAATATTACAGACAACTCGGTCGTGTTTGGCGCGGATTTCCAGTACTCTACACGTGATTCGAGTACGACAACGTTGTCGTTACATTCGTAAGCGTGTGTACGTAACGAAAATATACAGTGCGCGCGTGTGTGTACACTCACTCACTGGCCGCCGCCGTACGGTTTGATTTTATACCAGATCGAGACTAATAACTAAACTCAAGTGCATTTTGAGAATGACACAACGGGGAATTCGAAGAAAAGTAATTTTGGATAACTAATGGATCCGAATAATGTCGTTAATTCATTGTATATGTTATATATCGTTTGCCAGAGAGGCGTGGCCGGTACATCCTCCCCCGAATGGCCAAAAGCCATTAAACTTTAACGCTTCAAAACCAACAATGAAATCCCATTGCCTGCAGTTTCAAAATAATGTGGTGTACACACACACACACACACACGTGTGTGCTTACTTGCTATATTGCGAGAAAAAAAAATGCGTTCAACAATATATAGTAAGTTTACAATAATAATATGATGTTTTATTATTAAATTATTGAAATATAAATCGCATGTTGCTATTACGTAATATTATTGCTTATTACTATCCCGTATGATGATATGTGTGCACCTAATAATGTTATGAATATATATATTTACAGACGTCGCAGTAGACGAGTAGACTCGGACAAAATAAATGTGATTATCTACACTTTAGGAGAGGATTATCAACCGGCTCGTTTTAAAATTCTACTCACTACCAAGGTAATATAATAGTATCTCATTGTTATTATTAGGATTTTAACGTCTTAAAACCAAACACGAAAACGCTTAAATAAATCGAGATAAAAACACTTTACGTTTATAACGAAAATCATCAATTGAATTCGAATAGTAAACAAAGTCTCTAACAACTCTATTTTCATCGTTCTGATAATAGAAAATTATCGTGACCATTTTCTTCTTTTTTTAAACGACTCCGAGACGTTTGTTTTAACTTTTTTAACCGGTGAACGCATAAATACGCACTAGAAAGTAAAAGCGGCGAGAAAAAAAAAATCAAAATATAAATGTCACTCTTAATGTATCTGTTATGCGAATCGATTTATGTAAATACCGTCTTTGAATTCAATATTCTCGAGCAGCCCTCCCTCTCACAAAATATTAACACCCTCGAGCCTCGAGCCTATTATACATTTATAATACTACATTGTATATCGGGTAAAATATATTATATAACCATGTGATATATAAATCATATTTTATGTTAATGTTTTAGACTTTTGGCGCATAATTATCGCAAAACGTGTAAAGCGTTCGGCGATAATATCGTTATTTTAGACCGAAACGACTTTAAAATGAACAAATCAACCGTCGCGTATAGACTTCTCGCGAACATTGAATCCGCGGCGAATTTAAATTGGTACAAAATATTACGAAAAGTCCATAATATAATATTGTAATAATTTGTATACGTGTGTTATAGGTACCTACGTATATAAGATAGATTTTTGGTTTTATTTCAAAACGTTTGGTAAAAAAAATCTCGTACGAGTATTCATTTCCAAAAAATGACGCCATAACAACTTTCCACCCTCTCCAAGGTCAACACGACTATTCTGCCGAAACTATCGATTATTACAAAATATGAGTGAGTCTATAGTGTCGATTATGTGTGTGTGTGTGTGTCATGTACTCGAGAACGTGTGTAACGTCTATATGTGTGTTTTATACGATAACTATATATATGTGTGTTTGGACATTTGTCCGAGAAGAGCGTTCGTAAAACAACGAAAAGTCTAGAAACGCCCTGTCGATGTCCCTCGGCGTTCGTAAACGTAAATTATCCCTCTGGGTAATCATTTTCTTACCACGGTGCGCACTCGAAAAAGTCCGGCGACCACCACCATCAAACGCTCTTCCGGACTCGCGCGAGCCGTCGCCGCCGGGGGACATAATATGCCTTGGCCGCGAAAAGAGATATCGCGGACACTCCCATTTTCAATTCTTACGCGCGCGCGCGCGCACGCACGTGTCTCCGTTTCTAAATCGTTTCGGATCGTTGACCGGGCGGCGTCCTTTGCCGCGTCCTTTGCCGTTTCAACGTTCAGGGTCGACCCGAAGGGGGAACACGAAGAGGAGGGCATGAGCACAACAACTCTGACCTCTGGCCCGAGGAGAGAAGAACGTATCGATTATCGCAGCGATTACCGACTAAAAATAACGAATATTTTTCTAAATATCGCCAAGTATGTGCACAGTATTTTCTAATGTGTACCAAAGTTTAGATCATCGAACGGTTCGTGAACGAAATAGATATCTCGATTTGACGACGTTGTCGTGGAAAATGTAGTAACTAATTTCGTAACTTTAATATATAACATTAGGTGTTATGTTTCGTCGATTCGACTTTGCAATTTTCGAATTGGACTCAATTCGTCCGTCGTTATTTAAAATAATTTTGAGTTATAAATTGTTTTTATTTATCATAAGAATGAAAATCAGTTGAAAAACATTTTCTTGCGAGTGAACTCGGTTTGTTACGAACAGTAAACATTAGAGATCATAATAATTATTGTGATTGACTGGTGTAGGCGAAATAATATTTATCGATAAAATTATTTTCAGAAACGCGTGTGCCTCTCTCTCTCCGTCTGCGTCTCGGCGACCGACAGGTTTACAAAATTAGTGTCTACGATTCCCAGTGATAAAGTTTTGTCAAGACGAGCTAAAAAAAAATACAAAGATACGAATTTAAAATCCATAAAATGCAATTCAAGACTGCGGCGGCGACTCTCATTGAGAATGGAAATGATTTTTTGATTTCGTTAAAATTTCCGGGCCGCCCACTCGGCCCCTCCTCGTTAATGTGCCCCTGGATTTGAAGTATATAACGAATCGCCCAACAGAATAGGTACTGTATAATTAATAAGAAGCCAGGATCAAAATGTATAATAATAAAACGGGTATATCGTGTACAAATATTTTATTCGATGTGACATTAAGTTTTAAGAAAGATTTATCTTTCTAAATTATACTAATATATTATATTATACGTGTTCTATAAAGGTACAAAGAAATAATACAAAGTCAAACAAAAATTTAAAATTACAACTAATATCATTTATTATAACGTTGAAAAAAATACATTTATATACGTGTAATTTTTCAGTCGAAAGTCAAACTTCATAATGGGCAAATTATTATCACACGTACATAATATAGAACAGTGATTATCGAGTGCAAATTCTAGACTCGCTGATATAGCCGCGAATAGCTTTAAAATAGCATCATAAAAGATAAAAAGTG
The DNA here is from genome assembly GCA_948098885.1 of Drepanosiphum platanoidis. Taxonomy (NCBI): domain Eukaryota; kingdom Metazoa; phylum Arthropoda; class Insecta; order Hemiptera; family Aphididae; genus Drepanosiphum; species Drepanosiphum platanoidis. The sequence goes on from OX402540.1 coordinate 6,157,328, forward strand.
AAATAAAATATTGTTGTACTCGTATATTGTGTTTTGTTGCCGCCGACCAGATTTCATGGTAAATTATATTATCGGTTTGCTCGCAATCAAATCTTCTTTATCAATAACGAACTAGAACGCATTTTTTAATTGGGATTCTATAGGTTACTATACTGTTGTTGTGTTTTTACCGTTAATTTAATCATCGTAATATTTACAACGATTATATAATAATTAATTGTTTTCTATAATATCGCACATTCGTACCGCCGCGCTGTTGGGTTAAAATCCACCGTGATTCGTCGCCGGACGAAAGTCGTGTCATTTCTCTCTAGTCGACTTTTGTCGACCTCCCGCCGTCCGAAATATTAACATATATAAATATAATATGTTTAACCAATCGATTTCGTTTTAGAACTTTAGAACACTCGAATCAAATCGTCATTATGAATCCAATTGTTCCATAATTTCAAAATTTTATCGGTATGTAATATACACATATTATAATAATATATCGTTTTTTTTTGTAATTTGATTTTAAACGTTTATTGTATTTTGTTTTCTCTCCCGAGATCGGCAGACCCACCGCCCGAAGCTTCCAAAACAAGCTCATAGATGAAAAATAAGAATACATTCTATACACTCGAATATCTCATAACAAAACGTTACAAATTCAATTTTCAATGTTGTGACATTGATTAGGTGAGCGTTTGCGTTTTTAATAATTCGATCGTTCGAATGTGTTACGATTTAATTATTTCTCAATGTAATCGTTCGATTTAATTGACGTCATTCGTATGAAAAAATGTCGGTATCAACAGCCACTGCATACCGATCGCAGTGCAATCGCGTATTGTTGTTATTACGACGTTACGCGGCGTGACTTGTACGTAAACCTGACATTTAGAAAAAGGCCAAAGTGTTTTTTTTTTTTTTTATAAAAAATAATTCATTTTTTTTTTCTTCAGATAAGATTGCCGCGCGGTTAGTTTTAACAATTCAGACGGACTTTAACAGACGCGCATTGTTTAATCGGAGAATAACGCGTGTGCCTCGTCCCGTCTACAGTAAAATAATATTCTCAAAGTAAACGATTTTAAAAAATATCGATAAGCGACGTTCACATTATTGTTCGTAGCACAGATAAAAAAGCGGTACGATTGAATAATTCAAAACATTTTCGTTGATTAATATTGTATAGACCAGCGGTGTCCACTACGCGGCCCGCGGGAAAACTGAAATTACATTCTAAAATTAAAAATTAAATTAAATATGAAATTTGACAAATTTTGTGCGGCCCGCACTAAAACTGAAATTACATTCTAAAATTAAAAATAAAATATTGAATTGTTTGGCTTTGGTGAAGTACCATGTGCAAAAACCAATATAATTTTAATTTTTTTTATGTACTTATAATATGTATAGTGTATAGTGTATAAGTATTACACTATTTTAGTATCTACATTTTAACTATAAATCATTAAGTCATAACTAGGGCTCGGATTTTGTAGCAAAATAAATCCTTAAAAAAGCATTTTAAGTAGCCGAAAAAAGCAAAAAAAGCATTTATTAAATTTAATTCTAAAAAAAACAAATTTCAATTACACATAAAAAAAATGAATTCACGACCACATATTTGGTCAAGATACTTTCATTAGAACTCATTCTATTGGGTGCTGCTAATATATTATATTTATACGTAGAAAAAGACCTTTCCACATCAACCGATAGTCCAGTCATTAAATGATTTTTTGAGGAATTAAATCGGAAAGTTTTGAAACTTTGCAAAAAGTTTGGTTATAGGCTCCTGATTAACCAAAAAAAAGTCGCCATCCCTCCGAGGTCCGGAAGTGTCCGCCATCTTGGATTTTATGTGCGATTTTTCAGTTGTTTAAAATTATCTTTGGAAATACTAAGTTTATTTCAAAAATACCTCTATGCAAAAATGTAGCTGACAAAATTTTAAACAAATATGGTTTTATTATTTTTTTTGTAGCTTGAACAGATTAAGAGCAAAATTTAACCAAGTGTTATCATATTAGACGCGGCGCGTATTAATACTATACACGTATTTACATAGGCTGCGCGTAGGCGGCGCGCCGCATTCGTGTCCACTAGAAACGCAATATTTACGTTTTTTATACATATTACAGGTAAACGCTATTATTGATATACGTTTATATATTATAAATAATTTAAATATTATAACTTTATAATATAGTATTGAAAACAATTAGAAAAAAACGCAAAAAACTTTCGAGGTACGAGCCACGAGGAAGTAAAGAATACCAATATAGGCTAAATTCATTTTGAAACGGACAATCTTCAATTTTTAGCTTATGGTTTGGGAGGCCCCTAAGAACCGGAGACCCGTGTGCATCGCACACCTTGCACACCCAATTGTTGCGGCACTGAGTATTTGCCGTTCTCGTCGGTAACGTTCCGAATAGAGTAAGCTCGGGAAACGGAACTATAGAGAGAAAAGATTTCGTAGAAATTTTATCACACGTTTAGCGTTCGAAAGCGCACGGTCGGCCATGGACGCGGACTTTGCGTGTGTGCCAACAACTGTAATAACAAGATGATTTTTTCTTTCAGATTTTTCATTTCCTGGTTCTGCCGCCGCCGCCGCCGCCACTCCGCCGTGCAGCGGCTCGGTGCGTGTACGCCGTTATCAACGCGAGAAAACGTGATAACACACTCGATTTACGGCCAGTCACTGGGCTCGCCGTCTCTGTCGCTCCGTCGAACGAAAACGTCGTCCGTCTCCGTCGCTCCACGCCGTTATCGCGTACCGCGGGGCGTTCGTACCTTCCGTGTTTTTCTTCCTTTTCAGGCCGTCCACACAGGCTCGTCCGATCGTCCGTCACACGTTTGACATTGCCAACGAGTAGCAGCAGAGTGGTGTTTTTGGGTTCCGGTATTTTCCGTCACTTTTCCGGTCACTCGTCCGATCCCGTTGACGCGCGCGATGGCGTTGTGCAGACTCGTGGGCATTTCCAACGAAATGTCGCTGATCAACATCAAGCGAGCGCTGACGACAGGTAAATAATATAATAATAACGATTATATTCCCCGGCAGAATGTCCGCCCCGACACACGCATGTGCCGTGCCCGTAAAACGCGACCCCGTAAGTGACGTGTTTTTCGGACCGTTTACGCCGTCCGTACGGCGTTCGTGTGGTTTGTGATAGCCGTGTTTCGTCATTACGTCTCGACAAATTAATACCCATCGTTTGGTTACCAAACTTTATCCGTTCGGGTTTACTACGTATTACATAACCGATGAGTTGTTGGCCGTCTACGGTTTCTTCCTCTCGTGTGTCAGTATAATGTGTTGTTTTCTAGTTTCTACATTTTAAATTCGAGTTTAAATTAGAATAATTAATGAACTACGAGAAATGTTTACAACAATAATTTAGTTCTCTTGATTGATTAGCTCTACATTAATGTAGAAAAAAAATTATCAACGGTATTATCTAAAAATGATCACTCCGTACATGTCTAAACTTCCTGGTTGTATTAAAAAAAAAATAAAAACCTTGAAAATAGTTTAATAGGTAATCAGTCTATTTCAGATTATGATTTCATAAATATGTATTTATAAAACGTATTGAAACATACATTTAATAATTAAAATAAAATAAACACTTTGATCAATACTTTTAATATTTTTTTAATACCTTATTCATATTCTTTTAGACTTTAAATTATAATTTTTACTATTGTTATATTTATTTATCTCAATCTTTTAAGATAATATTATTATACAAAATTATAATATATATATTTTTTTATCTAGCTAATGTCAAAGTACCTCAAAAGTTTTTAAAAATAATTGAACATTATTTATTGCTTAGCAAAATTTAAAACATTTTATTAGATAATTATTTTTAATTTTAGCTATTAAATACTCGATAATTCAATATTTACAAGGTCAATTTCATTGTACTTAAAAATCTTAAAAGTAATGATGAACAGTTTTTTTATGAGCTCATAATGTCATGCCCTTCATTTGGAATGGTTTTTTTTTCCATTAAATTCTATTACTTGCCTACCTACTTATCATTTTGTTTGGAAAGTTTTAATTTAATAAATATCAATTTAACAAAAATTCACTTAAACTAACTAATTAATTATAATATCTATTGCAAACTTATACAATTTGTGAACTTGGATTCGAGTTAGGTACAATAAGATAGGTCAATTCAATCAAATAAAATAGACACAATAGGTCAATTAACAATAAGAGATATAGGTAAATTATATTGCTAATGACTTAAAATCATTTTATTCCTTAACTTACTTTAATATTTTGTTTTCAACTATCTATAATAGCTTTAATTTAGGCGCATACAGGCAAATTTAATTGAATTAAATTGTCATTCGAGTCGATTTTTTATTTATTTAAAAATCTTCAATTAAATTAATTTATTTCAAACTCTTAGATCACAATGATAATAAGAGCAAATCTAAATTTTTTTATTTTTAAATATTTATATTGTATATACCTATTTCAAATGTGAAATTAAGGTCTCCTTCGTTGGTTGGACATTTTTTTTCATTCACAAAGTTGATTAGTAATTTGTAACACCATAATAAGATGAAGAAATTCTTTCAATTTTAATATTAATAATTTTTGCTTAGAGAACATATTGATTTACGTAAAAACTTAATTATTTATATATTTATTTTCTTTCCAATAACTATACTAGCAATTTCCTACCTTTCAGTGAATCTCACGAACCACTAAATTCCACAGACCAATAATACTAAATTTCAAACAATACATATTATATTAATTTTATTGTTTGATTTTTTATCTGTAATGATAAGAAAACTAGTATTTAATTGATATAAATTTACACACATAATTACTTAAAAAGACTCATTTAATTTCCTCTAAAGGTTAACAAGTTTTTATTTAATACAAAATTATAAAGTCCTCATTATGGCATTACTATCCAATAGTGTAGCAACATAATACACAACTTTATTACATAATAATTATACAATATACACTCAATTAATCAAATGAAATTGTAAATAATGTTTAAACTCTTCCTCCAACTAATACAACTTTCTTTCAATCATTTGTGGTTCTGTCAGTAACTACTACCACTGTATTATATACTTTCTATTACAAATAAAAGTTTTATTATTGCCTATATTAATGTTTTACTCAGTGGGGTTTTTTTAAACATATTAAATTAAAAATTTAAATGCATTTATAATTTAAAAAAATAAATAAATACAAGGCTTATGCAGCTCACGTTTATTTTATTTTTTACACTATAGTATTGTAACCAAAAGTATCAAATTCTAGTAATTTAACTGTTTTATTAAATTGGATTGTTGTAGTTTAGTTGAATTGATTTTAGATTAAAATATATTACTCTAATCCAAATGAATAAATAAATTTAATCTAATATAATTGAAAAATGATTATTTCTGTATAACTATTTGTAATGTAACATTACATAGTCTATATTGTTCATTAATAATTCTGTTTTCGTTATTTTTCAGGTCAAAGATTACTGAGCCAAGATTTAAAACACACTTCATCTAAAGTTGTCGATAACATATTAGTTATAACTTTGAACAGCCCTAATTCAAAAGTAAGTACAAAAGTTGTTTTATGATTTATCACGTAATATAATTTGAATATAATTTTAGGTGAATTCTCTGTCTCGAGATGTTATGAATGAATTGCAAACTAATTTGGATAAAGCCGGTCAAGATTGTTCAATTCAAGGAAGTGTCATTATATCTGGCAAACCCAACTGTTTTATAGCTGGCGCTGATATATCTATGTTACAAGCATGTAAAAGTGCTGATGATGTTCAACAAATATCTCGCGATGGTCAAAAAATGCTTCGACAGGTCGAAAGGTCTAGTAAGCCAGTAGTTGCAGCTATTATGGGAAGTTGTTTAGGAGGTGGTCTTGAAGTAAGAATAAAATTAAGTTTACTTTCAAAATTTAAATTTCTTATGCGTGAATAATTTTCAAACTTCTGACTAATGTACTTTTTTTTTTTTCAATTAGGTCGCATTGGCTTGTCATTATCGAATTGCTGTAAAAAGTAAAAGTACTGCTCTTGGTCTGCCTGAAGTCATGTTGGGCTTATTACCTGGTGGCGGTGGCACTCAACGTCTACCAAAATTGGTATCCATGCCTACTGTATTAGATATGGCCTTAACCGGTAAATCATATAGAGCAGATAAAGCATTAAAAGTTGGTTTGATCGATCAACTGGTAACACCACTCGGACCCGGTCTGAATACTCCAACTGAAAGGTTTGATTTCGAATTTCAATTTGTTTTATTCATGATTATTAATAAAAAAATATTGTTTTGCTATAGGACATTAGAGTATTTGGAAGAAACCGCTGTTAACGCTGCCAAAAAATTAGCTTCTGGTGAAAAGTTAGCAAAAAGAAATAAAAACAAGACTTTAATAGATAGTGCAATTGACTTGGCATTAAAACAAGAATGGCTACGGGAAAAATTTTTCGACACTGCCAAAGGCAAAGTTTTAAAAATGTCAAGAGGTTTATATCCAGCTCCTTTAAAGGTGATTGATTTTTCTGTTTTTACTTTAATTAATCTTAATTTTTGTAATCATTTTGAATTGAATTATTCTTAGATCATTGACGTAGTCAAGACTGGAATCTCTAAAGGTAGCACTGAAGGTTATGCATCAGAAAGTATTGGTTTCGGGGAATTGGCCATGACACCGCAAAGCAAAGGTTTGATTGGATTATTCCAAGGGCAAACCCAGTGTAAAAAAAACAAATTCGGCGAACCGAAAGTTGCTTTAAAGTTAGTTTACTTATTTATTACATTTAATCGTTTCAAATTAAAAAAAAAAGAATAGTGAAAACATATTAGATTTATTTTACACTATTTTATCTAAATAATATGTTTATTTTATAGGACTGTAGGTGTTCTTGGTGCCGGTTTAATGGGTGCTGGAATTGCCCATGTATCTATTGATAAAGGTTATAGTGTAGTACTTAAAGATGCAAATAAAAATGGTTTGGCCAGAGGTGTAGCACAAATTGAAAAAGGTCTAACGGGAGCAGTTAGACGCAAGAAAATGACCGAGTAAGTGTTTTGTTTTGTTTTTTTTTTCCAAATAAATTTTACGTATCTATATTTGATTAATTGTTTCACTCTAGAACTATTCATTTTATACCTATATTTTTTTTTAATTCATTTTTAAATTCAAGTCAAAAATATTTGCATCAGCATTTATATATGGAAATTAACACTATTCGATAATAATCTTATGTAATTTTTTATTTTCATTTCAGAATTGAAAAAAATAGGTATATATCTGACCTGACAGATACTTTGTCGTATAAATCATTTTCGAACGCTGATATCGTCATCGAAGCTGTATTTGAAGACATTAAGATAAAACATCAAGTGATTAAAGAGCTTGAACAAGTTGTGCCAAAACATTGTATAATTGCAACTAATACAAGTGCCATACCAATTGGTAAAATATCAGAAGGCAGTGTTCGACCGGAAAATGTAAGATTTTTAAATTTAAGTCTTGGCAATCAATTTTTACCAAGTCCATTTACATATTATATTCATTTATTACATTCTTACCAAAAAAAAAAAAAAAAATAAGTAATTACAATCAAAATTAAATTTTTGTTCAATATATTAACATTATGTTAGAAATAATATTATTCATTACTTAAAACATTTTTATTTCAAAGTATAAATCATGTCAAAATTAGTAAATCAATACGATTGTATTTTATCGACACTTTTTTTTCCTTTGTTTATTAAATTACTTAAAAAAAAGTTGACACTTTCTGTAAATTAATACAAAATAATGTTTTATTCAATAACATTTATATACTTCTCAGCAATGCATTTCTACTACGCGTAACACCAGTGTTTGGTAATATTTATTATTTCAACTGTTATCGTGCCCCTATGAATTTAAGTAGGGAGGGGCATGTGGGCAGAATCTGACCTAATCAGATGAAAGTTTATCGTCGCTGAGAAGTGTTATGTTAACAGACCTAGTGTCTTTGATGTTTTGATGGTATATAAAGTGTTTTAATTTATTAATTTTCATTGCGTTCATTTGTAGGTCATCGGAATGCACTACTTCTCTCCTGTTGACAAAATGCAACTTTTAGAAATCATAACGACTGACAAAACTTCCACAGAAACTGCTGCAGCTGCTGTGTCTTTGGGTTTGAAACAAGGAAAAATTGTAATTGTTGTGAAGGACGGCCCCGGATTCTATACGACACGTATCTTAAGTACCATGTTATCTGAAGCAATGAGATTATTGCAGGTGCGTTACTCAAACAATAACAATTAAAATGTAATGTTGTTATACTTGTAATGATGAGTCGATTAAAATTTTGCCCTTAGGAAGGTGTAAGCCCGAAAACATTAGATAGCATTACCAAAAGTTTCGGATTCCCGGTCGGTGCTGCAACGTTGTCGGATGAAGTCGGTATTGATGTGGGTTATCATATTGCCACTGATTTGGCAAAGGCCTTTGGCGAACGATTTGCCGGCGGTGATCTCAATGTCCTCAAGTCCATGGTTGATAGTGGATTCTTGGGTAAAGAATATTTATTTGAAATATTTTTCTGATAATTTTTTTTACTATTTATATTTATGTTTAGGAAGAAAATCTGGCAAAGGTTACTTTGAGTATAAAGCTGGAACTAAAAATAGGCCAGAGAATGCGGAGGCTATAAGTCTGTTGGAAAAATACAAGTTGGAACCCAAAGGCGAACAGTCTGTTGAAAATCAACAACTACGTATGGTGTCCAGATTTGTAAATGAAGCTGTTTTATGTTTGGAAGAGTCGATTCTCAATAGTCCAGTATGTTTTTTTCATATTTAGTTACTTTTCTTTTATGAATATTTATCGATCATCCATTTCTTAAGTCCTAATTTTTTGACCGTTTTTCAATTATCGTTTCAGACTGAAGGTGACATTGGCGCCGTGTTCGGTCTTGGATTCCCGCCGTTTTCTGGCGGTCCGTTCAGATGGGTCGACTGGTATGGAGCTGACAAACTAGTATCGAAAATGCAAACATTCCAAGACAACTATGGCGTGCCGTTTCAACCGTGTCAACTGTTGTTGGATCATGCCAAGGATAAATCGAAGAAGTTTTATGCCTCATAAGCTACATGAGCGCTATTGTACATTACAAATTAATTAAAAAATGGATCTAAATTTATACTTAAAGAGATAAGAGTTTGCTATCACTGAGCTCAATGTTTTATGTATTTTAATTTTTTTTTTCCTACTGTTGGCGATTCGTTTTAATATCTTTATGGTTATTATATCTTTATAATTTTATCAATTTATAGTTTTTGTTTTCAATATAGCTGTTAAACACATTATATTTTTCAAATAATACTCGTAAATATTTTGATAAAAACAGTTTGTGTTTATTTTCATGTAGAAGGCCAGTCGGCCAGTACTACATTTTTTCATTTAAAACTATTTTGTTTAGAGGAGATGAAATAAATATCAGTGGAACCACATGCGTGCGGCGCTGCTACACATTGTAAAGCTATGAGAAATAACGAACCAATAACAATGACCAGTAACGACGGTAACCGAGCCACAGTACCATAAATAATCAAACCATTCATCACGTACAAGTAAACGGTAAGAATTAAAATATTTTGATCCGTAAAAAAAAAAACCAATAATGTTGCGAGTCTTAACACACATTTGTCGTTTTATTCTTTTTTCGGCGGTCACCGGCTATTTTATTAGTAAAATGTTTCTCTGTAATAATACATGCCATGTTTAATGTTGCAAACTACAAATAGTTGGAATATGAAATGTTGAGATAGAGGTTTTTCTTTTGAAAAATCCTAAAACACAAGTTTTAAATATCAATGATAGATTTTATTATTCACATTATAAAAATAGGAGAAATTTCTTAACACAATACAACTAAAGAACACAAAATATTGTTAAGTAAACTTATCCGTAATTTTTTAAAAAAAAAAACTAAAAAAATTTGTCGCATATTATTAAAAATGACAACATTTACATTTTATATTCATCGTTTTTGATTCCGTCTCAAAGAAATAAACGAGCACTCGGGCGCGTTTTAAACGTTTAACGTTTAAAAAAATAGAGATTATTTTTTTAATTAACTGTACAAGAATTTCAAACTGTTGCTTATCTTAATTATCTAAATCTTAATTATCTAAATCTTAATTATCTAAAACTTAATTATATAAATCTTAATTATCTAAAACTTAATTATCTAAAACTTAATTATATAAATCTTAATTATCTAAAACTTAATTATCTAAATCTTAATTATCTAAATCTTAATTATCTAAAACTTAATTATATAAATCTTAATTATCTAAAACTTAATTATCTAAATCTTAATTATCTAAAACTTAATTATCTAAATCTTAATTATCTAAAACTTAATTATCTAAAACTTAATTATCTAAATCTTAATTATCTAAAACTTAATTATCTAAATCTTAATTATCTAAAACTTAATTATCTAAATCTTAATTATCTAAATCTTAATTATCTAAAACTTAATAATATAAATCTTAATTATCTAAAACTTAATTATCTAAATCCTAATTATCTAAATCTTAATTATCTAAAAATCTTAACGAACTCCTATAATCCAATGTGTTATAGTAATTTTTCATAGCGAGCTCGCGTGTCCTTCTGTTCCAAGGACATCCGTTTAAACGGGCATATTGTAAACAAGCCCATTTGTTATTCAATGTAGCTGCAGAGCAAGTCTTTTCGTCCCACGGGCACCCATGTTCATGAAGATACTTCAAACATTTTAAGTGTCCTTTTTTTGCGGCAATATAGGTTGCGTGTTCGTCCCACGCAATTCCTTTCCTGAATGCAAATTTTAAACTTCGGATCTTTCCCTTTTTCGCAGCTATATAACATACAGAATAATCATTCCGATCGCAGTTGTTATCATATAAATAATTCAAGCACTCAAGATTTCCACTGCCCGCAGCCTTCGCGAATGTTATGCTATCCCAAGGACACCCGTTTTCGTGTGCGTATTTCAAACATTCGATATTTCCATTAGTAGCAGCCCACATGCACGTGTACTCATCCCAGCTGCCTCCGTTCTCATGGATGTACTGCAAACAATCTAGACGTCCATTTCTAGCTGCCAACAAGCTTGTTTTATCGTCCCATCTACACCCTTGTTCGTGTGCATACTTCAAGCATTTCAATTGGCCATATATCGCAGCGGTATCTGTGGTCTGTACATCCCACGGGCAACCGTTTTCGTGCAAATATTTTAAAACATCTAATCTTCCCAATTCCACGGCAATGTGACACGAATATTTATTCCATGGACAACCGTTTTCATGTAGGTATACTAAACACTCCAAATCACCTGCCATACTAGCATTATAGGTCGTAACTACGTCCCAATCATACCCCTGTCTACGGGCTAACTTTAAACAGTCTAGATGACCGTTGCTCGCACTAATGGCGCATAGATCGTCGTGTTCTTTAGCTGTAGGATTTTTGATATCTTGAATTAGATACTTACAACATTCAAGTGATTCCATTTTATTAGAGTTATTAGGTATTTTACTATACCATATTTTATCACGGACGATACAAGATTCAAATGCTAATTTCTGTAAGGTGAACATGTTGTGTTGATAATATAGTCGATTCAGAATCACCGGTTATTATAGGTTCTTGAGACGTTAACGTGTACTCAAAATCAAAACGTTAATAAGTAATCTTGACTAATGAAGGCAAATCAATTATGGACTGCTCTAGCTAGATTCAATGATGCCGTTGGCCAGAATCACTTCATAAAAATGTCACTTAATGCATAGGTAATCTGTAAAATAATAAATAAAAATATTAATCATTTGGTACTTGAGACGCATGAAAAAATTAACTACATAAACGTTACTAAGACATTGATAACTTTTTAAATATACTATTAGTTGAATAGTTCATAATAATAATAATAATAGTATGATAATAGATAATTCATCAAACAGTCAGCAGTAACACAACTGTGGGAAGATATTTATATTAAAAAAAAGCCATATAGTATGCCATATTTAAGTAATTTATTTTATCAGTTTGATCATTGAAATACTTTACCGAGAGACACATAAAATAAAATGGGAAAAAAATATATCGGTAGTTTTTCCATCTGTTCTTAAATATTTATGCATAAGCAAAATTGAACAATTCTAATTCTAACCGTTGTATGACAAATTTCAAATGTCGATAACTCTATGACTATACGTTCCCACGGAATAATTTTTGCACAATAATCGTTTTCAGAATAAAAAAAAACACACACCAATTATTAAAAAAAGATAATTTAGTTTACATCTTGACGATACATTATAATTATTATCATCTATCACAAAGTAAAAATAATATGATGACATTGGACTTATGAAAGATATTAAATTAAATTTTGTTATTAATTTTATAGGTAGTACCTACATAATGTTAACTTTTATTTTAATTATAGGTACATTTCAATATTTCACATAAATTGAATTTGTTTCTGTTGTCACTTTTTTTAAAGTCAAGTTATGTGAAGTCGACATGATAAAATGTTTAGACTCTTTTCTAGGCTTTAATTTTGGAATACGATAAGTTTAAAAAGTGGCCAAACATTTGAATAACAATTTTGTAAAATATATTTCTGTTTAAAATGAATTCAAAGCAACTGTCAATTCAAACAAGTACCTACTTTAATAATAATAATAATAATAATATTCAGACAACTTTGCTTCGAAATCGAAAACGTCACGATTGTTTACAAGATAAAAACGAAACGGTTGAGTCGTACGGACGACCACCAGTGTGAAAAACGATTCAACAATATCACATTGGCGTACGGTGACGAATATAAGCACTGCAGCACTAACGGCCGAAAACGGACACTACTGGCGGCGTCCTCAACGGTACAATATGAAAGATCGAGTACAGCACAAAGCGACACCGGTCACGGATAAAATATTAAGTAAATGTTTCCAATAGCAGTAGTTAATAGTACTATAAGTTACTATAACTGAAACATTGATGCATTTTCATGGCACGCTTTTTACGATCGTTAACAATGCTCGCCGTCTGTCGACGTGACACGGGCGATCGGCGTCGACAACACTCACCGTCAGTCGTCGGAGAAGTCTGAAGAAAAACGACCGGAACGCATCGATTCTCGCCGACCGAGACGGCGGCGGTTTATATCCGTCGGAAAGTGTCGAAAACGGCGCCGACGAACGATTGTGCGGCAGTTGACCGACCGAACTGGAGCCGGGCAGACGGCATCCGTCATTGGCGTGAAAACGAAATCGGTAATAAGAATTCGGACGCGACGAATATTATTTCGTTGTGTGCACGAGAGACATATCGCGCGAGAGATACGCTCGACAACGCCGGCGGCGGCGGCCGCGATAACGAGAAAACACGAGTCGTGATAACCGTGAGTATTGTTGTTGTTTCGGATTTATTTACGATTTACAAAAAAAAAATTAAAAAAATGCGAAACGAAAACGCCGCGCGATAATCAATCGACCCGAATTTCGACGATAAACAATAATTATTATTATTACGAGTGGTGTTTAATTTTTCGCGCACGTTTCGGAAACGCCGCGATATGGCGCGAGAGAACGTTTACGGATTTTGATAACTCTGATGATAAGATACTATCATCACCGCAACTTGTTGTTATTATCATTCGATCGTCTCGATATTTCTCGAATTATTAGTCCGCGCCACGAGAGAACGCATACGGCTCGCGCATTCAAATGATTGCGTTCGAACGTCTCGAGGCCAAATCTCCCCACCATGCGACAACTGGTCGCATGGTATACACCTGCCGACAAAATCGATGTGCTCCGAAGCGCTCCGACGGGTGGCGATCGTGCTGGTAAAGTGATGGGAATGCGCGAAAAAAAACGTGTTTTGGTCGGCCGCCGTATGCGTTCTCTCGTGGCGCGGACTATATATATAATATAATACATTTTTATTTTTCGTTGTTTAAAAACGATTGTCGCGAACATCGACTCGTTCCGCGGGCGATACGTCGCCGTGCGTATAGTATTCAGTCATACGTTTTACGCGACTCTTTCGATCGCCAACGTACGTCGTACGCGACGAACGCGCCTCGCATTCCTTTTTTTTTACAAAGTAGCTCGTCGAGTCGTCGCCAGAAACTCGTTCGCCATTTCATCCGACTTATTCCGAACCGTCGCGCACTACAGGCGTTGTTAAAACTATTTATTTGTTTCATATAACATCTCTCCGCTCTCGATCGTTATTATTGTTTTATTATTTGAACCCTTCTCGCGATAGTCACCGAAATATCGACGGCGAAATAGTGGATCGTGATACTTATCTATTGTGATTTTCATCTAAAGTGGCTTTCTATCACACGCCGAATACACTTGATACTTTAGCGAAAACGCGCTTTGTCCGTCACGAAATTACAACAAGATTACTCGGTCGGCAAAATATCAAATCGTATTTTTCCAAATTGTGTCGATTGTGTAAGAAAAATGAAACGAGTGAAAAACATGTAATGTCAAATAGGTTCGTTGGCTCATTGCTCGTTTCATTACAAATCGTTTGAAAAGAATTTATCTCTTGTCTAAATGAAATTGTCTAGTAAACATATGTATTTACATAATATATAAATCTGATGATAAAAATATTATATGTTTATTGAGGCCAATTTATTATCGAGATCGAAGCGACAGTTGTTGTTGTATAACGTATGCAACATACTTGATTGGATCCGTGTTAGTGATATTTTATTCCACCCTTGCACACAAATGAGTACAAATACTCAAGACCACAGAGGTATTTGAAAATACATAGCGTTAGAATATTAGGTCAGGCTAGTCTCGAATTGGAAACATACGCGTTTACTACGGACAAATTCCGTGGCGTTCTCTATTACTAGCATTAGATAATGTAATGTCTTATAACAAATTAATAATTATTAATTATTTTCATTTCAATGCTTTAGTAGGTGTTAAAAATGAAATTCTTTTAAGATTCGACACAAGTTGAACACAAACTCTTTTTACAAATAAAATTACATTTGAAAAGTCTCAACCAATTTTATTACAGCGTTAGAACAACATTGAATTTGATGAAAATCAAGTACAAATTTTTGTATTGAATATTTGTAATTTTATCAATAGGTATTCTTAATAGAAATCACTGACAATGTCATTTACTTTTCATAGAGAAAATGGATAGGGGAGACCGGAGATAGTTGTAACATTTGTAATACTTTTGGTGAACTAATCATTGCTTAAGTTTTATTTTCATACACTTGAATAGATTAATGTTATCTAGTTATTTGACATAAGCTTACACAGTGTCTTGAACATAATTAAATTACATAAAATAACAAAATAAATTAAAATAGTTGTAATTTTGTGTGTATTTATCCCACTAAATTGTAATACACACACACAAAAAAAAAAAAATTTTCTTCATAAAAATTACTGTTTATTTTGTATGACATCACATTTTTAGTTTACTCCGTTCTCCCCAACAAGCTGATCCACCTGACCTATTTCGCCCAGAACTCTGAATCAATCTTAGAATGATTTGAAATTTATAAGAACAGTTTAACAATATAATATAAACCACCCGTCATCATCTATATCCCATTCGAGTATTGTTTCTCAAAATTTTTCAATTTGTTAACGTTGATTAATTTTGTCTGTGTAGGTATGTCAACATGTATTGGGGACTGTTTGCACTTGCCATACTGCCACTGTGCACATTCACAGTTGGTAATAGTTTTTTTAAAAATAATAAGATAATTTGTATTGAATCGCATGTATTAATCAGTAATTCGAATAATAATTGTTTTAAGAAGAAGAAGAATAAAGAAGTAGAAAAAATTGGGGCACCGAAACTAGTAGAATTCAATAGGCCAAAAAGTAAATTTGAAAATAAGCAGTCAATAATAAAAGCCCAGAGGTAAATTGAAAATAATAATAATGCCCATTGTCATAGTACCTAATAATATACCTTATAAATTACTATACTCTTTTTGTAACATTAAATATGATATATTAAATATTATATATATTAAATATAATATATTAAACATAAATGATTACATTTTTAAACAACTTAAAACTATAAAAAATGAAATGAAAATAAATATTTTAAATAATACTCTTATAATATAGAGCTCATATATGGCTATGGCACATGGTTTTATTTCCATTATAATATTTTATAAAATTAATAACTTTCCAAACTATTTGAAACTGATTTGATGTTCAAACATCATAAATTTAAAAGTACCTATATTATATGTAATTTAGTCCACTGTAATAGTTAATTTTCTCTGTATAGGTATTTTCAATTATGATTTTGATAACAATCCAAGTGTAATAATATATACCTAATATACATAAATTATTCTGCACATTTTATCGACCGATAAAAGTATTTTGTAAATCGATGACATATTTTATGTGTTATATTATTTAATAGAATATTCTTATAAAATAAATTAACAGTGGGCAAACAGTAGAGGTACACGCAAAACCAATATCATAGGCAGCTATTTCTTTATTTCATTTTTCAACAATCGTAAACACGGTAGAATACCTCGATATAATCCGAACCGATCGGGACTATAGCTAGTTCAGATATACTGGGAATTTTTAAAAAAAAATCGTACAAAATACTCATTTCATGATAAACGCTTTGAATATAATTTATTTAAACTAATAACATGGTCTATTGATTGTCGCATTGTGGTTTACGTGTGTTTGTAATGCACCGAAATTAAATTGCGACAAAAATGAAAATTTGACTCGCTTGTTGGCGTTCGGATAATCGAGATTCTACTGTGCCCGATTACGAAAAAGCAACGAGTAGTTGTTGTGAAACGTAATATTTAGCCAATTGTGTGCTACCAAATGTTTCGTGTTCGCCATATGTCTGTTTACCGTGTAATACGCGTCGTGCAACAAGTTGACGTGGGAAAATTCGGCACAAAGTTCTGTACGCGTTTAATAATAATATAAAGCCCGATTATGGAGAATTTAACAATCTTCGCGTCATGTTTTTTATTAATATTTAAAACTTCATGTGCCGACCCGGACGGAAGTAGACTTTTTCCAATGACAAAGGACGACATCGGTGCCATCGACAAGTGTTTTAAAAACGTTGGATTTCAAAACGAACTGTCTAAAACGTCGTGTTCAAACGACAATGACAAAACGCTCGAGAAGACCTCCGACAATTTGGCGCACAATTTTGAAAGTAAAGTAGAACGACAAATACATAACAAAATCATAACTGCTATATACGGGTATTTTAAAAAGCTTCTGACGTCATATGTAAAGACGGCAAGTGATTTCCTGTCGGCTCTGATACGTGTCGATTATTCGTTATCGAACGCAAACCGAATGATCGGTTTTGGCAATCGTGAATTTTGCATCGTCGCGTTTCTGATGAAATTCGGATACGATGAAAACGACGGCGCGTTTCGCGTCGTGGACAATTTGAAAACGAACGTCTCCGAAACGATTAGACTCCGAGATTTGCAGAACGAGTTGTGGGACTCGTTGAAAACCGTCGGCGTGACGATAAAATGTTGTGACAAAAGAACGGTTTCCGAATTGTACGGCGACGATAAAACGCTGACCAAGGAGCTGCTAGACATCAAAAAAGAAATCATACGGTTCTCGGACATATTCTGTTCGACAAACGAACGACGACGACAATACGAAGACGAGAGTGTCGTCCGAGTGGCGGAGGAGAGAGATAAATTTATCGATTACGCGATCGATAAAGAAGAATGTTTTATTTACGTAAGGATTTGTATTCGATACCGGACAATAATTGTCACTATACTCGAAACATTACTGATATTACGAATATTTAAGACGCGTTTTAAAATCTGAATATCGTGTATAACACGACGATAAAAGTCGATTGTTTTATATTTTAAAAGGTGACGAGACCTAGAAGCGACGGCGGAGAGACGGAGAAAACCATCGGATGGGACTGTTCCAATATTTTAGTAAACGAATTTTTTTTTTTTTTTTGTTAATTTTAACAAACACTTACCGGCGCGTCAGTATAGATTTCTTCCTGGAAACACCACGGTTCACTTCGTTCGTCACGTCGCAATCGTACGGATCGTGCGTTTGTGCGTGAAAATCCAGTGCAAGTCGGCTGCGGAATGATATTGATGGTACCAGACACTCGGATGTTCGGGACAGACACGTACGGGACGGCGCGCGTTACTCGTCTGCCGCGAACGCGTTTCACGGGGTAGGTTAGGATCAGGACGCGGTCGCGTCATGCGCGGTCAGAACGCGTTACGCGGGATATAGTACGCGCGTTCGCTACACCTGTAATGATCGCTAGTGGTTTGGAGTTTCGAGTGACGTAGAGGGAATTTTTTTCCAGGGCAGGTGTTCGGTTCATAATCACACGGGTATACGACATATACATATACGACACATATATACGACTATGTAGGGTTCCCAAACGACTTGATTCCACGACGATCACGAACATTATGCGTTTTCAAAATCCTTTTCGCACACGATTTCTCTCTTTCTCTCGCAATTTCCTAGCAAACCGAATGCAGTTCCACCTATAAACAGCGCGATTTGTCGACGACGCGACCGCACCGTGCGATCGACAATGCCTTTGGTAGTCGTATTGCGCGCGATTTCATTTTAATTTTATTTTGATGATTATATTATCACGGAGGCGTTGGACATAATATTCGTTGGCGAGGTTGAAAAACACTCGCCCTTCAATAATTATACAATTCCCGATTATCGTAGCAAAGATTTTGGAAATTTTCTTTTTCGTTTGCAACCTTTTGTACCAATAGTATACGTAACAATGCCTTCTTCATCGCTCGAACTAGACATTTTTTTTTTTTTTTGAAAATTGAAATAAATTGATCGACTGAATATCGTTTCGTGTTGGCGGACCTCAATCGCACAAATCGCTTCAATCGCGTCGCGAGTCTATCGCGTAGTGTGCGGAGGGCCTTTATTTAAAATACAATCACGTTGAAATTTATTAAACGTCGCGTACGTATTACGATCGACGGAAAAAACACTGGAAAACGAAATATTCTCTGCGCAAACTCTCTCCGGCGCACAATCGTTGTAATAAATATTATTAAATATATACAATTATTTTAATACAAACTATTAAACATATTTATAAACGATAATAAAATAAAATAAAGGTCTTGCCTTGAGTAATTAGTGTTGCAAGAGTGCAAACATTCACTTCGTTTTACCCATTAATATAATTATTTTTGTTTATTTATTTTCTGTTTTTTTATAACGTTTACATTTTGAAAAATTATTACTGAAATTAATTAATAAGACGTGTAAAACATGTTTACACAGGATACACCCGAATACGGCCTTCAAGAATACAAGGTAGACGATTTGTTAATCCCGTAATTATTATTATACTCGTTAGTTTAATTGAAAAAAATATGAAAAAACATTTTGAAAATGATTAAAAAATCGTACGATTTATAGGACATGGGTATACAAGAATCGATGCTTTTAAAAATAATAAAATTAATGATCAAACTTATCAAAGATAAGTAACAATAAAATGTTAATTATATTCCACGACCAGTGGTTTTATTTCGACTGTTCGAAATGAACACACTAAAATGTTTTGTTAAAAGTTTAAAAATCTATGAACTTAATTTATTGAATTACACACTATAACGTATTGTTGTATTTTCTTTTAAGGACCGGTTTGAATCCATTTCTCCAGTAGCTTGCTTTTGGGTAATACAATAAATTATTTGAGAAACAAAAAATTTTGATTTAAGGATAGTATATACCTATAGTTGCTTTTTCGTTAAATTTTAAAAAATTACTTTGACATTTAAACTTGTATTTGAAAATAATTTGTTTTTGAAATTCAGGACACAGAGCCGATTCCGGAAACACTTCAACCTGTAGCGAATGAATTCGATGCATTCGTTCCTGAAAGTTTGAGAAAACAAATGTCCTCTTTAAGCGCAATAGCAAACACTTTAAAATTCAATAGCACATATCTCAGAGACAAACAATACATAGGAATCGTATCAGATGTTATATTTTTCATAATAGTTAAAGAAGGGTGTAAATTATTCGAAGGTATCAAATATGTATTTTTTCATAATTGCGAAAAACTATTGAAAATACCAATCGAAGAAATACATATGTTGAGGACAATGCTATCAATGATTAGATTATTCCTAAAAGAACTCGTGAACGAAGTGTTGAAAAAGTTTCAGGTAATTGTATCTACAGATCCGCGTATGTATCTGTTAGATCATCAAATGGATAACATGTTGAAAATAATGAACATTTCCGAAAACGAAGACCTACAGGGTTATTTCGATCAGAATTGCAAATCTGTTCGGGAAATACTCCGGCATGTAAAACCGGCTTACATGTATTATGTGAACAATACACCTGCGACAAAGGAATTCGAAGACTATTATTTTTTTAAGCCCATACAAAATATATATTTTTTATTGGAAGATTTGCCTCAATTGCTTACATTTAGTCGGTAAATATATATATATATAATATATATATATAGAGAATTGCAAACTAGATTAACTTATTTTATGCAATCTGTTTGTTGAATATTAACTGTAGGAATATAATATTATTACCATAGACAAATGAAAAAGGAAAATGTCAGTCGTGTAAAAGTTACAAAATTGTACCTAATATGTTTTCAATCGCAGTACATAAGTTCCACAATATTCGTAAAAAAAAATCATCAACATTTATCGTTTACATAGGTATAAATCCGGTTTAAATGTGAATGGCAACAGAGTCACAAGACTTGAGATTCTTTTCAAGAACCTATAATTTTCCATTATACATTTATGACATCATAATTATAATACTTATAAAATATTTGGAAAAAGTTTGATGTGAAACCATTAAACGATAATGACAATTAATTTTCATTAAAACGATAATATATATATATACGTATGTTACACATATGGTTTTTATGAAGTCTGCTGTCTTGAGTGAGAAAATGTATTCATTCACAAGACATTCATGAAACAAGTTTAAAACAATAAGTAATAACAAAGCAACATAACATTGATATATCATTCAGTTTACGATTTATTTCACATAAAACAATAAGCAAGTTTTATTTTAACTGGTGGCTTACAAATTATGGCATCATTTCAGACATAAATACATATACATAAATATATATATATATATATATTATATGCATATAATAGTTGATTTTATGATATCTACAATATTATTTCAATAATACTTATGATAAACATAATAATTAAGGGTAAATGCAATATCAGAAACTGAAAATAGGTATTTTTCATTTCGATTACTGTATGGTATTATAGTTATGGTTTGGGTAACATTTTAAAGAGGAATTACATTAGTTTTATACAAACACACATAATATGACACAAAAAGGCATGTATATAATATAATCTTTTGTAAAATAAAAAAAAAACACAAAAATTCATCATATTTCTCGGGGATAAGAAAAAAAAAAAAAAATGTTTGTACAAAGACTACAATTATTCAGTATTTGTAAAAATGTTTACTAAAATTAAATATTATCATGAATCTAAAATTCTTTAAATTCCATAAAAGATTACATACTCTGTAAAGATTCATTTACATTTTAATTATTACAATAATAATTAATATTATTAAAAACTTTTCTAAATTAAAATCAACTTGTTGTTTATAATAAATAGTATACGACAAGAATGACGGTAAAAAAATAGGTTATTAATATTGAATACTATAAATGATGTCCTAAAAATAATTGAGTATGCATAAATATAAATGATTTTTCAAGAAAATGTAAAATTAGCAATTAAAAGAGCTAAACTGTATACAAATGTAAGCCGATATAATATTATGAAATAAGAATAAATTTTGAACGTATGTATACATCGTATATATATATATATTTAATATAAATATTAAATAACAAATAGTTAATTAAAAAAAAAAAATTTGTCCTCTAAAGTACTTTTTATTGATTGTTTCAGTTTATATATTTCATATTATAAAATAATCACTGAGAAATACTGATTTGATTTTAATATGTATTCAATTAAAAAATTGTTCAAACAAGTAATACTGTTTTTTCTTTTTTTACTCATCACTTTCATTCACAAAAATAATAATAATAAAGAACTGAAATTATAAAGTATGTGATTTTGGAAAAAATTATCAAATTTTTATTGAAAAAAAGAAAAACACCCGAAATTAAATTGCTATAAGAGTTTTATAGTAGAGTCCAACTTTTTTCAGCTTGCAATCCGGCTTTTAAATTGAAACAAATATGGCAAGCCGGAAAATAATGGTACGATAAAAGATCAATCGATGAAAGTTTTGATTAATTATTAAACTATAAATATTTCTATACTTATTCATTTCAACTTTAATCAAATTTGTTTATAAAATATATATATATATATATATATATATATATATATATATATATATATATATATAAATATACTTTTTTAATTTCAATAATGTAACGTAGTTGTGATAACAAACGCGGTAGTTAATATTATTTTCCCGAAGCTAATTTTTAAATATCTATTGAACGCCCGACGCGATTGATGATAACCCTATACACAAATCTAAAGATGAATTCGATCCATCAATGAGGTTCTTTAATTTCGACTAATTAAATATGTTTAAACGATAAAATGTTACAAAATGTTTTAGTTTATTCGAGAGGCTCAGAAAAAGTTCATCGCGGGCCACGGGGTCGGATCGCACTGCTGTAGAGTTGATTAACATTTTTAAAATAAAACAATTGAATTTATTATTTATTACTCTCAAGTAATGTTTGATACGATGCAACTTTTAAACTTAAAATTTTATTACATTTTATTCTAAATACAGTCTACTTTGTACAAGTCGAGAATTACAGTCATTGATTATATTACTTAATTGTCGTAACTTACAATAATACTTATTCATTCTGTTGAACATTAAAATTTAAAAATAATAACACATCATTATTTATCAAGTACAACTATTTTTAATCGATCGCAGAGATATTATTTGGACCAATTTATTATCTAGTCGATATTTCATCAAGAGAATACACTAGTATTGTTTAGTAATCACATTTCATGTTTCGTGTCCATGCGCTCAATAGTTTTTTTTTTTAGTTCCAATTGAATAGTGTCGCATGGCCAAAAACAAATGAAACGGATTTTAACATCATGTCATTTATCACGTAGGATTATTACTGTACTATGTATAAAAAAAAACCTACTATGAAATCCAATGTACATTTAAAAAAATATTCTTAGAAATCTGATTAATCTGATTCGTTTACACTATTTTGAGAAAATATTTCACTTATTTCTTCCTCTTCTTCTTCGTCTTCGCTCTCCCCAAAATTTGATTCGTTTGAATTTTCTAAAAATAAAATACAATCAATAAGAGATCAAATAAATTTATTCCAACCGTTTTCAACTGTTTAATATAATATGGTGTCTTAAGAAAATATTTTTAAAATATGATTCAAAAGTTAATGTGTTATGAGTTTTGAGTAGTATCCAAATTTCTATGGTATACTGAACACTCATATTATGTTAAAAGTGAAAAAGCAATCAGACATCTATTTTACAACATTATTATTTACCATTGACATTTTGAGATTGTAAAACACCGTCGACAGGCCATGAAAACTTGCTATTCTCAACGATTGCAGACTTGTCTTTAGTAAGATTAAAGCTCTGTTCACCTATAAATTTTAAAAATGAATAATTACACAATCAGTTTACAATTAATACTAGTGCACACTATTAAAAAAAAAAAAAAAAAACCACAATATAAATACCAGAAATATCTGGAGTGGAAGCATCGAGCATTGGTTGTAATATTCGCCTTCGAGCATTAATAAACCAATTATTTACTTGTAACAACGTTAGATTTGTTTGGGCTGCAATAATTTTTTTTTCATCCTCTGTAGGATATGGATGCTGGAACATTAAAAAAAAAACTTATTAGTTTAGCTAACAGACACTGCTGACACTACACTTGACTTATTGAGAAAATATTTAAACCTTTTTATTGATTCTATAGGCAGTTAAAAGTACTAACTAATTTAAAAAATAATTGTTGTAATAATAAAAGTATTGTTATTGATAGTTGGTTAACTTTGAACAAATCTATAAAATAAAACCAACTTTTTTAATTTTTAAACATTTTAGTCGAATAGTAGGATTTGTATTTTAAATTTCATAAAAAACTTGCTAAATTTTAAATATTTGTTTGTTAAAAATTTAAATTTTTTTAACAAGCATTTCATACTTACAATTAAATGTTGAAAAAGCCAGGAACGCATTACACTTGTTGCGTGTTTAGGAAGAATGCCTCTTTTTTGTTGTCTTTTTTTTTTACTTCCAAAATAGTCATCATCTTCATCACATGAGCCACCACTAGTGGCTGATAAGGAACCTACAACGCATATAAATTTATCAAGTATATATTTATGCGAATAAAATTCATTTTCAATATCGTATACAATGGAACTTGTTAGAAAAAAAAAAAAATTTGATATTAGGAAAGTAAATATTCAATCAATGTTTTAGTATTAATTATTAAATGAATTGTGAATGGATCGAGTTGAAAGTATGCATGGAATTAGAATAAAAATTACCAACAGACACTAGCTGCAATGAAATAGTATGAAAAATGTAATAATTAAAATATAATGGAGCAAATATTGTTACAAAGTGTTACTAAAACCTCACTAGAAATATAATCGTTATATAATTATACATATAACTATAATCGTTACTACTTATTTTATTGAAATGTATTTATCATTATATACAAAGTATAAACTTACCATGTAAAATAGAAATATTATTCTGCAATAAATTTGCACCGATTGCTGATAGTGGTATTTTTTCTAAAGAAGAATTTTGAATTGCTGGTTTTGAGACGGTCAGATCAAGTTGAGAACCGTCAGAGACTTGAGGCACTTCTTTCATTTCTATGGATGTGGAAGATGGTATATTTGATAAGAGACTGGTAATGTTCTTTAAATCCATGATTGTTTTTGGTTTTATAACATCGTCGTCTCCACCAGACTGCCGCACAGAAACTCCTGAAGAGGATATCACCTGTCAAACATCATTATAAACCTAAACCTATTATAGCATATCAAACTGATTTACTTAATAAATGTAAAAATTAATAAAAGCCTTAACAAATATGGTAATATAATAATTGCTGACAACCACCAACATATTTACCCTTTCTTTTTGGAAAATTTTTTAATTTACGTTACACTCATTTAACAATGAAATAAAATAATATTTAATTTATTTGAAATTGATAAAACCATAATATTTTCCATAATAAATAAATTAATATAATTTCTATAGTAGTATTGTCGTTTGATTATTTTGATTTAAACAGAAATGTCACTTAAATTTGTTTTCTATACTTTTATGGAAGGGTAAAATATTATGATTTACGTGGAAGCGTTTCTTAACATTTGACCTGTTAAAATTTACTACTTGGAAATAATATTTACTTGTGTTTAATATTTTTGAAGGAAATAATTATATTTATTAGGTATTAATTTTTAAAAAATATTAGTGTTTGAACTATGAAGCACTCGCTTTTTCTCATAAACATATTAATAGTTGAAAACAATAATATTTAATACTGATGATAAAAATGAGATTAGTGTTTGCTGTGAAGTAGTATGTAAAAATAAAGCGTAAATATAATATCCGGTGGTTTTATTTTTATACCGTAAACATTAGTAAAAAATAGTTTTTTCATAATAAAAACGCGTTCCTACCTACACCGTCAGATGTAACTACTTTTTACTAATCAATTCTAGTTTCAATAGATTTAGAGATTTTACTGCAATAAAAATATACTTAATATATCACTAAATAATTTATAAATAACAACTTTTAATTACCTGACTATGGTGAGGAGAATGGCATAACGGAGAGTTGCTATTACTTGAGTTACCGCTGCTATTGTTTTCTAAGTAACCAGATGTGTAGTCGGAACGTAATAAATTTTCACTTTGCATTTTTATTTTAAGACATGTTATGTATCTACTGCAAAAGTCTTTACACAATTCTTGAACTTTTTCGAGTTCTAACAAATGTATCCGTAATACTTGAATAGCTTTGATCATCTGAAAATGTATTGATCAACATACATTTATATTGTTTAAAAATGCAAGTAATAAATGAGCAAAAAAAAAAAAAAGAAGAAAAGCTGTATTCAAAACAAATATCATATCATACGAACCAGTCCATCGATTTCTGTATCGTTGATTAAAAACGGTTTTCTATCTCTTTCTTGATGTTGAACAAAGGCTTGAATATCCATGTTAAAACTTTCAGAATTTGAGATTGATGCAGATTGTGTAGCTTGTTCACATCTTTCGAAAAGCAACGCTAATAATGGAAACAGTGGATGCCTAAAACGAAAATTGAAATTGAAATTATTTGCGCAATAGTAAGACAGCTACAACGTAAAAAGATAAAACTACAAATTACTTGTAAACGGCACGTTTATCTGCTTCAAATACCGCTTGATCCGGTTGTTGAATGTTATTATTGGCAATCGCCGTTAAATTAGATGTAACACTATCTGAGTATGAGACCATTATTAGGCTTTATATTTGTTTTCTTTTTCCATAACTAAAATAAATTGAAAACCTAGAAAAATAAAAACGTAGGTAACTATCGCTTAAAAATATAAAACATTACAAGTTAATAAATAGTTAAAAATATTTGTGAAGCCAAATACTATCTGTGTACTGCTCATTAGTATGATTATAATTCTATGGAATTGAACACTAATTGAAATTAATTTTTACCCATTTCAAATGATCATTTAAAGTCCTGTCAACTAAAGTGATAGTGATTAAAAATGAATTTGATCCTAATAAAATATAGGTGAATAGTCTGAATGGTTGAGTATTTAAATAATAGTATGTTGGGCTTTGTTTTTGTTTGAAAAAAATGTTAGAAAAAATCTTCACCACAAAATATTATATTATAGACTTGACATTAATAGACCGGTTTTGAGTTTTTTTATTCAACAGTAATAGTGATTTGTTTGGTTTTCAAATTAATTTTCAATAACACAGCTCTACGAATCCAATAGATACCTACCTAAATTACTAAATATTATAATAAATTGTAAATAATGAAATAGAACTCGTGAGGCTTATGGATACACCTGATAATAAATATTATAACATGAACTATATCCGTACTAAATAAACATTCAACATATTCTTAAGGATATTTCCATACAATAAACCCTGGATTAAATGAAAATGTAGAAAAAATTATTCGTAGCTATTGATATTTGACTAGCTATAGGTATAGGTATAGGTACCGACACCAGAGATTAAATTTTATCTAATCTTTGTAGGTGAGCAAATAGGCATTATTAGTCACTTGAGATATCCCATAGGATACGGATAATGAATAATAAAAAAAGAAGACTATAGTACTAGTAAAACACTCGGGGAATTTGATTGTTACACACGGTACTATATGTCTCATATTGGGCGGCTTGCTATTTTACAATAGTAAATGTAAGCGAATCTGACTGAATGTGTCGTAGAAAAACACCATGTACACAGCAGGTACATTCGAGAGGAATTTCAAACGAAATAAAATAATATATAAACTCAATCGATTGGCGTTATTTAAAATAGAATCGACAGTGCTCTTTTCACAACGCCCCGGACACGGTCTCAAGAGTGCCGCCCGACACGGCTTCGGGGCACTTGTAAACGTGTAGTGGACACGAAGCATACAACACCGCGAGGGTTTTCGCACACACAAATCTCATCTCGTCAGATTCGAAGCGGGTACTCACAGGCTAACGGCGGCTGCTGCACGTCTCCCGGCGGACATCAGCGCGGCGGCCACGGCGACATGGCCGGCGGTGGCCAAGGCGGCGAGGACACGAGGCTGGACGAGCGGACGACACGAAGACGCGCACGCACTGTAGACGGACGCGGCGGACGACGTAGATCACACGGCGGCGGCGGCGGCGGCGGCGCTCGCGTGCGTTACGCGTACACGCGCACGGCAATAACAATAACAATAACGCCGCTAATACGGTCGGCGTAGTAATAATAATAATAATAATAAACAGATATACGCCGCGCACGGGGAGATGATAAGGCTACAGGAAGTTTTTAGTTTTTTTTTTTTTTCCTTCTCATTTATTTATTATCTCTCTCTCTCTCTCTCTCCCTCGGCGTGTACCGTCGTCGGCCAGAGTAATATAGTTCGGATCGCCGGCGCGGCGCGCGCTCGAGTATTTATCTCTTTTTTCCCCCTTTTTCTCCCCGAGAAACGATAACGATAAAATGGGGGGGAACGACGGAAAACAAAAAAAAAACATCCGCCGAAGGTCGTCCGCCCGCCGCCGCCGCCGCCGCCTCGTCCTTCTCGCGTTCCTTATGCGAGCGCGGCGGCGGCGGCGGCGGCGGCGGACGACCGTAACTTGGCGCGCGCGCGCGCGTGCGTGTGACGCGGAGTCGTTGCGGCGGGACCGGCGGAGTGGAGTCGGGAGGGTGTCGGGAGGGCGAGCGGAGTCGGGAGGGCGAGATGGCCGCTCGGCGCGGAGGAGAGCGGCGGCGGCGGCGGCGGCGCGACCCTTTTACAACCGTTTCGCGTTCTTCGCCGCCGCCGCCGCCGCCGCCGCTGTTGCGAAAAAACACGCGCGCACTCGCACGGCAAACGAAACGACGCGCGATTTTCGTCGCGCCACCCGCGCCGTTCACTTTTATACGAATATTACGGTCGTACACAGTGTGTCGCAAAAGTGCCGGGAAATCGCGCGCCCCCGCCGAGGCCGGACCATTACGCATTCAGTTCATACGCTCTTTCAAAGCACACACTCGTAATCGAATAAACCTATTACCGCGGGCCGCCGACCGCGGGGTCCGGGCTAACGAACGAACGCAAAAAAACAAATTTCGCCCGATCTCGTTTCGTCGCTGGTCTGTCTGGCCCTCTTTCGCGTGCGACTCTTGACGTTTTCACTTGCATTTTTACGGAGAAAACCGGTAGATTTTGCCGTTTTTCGTAACTAATTGAAAATTTGTAAAAACGACCTTCCCGCCGCCGCGGCAATAAATCTTCCGGTCGAAATCGTGTACACACACACACACGCGTCAAGGTAAAACAACGCCGATCGCTTCCTCGTTTCACTCGAAATCTGAAATTGATTTTTTACCACGATTTATATTATAAAAACGTATTAATAATAATAATCACGTCCCATAAAAAAACCACGTTCAATTATTACGAAATATTGATATTGAATTTTAATTCTTTTTTTTTTTCTGTTCGATCGAAACATTTTCCCAATCTATTTTCCGATGTCACCGTGTTCCTAAAATGTTGTGTTCGTAAACGCGTAGGGTAGAAAATAATCTCTATCCGGACGGCGGCGTAGTTAAGTGATCCCGATTCTGCGGGGGAGGTTCTGGCCTCTATTCTTCCTCCCTGGAGACGCCGCCGTCTCCGTGGCAAATCGATAGATTTATTGGTGAACGCGGTTTTTTCTGTTAATCGATTGGAAAATTCCGTTCGAACGGGCGGCGGCGGCGCGCGGCGTTGGTTTCAAACGACTTTTCTCAAAAGTCCAATAAAATATTTCGTAGTCTCGTGATGTGTTATCGCATACACCGTACAGCCGGTGTAATAATAATGTATGCTATCGATGAATAATAATTGGTACCAATAAAATAAACTAACTTTTCGTTTCTCTCATTTCGAAAACGTAATAAATACGTTTATCCGTCCGCCAGATTAGTTTGCTCGGCGTTTGCTTATCTGACGGTCTAGTTGCAATAAAAAGTACTCGACAATAAGTACATAATATTATATTATAAACACTATAATAACCATCCGAGTAATAATGGAAACGTGTTTCAACACACGAGAGTTTTGACTCGTTACGAATAAATCGATGAGATTAGTTTGTATATACGTTCATATTACTATTCCTAAGACACGTCTAGGATTATAATCTTAATGCCTCCGAAACGCACCGTCAACATTATTCATTCGATCGTATTTTCGCCGAAAAAGTATACCTATACGAGCGACAGTTTTAGGTAGAAAGTTATGGCATACGCGAACCACTTTTTTTCTTCATCGCTACCTAATTGGTTTTGGAAAATTTCGAACGCCGGAATTTCTTACCGATATATAAATGTAAACAAATCGAAATATCGCTTTACCGCCGCGATGCGGCACTTTCGAGACACACTGTACAACAACGTTTATTAAACTACTCCTCGCGCGTTTCGTCGCATCGCCCTCCGAGGTGGTGTTCGCGCACCGCACGCGTTAAGGCACGGCTGCACTAAACGCGATTCGTGACGCAAGTAAAACGGGTTTTTTTTTTTATTCGCCAACGATTTTTAACAACGATTTCGACGGACACAATCCGTAGTGTTTTTTTTACAATGCACGGCGGTGGCGTGTGCAATATTTAACGCGCGACGAAGTGGTAGTAGTCGTTTCAATAGTCGAAATGACTTAAAAACCGCTCGCGCGGCGAACACGTACTTTTCATCCGAAAGTTCGGCTGGACGGGAAATTTTCAAATTCGATTGAACCGTTTCAAAACGTGTACGCCAAATGCACGCGCAAAATCGACGAAACAAGAGAGCGACGACGCGGGCTGTCAAACAATTATAGTCTCTTAAATGTCGTCGAATCAATGGACGAAATCCTATTCTTCGCTCGATATTTGTCTGACCCGCGTCGTCGTTAATATCGTATTGTGTGAACCGACGGTTTCGCCGAAAAACTGGCGAGATGGACGTTCGGCGGGGCCGCCGCACTTTTCACGCGTATCCTTTGTAAGGATACAAACGCCGGGCGGACGCGAAAATGTTATTCCGGCAATTATTGTACTTTTCGACCACGCGAAAATAAATTAAACGAATCGCGAGTTCAATATTGTCGTCACCACCGCGGTCGTATACGATTCGAAACGTGTTTACATTTTTAATCTCGTCTCTTCCCCTCTTTTTGGCATAAATATGGACGGGCTAGGAGGGAGACTCGGGTTCTTAAATATTATTTTCGTTTTACATCGTGCGTTTTTAGTCCCCAAAAATATGTATACGGTTTGTAAAATATTGCTGGGAAATCGTTTCGATAAAATACTATACGAAAAAAAAGTGTTATTATTAAATATCTGTCGAACGTTTTTTTTTTTTTTGAAATAACACGAGATAAAAATAAGAGGAGAAAAAATAAACGTATAAACTATATTCTTTTTAATTTTATATGATTTTACACCGTGTCACTAAAACGCCAATCGAGTTGTATATTTAATTTTAATAATGAGTAAATTAGAAGCCTTTTGACTAGGTATTTAGTTAGTTAGATTTTCTAGTTGACTATGTTATTCTAAAGGGCGTTGTACTCGAAAAATTTAAAATAAAGTATAGGCACGACGTATAGAATAAGAAGACCATTAATATATTTTATAGCAATTAATAACGGTATCTGCGTAATATGTATACGGTTTGTAAAATATAGCTGGGAAATCGTTTCGATAAAATACTATCGAAAAAAAAGTGTTATTAAATTAAATATCTGTCGAACGCTTCTTTTTAAAAATAAAACGAGATAAAAATAAGTGATTTGGAGAAAAAATAAACGTATAAACTATATTCTTTTTAATTTTATATGATTTTACACCGTGTCACTAAAATGTCAATCGAGTTGTATATTTAACTTTAATAATGAGTAAATTAGAAACCTTTTGACTAGGTATTTAGTTAGTTAGACTCTCTACAATTGACTATGTTATTCTTAAGGGCGTTGTACTCGAAAAAAACGTCGAAGTGGTGTGTAAAAAAATCTCTAGACAACCGCGACGGTTATTTTATACGCTCGTCAAAGTATAAAGTCGGTCCCGTACGGAGAGGTTTGCCCGCGAGGTTAGGAGTGGACGATACATTGTTTGACAAATTTAAAAACTAATCAGGTCTGATTAATATTTCACGGAACCTAAATTACCTACTCCGGCGCGCGGTCGAAGATTACGTAAATTTGAATTTTAAATTATGATTTTTAATTTTTTCGATTTATAAATAATTCATGACTCCGGTCGGGACTATGATATTAATCCCCGAAAAATCCGTTAAATATGTATGAGAACTTGTGCGCTATTGGCAGTTTCAAAAAACTTTACGCCACAAAACCTACGCATAACATTAAAGTAATTTAAAATAACTTCTAAATCTAATATGACCTGCGGGCAGCAACACTTATTTTCGCGGACGTGTTTTGGATTCTGTTTGGATTTCAAATCGAATGTGTTGATTTTACCGAAAAGTGTGTGTGTTTTTCTGTCTTTTCGCACGATTTCGACCGAAAGATATGTTTTAATCGTCAACTTTTTACTACGGCAGTGGTTTCTGGTCGGTTTTATGTTCAGTAATTCAACTGTTTTCATCCTTAAAACATTATAAATCGTACAGACTTGAAAATTTAAGTAAGGAATATATTTTGCTTTTTATTCAATTATAATTTTTGAGTTATTAATATTATAATGCATTTTTCTACTAGTTTTCGAAATGCAATAGGTACGAGATTGTTTAGAAATCTTATTTCATAGGTATCGAAAATCCATAAGTATACGTTTTTTTTTTTTATTACGCTATAGTTTAAATTAGTAAAATTGTTATTATTTAAAATTTAAACTACGCGGCGTAGGATTGCCTGTTATTTTTTATAAACGTTCAAGTACGATACTTATTCTCTAGGCCTCTCGTGTGGTTCTAGATTAGAAATTGTCTCCGTTAAAAAGCGAGCGTTTCGAAATCACCCGTTATTGGAAACTATATTATTTTGGAAAACGCGACGTCGTAAGTACACAATATATTGGATACAATATAATATACACGTTCGCGTTTCGGATTGTTAAAATTGTTATCTGTTATCACTTATCAGTTTTATCGTTTCAAAAATCGAAATAGTAAGAAACAAGCAAACGCTCACAAAATTTGTGTTTTAATTTTAAAAATGCCAAATGATATTAATTTATAGTTAGAGTTTAGTTAATTTTCCACTCTCACTGAATACTCTGGAGCTGTAACGTTTTTAAATTGGCACTATCCGATAATCCAATGCAACAGGTAAAAACTAATGTTTTAACTGATATTTTAAGTAGGTGTCAAGTATAATAATTATCAGATGATTATATGATTTCCTAAAATCCTGAACACTATACAGAGTAGAGATATTTATGGAAGCTTGGATACCTAATCTAATAGCATATTATTTTATTTGACAGGTAGAAAAGAAATGTAGTTATAATTCGACGCGGTTTCTAATTATTCATTTCTTATTATGTAGTTTTATGCACATAATCAAGTAAATTCAAGTAATTTCTTTACTTTTTTCAATTTCATTTGTACATTTCACTCGATTCTAATTAATTTACTTATATTTAATTATATTACATACCCAATATCCATGTGAAAGAAGCGGAGTATGCCGAACAAGGCGATGAACCGCGCTGATGCATACCGTCTCCGGTTTGAACTCAGTCTCGAGCAGCTTTTCTTTCTAGACAGTCGACCGTCCGCAAAGGGAGACCAGTGTTTGCCATGTGTAGAAAACAAAGCAAACCCATTGCATTCTGACTTAATCTAGTACACAACAGTGAAAACTGTTAAAGAGTATTAACCGTATTGTCAATCGACCTAATGGCTGTAGAAGAAAAAAACAAGAATATTATAAATCTATACAAGGTCTTATTAACAGAAAATTTTTAGACTGAGATATTGTGTGTAAAAATTATAAATGAATTTAAAAACCGTGACTAATAATCAACAAATTATTTTGTGAATATAGTTTGAGTAATAGTTTCTTTAATATTATGTATTTTAAGTCCTATTTACAGTTGGTCTGTATGAATGTACTAGTTGTCAAAATATCTACTAATCAATGATCAGGATTTAAATTTAATTAGATACATAAATTTGATTTGACTTTTATTATTTATTTTTTATAATAACTTTTTAAATAAAACTAGACTTTTTAAAAATTAAGTTTTTTTTTACATTTAAACAATATATTATACTTGGAAATAAGTTAATTTAATGACACTTACATAATTTATGTTTATTGATATAAATTTTATAATTTTAATTGTATTACAACATGATATTAAAGAGGAATAATTTGCATTTTGTCATAATTAAAACTATTGGTATGAAATACATTTTTCTTTTTGTGTTCAGATTTCTTTATTTATATTAAATGTTGTCCAATGTGTATTTTTATCTGTAATATGTTTATTTATATAATTTGAAAAACAATTTTTATTTGATAAAATGTTATGGTAAGGGGTTTTACTAAACATTTTTTATCAAATTTGTAATTTCCTCTGTTAAAAAATTGAATTTTTTATTTCTATAAAAGTAGTAATTATTCTTCGGTACAAGTTTTACCATAAATATTTAATAAAATCTTCTACCGTCAAACTGTGTTAAAAAATATAAAATAATTATACCTGCGGAGATATTTCCATCGGGATGACACAATTCTCCATTATGTATTTCCAATATTCACATACAATATTTTCAACTTAAAATATTGATTTCATTTTTTTCTCATTTTTTTTTTTTTTGTTTGCAGATTTCATGACTAACCAACTGTTATGAATTATGATTCAGGTATTATTTGCTTCCAACACTGTAACAATAAGAACATATACTGTATAAACATACCAACTAGTTGTCCTATTTGTAAAACATACTTACAAAACCCACTCAGCATTCCAATCAGGTAAATTAAAATTAATTTGTTTATACTTTACAAATTTAAATGTACAATTTGACAGTTAAAGTTGTGATGGGTAAAGTTCTTACTATCGGTAAGAAATATGTGTTGTGTTTAAATATAATTTATAATATTACATATTATATTTTAACATTTTATGTATTTCAAAACCAACATTTATATGTTTCTATAGAATTATTGAATTAGTTAATTCTAGTAAAGAAAATTCTAATAGATAGAAATTGTTTTTAACGATAAGTTTAAATTTTACTATTTAAATTCAACATTAGTACCTATCCAAATTTTTTTTATAGTTATATTACATAATATAGTAATCAAAGCAAAAAAATGTTTAAGCCCATCACTTGCCAGCAATGTAGTTAAAGTTTACTACAGATTAAATAAATTAATAACGGTCATTAATATAATTTAACGCAGCAACTATTTTTTAACGGAACAAAATTTTCCCTCTGGTTCTTTCGGTACATTTTAATATAATATATATAATATTTATTTATTTTAATTTCAAGAGTTCCGTATCCGTTCGTAAGAGCGTCTCAGCAATTATGTTCTGTTGTCGTAAAACCAACTCGAGGTGATTTTTTAAAGTGAGTACAAAATAACGTCGGAAAAACGTTTTCGACGATATAATCGATTAAATATTACACGTGTTACTTATACTAGTCAGTATCGATTGATGGACGATTTACATATCGGAATAACGAATTCAAGAGGAACCGTGATATCGTATGATTGGAATGGAATCAACGAGGACACGGACAATTGGCAAGGGTGTTTGGTTGTCTTTCAACTCGACGACCATTGTTGGAAAACTCAATGGGACGACGTGTTGACAGATCTCGTGAAAAACGATTGCTGGGATAGTGCCAAGTGAGTGGTTAAATTGAAATTCCGTAGTTGACAATATGTTGTGCAGTTTACTATTACGTTTTCATCCTATAAAATGTATGACAATATATTTTTAAATCGTTTCAAAAAATTGTTGATTATTATAGTCCCGATCCGTGTACGTTTACGTGTTTTATTCCGGTGAAAATATTTATTCGACTTTTTAAACCGTCAGCGAAAACGTGCTCGAGGTGCTTTTTTTTTTTTTTGTAAATTAATTTATTCACGTTATGGAGTTGATTTTGGTCATAAGAGATTGAAACGTATAATTTCTATGGTCAACTGGTATTACTGCGAGGTGAATTAATTTGAAAACGACAAAAAAAAACGGATCGAAAATAAAATTAATTTGAAAGTGACAGATAGTATTGAGATTCAGATGAAAACGCGCGTTATTACTCGAAATCTAGAAATGTCCACTAAATGTCGGTTGTAGAGTGCCTTGACAGTCGATAAGTCTTCAATCGAGGTATTTTATTCGCGGCGTTTTGAATTCTACAAAACAATTATTATTATAAGTACGTTACTAATTTTTTGTTCGAAACGATGGTGGGTATTGTTTTAAATTGATGTCTAAATTTTGTATTTTCGGTGCCTTTTCGTGTGATTTTAATCTTAACAAGTCAATAATTCTATTTGCTCATTATAATAGTGAAAGTTTAATGCGAAATATGATAGTTGACATATCGTACTTGGTCAAAACTACGCGCCCACGCGGATAGATTATTATTATAACTACGGCACATTCGGTGCGAATATTTTACAACGATCGAAATGAAATATAAATTTGTAAATCATTCTCGAACAGCACATTTGAGACCACTCCGTTGCATTGTTACGACGGAAGAGTTCAATATCGAGTTCGACGTTTTATTATCTCATAGTCGTTTGTTTATCTGTTTGTTCGAAGGTACGACGAAGAAGGACACAATTGTTTTTCGTTCATAATGATGTTCATGAAACAGTTCAATGGCTTCAGACCGTCGGTCGGTCACGCGGAAACGAGAGAAGACTTTACGAAATCGTACATTGCTCCAACTACGATAAAAGCTCACAAATACATTTACCTCTATAGAAAAATCATGGAAAACGGTCATTATATTTACGATCGAACGTCAAAAGAAATTCTGTCCGCGCGGTGACGCGAACGGCGATTGCATTTCCGGACGGTTTTTACGATATTTCGGTATTCCAAAAGGTACGCGCGTTAAATAATAGTTGTTGTTACAAACGCGTCGCGTCGGAAGTTTCGAGTCGAGTCGAAGTGTACTTTGAAAAGAAGTTAGTAAGCTAAATTCGATAGGAAACTTTGTCAAAAATCAAGTGTTTTATGACGTTTTAATAATAATCATTTTGTATGTGCATACATATTAATTACACGAACAAATATATTATATATATTTATATATTTATATTATATTGTACAATACATTTTTTTTTTTGTTTTTATTGTCGTTTTCAAACAATTTTGTATTAGGTATTATATATATATATATATATATATAGTAGATACGTATATATAGAGTATAGTGAGACGTGTTAAACAAACATAAAAAAAAAAAAAAAAAACAAAAATATTAATAATAATGAGAAGTGCGTGGGGAGGGGGAGGGGAGAGTGTGTGTGTGGAGGGGGGGGGGGTGGGTCTCTTAGGCTTTAGGCTTTTCCGTTGTCGACGTGGACGTGCTGCCGGCGGCCGCGACTGCTTCGGCGACCTCTGCGGCGTTCTCGATGACCGTGATCTCGGGGTACTCGAGTTTTACGCCGGGCTCGCAGTCGAACACGGGGCAGCATTCCGGGAAAGCGGCCGTCTTGTTGGTCTTCTCCGACAGCTTGCACTTGGGGTTGGACTTGGGGTACGGGCCGCAGTCCTCGACCAGCTCCAGGAGTCGGTCGGTGCCCTCGCCCTGCACGCACGTGGAACGGCCGCAGAACGGCGACAGCTCCCACGTGTGTCCGGGCTCGACGGTGGCGCATTTGGTCGACGCGAAACACAATCCGGGGAAATCTGCGAGCACAGGAAACCGATCGCATTAGACGTATAATATATGGATAAAACACGTTCGATGGAAATCGCCGAGAACACGGAAACGTTAGAGAAAAACTTATTGTCCGGTTGCGTTTGCGCGCCGATGGACAATGTCCCGTTTAAAATATATCGCGTACGCTTTTGCGTAAAAAATAGTTGTGATTAGATCGGTCTAACGAGTGTTTCGAATTACGAACGAATATCGGCGTTCTTGAGATTTCTATTTCGGCCTGTCGAACCGAACCAGTATAGAAAAAAAAAAACGATTCGCCGCGAATGGAAAGCGGTCACAGTTCCTCGGTTCGATTAAGGCCGCGCGCGCCGTTATTATTGTTTTACGGACTAACCGCGAACCTTCGATGACCTAACGCCGCCGGTTTAGCGACAACCCAAACGCGGCGACGGCGACATGAAAACGCCGTGAAAAATATATATGCGCACGCGGGGGCAGTGAGGGGGACAAGGTTGAACGATCAAAGATAATGGCGCGAATTCGGACAGTCGGCGTATTAAATTCACAGCGGAAAGAACATAATACGTGTATCCGAAATTAATAATCAGCAGTCGGACTGAACGATATGTGTCGTCATGTCGTTTCGCAATCGGTTTTCGCACATCGCGACGCGGTCGATTCGCAAACGACCAACGCCGAATGATAATATTATTGTTTTCCAAGCGAGTATCGAACGCGCGAATGTTTTTGTATAATACGAACCTCTTAGTACGTCTGCGGGAATGAGTCTGCGGTAAATTCTAATGGTCGCCTCGGCTTCCGGTGCGGCCGTGGTCGTCTTCTCGTCTGCGGACAGTGCAATAGCAGCGACTCCCAACAACACGGCCAAAACGGTCAGCTTGAAACCCATCATTTTTCAACCGTTAGTTCTGAAAAGCAAAGACGATCGCGTTTAGTTTTAAATACATTGTGTGTCGAGTAAAACACGACGGTATAAAACATTGAAAATTTGACGACAGCGTGTATTATTTTGATGTTTAGTTTTCGTTAGTATTGTGATGACGCGTCGTACATATATAATGGGCAAATTATACACGTGTTTCCACGTAGTCTCGCCGTAGACGTATATATTTATTGAAATCGGCAAATGTTTTGTAATGCCGGACGTCGTCGGATTGTGAAAAAAAAAAAAAAAAATTAAACTATACGTTTGAAAGAATAATAATGACGCGCGCGGGCTATACGGTGCCAGAAATAGTAAAATGTCATTGTACGAGACCACAGTAATAGAAAACGTTTAAAAGTTATTCGGAGAAAATGTAAAAGCCGTGACGGTAAATTTTGCGAACACGATTTGAATATTGAATGTCGAAGAAGAAAAAAAAAAGCGTTCGTATTAAGTATATAATATTAACGCGTGTGACGGAGTGGGAAATCGCGATGGAAATAAAAACGACGGATATCGCGTTAATATTGCGGACGTCGGACCGGAGTTTTTCAACTAAATACCGATTTCATCGGTGCCTTCGTATGAGCACTGCGACGCGCATTCGTTCCGCGTCCAAAAACGTTCGTCGTGACTATACGAAACGCCGGACGTTTCTCGTGTTTTTTTTTTCACGTCGGAAGCGCTCGCGGTTCCTCGATAGTCACGCTGTCGTCTTGATCCGTGTACACACCACGCGCTTATAGATCATTGATCGTTAGATCGCAGACATTGTCGACGACGATCAACCGGTATGTATTACCTACGCGCGTATTGGCGCAAAATACGTTTTTTTGTACGTTTGGGGCGAAGTCCGGACTTGTAAACGTTTTTTTTTTCGTCGAAAATCGAATTCGCAATAGTTTACGATACAACTTGTTATATAAAAACGTGATTGACTAGTAGAAAATAAGCCGACGAGTTTACGACGTGCAGTCGTTTGCCGGGTGAAACCGATACGTTTTTGGTACGACGAGTCCACGTCTGCCCAATAGAATCTAAACCGCTCTGCAGGCGTGTTTGTAATATTTTTCTTCGAAGAATCACTGCCGACGACGACGCACGTAGGCACACGTCGCGACGTTCTCCGTCGTGTGACTAAAACATCCCAACAATAATTATTATAT
Organism: Drepanosiphum platanoidis; assembly: GCA_948098885.1. Lineage (NCBI taxonomy): Eukaryota > Metazoa > Arthropoda > Insecta > Hemiptera > Aphididae > Drepanosiphum > Drepanosiphum platanoidis. The sequence goes on from OX402540.1 coordinate 6,197,217, forward strand.
ACCTATATCTGTTGTTACGACGAAAACAAACGGAGGTGTCCGCCGACGACGATTTGCGAGCGACAGTGTCGGTTTCGTAAAACGATAATATCGTGTCGTACGTACATTGTGCACGCAAGTGTAACAAACCACTTTCCAGTCATTAATATTCATACTCGTTATTATTATTATATTAATCGCGATACGACTCGGTGAAAGGTTATTATAACGCGTGTGTGTTATATTATTATTCCGAGAAATACATAATAATATTATAACGCGACAAGTCGCGACTAGGGAATGACTCATTCGCGGCGGCGCTCGTATCCTCGTAAAACGCGCGTGAAAATCGCTGAAAGTCCGAGATCGCTCGCGGTGACGTGTACGAGTGTTGAAAACAATCGACGGACAATGAGATATATCATATACTCTGTGGAATATATTATAATAATATATATACATAGGCGAGCATATAATATAACGTGCGCGTGTGCACAACACTTTCACTTCCAGGAGATAAAATCGAATCACGTCCACTTTCAAGGACCTACTGTTATGCAACTTCCTTCAAGGTTTCAGTTTCACATTTAAATTAGTGAAATTATTGTCTGTTTTAAGTCCGCGTTACCGTGTTTCTGCGGTTGACTGGTCGCGTCGTCTCTCCTTCTCCGCTAAATCGATTTTTTCCCGTTCGGACCGTTTATCACCGCGGTTCTTAACGTCATCTCCGACGTCGTTACGAAATCGACTCGGATAGACTCGCATACCGTTCTGGTGTCTATATAATAGGTAAACCGACCGACTCCGGCGCGGCCGACCGATCACCGTACACGGTTCGATTACGCGCAGCCCATGCCCGGCCTACCGCGGTGTACACACACGTCGGCGGCGGAAAGAACGGTTTTTTTTCCTTTTCCGCGCCGTCGCGTTTTTCAATCGTTCCGTTAAGGAAACATAATGCGCGGGATTTGTCGACGATATAATAATTGACGGTAATTATTATTATTCGAACGAGGTCGGCGAAATCTCTTCTCGCGTGCTCGAGTGTAGAGAAAATCGGCACTTGCCGCGAGTACCACACCGTTCGGCACGGCGGCGGGGCGCCAAGGACCTTGACGGGTGCATGCATTGTGTGTACTCTTACAGCGCACGAGTAACTGTTACAAGGTTAATGTCACACGGTCGTAATGAGCGGCGGAAAAGTTTCACCACGCGCGTACTTTCACAGTGCACGCGCGGTCGAGGGATGCTTCGGCGCGAGAAGAGGGCGAGATCGATCTTCGCAATCGAGGCCGGAGTGACGTGCGAACAACAACAACAACGAGACGAGGTCCCCTTTCAGTATTTGCCCTTCTCGTCGCCGGAAAATGCACGCGTAGACAATGAGCGCGTAGATAATTTTACGACGTCGTCCGCAACGTTTCACCGCACACTTTTCGAGGACGCCTCGTGTCTCGGGGCCGTCATTTCGGCTCTACTCTGCCCGACCGCCGGGTATTTATCAATGTCCTCCGACGAATCGGTCCTGTATAGCCCATACGGTTCCGCGAATACGATCGCGAGGACGAGTGTGCGCGCGGGGGCAAGACCGAATCGATCGATTTCTTTTCGTGACGGGGTCGCCGCCGCCGCCGAGTTCGAGAAACCGTTTCCGACGAGACGCACCGCCGCCGCCGCCGCCGCCGGCTCGTGATTACGTAAAAACGTCCGCGCTCTGGGCACGACAATGAGATGTCAGAAATATCGTTTAGCGAATAATATTCTTGAAAACGGCTAATCGTCGTACGATGAATCGAATCCCGATTACGAAGAACAAACGATTGTTGTAATAATGAATTGGCGAGGGCAAACAATCGTCCGACAACTGACAACCGATGACGACGAGACGGGGTTTTTTCTATCGTTAAGAAATGGAAAATTCACGTTTCCACGACGCCAGGAGGCTGACCTGCGCTTTATAAACACCGCAGGACATTACTCGGGCGCGCAGGATGTTTGTCGCGTCCTCGGCACCGTATGCGTGTCGTCGTTGCGCAACGTATCCGTCGCAGCCGTGTCGTCCGTCCGACCGAGCGCAATATCGTTACGGCCGGCTAGTCGTAACGTCCCCGGCACGCGACGCGTCTTCACGCGAAATCCGCGCCAATTAGCGCGGGCGCGCTGCGAAACGGGTCGCACGAGTTATCGTAATCGATTGCGCGTTCGCCGCGTTTATGTCACCGGACCGAGACGCCGAGATCGGTCCGCGACCGGGTCTGTCGCGAAACGTGACGGTCGCGCGCTGATAACGAGCACCTGCCGAGTTCGGAGACGATCTTCTCGGAGATTCGCCCGAGAAAAGCGAGAGAAACGAGCTCGTTATAATATCACAACAATCGGTCCATGTACCGGCCCTCCCCGTCCCACGCGGGTGAAAAATTGTGAAACGACGGCCGTTCGCGCGATGTATTTTTACGTCCGCCGATCGTCGATATGTTTTTTACGAAATGATTTCAAAAATGATTAAAACCTTTGTTTTTTTCCCCTAATAGCGTTTTACTATAATACTTAGTAATTTGTACGTTTTCTATATTACTTTATAATACTTAAAAATACTCGACTTTTATCGAAAAAAAACTTTGGAATTCATCGCGATTTTTTTTTTTTACAAAAACTGCCCGTCGACACGTTTTTTCCCGTTGGCTCTTATTCGTTTTCGAATTAAAATAGAAAGTTTTCCGCTCAAAACGTAACATATTATTGCGTGAACGCGGCGTTTGTAAATCAAGCCGCGCACAAAGTTGACTAATTATTAGTATTTACCAACGTTTCGCGGGCAAGTGTCTCTGCCATTGTCTTAATACGTGAACGTTATACATTATCCGAAATTATAGCGCGTAGACGATAGTATTTTCCACTCGAGTTTTTGAAATAATGAACCGAAATCATAATTGTGCAGGTATTTTTAATTATTCGTCTTCGTTTTTCGAAAGAAAGAAAAAAAAAGTCACGCGAATCGTCGAAAACGAACAAAACTGAATGAAAAAACGCTAATTTCATGACTCGCGCTTGTTTATTATTAGAAAACGTCCGCGGACAACGAAAATTAATGGTGTCTTAACGCTCCTTTATTCCGAATCAGGAAACGATTTTAAATAAGAATTCTACCTGTCTCGAGTGAAGTATGCTCGTTGCGTAACATAATGTATTATTATAAGTCAATTATTAATTCAAATAAAACCTTGTAAGCCGTATCAGACGCTGCATAATCATCATTAAAATCGCCTTATAGCTAAATAAGTATTTAAAAATACACGAGATAATTACATTTTTAAAACTATTTAGAAACAAGTTTAAATATATTATATGCGCGGGTATTATGTACAAGCACAATAACGATCCGTCGTCCTTCGATACTTTTGTTTTCCTCGGTTAAAGCTCTAACGACTTCGGTATCATTAAGGAAAATTAACGAAATCGTAATATTAATTTTAGTTCGAACACGAACAACATGTTAATGGATATGTTTTTAAAAATAATAATAATAGACGAACAATTTAGCGCGATACACTTATCGACCTACGTTATAGTGAAAAGTGTACGATTAAGAATTTTATCGTTTTACTATTAAGCCTCAAATTGAAAATCTGCCGTTTTGTATAGTATTCGGTATAAAATTATGAAAACAAGTGTTTAGAATATGTATTTGAATACTTTAAGGAAACACTTATATAAGGATATATATTTATAGTTTTTTTTCTTTTATAATTCTGTTATTCAATTTTTTTTTGACCGATTTATTTCTAAACAGTATTGAATTCGTTTTTGTTTCATAAAAATTAGAGCTAATCGAGGTTTTTTTTTAATGAAACCGAGAGCATTTATAATCGTTGGTGTTTAAGTCTCTAGACGTCATGGTGCGTTTGTGCTCGTCTAATTGTGTGTTAGGATTTTAAGCAAAAGTGTGCAGTTATAAATGTCACAATGTTCGACAGTGATTTTAAGATTTATTTTTTCTCATAGTTGCATTATATTACGTCCACAACGGATAGAGACGAGAAAAGAAAACAGAGGTTTTATTCAATAAAATGTTTACGATCAGCTGCTAAAAGTGTATTAATGTATGCTATCGGCAAACATCCTATTGGCTACAAATAGTTCGTAAGTACTAGTTTTATAACAAAAAAAAATAAAAGTCAACCATCAGTAAAAAAAAAAAAACCTATCGGTACACGATGTACTATGAATTTTAAACACTGAAGTATTGTATCGAATTAATTTTCGAAAAAAAAGTATACTCGACTATTATACGTTATGTTGTGTCGTATCTCACAATATGGGCGCGATTGTGTACCCGACGAATAGTCTCTTGAAAAAAAAAAGAAGAAAATGCTACCGATTTTGTTATACCTATTAATACGAGCGCGCAATAATGTATTATAATATTATTCTAATAGTCGCTGCGAAGACTTACGGTTTAACAACATTTTTTTTTGATAATTTAATACGCAATCCTACGAGGACGAAGGATCGTCGCGATAAAACACGTCGTCGCAGTGATTACTCGCCGGTAAGAAAAGACACGCCTATAAATTCGTTATATTATGATAAATAGCTAAATACTATATTATAATATGTCGGGTGAATAAAAATTATTAATCGAGTTGCCTGCGAAAGGATGTAAAATCGCGAGACTAAATAAATAAAAACGACTATTTCGCATTGTACGTACTACGGTTATACTCACACGAAACGAAGGTTATGGTCGCCGAGTTCGGTGTCGTAGTATATCTGGGCACTTGGATCGTGTACTTGTGGACCGTGTCTTGTCGCGTCTCGTGTGCAGGCGTACTTGTGCTGCGGTCGGTCTCGTTTCGAATGAACCACCTCGATACCGCGTCCGAATGTTTTATATATAACGCGGCGGACAGGTCGAAATCGCCGCGGAGGAGGTATCCCTCTCGCCCGTCGCAGCGCATTATCTCGTCGCGGGGTGGGGAACTTTGGTTTCACTCTTTGAATATCCGTGCTGTTGCTGTATACCATTATGCGCACCGCACACATTTTTGTACAATGTAACGCGAATATAATTTATATATACGTATATACCACGTTTGTCTCTTGTTATATCTGTCTCTGTAGTTTTATTTTATTATACCTGCCATTATAATGTGTTTTCCACGCGCGCGCGCGTTCATAAATTATTTATGTATCAATTCCAGTCGGCTGGACAGCATCTTATATTAATTACAATTATTATTGTCGAGCGTTACGCGGGGATTTACATAATTATGTATATTTACGTATTATTTTGTCATCGCCGCCGCCGCCGTGTATTGTCGCCGACTAGGGAATCGATTTCCGTTCGATCGAGATCAAGTGTCGTATTTATTTTCCAATCTTGGCACGAGCTGAAAGTGAAAAAAAAATCAAACGGCGACCTTGGAGACAACGACTTATTTTATTCCCAATTATTATATACACAGTCGTAACGACTGCTTTACCTGTATATAAATACAGTATGGTCGTCGAACAAACGACCCAGAATATAAATAATAATGCGCGTCATTGTTTCGTAGCGATATTCTTCGTTTGCGGTCAAATACGTTTTTTATTTTCGATAGATTTCCTTTTACGATGTAAATAGAACGACGACGAGAGGTTACGATTTATTTCCACGCTCGTCGTGAGTAACATTGTCGTTTCTTATAATAGCGACACACGCACGTAATTATATTCGAACGCGGCTTGTGTTCACTCTTGTCGTTCTGCATGAGCTCGGCTACCCGATATACCTCGCCGGTATACTCATTTATTTACCATAATCACCGCGCGGTTATTATCCTGCGAACTCGCGGTCCCATCGGCAAACCATCGACATTGTGATCGGGCAAAGGTTCGGATATCGAATCGGTCGTGTGTCCCTTTGTTTCGACGATCAGACGGAATGAGTAATATTATATACCGCGGGTATATTTATTCGTCGTTAGCAAAACGTGAACGCCATACAGTGTGTCGGAGAGACTCTCGCGCGTTCGAATTCGAGTTGAATTTAAATCTCGGCAATATTGACGAATTCCCGTGCATCCTTGAGTCACTAATAATTATTACTTTTCCCCGACCGAGCAGCGTTATAGTATATACTGCCAAAGTGACGTAAATTCATGATTGCCGGGTAATAAACGTTTCTCCGCTCGACAATCTACAATACGCAGTGCCCATTGTTCGATACTATTATTATTTATAAATTGTTTTCGTGTTGCAAAAATGCATAATATCATAATTACTATTATGACACATTGTGCGGTACACAGTCGAACGCCGCCGCCGCCGCAGTGTTTATAGGCACGGCCAGGTGAACCGGTTGCCCTGTTATATACGTATGCGCGCCGCGCCGGGGTCCTAAAGGCATTCGCCGAATGATTTATTCGCGACGACAACCCGCAGCGATCTTCCGCAGAACGCGTTCTACACGCTGCTGGTCCGCAGTGGTTTTCGTGTAAACACGTCAAAAGTTGTTTCTGGTCTGAAAAACACCGAGGAAACGCGGCGTACATAACGTGTGTTGTTCGTATAAACGTGACCGATCCTAATTCCGAATACCGAAAAAAAAAAACCATATACGCGCAGAGGTTATGGGGAGCACCGCCGCCGTATTATAAAAACCATAAATAAACGGTATCTTACACAATACTTTCTCCTGAAACCGAGACTTTTCCCATCAAAGTATAAATAATAATAATATCGAAAGTAATGCGATCAAACTTTTGAGAACGCCGTTTTCGCACGCAAAAGCGTTCTATAACGCACAAGCTCGCGACTTACTAATAGAAAGCGTTGGGCTACGTGTGTGCGTGTAACAACTTATTGGATTACTTCTTCGAAAGAAACGCTCGAAAATTAATATCGAGTATACGTAGTCATTATTTTGCCTATTATATATTTATTATGCGCCGGTAACGTGGGAAAAAAAAAAGCGGTTTTATACCAATTATAATATGCCCGTAACACGTCTGCGGCCAGTGATTCAAAGATCGATTTTCGTTTCTACAAAATATCTTCTCCAACAATATAATAATGTCTATACGCGAGAAGAAAAGAAAAAAAAAACCGGTCGGTCAATTATATAACGATTTTTTTTTTTCGTTACCAGACCGCAGACGGTCTGCGCGCAAAAAGATACGTACAACAACAAATTGGCCCCCACGACGACGTTCTTCTCGTTGCAAATCGTTCTGCACATGCAAATCGAGCAAATCGTTCGAATAAAACTGGTAAATTCATTACTAAAATACAAATGACGAATGACGTGGAAAGAGAGTATTCGTGAATCATCATATCCGTCGAGACGATATTAGAATAATATTTTTACACGCGGACTCGATTACGTAAATTATGCAAACCATTTTGTTGCCTTGTAGGGCCGCGAGATTTTTTCACTCGATAATTTACATTGCCTTGTATTCATTACCTTTAATTAATTAATTATCGTACGCATTGTATCGTAATTGGAACGACTCGGGGCGGCGCAAGACTGTGCGTTGCCATTTTTCAGCACTATAATGCTCGGACGAATAATTTTTGCCAAATTAATCAATTACAAATAGTTTCTGACGAAACGCAGTTCGGAGAATATCTCTTGAAACAACGCCAATCGGATGAAAACTGTTTAGCAGAGTAACGAGTTGAATAACATATTAGGTACGTATTTTTTTTGCGCAGTCATACTCGAGTGTTTTCTCTCCTATTTTTTTTTTTTTTTTTTTACACATATATATTTACGGTGTACATTCATTTTTTTTTTCTTTTTCATTTTCCTCACACCGACACGATTAAACTACAATTATATTTTGTAAAATGTTTAAATTAGAAACTTAATAGAGATTATATTGTAATTCCAATAAACGACTGCAGGAAACTATTCAATAATATCTATGGTTCGTTATTGAGCAGAGCTAGGCGTCTTAATTAAAGTCGTCTTCGAGTTTATGCCATAACGACTCGTCGAACGCTGATAAGTTTCGTAGATAAACAGTTGGTACGTATTGAAATCGACGGGAATATTAAGTCTTGGAAAAAATTTCAGTACTCTCGTACGAACGTCTGGTAATTTCTTTACGACGAACAATTTCGGTACTTCACGTTTCGCGTTCGAATCGATTATAGAAAGTCAATTCAAGTAAGTGAAAAAAATATCAGGAGTTTTAGAAAATAACGCGATATTTTTCTAAATAATATAAAACAATATGTGACCCTCGCGTCCGTATTGCTAGACGAATAAATCCGATGATTTTCGCACAGACGATGCGAGTTTACTATAAAGAACAATATTGGAATCGAAACGTTCGCAACGAGAGCCGTGAAAAGAACGGCGAGACGATCGGACAAATCCGGCGGTTTAGAGAAAAAAACCGACTTTTTCGAATTTTCGATTTTACGACACGTGCGTACCGAATATTCGGTACGCAACGTCGTCGGCGAGTATTTGTGCCGTTGTTGCGCGCGTGTTGTAATCGATTTTCGTACGAGTAGTTTTGAAACGTCTCGGCAGACCCGGTGCATCGTTATTAAAACGTCGTCGTGACTCAATAATAGAAAACAACAAAACAAACACTCCCATTGAATAAATAAATTACATAAAAACGGATTGACACACATACGTGTGCGCGTCGATTTCAGGATTGCCATTCGTTATGTATTATTCGGATGCGATTTTTCAAAAGAGTGAATTCGCGCCCGAGCACCCGCCGCGCCGGTCTCGACCGGATCGCCGAATTAATTAATATATTCGCGCGCGGCCGACGAACGGGTTAAGTGTTTTCGAGTAGGCGGCGGCGACGTATATGTATTCCTCTATGACACTCGCGAAACACTGCCGTATAATAAAACACACATTCGACTCGACATACTTTCGAGGCGTTTTTCGTTCTAGACGGTGCAACGTTGCAAAATATCGTTTTCAGAAATTATATTTCATTTGTTATCGCATTAAACGCGTCACGTTTAGAATATCATACGTTAGAAAAAATGTGTGAAATCGTCCGATCGAATTCAAAATATGTATTATATCAATAGATGATGCAGAAATTCGTCTTCTACGAGGAGACCGTGTAAAATTGAAATCTTAATCTTTGTTTCAATTATTTATAAAACGTCAAAAGCGAAAATCCGTCACCCCGATTGGTGCCCCGAAAGTATATTATTCCGAAAGATCCCCCGATAATTACTCGAACCCCGAAAAATATACTCAATCCGAAAATATATTATTCCGAATGATTAGGATCCCCCGATAAATACCCGAACCCCGAAAGTATATAATTCGTAAACGTTTTCGAGCATTAAAAAAGTTGAAAATCGTATCCAATACGAAAACGTACCCGCGCGTGTTCACATAGACTTTATAGGAGATTCGAAGAAAACGATTCGTGAATTTATATATTATTATAAAATATGTTTTAGTCACAAAAACGCACGTTTCGAGTAAAACCGACGGGACGTTTAAAAATCAAACTATATAGCGTTTAAACGTGCTATACAATATACCGAAAAAATAATCGTTTCGCTTATTCTATTTCATCACGCGATTTATTCGAGACGCTAAAAATAACTCGACGTCCATGCATAGTATATATTATGAGCTAATAAATTCGTAACTTTGACGAGCCGAAAAATAATCGATGTCACCCGGAAAGTCGACGGAAATCAAAACCCGTCCGCTTAGGCAGTAGGCGAAGGAGAAATTACCAACGACGTGAACGATTTCACAATAGGTCAGAGCAATATTGTAACACGGGGTTTGACAAAACGATATTTCGTATTACGAATTTATAATTTTCATAGTGTTTTACGTCGCGAATTTACAATATTTCACGTGACATTGCGAAACTTCGCGGTGTGACATCGTGACGCGTCCGCGGACCGACCAAAGACGAGCGTGATTGATTATCGAACGGCAGGTCTAAACGCGTTGATATGACGAGACGACCGTGGGCTGGGAATTTTTTCCGCTCTAAAACGATATTTTAAAAACGGCAATCGTTACATTATAATACATCGTCCGGCAGTTAAAGTGTCTCTCCCACTCTTAAAGTGTCTACGATTTACGATTTCGTCAATAATGGTCTCGTTTATTACGCTCGTTACCGTTGTCGAACGTTTTGCGATTACAATACATTAATATGCATTAAAGGCGTTGCCGGTGCATTCAGGGTAAACTTGAATTGGAAATTTCAAAACCGCACACGACAGGTAGGCGGTGGGCGGCGGCGGCGGCGTCCTGAAGTTATTTTTACCTCGCCGTGGATTTTTATACGTACCCCCAGCGATACCCGCCGCTAATTTATTCGCGCGGCCGGTACGAATATAATTACGGCCGGAATTCACGCGCGTAAACGACGATAAATCGTAGTTTTTGTTTATTTTCCCTTTTTTACGGCGCGTTGACGTCACTTCCGCGGAGTAGACAGTCCGTCGTCCGGGTTTAGAGCGCGAGACAAAGTCACTTGAGCACAAGAATTTTGCAAACAATTGTGCCCCTTGCCCACGAATTACCATACAGTCGAGATTTTTCGCCCAACGTCAGAAACGTTCCGAAACGACCTTCGTCCCAAACAGTAACGAGAAAATTAATTTTGTCCAGCGCGTGTGGTAAATACACTTTAACGGGCGCGCGCGGAATCTTTGTGCGATATTTAAAATTAATCTGTTTGTCCGACAAACGATTATTTAATTAAATAGTATTATAAAACGCGAGTTTTTAACATACGTTTTGTAGTTTTCTTTGTCGTCCGCGTCAACGCGCATTGCGCGCGTGCACTACACCGACCGGCTACTACTCATACATATTATATTTACGCGAGCACCTAATATAATATCTTTGCGACGTTATTAAAACGTTATGAATAATGTATGGATCGATTATTATTTTTTTTTCATTTCAAACTTCTTTTAGCGAACGAAATCACATTGTGAGCATATTATCTGGTATGCTGCTGCCACTCCCATATCGTATGGGGTAAGAACGTGACTATTTTCCATTAAAATTATTCATCACACGGTAATAATTATAATATAACTCGTACACGAACACGAGTTCACTACGATTGTGTAAATATCTCTTTCGAAAAACAGTATTTTAGGGTAGCTAAAAAAAAATTTTCAGATTACCTCATCTAAATAAGTTCCATTACTGAAGAAAAAACGATACGAAATAAATATCAAAAAAATCAAATAATTTTAACCCGTGCCACAAAAGGTCTAAAGTCATGAAAATAGAAATTTTTTCAAAATCGTTTATTTTTCGTAATAGAATCAAACGTAACTGCAGTAGAAAAAAAACGTGACGAAAAATTCTTTAGTAGATAAATATTATAAAAAAAACTAAATTTACAATAGTTTCTTTCCCATACTTTATAAATTATAAATCTTAAACTTTTTGAAATATAAAAAGGGTGAGATAAAATCAGTAATCAATATCGGTCGATTTCTTAAATTATTATACCCGTATTTTACGATTATACTTATGACTAGGGCTCGGAAGTCGATGCATTTTGCATTTTTAATTCGTGTACGCATTAATCTATTAAGCTAAAATCCGATTTAGACGGTCTAATGAAATTATCTATAATTTTTATTTCGCATTTTTTCGCACTTTTTGGCTTTATTTCTCATATCGATATCGTTTTATTATGTCACCTACATTTAGGAACAGTATTTTTTTCGTTTCGTTTTTTTTTCCATCGACCATAATAGTGTCATCGGGTACTTTAATCACCGACTCGTCATGAGAAAATAAGTTACGAGTAAATGTAACTTCGACACAGTCGAGAACATTGTCGAATAGAGAGAATCGCCGCCATTATTTAATTTACGATTTATATCACGATTGTTTTTTTTTTTTACTGGAGATTTAATAGATTCTCAAAAGAAATGAAGATTTATTCGATAACGACGCGTGTCTATTGTTTATATTGTGTAACATAGAAGTACCTTCGTGCCCGCGCGCGCAAATAATGTAACGAATATAGCGATTGTTATCTAACCGCCGCCGCGCATTGCCACATTTTCTAAAAAACGTACAAATAAAACGCACGTTATTTTTACATATTGTACACATCTGGCGCGGGTAATTATTTCCAGAGAAAAAGCTGTTGTTTGGAAACTCGAAAACACGCGCGCACTGTTACGGAGAAACATGACGTGCGGTCGATTTTACGTCGTGTGCGCCCGCCGCCGCACGTCTCTATAATATCATTAGAGCGATATATCTGCGTAACGGACACGTCTCTCGAGAACTATAAGCAGAGCCGGATTAAGAGGGGGGGGGGCTAAGCGGACCCCCGAAAAAATAATATGGGCCTGCAGCAGCTTTTCTACAGTTATAGATTATTAGAAAAATATGATTGTATTTATTCAAAGATACAATCATATTAAATTATTTCCATTTGATAGTAAATTAAAGTAGACAAATATTATACGTTCATTCTCAAAGTTGGCTCTAATTAAAAAAATCGACTATAAGATCGATCGACAGATCGAAGATAGGTTGAGCGCAATTATGTCAATTGAAAACGACATGATATTATGTAAAAAAAATCTTTCTTTTGATGACGTTTTAGATACTTTTGCATCAAGTAAATCTAGACAAAATATTTTAAATAATCATTCGTTTGTATTTTCGTGCTATTACCGTGTGTTTTATATTTTAAAATTTAACTAAATTGTATTTTCTAATAAATTAACTACGTAATGTAAATTTGGTGTCTGAGAAAAAATATTTAACTAATAAATATCGATTGGCATATTATTATAAAAATACTTTGTTTTTTTTTGTAAAATCAGGGCCCCCCGAAAATAAATTAACCCCAGGGCCACTAATTTCATTAATCCGGCTATACTATATAATATTATCTCGTTTTCGACGAGAAAAAAAAAAAACATTTTGAAATCTGTACGAAACGCACAAGACCGGCCGCGACGACAGTTATTAGACCGTCTGCCGGGGGATCAGCGAGTGAACGACACGACACAACAAACGGACGTTGCTCAACGGTTATATAATCCAACGTTTCGTCGAGAACTCGAGACGGAACACTAGGTTCTCAGATCCTTGTGACCAAATGGATATTTTAGTGTTTTTTTTTTTCCGCGGACATACCGGTTTATACCAGAACAATATTGTGTTCGACGCGGTCGGATATAATATAATATATTTTATACTAAAAATAATATCAAGAGCCCGAGCACAGCGCTCGAGTTGAATTTTACCGGCGCGGTGGCGGTTTGACGAAAAGGATTTTTCGAAAACGCTTCGTATAATATTACCTATAGTCGTTTTACTTTTCAACACACACTTTTAGTAACAATGGCCGAAAAATCACAAAAATATTGTAATATTTTCACGGTCGTTTTTTTCTTCTTGCTCACACGCGACACCGCTTTTGTACATTATCATATTTACTCGGACGAAATTATATCGCGCGATTATGTAACGTATTTTAATTAAAGAAATCGCGGCGTCAACGCGCGTTGGACGATGGTTCATAAGAAACACAATATTATAACATAACGTTAATGAATGATTTATGCGGCGAGAAAACCGTTTTTTTTTTGTTTCTCTCCTACAACGGTACCGTTTTTCCGTAATTAATGTTAACCGCGCGTTAACGCACAATTATCGCTTTATAGACACGTTAATTATTATTAAAATATCGGACACGGGCCAAATCGTAACGGTAGTATCGTCGAAACGGCCGCGTACTGTATAATATATTATATATTATTAATACTCGACAGATTTTTTTTTTAATTGTACATTTTACGACCCGGCGGCGGCACACGGTGAAAACCGACGACGACGGCGCGCGCACATTTCGTCGTCTCGAACGAGTTTTCGGTTTATTCGGGCGCACACGACACACACGATTGTGACGGAACGCGCGCCACGAGAAACCGTTTCCTACGAGACAGGTTTCCGTGTTGTCTTCTCGGACACATTTCGATGCGCGTTCGATTACGCAACGTCGTTTGACGAATAACATGGCGATAATAATACGAGTGGTTTTTACGGTTTTTTTTGTTCTTGTCAAAGCCGCGTTTTATTACTTTATTTCCCCGCGACACTCCGGGGGGGTGCCGCGTTAGAGAACAAAATATTAGTGTTGGCCAACGATATATTTTTAATTACCGATATCGATTTCGTAACAACAAGTAACGTTTTATATAATTTAGTTTATTGAAAGCATATTATTAAAAGTATAGAATACATATTATACATATTATTACGAGTGTAAATTAATTAACTATTATAAATTATTTCGTTGACCAACCGAAAAGTGTATCCAAAATGTATTTAATCAAAAAATTTATAATAATCTATTTCTTTTCTCGGATATACGATTGTTTCAGCTTCGCTAAATAACCGTTCACACTAGTGGCCACTATATATATACTCGAGTATTTTTCGGCTAGTAATCATACGGCCGAGTATTTAGATTCGTTTTCTTTCCTTCAATTTTTAAAGGATCTCGATCGTAAGGAATTTCGATGATACGCGCCCGACTATAGAATGTATACACACGTCTACTCGGAACGTCCGCCGCAGACGACTCGATCGAATATTTGTCCGTGTCGCAAACCGTCGGAATAATAATAATTACTACCGCAGCACAAGTCGACGGACTCACTCGACCAGAAATCACTTTTTTTCAGAAAACGACAAAAACTAGAAGAAAGGTACCGTAACATTAAATAAAACTAAATTTTATAATTCATGTCTAAAAACACAAATCTTTGATAAAAAATATGATTTTCGTTGTTTAAATACTATATATTTCTAAGTTAGAAGTTTGGAACATGTGAGTTTTAATATCAATCTATAGAACTTGTGAGTTTTGACATGGGTATAGCTATTATAATAATAATAAAATAGAATAAAGTTTTATAGATTCATACATTTTGTTTTTTATTAGTAAGATTTCTAATCGTTTATTAAATATTTAACAACAACAAAATATATTATCAGAAACAACAGTAGTATTATTATTTACGTTTCTGACGCATAATTTTATTATTAGTTACAAAACTCACATGATCCAACGGAACATGTTAGTTTTGACACTTACTATTTGTTTCTTATAGTGGTATTTACAAGGGTTCTTGTGAGTTTTTAAACCAACTTATTATAGATTCTTATTCCCCGTCAAAATGTCTATTACACAGTGTCGATAACTCATTTTACCATTTTTTTGAACATGTGACTTTTGATTCTAGTCATTGAATTTCGATGATACGCGCCCGACTATAGAATGTATACACACATCTACTCGGAACGTCCGCCGCAGACGAGTCGATCGAATATTTTTCCGTGTCGCAAACCGTCGGAATAATAATAATTACTACCGCAGCACAAGTCGACGGACGATATCGTCGTAATCGGCGTAGTTCCCATCCGCGAGAGACCTTAACGCGCCATTATACTCGACCAACCTTCCCGCAGCGAAGAAAGCGAAAACTCGCGCCACCGTTATTATATAGCTCGGGCGCGTTGCCATGGCCGGGTCCCGGGGCCCCCCCGAGGCAGTTACGCTGCTTCACTATCAGTGGCGTATTTACGGGGGGGGAGGGAATAGACCCCCCCCCCCTTGGCCTTTTTATTTTACCGATAGATATATTATAATAATGTTATTTATTACAGTAGTACAGAACCAAATCATTGAAAACGCTACGCTTTATTAAAATATTGAATATTAATATGTGTTAAACACACTCGGAAATATGATGCCCGCGTAGTTCATTCACTCAACACTACTGTTACTGCTAAAAAACAATTAGTATCGTAAAATATCGTCTCAATCGTCATATCAAAGAGTAAATCAGATTTTGCGTTATAATATATTATGTATGAAAACGATTAAATTATAGTACTTTAAAGTACTTGAGTTTTATAGATTTATGCGTGTACTTGATAATAATAAATGTAAACGGTTGTGACGGTATAAGTAACGTTTGCCAACGTACGGACAAAATCCTAAATACGCCACCGTTCAGCAGTATATGGTAGACGGCTCGTCTAGAAAATCCGCTTTTGGCATTTCTTTGGGTTCCTCAAAAGAAACCGAACTGGCAGGCACCACAAAAGATGAGTGGTATTAAAAAGTGCGTAGAAAATGGGAAAACAAAATTTGACCGGTGCATTAACCCCCTACGGAGAGGAGTTGCTCTGAAGGAAATCAAATGTTTTTCGTAAAAAAAATTAAACAAATAACCTTAAAAATACAGTTCGTATTGCCGACCGATTCGGGGTGTCCGTCAAGTGTGCGCGCGTATAATAAACGATAATATAGACACTGGCGTTTATAATATTCGACATTGTACGCTCACTCGTTTTCGAGCGGCTCGCGTGGGCGCAATCCCTACACACACACACACAGTATGCAACGTCAGTGCATTATAAACGAATCGTTTATAGTGTTTGAGACGGATTGCGGGAAGCCCACAAAATCCCACGTTTGTCCGAAACAAAACTAATGAAAATAACAAATCCTACGCGCGAGAAAAAAACGAAAACGCCAAACAAATCGAGACACGACGAATCGTGAAGCGAAACGCGCAATCAAAGACGACGGACATCGTTATTAAAACGCGTTGGGAATAAACTCGTATTGCAATAATTCAGACGCATTATTATCGCTCAAACCGAACACGATAATATTCTAATACCCGATTCGAAAGCACCCCCGAGCTCAAATTTAGCGCCCCCCCCCGGTTTTTCCACGTTTTTTTTGTTGAAAATAGCGAGTCCAGTTTCATACCATCCCCTCGTCATCGCGCGGGCGTGTCTACGAGTGTCAGGTTTTGTGCATTATCGCAGCGGACAAACGCAATCAATATTGTACAACTAAAAAGATATTACGCGTGAATACGTTAAAAAAAGTTTTTTTTTTAAAAACGGTCGCACGAAAAAACGTGTACAAACGAATTCGAGTTGACCACCCGTCGTCGCGGTCTCGGGTTATATATATGTGTGCGGGGCGAGAGAAATTCGCGATTAGAGAGCCGATAATTTCCGAGGAAAATACGACCTCCTCCGTTATTAAAAAAAAATCGATAATTTTCATATTAAGAAGAACTCTCCGCCGCCGTTTCGATCGCATATAATTGACGGCGGCGCACATAAGGCCAATTCGCTATATTACGACGACAAAAATATAAAACGAATTTTTTTTGATATTCTGATTAGAAATGTTTATGAAAAGACTTAATTATCTTTTAAAAAAATAGTTAGTGTTCGTTGGGGACAAATGCTATTTAGTATTATAAATATAAATAATTTACATTTAATTATTTCTGTATTTTAAATTAATGATATAAATAAATAATACGTATACAAATTATATTTTACAATCAGACTTTATTCTACATCCATATCCTCATCGTCATTATCGACCTTCTCATTATCTTCATCATCACCAACATCATCGTCATCACCAGCGCAAAATGAAGGCAGTCTGAGCATATATTTCTATCAATTCTTTATAAATTCCACTTATTTGAGAAACAAGCAAAGGATTCTTAAAAAATTTTCGTGCCGTGTTACCATCGTTACTATTACCTCCACCTTGTTTTGGCTGATCAACAACGAGACCCATTTCTTTGTAATAGTTAGTCGCTATTTTACTTTTTCTTTCCTTTACTTTTCCTTTTGCATAATCCCCTCTCGCTTGCCACTGTTGTAATTCTAATTTATATGCTATATGAAGTAAATATTCATAACATCTATGATGTGCATGTAGTATAGAAATACCATATTTGAAGGTGTTTTTATTAAAAGAATGCGCTCAATTTCACAAAGGGGGAAACGGGGGGACGTGCATTTTACATTTTTATAATCGTTACAAGCTATTGTTTTGAATGTGTCAAATAAGTCAGTGGAACTCGGTGGAACTTTTTTTATAACTCTACTTTAAGTTGATATTTTTATATATTTGTTAAACAAAAACAATATTTCTTAAAATAGATATTATATATAAAGTATATATATTATGCTAACAATAATTATTGCATATTAAAGTACATAACTGATGCTTCAATATCCATATTGAAAAATTTGTGATCTTAAATTTTAAAATGAACAAATCGGGTGTAATATTATGACATCAACGTATGTTGTAACAATCGGTATTGGCCGAGCGTCAGATAACCAAACTTTAAGTACACACACAGGCTATTATGTCACGATAACAAAATAAATTATTACGCTACATTATGGACTGGTTTGTAGACAACATTTTAAAGATATTTTTAATAATTTTGAAGAAAATATTTATTTCGATTTTTGTCGTCGTAATATAGCGAATTGGCCTTATGTGCGGCGTGTAGAACGCATTCGATCGACCGACGACGCAGATAAACGCGATCGAAACATGCGTGCATGTGCGCCGAGTGCCGCCGAGAAACGTACGATCAATTGGAAAACGAACGAAATCGGTTTATAATATTATATATTTCCACCGGAGATTATAATCCAAGGACGTTATTGTAACGGTTCGATTACGCCTTCCCCTCGTTGTAAAAAATAAATACAAATATTTCCTTTTTACGATATTATTGTAGTAGTATCATATTTTGATATAAATCATTTTTACTCGTAGATTTTTAACGTCTTACGACGACGGGAAAAACGTCGTACAATTGTCGTGTGATTAAGATAACGAGAAATAGATAATATAAATATTGTCGGTTGCATTTACAATTAAATTACTATTACATATTTTAAAATCAACAATACGTTGTGCAGACGTATATTTCGGTGCCAAAATCTGATTAGGTTTAAATTGAATCCAATCCACGTCGTCGTCGCCCCGAATACACGCGTATCAGACGATCGCCGGACAAAGTGTGGAAAAAAATACACGCGACGCCCATTATTAAAAAAAAAATATAGAATTTTCACATTGTCATTTTATTTCGTCCGCGCCTACTCGTGTATATTATATACTTTCTATACGCGGCCCTACCCACCGAGTGTTTACGATTTATCGAATTATTTCGGTACGGGGAATTAAGTCGCGCGTTAAGTTTATAATATTTTCGTATCAATATTACTATACTACGGTTTCGAATACAAAAATGTTTTCACGTCATTAAAATTTGATCGACGTACCACCTTGGACATGCGTGTCATGGGTATACGCACACACACACCAGAATGTTACGTCAACTGCGGCTGCATTTGTTATACTCGCGGTATAATAATTTATGGTATTTACTAATTATTCGTTGCGATAGCCTAATATGTATTACTGCACACAGTGCACAGTATTAGGCGCAAATCGAAACGCGCTCGTTTTTTCAGTTACAAAACGTAAATCGAATTTTACTATCCGATGCGTCGACAATTTACCCACAGTGGCGTATAGTTCGCTGGCGGCGCGTCGAGTGAGAATAAATTACTCGCACTGATTGCGGATTACAAATCATTATGAGAGATTACGACCGCCGATGCATCTATGACGCGCGTCTCTTGATGAACAAACGTCACTCGTAAAAACCAACACGAGGAATAGGATTCCTAGCAATAAGCAATTTTTTTTTGAATATATATATATTTATTTATTATAAATAATTGAATAATTTACAATAATAAATACTATCTACCAACTTTAAGCTAGGCTTGTGTTGTTGGTAGAGAGTTGCTATGATATAACATATATATAATTGGAATTGAATTCTACGAGTACAAACGACAAGACTATTTCAAGACGTTTTAAAAGGACGAATAATCTCCGACAAACAGCAAGTATTACATATTTTCACGTTTTACATGATTTCACCGAATATATTTTGTTGATATTTATAACCCGCGGCCCGTGGAGCCCCCCCGTAAATCGACTGCCCCGACGAATAAGGTCGTATCTCGATTTTCGTCAATATCGCGAGTCGTCGCTTTTTTTTTAATAACAAAATATTATTAAATATAGAAAAACTATTTTAATACAAACTATTAAATAACGATAATAAAATAAAAGTCTCGCCTCGAGTGTTATACTAAAGAGAGTAGCAACAAAAAAGTCACGACCGATCATCGGGTGTAAAGATTATTACATACACTCGAGGCAATACCTTTATTTTATTTTATTATTGTTTAAACATATTTGTTTGCGTTAAAAAATTTTTTTTTATACATTCAATAATATTTTGTTACTATTTATGAGTATCATTAACCGTTAAATATTAATATAATTACTTTATTCAAGTTATAATATCTCGAAAAAATCATTATTTTTCTATACTTTTGAGTATCGTAAACGCTATACGTCATTTTTAACGTACCCAAATGTTCAGACAGACACAGTACGAGACGAATCGGTTTCGACGACCCTTTTCGTATTCCCCCCCTCATCTCCCCCGTACATCAACTGCCCCGACGAAAAAGGTCGCGATTTTCGTCAATATCGAGTCATTACTTTTTTTCAAGTTGGCATCTCGAAAAAACCATTATTTTTCTACGATACTTTTTAGTATCGTAAACGCTATACGTCATTTTTAACGTATCAAAATGTTCAGACAGACAGACAGACATAGAAAACAGAACGAGACGAATTGGTTCGAGTTGAAACGACCCTCTTTTCGTTTGCAAATTTTGCCCCACGGGGCAGTCGAAATACGTATCGGGTACGCCGCCGCCGCGCCGATATCGCGTGTCTCTCTCTCTCTCGGCGTAGTCGTCTCTCTACTAAAACCTACTTCCTAATAAAACGATCGCGCAAAGAAAAGTTGAATGTTGTAGTGAAAGTGTTTATAATGCAAGCCGAGCAAGATCGGTGAATTTACGTGGCATAACCGCGCGGGGGATAATGTAAAACGCGCGCGCGTGTATTTTACGATTGTGTGTGTGTGTGTGTGTGTGGCGAATTTCTGGTCGTTTTCCGTTCCGCGGCAAAAGGAAAACCGTCGTCGTCTCGTAGTGGTCGTCGTCGTGGTCGTCGTCGTCGTCGTCGTCGTCGTCGTAACATATAATACACGGTAGATAGTATATTACTGCAGTTCCTGCACGGCGACCGCGCAACCGGTCGTATTTCGATTACACAACGATCGACTTTATTTAAAACAACGCGCGGTGTTTATTTTCACTAGTTTTTTAACCAAACGGGGTTTTTTTTTGTCAGACAGAAAAATCGCACCTATATTATCGCGCGTTTATATTATCGCGTTTGCGACGACGGCCTTTTGCGTTTATTTAATTTTTTTCTACTTCTCGGTCTCGCTCGCGGAAAAAAAATCGACTTTTATTTCTATCCGACGATATACTCGTATAATATGTTTAATTTTACAATCTATAATATTGGTAAACGCCGTTGCACTTACTAGTACAGCGCGTACGTACTACTATAACGGTACTCGGCACGTGCACTAAGCATATTTATAGATAAATTAATTGGAAGAAATGGATAGTGAAAAATTACTAACCAACAAATGTCTAGAAAAATTATGGAAATATCGAGCGAGATAGAAAAAAAAACCCATTATAAAACGCGTATTTTCATAGACGAATTAATTAAAACGATAGGAAATTTATTTTATTTTATTTAATTTTTTCTACCTCTCGGTCTCGCTCGCGGAAAAAAAATCGACTTTTATTTCTATCCGACGATATACTCGTATAAAATATGTTTAATTTTTTCCGTTTCCGACAAGGTGGCTTTCGAACAGTTTTATTTTTACGAACCGATACAAGTATACAAAATTTCACAATCTATAATTAATTGGTAAACGCCGTTGTACTTACTAGTACAGCGCGTACGTACTACTTCGGTACTCGGCACGTGTACTAAGCATATTTATAGATAAATTAATTGGAAGAAATGGATAGTGAAAAATTACTAACCAACAAATGTCTAGAAAATTATGGAAATATCGAGCGAGATAGAATAAAAAAACCATTATAAAACGCGTATTTTCATAGACGAATTAATTATAACGATAGGCAATTTATTTTATTTTATTTTATTTTTTCTACCTCTCGGTCTCGCTCGCGGAAAAAAAATCGACTTTTATTTCTATCCGACGATATACTCGTATAAAATATGTTTAATTTTTTCCGTTTCCGGCAAGGCGGCTTTCGAATAGTTTTATTTTTACGAACCGATACAAGTACAAAATCTCACAATCTATAATTGGTAAACGCCGTTGTACTTACTAGTACAGCGCGTACGTACTACTATAACGGTACTCGGCAAGTGTACTAAGCATATTTATAGATAAATTAATTGGAAGAAATGGATAGTGAAAAATTACTAACCAACGAATGTCTAGAAAAATTATGGAAATATCGAGCGAGATAGAATAAAAAAACCATTATAAAACGCGTATTTTCATAGACGAATTAATTATTACGATGGGAAATTAATCTGTTAATAATTATTGCTTTTGATTCGACAACGACGTGGCCGATAAATATCGAGAATGGTTTAGAAATATGGAGAATTCAGTTTAGAAATACGTCATTTTTATAGTATTTTCTACTACATATTATGAAAAGAAGAAAAAAAAGTTCTCGCGTTATATTCGATGATTTATTGTCTGTTATTATTGAAAAAATAATTGTCGGTCGATCGAAAATCGCAGTTTTAGTGCTTTTTAGGGCCCAAACTCGACCGGTAGTGCTAACCAAAGCTTTACGTATAAAATGGAAATAATTCGATACTCGATTTCAAAACGTCGGACGACGTTAGTGTACGTAAAATAAACGTTATGTTTTATATTCGACATGGCTTGGAATAGGTAAACCGAGAACACGCAGTTTGATAATTGTCGATGAGATTGATATTTATTTATTTTTCATTCATGCAAATACATGTAAACACGTACGCGCGCGAAATGTGTTAGAATAATTATGTCATTTTTAATAACTGGAATGTGACGCGATAAACGATAACTCGAACACCTCGTAATAATATTTGTCGACTTAACCTAATTCGGCGTAAAATCTACACACAACGTCCGTGAAACGGTTTTTAATAATAATAAGTTCTGCGAAAACGTCAAGTTCGAACCAAAAGTAATAAAAAAAAAAAACCAGGTAAAATCGTTCAGATATTCGCGGCGGGGAAAGATTGTCGCGTTTCGGCGAATGCGACGAGTAAACGCGCAGTACAGCTTGTCCGATAAACGTCTCTGCGACCGTGAGACGACCGAACAATCTCTTACAAAGTACCAAAGCTCACCCAAACTGGTAAATTATAATATTACGACCGACACAGTGGCGGATGCTTGGAGGCCCGTGTGAAAAATGTTCGCGGAGGTCTATTGGCTAGGATAGAATTTTAAAAAATGTCGAAGAATTTTTTTCTATAGTCAAATTAATTGTAAAATTAGGATATTAATATTGAATTTTTTACAGAATTACGTTTTAAATTCTATAGACCCGGTAAACATTTTATTTTATTTTTAAACGCATTTCGAGTTGAAATTCGAATTTTATCGAGTAAAATAACGTGGTTTTTAGTTTGATTTTTTTTAAATAATGTAATTTTCCAAGTCAAATCGTCAAATCAGAGGCCCCTCGTGCGCCGTGTGACACCTTTATCTATATGTAGTTCCACCACCGTTACGACCGGATAATATAATCGTCATCGACACAATCAATATTTTAATCTACTCGTATAGTTTGTTACAAATTCTCTTAGTTTTTTTTATCTTACATTAGTTTATCTAACATTTATACTTTGAAATTTTTTACCGCGTGAAAAACTATCCGTATTATCTTTGCCAGTAAAATCAACGCTATAAATTATTATCCGCAGTACACAAATACAATACAAAGTACCTACCAAAGTACCAACTCAGACTGCTAAATTATAATATTACGACCGAATAATACGATAATATAATCGTCGTCGACACGATCAATATTTTAATCAACTCGTATAGTTTGTTACAAATTCACTTTGTTTTTTTTACTTTATACTTTTTAAATTTTTTACCGAAAAACTATCCGTATTATTATCCGAATAATACGATAGTATAACCGTCGTCGACACAATCAATATTTTAATAAACTCTTATAGTTTTGTTAAAAATCCTCATAGTTTTTTTTTTTTATCTTACATAAGTTTATCCAACATTTTTTATACTTTGAAATTGTTTACCGCGTGAAAAACTATCCGTATTTTTTTTATATTTATAAAATTATATTATATTTATATAGCATAAATTATTATTTATCCGCAGTGAATTTTCTCGAAAAACGTTCGCAATCTGCCTACCTACGGTTAGGTTTTCAATTACATAAGATTATTCATACCGGGTTTTTTTTTTTATACGTACGTATATTCAACACTCGAATCGGATTTTGTTTTTTTTTTTTTTTCCCGTCGTATTTCGACGGTTAGATAAGTCGAAATTCGTTCGCTCCGGCGCATCAGTTTCAACGTATCCATTATACATCGGGCGCGTTACATAAAGTCTATACAATAATAATAATAATTATTAGCCGCGTGTGTTTGTTACCTATACCCATAATATGCGATTGCGCGGCGGCGGCGGCGCGGGACTTTCTACCAGTGCGCCGCGCAAGAGTTGTGAAAACGATTATTTATTTTTTTTTTTTGTAAACGAAACCTCTCGTGTTCCGTTGACAATATTATTTCAAAAAAAAATCTATCCATTTACGGTACGCGCTGCGGGTACCCCCCCCCCCCCCATCTGCCCGTACACTCTATATAAGCGACGTTATCCGTGACCTTATTTTAACTAATATTCGACGAGCACACGTTATCACCGCACAGTTTACTCAAAACAATCGCTATAATATTATACACTCGGTGTACAGACACACACACGCGTAGCTCTCGCAGAAAATCCTATCCGCAGCACGCGGGGCTGTGCTTTGCGAACGTTTAGAAAAATATATCCGGTCGATTAAAACGCGTTGTTAAAATATTATTGCACTCACAATCGGTTACTTTTATAAACATAATATGAGTATAAAATCGTTTACTTATAAGAGAAAATAAATACGTAGAAATATTCAATAAATGATTTTATGCAAAACGAAAATAGAAAAAAAAATGTATTATTTATTAAAATTGAAATTCGGTCAATTTCGATTTTAGAACCGTGGTCGATGGATCAAAATTACTTAAAAAAAAATAGGCCCATCCGAATATGGTGTATAGGCGTCGCTATTCAAATAAAACCGTTTTTACTGCGCGTGAAATGTATCTATAAGTTTGTATTTATATACGACCAGTTTTTTAAAAAAAAAAAATATATTCGATTTATTCCAAAATAATCACTGCCGAGAAATTCGGCGTTCCCTAAATTATTGGTGACACCCTCGCTGTACGTTAAAACGTTACAAGAGTTTCGTCCGAATCGAATGCAACGTCTTTTAAAAGCTTATTTTATTTTTATTATTACCGACAACCTAATTTGTTCTTTAAGACAATAATATATTATATTATTATATTAGCGCGTCTAAATTACGCGCAGAGGTAATTAAAAAATAAATAATTACAATTTCTCCGTAAACGAATAAAAACGATTTATTATCATATTATACGATCGAGAACTTGGTGCGTTATTATTCGAGTATAGAAAGAGACGCGTCGTTAATTATTGACGTCGGTGAAAACTTTCTACGCTCTATTCGATTAAACTTGAAAATCGACGTGCGGCCAACACACAACAACAACAATAATAATAATAATAGCCGTTTTTTCTAATTGATCGAAACACGACGTTATGCGAGAAATGGAAAAAAAAAGTTTTAATGGCAAATCATAATTTCTATTAGTTTTTAATTAATTTTCCATTTTTTTTTTTCGCTCCGATAATATTGTCAAAACAAAGGATTAACGATTTGCGCTCGATTTTCTAAAATAAAAATCAATTTGTACGGTTATAAAAAAATATGTACGCGGAACATAATGGTATACTTATTACGTATTTAAATTTCAGCTGCGCACAGACTACAAGTGGGTACACAATTATTATTACTTGAAAATCGGTTATGATATTATTAAGTATTGTTTTTGTATCCTTAGGCTTCGGAGTTTCTATATAACGTACCCGTTATGACTTATATTATTACGGCTGATTACTATAATCACGAGATAAAAGTCGACTACTTTCGTTTGTTCGAAAAATTACGTTTTTAAACCATTGACGGAACGAAATGACGAACGAGCCTTTATTGTGAAATTTCGCGCGATAGGCGAGAGAAATATTATTCGAAACAGAATAAATTATTGTGAGAAGAAGGAAAAACAGCCGTTTACACCCGTCACCACGTCGTAATAAAAATACCTACGCGCAGATCGTATAAAAATTCTGATATTGTAGGAGTAAAAGTTCGCGTAAAGTAGAAACGATTTTTAAAAGAGAAATTAATTTATCAGAGCAAACGAACGTGAACGCGCGCGCGCGCGCGCTGAAATAAAATCGCCGATACAGAAACGTATTCAAATAGTAAAAGTACATCGTCGTTATTATTAGGATATTATAGAGAATTGCGATGAAAAACAAATGTCTGCGATCGGTTTCACAACGAAATCGCACCCGATTGTTTGTGTAAAAACTCACAAATCGCGCGGCGGCAACGATTTTAATAATTTGTATAACGCGACGACTGAATTTAAATAACACATCGTTTGTACGCTATTGTTTCGTTTTTTTTTTTTTTTCTAAATCGATATGATACGATATGAATAAAACGGATCTCTAATACCGGAGAACAATCGTTTTTGGTTTTTCGAACATAAAATCCAACAAAACGCATAATATTATCGTCAATATTGTTTATAGAAAAAAGGTTTTCGACGCGATAAAGAGATTAACAGGCGATGGCAGAAAAAGCATTTGTAATTTAAATTCGCCATGTTGAATTAATACGTCGTGCCAAAATGTCAAAAAGAAATCAATCCAGACGATCTCCCGATTTACGATCGCGATATTATTGCTTTAAAAACGATCAGCAGCGTATTGCTTGGATTTAAATTCGTTTCTAATCGTATTTACTGATCAACGTGGGGCTAATTTAACAGCAAATCCGAGTGGGTAATAAAAGCGGAAAAAAAAAACACTAATTTCCCCGTCCTACTTTCTCGCGAATTAAATAGATAAATAATATACCATAAACTCGAAACCGTAAAAGAATCACACTTTAACTTTTCAGACAAAATCGCGTCATCGAAATCATATTTATATTTCTAAATAATTATGTAACAATAAATTAATAATAAAAATAATTAATCCGACAGAACGTTATTGTCGCGTGTTTTTTTTTTTTTGTCCAAATATTATTGTTCGCTATCGTGTTTTTGGATTTATAAAAAAAATCGATTACCAAATAAATTTACCATTAGGCACACCACCTCTACAACGGCGGCGGTTTGACGGTTACCCATATTTATTTGTTTTTTCGACGCAAAGTTTTAAAAAAACGAAACCGTTCGCTCTCCGGCGAAACGCGCGTTCTCCAATCGAGAAAATAATAATCTCGCCTCTAATAACACGCGTTTTTTAAAATGAAAATTATAATTATTAAAAACACACGATATATATTTTATCAACGCCGCCGCCGTAGTCTGCGCAGACAACCAAGGTGACCATATTAAATTTTTTTTATTCAGAACGGGACAAAGCAACAAAAAAAAAAAACAAATTATTATTTTTCATCAATCGGTAGCAAAATTATGCAGCGTTTTATTTAATGAAGACAAATAAATTTAATTAATTTATTATATTTTTATAATGAGTAACTTATTTTTAATTCGTTTTAAGAATATAATATTATAGAGAAAATTAATCATCAGGTACTTGTATATTTTTCACTCGAACAAATTCGCTTTGAAAAAAAGTCTGGCGATGACTTGGGGAAAGAGCAAAATCGATTTTCGTTATTTTTTTTTTTTTTTTGGTCTACCTTTTGAAAAACGGGACAATTTTAGTGTCCCAAAGATTCCCCTGCGGACAACGGGACAGAAATACAAAAAAACGGGACCACCAACAACACACGACGTGTACTCGAACTCGCCCCGGCTCTAGTAAATATTATTTCAGGCCATCGCGGACGGCCGAGATCGTTTCCGACTCGCGTTTGGCTCGCGTGGAAAATAATATCGATGGCAATTTGACAATTGCTTCATTACGCGCGCGCAGGTACACGACGCGACGCTTATTTACTCTCCTCGGCCCCACAAGGTCGACTACCGCACTTGTCACAATATTATTGCACATTATTATTATTATTATTATGTGTACTAAGAGGCGAGTGTTGTAGATGTATATTTATTATTATTTTCGCAGTCCAATCGGTCGGTGGGCGGCGGCGGCGATAGATTGAAGAGATCGCGTGACAATGATTATTATTATTATTATTATAATTCACGACGCGGCGCGTCGTTTCTCGGGAATCGAATAAATAACACGCGGGAAATGTGCGCGCTCACGACGAATTATTGAGTAACAAGTGAAGAAAAAAAAAAAACCCGACCGCTACCGCCCGTTTGTTGTAAAAACCACAAGCCCCAAACACTCAGACTCGTAAATATCCGACGACGTACCAGACAAAGCCAGCGCGTGATATATTAGCGAATAAAATTTATTGTTCGCGGCGGCGCCTCGGTTTTTACATATTATTATTATTATTATTATATCGTACGCGCGACCGACCGCGGTTCTAGTCATACCTGTTTGTGCCCCGGCGAGTTTATTACGTCACAGAGACGTTTTATTATGTATTATTATGTATTTATTATATACGTACGAGTATATGCAAACTAGTAGACGTGCGATTACATTACCGGCCGCCGGTTTTTTTTTTTTTTTATTCTCTACTTATTAGCGCGCGCACGCGCAGACGACACGCCAGACGCGAGAAAGGCGCTCGTTTTTCTATCGATTTTTAGGAAATCGTCCACGAGTTATTATTGTTTTTTTTTTTATTACGCGTCTTTAGTATGCGTCCGAGGAGAATCCCCGCGACGACGACGACCGGACGATTCGGCTATTTAGTTTTTTCATTCGCGAATTCACGCATTTCGGCGGAGAACGTTCGCGACGACGATTACGAACGCGCGTTATACGGAAATAGACGTGCCTCGTTTTTTAACATTATAACGTGACGCGTGCGTATTATTAGTGCCTCCGTTATTTATGCGTAGAGATTTTTTTTTGAATGCGATCGAAATCGACGTTTTCAAACTATACGACTATATTATAATATGTAAATATACGATACCGGCAAAGTGTTAAACTATATATGAAATACATTTCGATGTCATTTCTTAGAACGCCAAAGCGATACAATCGAGCATAGATAGTTTATTATTTTTATATGGTCTTACGTTTGGAGTATTGAAAAAATGATAAATCAAAATATTATAATCGAAAAACTGGGTACAATTTAAGGCCTACTGGTTTTTGATAATAAAATCGAATTGTTTATCATCATAATTCAAAAAAAGTAATAAACGCAAACACTCGAAACATTTTACTCAATACTAAAATTAATTTTTAATACTTGATAATATTTGAATGAAAATTGTAATAAATAACCATTAGATATTTTCTAGTTTTCCTAGTTTTTATTTTTTATTTTTGCGTAAAATGTAAGTCGAAAAACGTTGAAAATTTTACGTAAAGTTTCTTACTCATAGTAAAATTATCGGAGACACTGAATATTTTTGGATAATTGTTAAATTAATTGTTTTGTGAAACATTTTTAAAAATATTTAGAAAAAAAACACAGTTTTCAACGAAATCGAGTATTTAACGAATTTCTATTAAACGATATTAGTTATTTTGTCTATAGAATAAATCGTTAAAAATTATCTACGAGGTACCAGCCCAGCCGTCCTCTTTTACAGTCAGAATCGTTTTTTTTCGAGAGCAACGCGGGTATAAATTGGTTTTAAATTTTAAAGACAAATTCTCCGCCGAATTCATTACGTCGCGAGACGACGATTCGGGTTTAATACTCGACGTCGAAATAATACTACGGTACGACTCTAAAATATAGTTATAAAAGATAGTTGGGCTAGCCGTTAAATCGATTTAGTTCGGTTCGAAATTACAATAAATCATTCGAGTTTGACCCGGACTCTATATATAACGCATACAACAAGTACGAGGCATTGTCTCGGTACGAGTGAAACAAGACGACGAAAAACGGCAATGTCTATAAACGACCGTGTTCTATATGAGTGTCCCACACGCCGCCGTACACTCTTTGTTTAATCGTTCGTACGACTGAGAAAATAAATAGTAGGAGGTACCTACTCTTATTAATATTATAATTTTTTTACGGTTTTTTTTTTTTTTTCGACAATACCTTGAAAAACGCTCGCTTCTTGCACACTCATCAACCTCGACGGATAATAAAAAAACCTTCATGGACCAAAGTTATGACCCCGTGTAAAGTTTGGTCTACATAACGACGTCGACGCCTACGAACGAAACCTCGTCGTAGTGAAGCATAATAGACGCGAAATAGTATAATAGACGTTCGCTGTTGGTCGAAATCCCATAATTTAACTCGGTAATATATTAAAGAAAAGAAAAAAAACGCGATAAAACAATGACTATCGCGTGTCAAATTTACGACGGTAATATACGCCTATACAATAATAATAATAATATCGTGGGGCGCACGAAATTCGAATTTCAATTTCCATTGTAGTTGCGAATAATTCGAATCCGGTATGTTAGAAAACAATTAATTTTTATGCAATCGTTTCGACGGTCGGTATATTAAACGCGATTCGTTCGACTCTCGAATTACATCGGCGGCGAGTCAAAGTATAAAGTTTTGAAAATATAGATTCGATTAAATGGAAGAATAATACTTTTAACGCGACATTGAGAACGACTGCGACGAATGATAGATAATATTATAATATTACTCGGTAAGTTATTGTTTTATATATTAAGGTCGATGAGTCGAAAACTACTGTGGAAGCAAATTGTTCCGAATTGGGCAGAAAACCTCCATAAACACATTTTTAATCGAAAAAAGAGATGTTTTAAAACTGTAAAATAATTCGTAAAACTCATTTTAACTGGCAATCAGGTACTTGTTAAATAGATAAATAATTTATAATAATAAAAGCAAATAAAATAAAACTACGTATTTAATTACGATTTAATTTAATCGATTAACAGATATTTTTTTTGAAAATAAAAATTAGTTTTATTGAGATTTTTGCGAATTATTACGACAGTAAAACGAAATAAGAAAAATTTTATATCTTATATAATATTATAAATCGTTACGTACAACGCAAGCTAATGCTCATAGAAGGTAGATGATTTTATTTCGATTTATGTGTGTAAATATTTTGTATATATTCGGGATAAAAATAAAAATAGGTACCTACTATAATAATTCATTATTATTCATTATTGCCTACTGATAATAACCGATCTGTTCGGGAAAAATATGATTTTTCTACCTCGTGACAAAAGTCCGGGGTAGCCGGTCGCCACCCCGTATCCGGCGCCTACGATCTATCACTACCTATCTCTAAAGACTGTAAATAAACATAATCGGTACTTACGGCTTGTCGGTGGGTCGTCGCTGTCGAGGCGGCGTTCTCGGTGGCTTGCGAATTAAAGTATACAACGGATACAAAAAAAGTCACTCGATAAAAACACGATTGAAATGAAAAGAAAAAAAAAAAATAATCACTAAAATTCACCGTCAAAAAAGTTTGATTAATAGTCGTCGACGAGATAAATAATAAAAATCCACGAGATAAATCTAAAAAAAAAAAAGAAAAAAGTCGACGACGACGTTATTCACTATCATTACGGAGAAAAATAAAAAACCGCGCGACGTTAAAACCGAGACGAGCTTTTCGAACGGCGGCGGCGGTCGACACTATACTGATCGCGCGGGCGGCACTAGGCATTTGATAAGCTCGCGAACTTGGGCGTTTCCCTCGATCGTAGCTCGGCTCTCATTGGTCGGGTGGTCGACGAGCCGCTCAGCTCTCATTGGCCGTGTCACGCGAACACATATTCTCCGGTGTTATTGTTTATTACTATTATTATTATTACACAATTTTGTAACCGTAACGAAACTGTTTTATTGTTTATTACAATTATTACACAATTATGTAATCGTATCGAAGTGTATTATTGTTTATTACAATTATTACACAATTATGTAATCGTAACGAAGTGAATTATTATTTATTACTATTATTACACAAACTATATTGTACCGCGTAGGGTTGCCAGATTATTATTACTGAAAACCGGGACATATTTTTAAAAATATTAGTATCGAATTCCTTAATCTAGAAATTCCTAGATCTAACACCTATCTCTTTAATTTCCCTGTCCTAAATTTAGTTTGTAATAGGATTCTATCATTCTAATCGTTGAATATGTTTTCCATTTAAATATTTTGAAAGAAAAATACTGAAAAATGTGAATTAATTAATTTATTATTATAATCAAATTTGTTTGTAAATATTATTTTGTTAAAAAAAAAATTAGTTATTCAGATAAAGTCAAACTGTCTTCGGCTTGTTTAGTTGAATATCTGGACGAGTTGTGGACTTTTTTCAACAAATCTTGTTGAATGCATGCTACTACGCCACTAGATTAGATTAGATAATAATATTAACAAAAATAAATTCATGATATTAGTTATTCTTATTACGCAACAGTGGAAATTAAAAATAGATCAAAATTAACGTATCGACGAATAATATAAATAAGCGGCGTATAAATTATATCCGGTATTCCATTCAATATACGTAATAAAAATAAATTGTCAACTATAAATATTAATCCGGGACATTTTCGTGTCCCGAGGCCTTTCTTCGGGACACCGGGACAAAAGTCACAAAAACGGTAGTGTCCCGGCAAATCCGGGACATATGACAACCCTATTGTACCGTAATAATTGTTGGGTACTTTACCACGTTAGCCGCCATGTGCCCGCCGGCGGTCATATACCGCTATGTTCAAATTCTATACTTTTATGCCCAGCTCCCATGGTTGATGTTTAAAATCAGAACTTATCACTGATAATATTAATCTTACATAGCTACAGTAACGATACAAATACATAAAAATTAGGAATTACTTGGAAACGAAATTGGCTTGACAATAAGTCATTAAGTATGGAGGGCACACGGCGGCTAACGTGTTCTATAACTGATCTGTTTTCGATTGTCGTACGTTTCCGGTGCGAAAACATGCTTTCGCTACCTCGTGAGAAAAAAGGCTGCCGGCTAAACCCAACGAAATTGTTGTTGTTGTGTCCGCGCGAACTAATTAAAACTAAATAAAAAACCGTCGTCGCTTACTACGACTATAAATCTTTTCTCCGATCGTCGTGCTTATCCCTTTTGATACTTGTCCCACACACTTTAGTCCAGTCATTAAACGATTTTTTGAGGAATTAAATCGGAAAGTTTTGAAACTTTGCAAAAAGTTTGGTTATAGGCTCCTGATTAACCAAAAAAAAGTCGCCATCCCTCCGAGGTCCGGAAGTGTCCGCCATCTTGGATTTTATGTGCGATTTTTCAGTTTTTTTAAATTATCTTTGGAAATACTAAGTTTATTTCAAAAATACCTCTATGCAAAAATGTAGCTGACAAAATTTTAAACAAATATGGTTTTATTATTTTTTTTTGTAGCTTGAATAGATTAAGAGCAAAATTTAACCAAGTGTTATCATATTAGACGCGGCGCGTATTAATACTATACACGTATTTACATAGGCTGCGCGTAGGCGGCGCGCCGCATTCGTGTCCACTAGAAACGCAATATTTACGTTTTTTATACATATTACAGGTAAACACTATTATTGATATACGTTTATATATTATAAATAATTTAAATATTATAACCATATGTATTATTTAGTAAAATATAAATATTATTTTATAACATTATGTAAGTACATTGATAATTTTACAAAAAATGTATTTTAGAAAAAATTTAATGTGCAAAAATGAATTATGTAATGTATTATAAATTATAATATGTATAATGAATTAGAATAATAATATTAATTGTAAAAAAAAATGTAAATAAAGCAAATGTTGTGATGATTCTGTAAAATATTCAATGTACTTACATAATGTTATAAAATAATATTTATATTTTACTAAATAATACATATGGTTATAATATTTAAATTATTTATAATATATAAACGTATATCAATAATAGTGTTTACCTGTAATATGTATAAAAAACGTAAATATTGCGTTTCTAGTGGACACGAATGCGGCGCGCCGCCTATGTAAATACGTGTATAGTATTAATACGCGCCGCGTCTAATATGATAACACTTGGTTAAATTTTGCTCTTAATCTATTCAAGCTACAAAAAAAATAATAAAACCATATTTGTTTAAAATTTTGTCAGCTACATTTTTGCATAGAGGTATTTTTGAAATAAACTTAGTATTTCCAAAGATAATTTAAAAAAACTGAAAAATCGCACATAAAATCCAAGATGGCGGACACTTCCGGACCTCGGAGGGATGGCGACTTTTTTTTGGTTAATCAGGAGCCTATAACCAAACTTTTTGCAAAGTTTCAAAACTTTCCGATTTAATTCCTCAAAACATCAATTTTAGAGCTTAAATGACTGGACTACTTGTCCATACGAACTCTTCGCACGACGACTACTGTATTTTTATAAGACGGAAACAGTTTGTTTGATTTTCTTTATTGTCTAAATATAGCGATTTCACTGCGATCGAATGAATTACCACCGAGTGTTCTAAAAACAAAAACATCATTACCGACACGACGGCCAAACAAATTAAATACACGAAAGTACAACAATTAATTACATTGACGCGGTTTAAATTATAACTAATAGTGACTCACATTTTACTTAACGAGCCCACGAGTTGGAATTTAACGAGAGGAACGGACAAGTTAAAAATATCGAAACGTTTTTTTCACGCGACTTATACACAAAATTAAAATAATATAATACATTAATGACTTTTATTTGAATACAATAATAATCAATTGATTTTTACACTAAACAACATTACTTTTAGAAGTGAAGTCGACGCATTTCCCCTCCCCCGTGTGGTCACAGTTCTAGTTTAAAGTGATAAGAAAAAGAAAAAATTAAATTATTTAAAAATAAAACATTTATTATACAATGCATATATTGCCATTGCTTATACACATTTACATAACTATTGATCGTAATATTAAAAATGTTCTCAATGTTAAATCATTGATAGGTATTACCTTTTCCATAATAATTCAATAAATCATACTCATTACATAACAAAAACTTTTAAAATAAAAACAACTATTACAATAATAAGAATCTAAATAAATAATAAAAATCAGTATCCGATACAAAAAACACCATATTATATTTACCCTGAACATTTTTTTTTTACAACGCATCAAAAAAATATCAAGTATCGAATCGTATTACAACGTAAAAACAGACGTGTTACATTGATAATACTTTTCAATGTAAATTTATTTAAAATATTTTAATTTTTAGGGAAATCGAATTAATTAGCTATTTTTTTTTTTTTTTTTTAAAGACTATTGGTGTTATTTGATACAGGTTACCACTGCCACAAAAAAAAAAACAACTATAAAATACATCAACTACTAAATGAAATATAAATATTTAAAATCTGAGTTTCCTAATAAAATAAATATGTGATGTACACATAGGTAATAATTATACAAAAATGTGGATGCTACAAATTTTTTTCCAAATGGCAATTGGTAAAATATCGGATTATACGTATTAATATAAATAAAAGAACAAAATAATTTACTTGTTGGTGAGATTTTGTCAAAAAGTCTGTGAAGAAATTGGCCACTTGGTGATACATTTTCGTAGTTCAAAATCAGTCCATTTTGTTCTAAGCATAATATATGCATTAGAATAAATAAATATACTTTTATTTAAAGACCAATAGATAACAATTATTATTATTTATTTATTTTTTTTTAAACTATTTCGTCTCGTTAAACGTGTGATTTAAACTTAATTATTAATTACTATAGTCTATAAAGTCTGAGTTAAAATAAGGTCATATTGGTCATTTCAATTACACGCCAAATGCGCGATTAAACAAAACAAAAAAAAAAAAAACAAAAAACCTTAACATAGTTACTGGAACAGTTTTTACAAAATCAAATAAAAAAATTGTATAGTTAAATATGTTTTATGAGCAACAATGAAAATAATACAATTTAAGTAAACGAATAAGTCTAAAACCTAGACGATATTCTCAGTTTTTGAGTGTTTTTTTATTTTTATTTTCATTATTATCATCTACAGGAAATAGATAATATTTCTAAAGATCATACAGTATTTTAAGAGCATTACTTTTATACGAGTACAAAACTACTTAATGTTAACGTTATAATAAAGGAATTTACCATTTATAAGACTTCAAGCTGAAGCAAATAATATAATGGTACATAAGGTAAATTAATCATTCTTCTCTATAATATCACATAAGTTTTTACTTTTAGACTTTACGTCTGTTTCGCCTTTGGAACCACATGAATATTAGTTGAACGAGGACGGGCCAAGCCATTAGGAGTATCATTTGACGTACGTTTCGGTGAGAAGCTCGAAGAGTTTTATGTTCTTTATTTTTTATCTGGAAAATATTTTTAAATATCATAAGATAAATTTATTAACGTACTTATACGAGGACAAAGGCATGCGACAATACGGGTAGGCGACAAAGAAAATTCTGCATTAAGAATTTTAAAATAGACTAAAAGGTAGTAGACATTAGACATTAGATCAAATATAAATATATATATCTTTTAAAACTAAAGTAACATTCAATAAAAAATATAAATATTATATTACCTCATTTAATTTCAATTCAATTTGAGCAACTCTATCAGTAATATTATCCAAATCATATTTCATCGTGGACACTATATTTCTCACTTGCAATTGAAATTCATCTAAAACTGTGAAAAAACACTGTGAAATACTGGTAATTTATAATCTATTTAATAAAATCGACCAACATTCATTCGAATACTGTATCTCAATCTCATCAGAACTTTTTTGTTGAGATATTGAACTGTGATTGTTGGGCACAGATTCTTCAATGTATTCACTGGTATTTGATTGTTGGTTTACATTTTGTGTGTTGATTTTTTTTTGCTCTCCGGTCAACTGAAATAAACAATATAAATACTCATGAGAAATAAAACGGACGGCACATAAATAGTGTGATTATAAAATGTCTAGGTTGTAAGTATGGGAAGTATTCAATTTCTAAATCATGCATTGGCATTGTCATAAGAATAACAAAGTATTATACGTATATGAAATTGTTTATAATCTGTTTGTACATTTTATTATTAAATTTATTTTTCCTGACTTCATCTAAAGGTAGGGGACATTTTGAGAAGTTTTTAGCTTTGTAATTTATTTCTTTTATTAAATTATTATTAGTTTCAAATGCTATCTTTATAATATTATTATTTAAAATATTAGCAAATTTATTAGATCAATTATTATGATATTTCATACTACAATAATTAAAAATAATTGGTAGAGGCTTCTATTTTTTGTTTCACACGTTTGCGGATTTTTCAATGGTATTTAAGTTCAAATTATTTAACGCTAACTCGATATTGTTTCTGCAATTGCTCATGAAAATAATTTAAACTTAAATACCGTTGAAAAATCCATAAACGTATAGTATATAATATCATACTGTAGTATGCCAACATTAATTAATTAAATTTCTCATTAAAATGAAAAGAATACTTAAATAATTCTAACCAAATTATTTACTTCCATGACATCATGAAAACATTCTTCATCTATGTCTGTGTCGGTGACACTCAGGTGTTCATTTGTTGGAGCTGCATTAGAGCGATCAAATCTTTCTGTTAACATTCAAATAAAAATAATATTAAAACATTAATAGTTTTTAATTTTTAAAAACTATACATACCTATTAAATTACCACGTTCGATTGGACCAACTACCATTTCTAAATCATCAATGGAAACAGATTCATAAAAAGAATCTAAACTAGACACGAAATCAGCGACGGGATTTGTGTATGCCATTGTTTCTACTATCTGAAAGTTTTATTGAATTATAAATTACTATTATAATTATTCTGTCTGCAATAGACATAATAGTAGAGCGCGGGGAAAATATCAATTTTATGGCATCGACACGATGCGAGTTATTGTAAGTTCGGCTCACGTCTCAAAGTTTACCGCCGGGTAGGATGTTGAAAAGTCGACAGGAAATTGTGCTCGTAAAAGGAAAAGGGTCGGCAGAGTAGAAGAAAAAGTCGAAGAGGCTTTGAAACAACGGTTCACAAGGAGAGTTGTGAGTTAGTTGAGAGTTAGTTCCAGAACTAATCTACGATCTTAGAAGATCGTCTATTCACGTCTATGCCGTCGCCGCGAACTCGGATAATTCAGAGGATTAGACACGAGTATAATAATTAATAGCGTAATACGTCGACTATCTGGTCGTCCGCGAGTTGGCCGGACAAGCGGGCGAAAAAACAACAAATTTCAAACGCACCGGCGGCTTAATATTTTTCCTATAGCTAATTATATTATATTATGCTGTATTTAACATAAAACTGAGATAAAATTATTCTCTATTAAAATTATTTTATTTCTATTCCAAACAGAGACCGAAATTTAAAAAATATATATGTTATTGCGCAGTTCGATGTTGATTATAGTAAATACTTACATATTTACATTAAATTCAAACTTTTTAAAATAGTATGCGAAATATATTTGGGTTATTATCTAATATATATAAATGTATATCATTATTCATTACTAATTTATTTACCTTTTTTAATTCATCAACATATTCTTGCATAGCTTTCTCCTTCGACATATTTCCCAAATTGTCCCATGCTTGCCATTTTGCTCGATTGACAACATCCCAAAAACTAGGTTTGGGCTGATGGTTAGGTCCAATGGTTGCTTGTTTATAATATGCATAAAACCGGAGCAGGAGTTCTTTAGACGGCTGATATGCACCTATCAATATATTAATTAACAATTTCTTTAGTGAGAATAAATTATACATAACCAGTTACACTTAAATAAATATTACTACCTACACAAATTAATTAATAACATACACTGTAATGCATTAATCAAATTAAAGTTATAAAATTGTATCACAACTTAATATTTTTCAAATACCTTGAAATGTCATATTTTATGTAGGTACTACCTATGTACAACCTACTAATAAATAAAGTATTATAACAGTGTATTATTAAATGGGTATATAAAATAATTTATTAAAAACTATTAAATATCTCTAATAATAATATTAAAATAAAATAAAATAATAGGTCTTGTTGCCTGGAGTATTATAATAAAAAAGTGCTAACATTAATTACAACCGGTTTCAAATAAAATTCATCATCAAGTGTAAAGAACTATTTATTTTTAATTTTAATTTTAATTCATGTCACTATTAGAGATATTTAATAGTTTTCAATAAATTATTTTATTTATTCAATAATACATTGTTATTATTATACCACTAAATATTATTTATTTTGTTTTATATTTTTATATAGATAATAATAACTAATAAAGAATTCATAAGGTTTATGTACAATGACAGTATGACATACTTTTCAACAATTTTAGTAGCTATAAAAATGTTTGCAAACATAATGTTGCAACAAAATGGATAACAAACACTTTGAAAATCCAGCATTCATAAATTAAACTATTTTATTTTATTGAATTAATTTGAAAAAAAAAATATATATATATATATATATATATATATATAATTTGCTCATATACTCAATTAATTTTACAATAAATGTAGAGAAATCATAATTATTTGAAAAAATATTAGTTTTATATTTAAATAATTTCAATTCATGTCTTAGGTATTATTTATAAACTGGATCATTATCATATTTTTTGTATTTAATATTTTGAACTTAACCAAGTGGAATTATAAACTATATTTGGTTTTTATTTATGTAAATTTGATAAATCATATTATATCATTAGACTGGTTAAATGAAGTTAAATTTTTTATTATTTTTCCCCCTTTGCCTATAAGGTTCAATTGATTATAAGATAAACCCAGAGAAGATTTTGAGAAATATTTACAAAGAAATCGACTTACATAATATACGTATCAATATTTGATTTGTTCAAGAACATTTTATAAAATTACATTTTTAATTCAAATTTGTATCATCGAGTTTTATTGAAGAAAAGAAACAATGTCATTAAAATGTAGACAATAAATCAATAAATAATAATTTTTAAATTAATTTATGTGATGATGACTTTACAATAATTTAGAGTGCATTGTTTAAAATATATGCTACGTAGAGAATAATATGCAGTTGATGTAAAATTCTAAAAAATATTATACTATAATATAATTTTAAAGTCTTTAATTCACATTACCTATCAAATAAATGTCTAAGTAACTTGTAATATCTATCCAGTAACACTGACGAATAATTATGAAATGCAAACATTCTGACTTTGTTAAATTAAAGTATTTTAAATACCATAATTTTAATTGATTTAGCGACAGTTCAAATTTACATCTTATCTTATATTTAATAACGCAGTAAATATATACTATAAGTATACGCCTAAACAAATTTTAATTTAATTCAGAGCAAATACCTTTAATTTAGAGTAGTACAAAGAACAACTTTTTTAGATTCAGAGTAGAAGTTTAGTTTCTTAAATTATTGTTTATTGTTATCATTCAAATACATGAGATAGTAATTGGTATATTCAATAAGTCAAAAAAATGTTTGTATAAAATTGTCTGTAATAATTAAATTATTGTACTTTGAGTACTTATTCTTACTATAATACTATTATAAAAACACCTAATAAATAAGAAAGTTTTTAGGAAACTTTGTTTAGAAATTTTCATAAAACATGTGCATATCATGATAGGTACTATTCGATTTGCATTTAACCATTGATGAGCTACCATTAATACATTGTTATACTATACTATTGCTTGATATTATTAATTACTATTATAGTTATAATTTATGTACAATTCATGTGAAATGGTAATTTAAAAATGCTGTATTTTAATATAAGATTTATTTTGCTAATTGAAAATAAATTATAGCTCATAATAGCATAGGTATTAACACAAAATGAATAGTGTTTAGAACAGTGAGGGTGATAAAGGTTATTTATTTTTCAATGTATGTATAGTACATTAGTGAACACCTAAGAGGGGTAAGCCTTATCAACACTTCCTTATATTTACATTAATATTAATTAGCAATTCATGGTCAACACATTCATATTTCGTAATGCTTTCTGTATACCTATGTGTATATCTACAATTTGTTTGAAATGAAACATTTTTTTTTTTTTCTATAATATTATGATAATAATATGATTACAATCGTAATTATTTGTATTTATCAATGAATAAAAAATTTCAAATAAATTTAGAAAACTTTTTGGCTTATGAGTAGGTAAAAACTCATCAATGAGAATTAGTTTATAATAAAATAGCCAATCAAGTATTAGGTATGTCGAAAAAATATAATGAGGCAATTAATTTTGTTTAGGTACGTATTTGAAAATAGATACATAAGATTACATTAGTAAATATTGAAATCATTTAAAATTTTTATCACCAAAACCTATTAAGTAAAATACTTTTATTGAAAAAAATTATATA
Organism: Drepanosiphum platanoidis; assembly: GCA_948098885.1. Lineage (NCBI taxonomy): Eukaryota > Metazoa > Arthropoda > Insecta > Hemiptera > Aphididae > Drepanosiphum > Drepanosiphum platanoidis. The sequence continues at coordinate 6,238,875 of OX402540.1, forward strand.
CATTAGTACTCGATTTAAATTAACCGCTAATTGTTTTTTTTTTCTTTTGTTTGAGATTCTATTAAATACAAATTAAGAGCATGAGCGTAGTTTTACCCAAGTATGCTAGTATAATAAGGATTATTATCACACATACTTAAATATCATTTACAACTCTCGATGGTAGTAAATTATTTAAATAATAATAGGATATTATGCCCAAATATTGATTATACTATTAGGAAGTTAATTTTTCTAATTATATATATATGTATTATTTTTTACCTATCAATAAATAAGTCAGAAATACTCGAATGAGATAAATTTTCAAAGTAAAAAAGACTGTGGTTTTCATAAGTGTAACAATTAAGCATCATAATAATTATACTCTATAGGTTGCTTAAATACTCGGTTAGATTAACCTGATAGATAAGACTCACAGATTAAGAAATAAAAACTATAATTAAAAATAATGTTATGTTTTAATTTTACAAGAATTGCCCGATTATATATAAGTTGTTCTTTTATTTATTACCCATGTCATAACATTCTAGTACATTTCCCCGAAATATTATGAATTAATGAACTTTTGTCACTATGATGATATAGTGTCTTATAGTAGAAAGTAATAAAAATGCATTGTTATTTTAAATAATAATACGAACGGCGGCCAAAGTCACAATACGATTAGCGGTCGACTATGAGTACTGACGTACGACATAGTTTATTAAGTGTCGCATGAGATTCCATAAACACTGTGAATAAAAAAAAAAAAAAACAGAGAATCGTTCAAACAACAACAACAACAGTAACACGAATCAACGGTAACCGTTGGTTTATGAGTTGTGCGTCGAACTAATCGGATAGGTACTACTGGAGGACACGAGTAGGCCGCCGTTCGGGGAAACCAGAGAAACACACTCACCGTTTTTCGGCAAACTCCTGATGACGTTTATGGCGGCGGTGAATTTCTCTACGGTAGACATTGCGCGGCTGCTGCTGGCGGCTAGCGGAAACCAGGCTAGGATCACATGAAAAAACACCACGACGGGACGATAGCGTTGCCGGTTCGGAGGCGGTGACGGAAAGACGCGGAAACTCGTTGGCTGTTTGCGCTTTTCGCCGCTCGGTTTTCTCTCGTGTGCCAATCGAAATTATTCTCCGCGATTGTAACGTTCGCTCCGCAACAACAACAACAACGCTGTCGCCGCCGCGTTCGGTAACGTTATGATAATAATTAATTATTGTTACGAACCGCTGTGGTGGTCGAGTGTGCGCGTCCGATCAAGGGCACGGCAGCAGCAGCGGCGGCGGCGGCGGCTGTCCGCGACGTCCGTTTCGTTCGGATCGCGCGCGTTTCATCGTCGTCGCGGCGAGAGGCACCGCCGGAACGTCCGTAAATTCTCCACGAGCCTAGGCCCCACACGGATCGGCCGGAAAATCCGATAAAACGACGACGACGGCGACGATTTTTTCCTTCCCTCCGCGCGTTTATTAATCGTGTTTGTTATTATTTATTACGTCGTCGTCGCTTCGGCTTTTCCGCCGCCGGCAGATCTCGGTCGTAGTACGCAATCACGCGTTCGAAACAGCTGACGCCCTGGCCCGATGATAAGCCGCCGCCGACTGATTCCGTCGATAGTCGACGATTGATTGATAACGTCTCGAAAACGTTGGCCTCGACTTTGTTTCGATACCATTAAAATGTGTGATTATTCGCAGTGGCTTTTATGGATAAATTTCACTCCGACGATTTCAGTCGGAAAATTGCAATATCTAAAAAAAAATTAAACCCCGGAAAAGTAACTTTGTAGTTGTAAAATATTATTTTACCCGATAAAGTCCGAATATCGAGTCGAAATGAGGATGTAAAAATACAATTTTCACTGGTTATGGAAATTAAAATTCTGTTTCGATTCAATTTGATTGTAAAAAAAAAATTTCTTCGACATTTATAAAATTCTGTCCTAGCCTCCACGAACATTTTTTACTCGACAATCTCCAAGAATCTAGTTCCGCCACTGATTATTTGTATAAATTATTTTTATTACATTGTTAGGCATCGATTTTAATCGGAGTCGATATAGTACGTATTTAAACGACGAAACAACAACCGAGCTCAATAAATTAAATAATTAAAAATCAAAAAATGTATACCGAGCGTGTTCGATTTATTGAAATTAACTGAAATTCAACCCGATAATCTCGCCTGATATCGTGTACTCGTATATGGGCGGTGAAATCGGAACGTCATTTAAAGTTCTTAAGGTAAATAAAAAGAAATATTAAAAAGTTAACTACAACAACCGCGGGGAGTGCGTTGACCAAGAGTTATTCGGTTGTGTACACGAATATGAGCGTATTTTTTTTATTATTTATTTCGTCGGTCGAAAAGAGATTTTGGTAAATCGACTGACGATTTTCGTAGCTTTAAAAAACGAATTTTATTCGAACGTTTCGGTATGAAACGAATAATATTTTTCGATTTTCGTTTTTTATAATATAATAAGGGAACGTTGTGGGTAAAACGTGTTGGAACGCGAATGTTTCCCAGAGCGCTACCGAGTCCACTCGCTACGGTTAGTGAGTAGGTACGAGAAAAAGAAAATTGGCCTCGAACAATTTAATTGTTTTCACTCGCGTTTCTTTTTCTGTTTTTTTTTTGTACCGAAAACGTGATTACCTACCGTTTTATTACTAATGAAACCAAATGAGTTTACTCAATTACTACGAAAAATACTTGGATAAAAAAGAAAGAAAAACAATTATAAATTTGAAAAATACCTATTAAAATAGAAATAAAATTATACTTTCAAATATAATAGATTTTCAATGTTATCGTCGTGTTAGTATGATCACCAGATTTATTGTCATGCACCTGATTTATTAATCGATACGATTCACAAATGTTACGAGAGTTATTTAATTTACGGTAAAATATCTAAACCATTGTGTTGAAATTATTTTATTTTGAGATTGGCGAGATGTGTAAAACCATCGAATAAAGGTAAAAAATAAATATTTCTCGATGACAGTATACTTACAATTAGGGTTGCCACCTCTCCGGGTTTACATATAAATCTACGGGCTACGGGTTCAGTGAATTATTCTCCGGGTCGTCATAACATTACTACGATTTATAGTCTTGTTTCTATTATCATGCCTTAAACATTCAATTTATACTACTAATAAATACTAATAAAGTAATAACACGATAATAAGAATAATAAGATTATGAACAACGGTTTAACGAATCAGTTTCAACCTCGCAGTCGAGTGTGTTTGATCGAATCCGAATATCTGCGTTTAGTTTTTGTGTCAGTGTAATCGATATTTATTTTAGATTTATTAATATTATTATCATCATGGAAGAATTTGAAGATAATCCAAGAAAAGTCAAAAAGTATGAAACTAAGTTTCATAAAGAGTCATGGTTAATTAACGAAAAGTATAAGAAATGTTTAGTTAAAATAGACGAGAAAAAAGCGAAATGTTCATTTTGTAACGTTAATTTTACTGTAAAACGGGACGGTGAAAAGGCTCTAACTACTCATTTAAACAGTGAAAACCATAAAAAAAAAACTACACAGAATTTGCAACGTAATTCATTAATGAACACATTTACGACGAAATAGCTCGGATGAACTTAAGGTAGCAATCATTGGAAATAGCATCAATTTACCACGCAATCAATCATCATAGCTATTTAAGTACGGACTGTGGAATAAAATTGAATACTTCTCTATACGGAGATTCTGTTATGGCAAAAAAAGTTCACCGTGGACGCACTAAAGCACAAGCAATAGTCAAAAACATTCTCAGTCCTAATTCAATAGAACTTCTACGCCGCGGTGGAATAATATCGGCCGGTTGAAAAATGGTTTTCGTCGAAAAATCCAACGCCATCTCGATGACGTACATTTAGGTATATTTGAAGAAAACGACAGGACGGACGCGAATACGATAATTAATTTTATTCTTACTCGTAATAGAAACGTAAAGATCGTTTGAGATTACCTGTACCTGCGGGACGACGACACTTCCGCCGTCGTAATGTCCGTCTTCGGACATTTCTATTCCGATTAAAATACATATATATATATTCAAATTTGTCTTCGCACCTGAATAAAACCGTATCGACGTAATTATATTATTGTTGTGCACGTTTTATTAGGTATATTTGAGGGGGGGGGGGGAAACCGAACTGCTCCGATTAAACATTTACGCACTCTGAACCCGGTTACACCGATTGTCGTCGGATTTAGGTACAAAATGAAAAAAAAAATCACAATAAATTATACGTACGATCGTAGATGAAATGTTACGTTCGTCAACGGCCAACAGGTCGAGTCGATCTTTCGCGACTGTCTTTCGCATTTTCTTGAATTCTTTGTGTAGCAGTATTGTGATACTAAGTCAAAAGTAATAATTTGTAAAATCGAACAATACTTATTTTTATTGGTCGATCGCGACGGCTCACAGGTCCGTCACAAGTATATATTAAAGTCGGCCACCCCCGACCTATGGTAAGAACAATAAATTGTTTTCGGTTTGAAAACATGAATACATAATATCGCGACTGTTGACGACGCACCTCCGAGCTAGAGGCGGTCACCGGGAATCGATATCGGACAAAACGACCAACAAACCAAACGGCTTCGTAAGATGGTAAATCAAAAAGAGAAGACAACCGAAAAGGCTTCAAACAAGACGGCATTTATCGCCCAGGTGCCGTTAGACGGCGGCGGCGGCGTATTATGCACGAACAGCGACGTTTTCGAGTCGTCCGATCGGCCGACGTATTTATTTCGCGAGAAAATATTGGAGAAAAAATCGCAATCATATTTGTATCGGCTTCGAAGGCATTACCGAGAACCGGACATGATAATATATACGCAAATCTGGTATATTGCGTGGAAAAATAAAAAATAAAATCATTGAAATTTGTCCTTTCCGCCGTTGATTAACGACGCCCGATTTAGATGGGTAAGCAATGGCCGAGCGTTTCGTACCGGTAATAACGACGTTTAACCTTCGCGGAGGTCTTCTAGTCACAACGAGTCGGTCCGACAACTTTCACAGAAACGCCGACGAGTACGAGTAGAGCGCATTACGAATTAATTTTAAAATTAAACGTTTCAAATCGCGTTGTAAGTATTCGAGTTCGTTTTGGATTTGGTTTTGTTTTGCTTCGAAATTTCCATCGACGGGGAAATAAAATCAGGCGTTTCGTATTTGTCAACAATTGTTGTTGTTGTTGACGATCGGAATATCGAACGGATAAATGCGATAAACGGAAAAAATAGCGGATAATATTACTCGTCGGCGCCGTGTCGTTGTAATGTACACGTTATATTCGCAATGGCGAATAACAATAATAATTATTGCAACAATCGAATGATTGTAAAATTTAGTACACGAAAATTGTTTTAAACAAACACGACCGTGTCGAACACACGTCGTTATATCAAATAAAATATCAATAAAATTAGAACACACATTTACTACCTTACAACCGGCCCTCCCCCGAATTTCCACTTACGGCCTCGACCGCGCGGCAAATAATATTAACAAATAATCGAGAGCTACTAAGTGAATAATTCTCAGTCCTTACGATTAATCGTGTAGAATAACGGGAAATGAAAATATGCGTGTTCACGAGAACGCGGCATAAAATATAAATTTCATAATCGTTTGAAAACAAAACGTTTATAACTCGACGTCATCGCGCCGGCAATAACTACTAATGTTTTTTATTTTTTTTTCACGCGTATAATTTAAAATATTTTCATCATACTATAATATATATTTTATCCTGGTCGTTAAATAAGTCGTAACTCTACGGAATAAGCGATAATTGGATTTCGTATTTAATTTTTATTATTATTATTATTATTTATTTAGCAATAAATCACTTACACGGTATTGTCGACGATTCGGCGATTTCGACGCGAGCAAACGCGAGCGCGTCCGAACGTTTTCACTGTCGTTCGTATAGTTTCAAATAACTACTATTAATATTATGATTCCGAGGTCGAAATCATTTCTCGAATGCATAACAGAACAGATATGTGAATCCTAATAAATCGCAGGCACTATAAATTACGAATTATACATTATAATGGTAATTAGTAATTACTAATTACGAATAGATCGAATAACGATTGGAATATTTTTGCGTTCAAAGACCGTTTGACGACGGCACGCCGCGGACTGCTCCTGGACTCCTGCGGGGAGTCCTTTGGGCTCGACGATAATATCTATGAAAATTAAACATTTACCTGGTCAGGACGTCCGGGGTTTACGTCGGCGGTGTCGTGTCTTGGCTCGAGAAACGTTATATAAATGTAAATTAATCATACCGGATCTGAGGTAATGTATTCGTAAGTATCTGCAAGTATTCGTACACGAGGTAAGCAATTATTTCAGTCGACCGTCACTAACGACGAGCAATAACGAACCGATTGGCTACGCGTCTAAACAATAACAATATTATTAACGAACGTACAGTATTATTATGGCGTATAGAAAATCGTTATTCGATTCGACGACAGTTATTTATCATAATTTATCATTTTTATTTCGTATAATATATCACTTACAATAATCGAATTTTCGGAGTGATATTTTATTATTTTATTAATTAGTTTAACGTGGAAAATGCTCTTCTAGACGTGCGTACGTGTTTGCGATTTAAATTTTCGTTCACAGTTGTTGTTTTCATGCTAATTTTGGAAATTCGATTCTCCAAAGTCTCGTAGGTGGAAAACGCATAATTTTACGAACAAAAAATACTCGAGAAAACCTGCGGGTCGAACAACAATATAATAATTAAGATATTAATTCTCGTCCGCCGGGTCGAATAAACACGCGCGCATTGCAGTCTCGTCTACTATAATTTTTACATATTACGTAACAATAAACAACAGGTAAAATAACTAGGAAATCACAAACGATATTAAACGAAAACGCATCGTATCAATTTGGATATTATGTGAAATTGTGAACACGTCGCCTTGTGTTATGAATAATAATAGTTGTCGTATTTTATTTACTTCGCCACTAACTTATACCGAAGATAAACGTTTTATTATTGTAGAAATATTCTCGTGCACGAAAGACGATAAAACCTTCCGATATTAATAATGTTTTACTCAACTGGACGTACCCAAATATGCGAATCGTTAACTGTTAACTACTACGGTATTATTTATGGAAATAAAATTACAAAATTTGTGTAAATCGGTCCCTTAGCAACTCGCCCGTCCCCGGATATATCTATAGGACGGACGATACGCGGAAAATATTTTTAAAAACGTGTTCACACATACTTTGAAAAAACTATCAGTGGGCACTGAAATCAAAACGTCCGAAACCGTTCGGTTTTCTATCTTTATTAGCTCTTGAGAGGGATTTCTCTTCGGTCTTGGCAAACGAACGCGCACAGAAATAAAGCCATCGCGGGATACGACACCCTCTTGCCTTCCCCCCCTCGGGCACGACATATCAAACACGGCGAGTTCGAACGGTTTCCCCGCGAGCAAATTCGTCCCTGCAATCAATTTTCAAACGATGTATACCAACAACAACAAAAATACATATATATATAATACCGTCGACAATAAAGTATACTAATCCGTCGGTAATATTATTTATTATTAATTTTATTATTAATATTTTCATTAATACTTTTAATAACAATTTCATTACGACTACAAAGTTAACATGCAACATAATAATAGTGCGTGTGTTACAACGTACCAAAAATACAGGCTCAAATATTACTTATAATAATAGTAAATCAAAATATATATTCAACGGAACGTCTCGGCGGTGCGTTGTGTTTTTTTATTTTAATTTTTCCGGGCGTAACCGAGTCTCCGTAAAATCTTCGCTTTGAAAATACTAGAACGCGCGAGACAATCCGCATGATATACATATATAAATATATACGTAGAATATGTGTATATAAATATATATGTTTAAATATAATATGTCCAACAAACAACAATTATTTATTAATTTGTACAAATAAAAACAATAATTTAATATCTAAAATAACACGTTAAATCGAGTTCTAACGGTTTTATCATAATATTACGCATACCTCAATAATGATAATAACTAGGTGGTCTAATTAGCATTTTTTTTTTTTTGTTTTAATTTTTTTATTATTATTATTTAAACGGGCCAAGCCTACTGCTATATGCACACGTCAATATGCCAGAGTCGTTGCTTTTTTTATGTAATGAAATGAACACTTAGTATCGTGTGGATTACATTGGAAATAACGTATCAAAAGGAGACTGAAATCGATAGAAAAAAAAAATGAAAAAAAAAAAAACAACAACAACGATTATTATGATAATCGCGAGATTTATCGCGTTTTAGTTAAAATGTATCGAGAGAGAGAGAGAGAGAGAGAGAGAAAAATCAAAACGACACGATCATAATATTATAGTACGCTCGCGGCGGATCTATATTATTTCGAAAAAAAATTATTATGAAGATAATCCAAACGAAATTCGTAATATATAATATATAATATGTGTGTGGGGGCGACTCGCGGAGGTAAACGCGACGACGAGAGATGCTCGCCCCACAATGCCATAGGATGTCTATACGCTAATCAATCCGTTATTATTTAATGGTAATAATTAGGGAACGGATTTGAATGCAAATTGCATTTTTTTCTGAATGTCCGAAGAAAACGTTGCTTTCCAAGCAAGGAATTGATAAATGTAACTTTTATTTTGCATTTTTAAGAGACTTTATTAAATTTTTAGAGCATTTTTTGACATATTTTATGTGCATTTTTTTTATGTTTTCAAGTCATTTTCATATAGGAATGGATAAAATTCAAATTTAAAATGTATGAATAAAAATAAATATTTAATATGTTACGAAATTACGATAATCTGTTTATCTAAATTGTAATTTTGTATTGCACTGTTGTAGTCGAGTCGGTAAAAAGAAGACGGACAAAAAGATAATCGAGAAGACGGGGGAAGGAGGTTTTATTGTATTTGAATATTTTTTATAAGATAAATTTTTCATAATAATGTGTTTTTATTGATTTTAAATACGTTTTCAAAGTGTTTTAAGGGCATTTTTTTTTTAAGGCATTAAAATCCGTTCCCTAGTAATAATAATGTAAGTTGTGCTCGTCCGCGTCCCGTCTCTACCGCGCTACGTTTACGTCGCGTAATTTTAGTCATGCGCGCAACGACGGCGTGTATTACAATATATTATTATATAGACCGAACGTGTTTTATTAAATAATAATTATTATTATTCTTATTACTCGCTATTATGCATACACACTATGCGTCTCTACTGCTCGTCGCGAAAGATACGGGCAAGCCGATTGAACCCGATCGCTACCAGGTCCGCGCGAAATGTATTTCCAACGGGAAAAAAAGGATAATTATTATTAAGGATAATATAGCGCGGGGCACCCGTCGCGGGTCGGGCGCGCGCATAGGCCTTTTATTGATACTGTCGTTGTAGAAAAAAAAATAAAATATTCAGACGTACTGATTGGATATGGCATTGTATGTGCTTTATATATAGAAAACGGGTACACTTATCGTCGTATAATATAATAAATAGTATATAATTTGACTGGACGTCGAAAACGAAAATTAAGAATTAAAATTAAATTGAACTTTCGTAAACGAGATTGATAAAAAATAAAGAATATATTAAATGTATTTCAAAGAAAAAATTATTAAATGCGAAATGTTTTTTGTTTTTTTTTTTGTTTTTTGTTTTATCGAATCGATAGCGACACGCGCAGATACATCGATCGCGCGCAATCGTAGTATATTATGATAATATAATATAATAATATTAATGTAGATAAAAATATTCAAAGAAATAAATTTACTCAGACCGACGGTTTGTAAGTTTCCGACTATGTGTGGTGGTTTCGTCAACGATCGCCACGTCCCCGGGGGAATATATTTTAGGGTTTTCGGGATTAAACGGGATTTTGATGACCGACGCCGGTTAACTTTCCAAAAATATCAGTGCAGTGGGTTTCGGTTCCAAATTCGATTTCTTCGCTTCGACCACGAGGAACTCGATCTCTGATTTATCCGTTTGTGCAAAAGATTCTGCGATGAGTCGGGCGACTTCTTGGTGCGGCATTCCTGGACAAAAAAATTTCGAACAAAAACTCGTTTTAGACCTCTATTTTCCAATAGTCGGATAGTGAGTGGTTATTTTTTTAAAATAATTTTTTACCTTCGACTTTTTGCCCGTCGACTTCCAGAATTAACTGTCCGACTTCGAGGCCTCCGGCTTCGTACGCAGCGCCGTTTTCCTATATTTTTAAAGTTCAAAAGCTATACATTTTCACAGTAATAATAAACGATACAACTCTGGAACGTTATTTTTATTATTTCGAAACGTACGCGATTGTCGACTACTAAGAAAAATTTCGTATAAATAAATATCTGTTGTTGTCCGCACAAGACGAAAAATATTATTCGATTTCGAGTGTGTGACAGAGTAGTAGGTAGTACTGGTTTATAACTCGTATGTTTATACGTCGAGTGTCACGGTCAACACTGGATACATTTGACTTGGGTATTTCAATAAAATCTGGTTTGAAAATTATATCTGATCAGTTATCGAATATGTCGGCGTAATGTTTGCGAGAAAAAGTAAGTACACGTTATATTATAATTTTGCACGTCGATGAAGAAAAAAAGAAAGAAAATTCACTGGCATTAGGAATATAATATGACGTGTACGTTGATCGCTCACCAAAAATGTTTTCTACGTTTTATTTTTCGCACGCCAACTCGTACAGACATACATATATATTTTAAGTTGAAAAACATATTTTTACGGTTTTCGAGAAATCGTCAATTTACATTATTTGTATTGATTAGTAGTGAACAATCGCGTCGCGTTTGCCAACAGTTCTACAGGAATAATTAGTTGACAATGAAAAAAATGATCGTGGGCGAAAAACGTGTAGCTTTACCCGCAGCGCAGCGGCGGTAGCTCGGAAATGTAGTTCTAAACCCGTTATGTTACTCACGTGTATGTTTATTATCCTTGGTAAAAGATGTTTCGTATTGATTCCACCTTCGATTGCGATTCCGAGCAACGGTTTAATCTTCTTGACGATTATACGAAGATTGCCTTGTTGGTCCAGCATTATCTTGAAATCGATCGGAAACAAAACGATTAACGTTTAGAATAAAAAAAAACAAAAACCGTCTACACTGACATGTCGAACGGATATTTTTCTCGAAACGCGACCGTGATGTAACGAAATATTGGGCGCGCGTATTTCTCGACTAGGAAATGTTTTAGGTTTCGCGTGAGCATTTAAAGACCCTTAGCATTTTAATAACATAATATGATTATCGACGGCATGTATAAAAAGTGCGTAATAGAAGACGTATCCGTACATAATGTACGTGAAAAAAAAAAAAAAAAACGATTTGATCGAGAACCGCATCGGGTCGAATGCGATTAAAGCGACCGAGTACAGATTATTATTATATACGCGCGCAGAGCGAATAGATTTTTTTTCCCCAATTCGATACGCTCGTAGACATTCGAGTTGGTAAAATTACTAATTACTATAATGTTCGGATTTAACGAATAAAAAATGTATTTGGGAAAATTCGATTTTTCCACCAATCGGTTCGAACGGAAAAATATTTTCTACGAAATACTTGATGACCAATAGGTCCAATACTACTTGTCATCAGTGACTACTACTATAAAAATAATGATCGAAATATTTACGAAAAAAAATAATACGTTTATCGAGCGCGATTGAGAGTCCGGCAAGTACGGAAGTGAAAAATAACCGTACGGATAACAAACGAATTTCGCACTTGAAACGGGTCTGCGGATAGCGACAATAATAAATTGTAAAGTCGATATTATTAGACGAGTATATACATTTTACGAAAAATCCCATGAAAAAAGTTATTAAAATTAGGTTTCGTAGACGACAATTATTGAAAAAAAATGTCGTCGTTCAGCGCGACCTCACCGGGTAGTGAGGTCATAATAATAACACTATCGTATAGTGTTTTCGACCGATTTAAAAACACCAAATATTTATACACGTTTATTGATATTAAAATTGACTTTTCTCATTATCATCCAATAAATGATTATTGTTCCGCAACAGTTGTAAAGAATTATTACTAGATATTATGTACAAAATATTTGCCATGGACAATAGTTCAATTTTGAATATATTAAAAATGTTTAGGAAATTAATTTCGATTATTCATGCATGAGCGTAGAAAAAAATTATGACATTTGCCCGGCGAGGTCGACGATTTTGTATCATTCAAATTTTTAGAGTTTATTTCGTATTCTTATAACACTCATACGATTATAGATCAAACGGTTAATTAATAAATACATATTAACAGACGAGCGGGCATTACGGTTTTTACAATGATATAACAATTTTTGTTACCGTTATTAAGAAAAATCCGTGAAAGTTTGGATTTTCGAACGAACGAATAGTTTGTTACGCCTATTCAAACGATTGCCGTTTTGTTAATAATGAAATTTCGGATAAAAACGTTTACTCTTATTATTCGTAAAAACCATCCGTTAAATCGTATTGAAAATGATCATTACCTGAGATTCGTTTTGTGCATTTGAACACGACGACTCTATAAAACCACTTTCTCTGCGATAACTTCCGTCTTCGTCCAACAATTCGTTTTTACCGTCATACGATCGTCCGTGTTTGTTTGATAATTGCTTTAAAAAAATATCATAGTTTATTAATTGTGTTTTTTTAGATTAAAATATTTATTCAACAAGTTATACATAGTTTTTTATGACTCGAGGTTAAATCTCACGCATAAATTGCATTACATATCATTTTTGATTTATTTTTAAGTTAAAATTAAAACAGTAGTCCATTAGATATACGTACACTTTTATTCTTAGTTTCGGAAAATTTAAGTCTCGTCAAGAGTGTTATCTTGTTCAAACAAACAAATATCACTGAAAAACACGTAGCTATACTAGTTGTGTACGTCGAGTTATTATTCTTTGGTTACACTCCAATTTTAATCTTTAGCAAACCACTTGTGTGTTCGAAATAAAAATTACACAATAATAATATTGTAACGACGAGCGTATCGTATAAATAAATGTACTTGTATAATATTAATTTTATTCGCGTCGAGTTAAAAGATACCTATGTTTTCCTCAGCGCGTTATCTATCACATTATCATCGTGTTACATGTCATAAAAAGAGGAATTAAAAAACACTAGTTTCGTTATTACAAGTTTGATGAAATATCACGACACGTCCCCCGATGATTATCTACTACTACTATTTGGTTCGCGGTGTTTAAATATGAACGCGGGCGACACAACAGCCCACGTGTCTTAATTGTGATTAGATCAGTTGCATAATATTACGGTGTAAATGGTGTAATTACCGCGTAATTACCGTTTAAGAAAATTAATTTAAAACATAGGCACTAGAAAATAAGACGTATTAATTCGAATGATAAATTGCTATATTACGATGATAATTATTATTGTCAGATGATATTTGTGTAGAACAAATAAGCGACTACGCGCATGCTCGATGTAAAAGCACTATTATGTCCGTCGAGTTCCGAAGATTTACCGGGCGAAATAGGAATAAACGACCCCGAGATTAATTAAATAAATAAAAATATTAATCGTCCGAGACGCGGTTAGGTCGATATTCTCGAAAACTTCAATTCCTACCGATACGCGTGAAAAAAAAAAAAGAAAAAGTAAACGGAACATTGAACACAAACGTGTCACAGTATTTCGACTAGTTCGGTAACACGAACGACGTATTTTAATTGAAAATATTACATTTTATTTACACGGCATGTAAACGATAATATGAAGGCGACGTTAAAACATTTATGTCATTTTGGATATGAAATTTGGAATCGTAATCGTGAGGAACGAAAAAAAACAGAGGATCTCGTCACTTGGACGATATTTTTCAGAAATTAGTTGACATTGATTTTCAAAACGATAAATTTCTATAGTTTAATACTATGTAAACAGAATAATTTCAGTACAAGACAATTATTGAGCTTTTTTTTTTTTTAGAAATTAATCGAATGATTGATCGGTCGAAATTTCCATTAAAATATTGTTTGTCTATTTTCGGAAAATTTAAATCAATAATAATCACTATTTACGTTTGTCTCGTAATAAACGTCGTATGACGGGAAAAGAAAAAAAGAAAATCTAATAAAATAAAGAGCGAAGCCGCGAGGGGGCGAACAGTGAACTTTTTTTTATCATGTCTTACGGGAAAATGTCATTAAAATATCTACTGGTTGGTGGCCGCAACACCTCGAAAACAAAAAAAAATTAAAAAGAATGTTTTTTTCCTAAAACGTATTTTTGTCGCGAATATATGTAATTTATATAAACATCGAAATTATATTCGAGTCTTAACAGAGTAATTTGGTAATAAAATTATTTTTTATACCTAAAAACATTTAATGCAAAATGTACACGAGCGCACTAATCGAAATAAATACGTGTAGATTTAAGTATATGTATAATAATATAATATAGTGTATTACGGTCTAGCAAGCGAAGCGATCGACTTTTACTCGTGTGGTGTGGCCATTTGTTTTTCACGTGGAAACGATTTTATTTCCCGCGACAAAAAAGTGCCTGTCCGCCCCCGCCGAGCCCTATATATTATTAGCGAAACGATACTTACTTTACGGACCCTGTTTATTTAAAATAAAAACCAAATCGATAGTAATTAATGTGAAAAATAAAGAAAGCCACATATTGTATTAAATACAAAATAAATATACCAATGATTATGAAAAAATTAAAAAAATAAATATTCGTGATGAAAGTGAGTAAATTGAAAAAAAAAAAAAAAAGCCATTGAAATATTTTTAAAACTCTGAAGTGCACTTACGGGGTATATACACAAAAGAAAAAAAAAGAAAAAAATTAACGTTTACCTATGTATAATTTTGGATCATGGTCTTAAGTAGCTGAAACACTAATAAAGGATAATATATAAAACATGCCAGATTTTAATTTGAAGGTACGTTATGTGGAAAGTTTGTTACAGACGTTTATTAAGGAGAACATAAACAGAAACTACGGTTCGTTAGAAGCTCTAAAATGACTTGTAGATCAACTAAATAAAACATATAAACACAGAGCAGTAAACAAGATAATATAAAAAAAGGTAAAATTCTAGTTATATAGATGAAAATAGAAGACGGTGTGTTCCAAAACTAAAGAAAACATATCTAACTACTTGGTTCACATACAAAAAAACTAAATGGAACTGAAACAGCAACTGAAACTTACTAGAGAACTTCCATAGTACCAGGATTTCAATTTTTGGGTCCATCCCCCTAAGTGGGATCGCAGTCCCTCCAAGTATCCACTCTGAAAGCATCAGCAACGTTATTTGCGTAAAATTTAAAAAATACCTATAAATTAAGTGTAGCAATATAAAATCGTATGTAATTAATTTACATGTTCTATAATAAATTCAAATATATAGTATGTAAATAGTATGTATGTTTGTTTTTTTTTTTTTTAAAAATTTTTTTCTCTTTTTTAATCGAATTCGTGTGTTTAATCGAAGAAAAAAACAACCAGTACAAATTTCAATAGAATCGAGCTGCAATGATTGAAAATGAACGTGTGCTACTCAAGACCAATTTAACCAGGAAAATTATAAAAATTTAATGACTTGGTTAATTAAACCGGTATATATATAATATATCCTTGAGTAGGTGTGATTTGTGTTCGGACGTTAACGTAAAAAACAAATAAATACATTTCGTTCGTTTCGTACAGTTTGGAAATTTATCGAAATTGAAAAAAAAAACGCAAGTCGTTAACTCAATAGGCAGGGCAGTCGGGATATTACTGACAAGTGCACTTCCACACACACATTATTAGTATTACCTAAAAAAAAAAATTCTAAATATATACTTTTTTTTTTTTTTTAATTTTAACGAACTTACTATATACTTCATTACTTGGAATCGTATACAATATTATATAAAAAAAAAAAAAAAAACAACAACGATAAACAACAACTCTAAACAATTACCACAAAACACTTTAAGTACCTAATAAAATTACAAAATATATAATAACCTATGAAATATATATTATATAATACACCAGACGATTATTAAAAATAAATTTATGTATTTATGTCACACTGTAAAAAAAAAAATTATTTTCTAAAAACAATACCATATCAATTATTATTCAATACGTCTTGTACGTCTGTACACTAGAAAAAAAAGTTGGGCGTCTTTATAAGAATGTTATCGAATATAGTAAAAGATGTATATTTTTCAATGTTGAAAATTAAAATAATTTGTCGTCGAAGAAAAATCAAATTATTATTGGTTTACACGCGAAGCGATTAATCGAACGAAGAAAAAATATGTTTTCTTTTTTCCTATACGTTTTTATACATTACTTAAGTATTATTATTATTTAGTCAGTGTTTTTTAGTGTCGGAAATATTTCGAAACGTTCACGCCGACCTCTATAAATTAATATGGGCAGATTTACCATCGGTGTCGGTGTACTTGAAAGATATTATTATAGTTTTGAAAATATTACAAAAACCTACGCGAAGAACCGGGAGAAAACGACGAATTATTAAGAACAACAATCGACTTTGCATATTTAATTACACCAGCATATTATAATTAATGCCTACGAATTTTAAACGATTTTTATTTATTTCGATAGTAGATTTCAAGTGTTATATTTTCCGAGAAATAATCGTTTGTTTTTAAACCGATTAGCTTGTTAAATGTTAGAAACTTTGAGTTTCTTCGATGATTTTTTTTGTTTTGTGGATCGAGTGCAATGTTACTTTGTTAGAAAATTAATTTACCAAATCGTTCACGACATATTAATGGCTTTTTTTTTCTTTTTTTTTTTCGTTTTGTATATAAATAAGTTCAATAGTTATTAACAAAGTAAAAATTCTCTACTGATTAATTCGATTAAATTTAATTAATAATTACATGCAATGATTAATCGTAATTGAACCACACTTGAAAAACATGGAGTTTCCAAAAAAATAAATAAATATAGCGTTCCTCTAAGTCAAACGGTAAAAAACAAATACTAAGTTCTATAAAGATTATAAATAAACTTTAAATGAATATAAAAAATCGTATAAAAAAAAAAGAAAAAGAATTCTAAAGGAAGTAGGTACAATTTTTTCTAGTATATGCACACTAGTTTGTTTTTATAAAATTTCTTACTTTTCATCCAATTATTATAAAAATAAAATAAAACAAAATTGTTTAATGAATTTAATATTTACCTACCTATCCCCATGGAGTCGACTATATAATAATTTTCCTACGTACACCCAGAGTCGCTTGACGATAAATTAAAAATCTAGCATAAAACTAAAATAAAAATCGTATAGACATACTGAATTGATCAAAAGAAATTATTTTCAAAAAAAAGGTTAAGATTTCGTGTAAAATGAAGCAGCACCTCTTTAAAAAAAATCGACGAGGTCGCTGGCGGTCAGGTATCTGACACATTTGAAACGAGAAACGTCCAACTCGAAACGTTGTTAAAAATTTATATAATTCAATAGGGTTTTTTTATTCGATAAAACGATACCCGGTGTTGATTAATATCAATGTCAAAGGATTTATAAATGGAACGAGGATAGTGTTTTTTTGTAATCATAATATGATATTTAGTAGTGCCCGATTATCGTTGTAATACGTCTTATATCTGTAACAAACCTAAATGGTTAGATAATTTCGTAAACCCCGTCGTCGTCGTCGGTACGAAAATCGAACGCGAGGACTAACATTTCAAAATACCTTCGCTAAAAAAATTAGACGCGTTAATAACAGTCGCGATATCTTTATAAATTATTACATTTTCACCGTCGCCTTTTTTATCGAGTAAATCATTTCAAAAACAGAGCGTTTAAAACTCGCGGTACCTAACAAGTCGACACATTTTTTTCGAGACTAGTAACATAGGTATATTTTAACCGAAAGAAAAATATTATATATTACTCATAATATTTCGAATGATTAATATTGTCATTTGAAAACGTACGAGTATGAAATTATCCGTAAGCTTTTGATCGTCGTATTTTTATCGTTTGTTTTTTTTGTTTTTATGTAAATAATTATCGTATTGCGCCAAACGAAATTGTGTGTTATATTTAACAAGTACACGGACAGGTACGTACGTTATTACTCGATTAATGTAAATCGAACGATTATGACTTTTCCAAATCAAACCGCTTCAAACAGATTATCAATAATTTATATAGTAAATGATTTTTAAATAATATCGCTTATTGCAGTGTAACACCAAAATTCAGAACTGTCGTAAAAATAATGAATTCAAACACATTTCGTCACTCGATGTCTACGCACGAGTGTCGCCTATTCTGTAAAAACGTTTGGATTTCGACGCTTATGTGATTTATACATTATTTCCAATAGTCGAATTGCTAATTTATTAATAAATTATAATAACTTTATGGTTTTGTACTTTACCGAAGACCTAGTCATATTAGATTCGTCATAAAGGCCCGAATTTCGATGCGTATAACCAACATCGATCAACTCGTTATGATATTTTCTTGGTAAAAGCTCAGTTTCCAAATCACCATAATCCTAAATAAATAATTATGCGGATCAAACGGATCTATAATTGACCATTGTCAAATCGAATTATGTCTTACTTGATGGCTGAATTCAAACTCTTCCACCTCCATGTCTCTATGAGACTGTTCGTTGGTTTTCATCGGAGAATGTTTGCCCTCCGACTTCCTGTCGGCGCTAAAATTAAACATTCAGTATGCACGGTTATAACAAACGAAACGCAAAATGTTAAAAATATCTAAACAGCACCGTTACGGTATGGACAATATAAAAATGCTATATTGTTGACGTGTACGCTACTTATTATAAGACATGAAAATGAATGAATTCGTTTACCGGTAAAAATCACATGTACATAGAGAATGATGGGCAACATGTATTTCGCATAACATAAGCATAATCAAAGGTTCTACGGTTTGTTTTCAAAAATTAATTATTAAACGTAATATTATGTCATACTCAAATGATTTGTCTAGGTTTTCAATTTTGACGTGATAAAGAAAATGTGTCTCAAAAAAAAAAAAAAAAATCTAAAATGAATTCAATATTTACCTAAGTATTCGCGACGTTATAAATTAATCACTGAAACTTTTGTAAGTATAAAAATATATTAACATGTGTTTGTCAATATATATATATATATACATATATATAGTTATATACATACATATATATATTATATAGTTATGTGTATATATACCATGACTGAAAGAAAAATCGAAAAGTTATAAAATCTAAAAAAAATTTGTTTTTAATTCATAAATAACTACTGAAGACGAATGTAGGTACCATTCATGAAATAATTATTATACAAATACAACAAATACAAATTAAACTATAAGATCTTTAAAAAAAATAAAAAAATACTAAACCAAAATCAAAATATGTCAAAGGGTAAATAGATAGTTTTCTTCGTTTTGATAAAATTAATAATATCTGAAATGTAAGTGTATAATATTATCGTTTAGTATAGGCAGATGTTTTTGTGGTTAAATTTGGTCGTTTTAAAAATCTCAATACTTATCGATCACACACACACACGGTGACATTGGCAACAGAATAATAATTCGTGTCGCGTATGATGATGACAGAAATAACTCAATTAAATTAATGTATTATGATACCTATACGGGGGGGGGGGTTTATCCTCACGCCGATAACACGAGAATCGTTCATTTTAATAACTACTGATTTTATACCTAGTCCTATAATTTGAATCCGAATAATCAATAGTCCCAATATCCATCCCAGAATTTTCATTAGGAAAATCGAATCCTTTACTTTGTCCTCCGGCTATATTTGAATTAAAACCATCGAGTTTCTGAAATATATAAGTATGCAATAGAATAGGCATTTTTTTTTTTTCATTCCCTTTTAGTCAAGCAAATAATTTTTAATGGCATTCTTACTCGGGAGTGCGTTTTTCTGGATTCCCGTCCTCTTCTATAAACCAATTGATCAAAACGGTCTCGATCCGAGGGACCTATAAGTTCGCGCAATTCCGTCAACAGCGTAAACTAAAAAACCAGACCGTAATTAATACAATCATTACCACTTTAACGTGACAGTCGAAATGGATCAATTTAAACCAAAAATTACGAGTGAAATTATCAACGTTGTGAAATCCAAAAACACGTTTAATTTAAATTGTTCCATTTTGTTTTCCTGTGTTTAATGTAAGTATTTATATATTTTCATAACCGAAATCGCTTTCTTTTTTTTTTTCATAATAATTTTTAAAATGTTTTTCTTTTTTTTGTTCACCTTATCAGTTGTATTGAGCAATTCAAAAAGTATAGTTATAAATGCGTCAATAGACATTCGAGAGCACGAATACTCGTCCAAGTAATACCGCAGAGTATTAAATTCATTTTTCGACAGCAAAATGCGAGCTTTTTCCTCTACCATTTGAGACGCAGCCGATGTCCCTAACTTCAAAGCACCGTCTGCACTAAAATTAATATTGCCAAGTTAGATTCGATAGCTTTAAACTTCAAATTAACTTATCTTACAAAAACATAAACCAAGTTCGTTCGTAATTAAGCTATCATATTATACATTTGTATAATACTTGGGATGTACCTTGATATAGATTATGTGTAATTGTATTTAACAAAATACCTTTAAGTTTTACCCAATTGGTCAGTTCAAAAAATTTAAACTAACACCCGATGAAAAAAAATAGTAATAAAATGAATAATAAAATATATCAGTGGCGAGGCGCGAGTTTTTAAGCCGGAGATGAAAAAAAATGGCGTTTCACCCCCACCTTAGATCCTCCTATATATTTTTTATCGATGTTGTAAGATGTTCAAAAACTAGAAGTTGAAAAAAATCAACACGAAAACCGCGTCGAGTCGACCGCTACTTTTAAACGGCGACGACAATTTTCTTCGATCCGTACCAAAATTAAGAAAATATTAATCGATCGTGACGACTATATTTAAAAACCAAATGATTTTTCATAAGATTTTCCCGTTTAACGCGTTTTTATAGCCGTTGGGAAAAAAAAATGTAATATTTATAGATATATTAATAATAGTTAACAGTCATAAAAAAGGGTAAGAAAGATGGAAAAATTAAACGTTTCAATGTCCCGCTTACTTATTATTCCGAAATTTATATTTCTTATCGAATAGAAAACTGTCTTCTCGAGAAGGCTAGCGAACTTTAATTTTTCGCAAACAAAAGACGTTTTATTCGCTAAAACGTCGATGAAAAATGTACAGACATCGGAAAGTTTAGATCGATTGCTCGACGAGTACGTAAGAACCCACGTGTACCTATTGAATTTCCCGCTATAATAATAGATAATAATAATAATCGCATGCACAAATTAATTACTAGATATCGTATAAAGGTTTGTGTTTCGTATTAGCAGATTGTAAAACGGAAACCTATAAGTATTAATCGCCGAAAAATAATGAGAAATTAATTATTATTGTGAGGTTTTTAAAATCACGTAAGACGTTATTTTGTTCCCGTTACATAAATAATATTATAAATAAGCACTTTTTGATTAAATCGTTCGAAAAGTTAATATTTACGTACGGGCGTTAATTATACGAGCACGATTATGGAGAAAAAAATTATTTTTTTATAAAAAACACCGTTCGACGTGTTTTTCGAAAACGGATTTACTTTTGGATCCGTTGCGATATTTATATTTTGGTATTGCTCGTGAATCGTTTCGTATGCTATGAATAAATCAACACCAATAAACAATTCTAATCAATATTAAATTAAAGACGTACTAGACGACTCATTACCAACTAACGTTAATAATTCAGAAATATCTATTGATAAAACATAATATCGTAAACTAAGAAGTTAATCAAGAATTACAAATTGACTTCAACTAAATCAATATAATAATCTAATTAAACTTTTTTTTTTTTTTTTTTTTTTCATTAGCAATCTATGAATTCGCTATAAATTATTTAAGCTTTTATGTTAAGAAGTATGATAAAAGTCTGTCCTAAAATACATAAATAATTTTGATAAAAAAAAAAAAAAACTACATAAAAGTTACATAAGTGATTCGTAATTATTACAATTAATCGGTACGTGAACACGTGATAATAATGGTCTTACTTGTCCATGGAATGGTTCCAAGTGTCCGGGTTGTACGTCGTGCACGAATGAGGAACTTTACCCACATCCCTTACGGTCAGGGTCATTTGTTTTTGAAATTTCAATTGGTTTACCGCTTCGTCGTGCGATAAATTTAAAAACGATTGGCCGTTTACTTCCAAAATTTGATCGCCGATCTAAAGCGCGACGTTTTACGTATTAGCATTTAAAATAATTAGAAAATTTACGATTTAACTATCATATATTTTACCATTAATCCGGATCTATCGGCCACAGACTCTTTGTCGATACCGGTGATGAAAATACCTAAATTATACTCGGTGCCTCCCCTAATCATAAGGCCGAGACTTTGCCCCGGTTCTATGACCAATTCCACCTTGAATTGTTTTTGGAATAAAAAAAGTCGAATTAGAAACGCGGCGAATCGGCGAGAAAATAATATGTACGCGACATTATCCTTACTTTTCTTATTTTGTCCTTGGACGAGCGAGTGTAGGACCATTTCGAATACGGGGAAATGGGTTTGGCGTACTCCAGAGGCGGCGAAACCGGTTGGCCCTTTCGATTTATCCACGAATACGTTCTGGACAATCGCCACGCTTCGTCTTGATTGGTGTTCTCGTCGTCGTCTTTTTTGTGCATGGTAGACATTGATTGAGGCGGCGATGGACATTTCACCGTCATCGTGATTTGACGATAAGACTTGAAAATCTATTTGGAAAACATAACATTAAAAAGTCGAGAAAACCATAACATCAGCACGCGAGTTCGAACTGTGCATAAAATATCGTTACTTTCAGTGCTTCTTCGTGTGATATAGTCGAGAACGGCCTGCCGTTCACTTCCAAAATCGAATCTCCCGGCTTGAGACCCACGCTTTCCGCTATACTCCCTTCTTCGACCCGCGATATATATACTCCGACATCTGTCGAAATCAAATATAATATCATTATGGTGTGCAAAAAATCAAAATAAATAATTTTCGTAAATACGAGTGTACTATTTATTTATATAACTATTATGAAAAATCATACCACAACGTAAAATATGATCCGTTAATGTTATTATGTCTCGTTTTAATTTTATTAATGAAACGTTACACGATTATAGTGAACTGTATAAGCAAATAATTTAAATGAAAATTAAAAAAAAAAACTATAAAATATCTGATTTTTAAAGATATTTTAAAGTTCACCGTCTATCTCAAAAGGTTTCGTACGTGAGATGGTACGCGTTTATTTGTTAAAAAAAAAATTTTAATTAAATAAACTAGAGTTGATTTTATATTTTGTAATTTAGAAATTATAATAAAAGAAAGTCGAACGAGCTTGGCAAAAATATTTCTGTTTTCGGTATTTATAAAAAAAATATTAGTATTGTAGTACTAACTAACTGTAAGTTATAATACTGTAATATCTAACTACACCTACACAAACGATTATTGAAGTAATTGTAACCGATTTATCAAAGAAATTATGTGTGGAGACACATGGTCGTAAACCAACAAGTACGTTTAAATAATGGTAAATAAATAAAAAAAAATGTACAACGATAAAAAGGTTTGTAGAATACGAGTAAAAAACGAAAATGCATAACGAAATGAACCAGAGACGCAAGAACCTCAACAAAGAATCGTAAAAAAAGACAATGGTTTGATGTTACGGAAAAAAAAAAAAAAACCATGAACGTATGTGAAATTCGAACAAATATATTACGGGGAGAGGAAACGTCTGGTAGGGAAATTGAAAATCGTGGCAACATGAGCAAATAAAAGCCACTAAAAATATGAATTCTAACAATACCGATTGTATACGACACAAAAGCATATTTGTTGATAAAATGCATAAAAAGTGTAAACCTAATGACGATAGAGTATAATAAAAGTTTCTCCTTTACAGAATCATTCAGACTGCCTGAGTCTGGAGAAATATTGTTAACTCGATTAAAATGTTTTTATCGGAATTGTTAACAATAAAACTGATTTGCATATTATTTACGCGAACATTTACGTATCGATCGAATTTCAAATTATCGACTGAAATCAACTAATTGTCACATAAAAAATTGCATAGAAATTAAAAAATAGATAGTAATAAAAAGTATTGTAATAATTGTTATTATTCAATAAATAAAGGTACTTATAGTAAAAATTATTATCTTTAAATGAAAAGCTTCCTGTGACTAGTGTCTAGCGAACTATACTCGTATTATAAAATTTATATTCGTTTATAATGTGAAATAACTGAAAACGACTCGGTTACAATTTGAAAATTAAATTTTTAAAAGTTGTCATTTTAAAGAATGTAAACATTAGAAAATTGTATCGCAATTGAAAAAATTAATATTGCGCTGTCGCGTGTCAATTATTTGTTCTGTTTGAAGAAGAAAAAAAACCAGTCGATTCGAGCACTTTCTATAGGGTAATAATCGATAAATTTATGAACTGTGAAATGCTCGAATAGATAAAGCTATACGTTATTTAAAGTATTTAGTATTTTTTTTAAACGCTAAGTTTGCTTAATTAAGTAAGTAGTAACTAGTACTTAAGTACTAGGTAAGTATGTAATGAAATATTATTTATTGACAAAACGATTTTCGATCATCGAAAATCGTGTCTATAATCTATGTAAAAGTATCGGATTTACTTTCTATTTCTATTTTCAAGACACGTCTACGAGAATAATTACGGACGTGGATTGGACTCACTCGATTCGTCTGCTCCGCCTTTGACACAAATACCGAACCCTTGGCTGGACGGACTTCCTGACGTTACGTTCGGCCTCGACATAGATATCGTACGCACTGTAAGATTATCATTGTGTATTGTAGATGATGTGTTGTTGTGCGATTGCGAGGTGTTTGAACCGTGAGGCGGTGGTGATTGCGGCTTAGTGTTAGGTACGTGGTACGAAGAAGACGCGTTGTAATTGGGAGCCGCGAACATTTTAAGGACCTGTTCCGGGGAAATGGGCCTCTTTTTCCCCGAACTTCCGCGCGAACCGGCATTATTAGAACGATTACTATGTGCCTGTGGTATGCTACCGGTGCCTGTGTGAACAAATAACAACGTGAGGTGATAGGTACACGTTTAAATCGTAGCTAAAGGACAACACACACACAATGTACATTACTAATGGCGCAATTAGGAGACTATTAACCCCCCCTCCCCCTCCAAATCTAAAAGCGACAGAGAAAAAAGCTCATATTTTTTTGATGTTAATTGATAAATATTAATTGATTTTTTTTACTCAATACGATGATTGAACAACGTGAACACAACGGTTAGCCGTCGTTTGCCCTGTGATTTTTAGAATTTTCATTAAAACACGTGAAATACTCATGACTGAAGCTCCCGGGAGCGTAGTTACGCCGCCGATCTGTCGTATCGTAACGGAAGAAATGATCGAGAACTTTTTAGTTTGTTAATTTGTTTTAATCATGTCGAAATCGTGACCTAGCGAGCGGTAAATATGATTTTTCGTTCGCCGACACGAAAATATAGCACGGAGCTCGAAAATTTCTTGGCCCCCTCCCACGAAAACAAAAACAAAAAAACAATTACACCTAGTTGCGCCACCACACGTTACACGATATTTTATCTAAAAACATACACGGTAATTATACACAAACTTACACGACAAAAGACAAATAATACAGTATATAATTATTACCAAAAAAGGGTGAATAATTCATTTAGATTACGAGGAACGATGTTTTACTCGGTTTTAAGACATTTTTTTTTTTTTTTTTTAAATAATTCTACCTCTAACCTATTTCGTTGTAAAATAGTTATTGGATAATAATATCAACAGTAATAGCCGTAACGGTGTATATACACATTTTTAATAACCTAAACAAAAGTTAAAAACGAATTAAATACGAAACAAATTAATTTTGTTCTTACCTTTTACATTTTACTGTTAATATAATAATAACGATGTAACTTTTTATTAAGTAGTCGGTCTACGAAGCGATAATACGAGGTACATAATAAGTACAAATATGAAAATTTCAGGAGAAACACACGAAGGGTCTTACTTTCGACCAAACGCTCCTGCTAAATAATATTACTAGGTAAAGCTCGCATGATCGATGGCCGCGGCAGTTTCTAATCTCTACGAAAAAGGAAATTTAACAGGTCGCCGACTTATAAAACGATAGACACCCGATACCTACTAGATATTTTGTATAAGAGGTTTGCCATAGTTTCAAATTTAAAAGTCAGTATTATATTTCAATAGGGTTTTGTTAAACAATTGGAGAAATTGTTTACATGTTATTTTTCAATCGCTCATGAAACCGTATTAAACGTATAAAAATTGTTTGAATCAAAAACGTCAAAACAGATGGAAAATATTTATATTTGAAATTATGTTAATATGTGCAATTGTAATTAAACTCGTGAACGTTTTTCAGAACATTTAATAGTTTTTACGATTTCGTTTGGAAAATGTTATACGTTCTATGCTAATATTATGTCACGCCGCCGAATTCGTGACATTCCTAATCTCATGTAAACAAACGCCGACTTTGTGAAATCGGCAACGCCTTTATAAATACAACGTTATTTAATAAATAATACGTATAATTCAGAGATATATTATGTGAAATTCCAATATTATAATATTAATATTTTCCAATAATTGAATAAAAATAAAAATCTACGAAGACAAAGGTCGTCGAAATGTCATTTGGAATTTTCGAAAGTCTCGTGTTAGGAAAAAAGCCTTGCCGATTTCGTGCAATCGGTAGTTATGTGTCCTCGCCGGAGTTCACGAATTCGGCGTAACACATAATTTGCTAATTCTATTGTTAATCGACACGGAAATTCGTCCAACTAATTATTATTATAGTAAATATTTTATAGACCTGTAGATTTATTTATTTATTTCAATATAATCGGTGATTTTTTACTCTAAAACAGCGGTTCTCAAACTGTGCTCCGCGAGAGTAGTCTAAGGGCTCCGTGGCTCCCTGGGCATATTTGTATTAATTAAATTCAAATTATATTTCTAAGTAACATTTTTAATTTTTATATTTATATTTAATATTATTTGGACCGTACCAATATGTATTATTTTAAACGTTTTAAACTATTTATAAATTCACATATATTATTTTGTGTCAAAGTCAAAAAATGAGATTAGATAAAAGTCGGATTTTTCGTTCGTTTGACATATTGTACGATAATTTAGTTGATTTTTTAAATAAAAAGCAATAATCATTTACAATTGACGTCATTATTTTTTTTTTTATGGATTATTGTTGTCTCAAATAGACATTTCTGATTTTTGGGGCTCCGTAATTTTTTTTAGGAACATAAGGGGGGCTGCGCGAACAAAAAAGTTTGAGAACCACTGCTGTAAAACAATTGAACGATTATCACAAACTCGTACGAATCCACAAAACGTCACATACATTTTTACAAGACGTACGTTTTTTGTGCGTATACGCAGTGTGACGAATACGCTGTTTTTTTTCGATATTTCCGAAAAGTGTCTCGAGAATCGTTGAATAATTTATTATTATACACACGTTCTCTCCGACGACGTTTCGTTCGGATTAATCATCTAATCGACGTAATATATTATAAAATATGATACAGTAAAAAAACAGGAACAATATTTACCCGGATGATTTGATCCGGACACGCCGGCCGACGATTCCCTGAGATACGTCGCTCTGGGCGGCGGAGGTGGCGGCGAAGCGGCCGGAGGTTTTTCAAGTATGGTGTACGACGTGCCCGGCGGAGAGTAATACAGGCCAGTGCGGATCTTGTTCACGCCGCCCTTGTTGCGTCCGTAATGTCCCATGACATCTTCGGCCTCGGCGGCCCGGCCACCGCCTCCGCCGCTTCCACTGCCACCTCCAGTTCTGTTGAACGGCAACGGCAGCAGCCGATGACCAGTGCGTTGTCCTGACGGCGGGACGGACCCGCTGCTCCCAGGACTTCGGCCCCATCCTCCGAGCATCATTTTCCCATTACTCAAAACACCTATGGTAAACGTAATCACAAATCGTATGAAATAATAGTTCGAAACAATGTTTTTTTTCTTTTTTATATATAACATATCAATATGAATTTCAAACACGTTGTTGATTATTTTCCGAACGGAACAAACGATTATTATTATACGAACGTATTCCGCGAGCGTAACAACAATACAACTCTAGTCGTCTGTTAAATTTTCAATTTTTAAAAGTACACCGGACGAGTAACACGATGGCAAATAGGTAGGAATACTTCGGAGTTTTATTTTTTTCCTCGTGACCTCGTCCGTCAAAAATGGAAATATTATCGACTTTTACAACACTGTACTCACACTTCGTTTTACTCGAAAAAATATTTCAATAAATCAAAATCGAAACTATTACGTATATAGGTAACTAAACGGAAACTAAGGTTCGGTTGGTTTTAGAACAACATTACATTACAGTACACAAACGATGTACTTACGCGCGCGTAGGTCGAGAATGCGAAACGTTGAAATTCTTTTCAGCAAAAAATGCGCTGCGCTTTAATTATTAAACTCGTTTCTAATTTAACAATCATTATTTAGAGCTTATATAAAGTCTCATGAAATATTTTCAATAACGTAAATAGTTTTTTGCCGCCGCCATTAGGTAAGTAGCAATAGACGGGTGAAATAACAATTATTATTATTTCTTTCCGTATAATTAATAATATTATTTACGATTTATTTTCAATATCCGATTAAAACCAAAGAAATATAATGAAATATACGCAACACCGTCGAGTAGACGACGTATGATATTTAGCGTCCGAGCACGAGTCACTGACGTTATTATTTTTAAAATAAATCGATGAACAAGTGGCCTTTAATTAATATTCTCACACTTGTCATTGAAAAACGAAATGGTAAAAATAAACAATAACTATAATAATAATTTCACAAATATTGATGTACCAAAATAACTGAAAAACCATTTTAAAAAAAACATGTACTTGGTAAGTACAATTTACAAGTGTACCGCTAATATTGTATATAATTTTTTTTTAAAACAGTTTTTGATGTGTCATAAGCATCGGTTCGAAATAACCATAACTGTGGCAAAATTGTTAAATTAATTAATTATGCATTTAGTAATATATGTCAACAGTCAATCGGTAACCTACGTCCACCAGACATTGTATAATCATATTATTATAGACGAATAAATTAAAGAGCGATGTATTTTTATTTTTTTTAAAACAATTTCCAAATTCGAATTGTATAAACACTAACAACTTTAATAATATAATTCCAACTAGAATGTTTGTGATTAATATTACAAACATTTTTCATTAGAGTCTGTAAAAGTCATTGTTAATTAAATATTATTTTAATATCGAAAAAATGTAAAGTCTATTCGTTTTATTCGTTTAAAAATTATTCAATGTTAGGTTTAATTATGTTTTCTATTCGTCAAATAGAAGTAACGTTAAATATATAACTATTGAAATTCAGAAAAATTTTATTTACTGAATTCTAACTCAAATATTTATTTTGTTGAAAAATTCCATAAACATTCTCACCGGAATTCTTTGGTAAAACTGTTTTTATTATTTATTTGTATACCAAATGTGTAAATATTAAATGTGTGCTCGTATAAATATATATATATAATAAAATCAAATAAAACAAATAGAAACAGAAAAATATTAATTTCAGAGTATAATATTGTATTATTTAGTAAAATAGTGTATGGATTAGTATTAAATGGATTTTATAGTATTCTATATGAAATAAATAGTTCTTGAACGCCACTTTTATCCAAATTATTATGAGTTGATTTAAACAATTTTTTTTATACCTAAATAATATTCGAATCCACACTAATAATATTATTAAAATCGTTTAAAAAAATAACAAAATTATGTGAACGGACAAATGTGTTGTCGATAGTGAAGTTTTCTTTTTTTTTTATTAGCTACTATTCAGCCGATAAAATTAAAATCGCTCAATCATATCGATCGGTTTAAATTTTATAACAAGATAAAAAGTGGGGAAAAAAAAATATTGTAATTTTATAAAAAAATCAAACTAATAGATATTATTAGGCTTGTGTAGCTCAACTTTTTCAAAGCCCGGGCCACATTTAAAATTCATCACGGGCCAAAGTATAATGTGAACAGTGTGTTATTGAATTATTTTATTATTGAAAAATCAACTTGGCCGTACGACGCGGCGCTTTTTATAGGCAATCTAGAGACATGTTGTGCCGTGTATCAACGTGTATAGAAATATACGATAATAATAATAATAATAATAATAGTAATAATAATAAACGAATGAAAATAGATTTAGGATTCAATTTCCACATTGACTGACGCGATGGTAAATTAAATACGGAACCGAAATTTTAAAAAAATTTCACGTCACATTAATATTGGGAATAAAAAAAATGCACGATGAAAATAAACATGATAATTTTGAATGAGAAAAAACGTTCTCGTTAAAATGATTGCAAAACAACCGTTTTGACGAAAACCTAAAGCGTTCCGTATGATTTTTTTCGTAATAGACAAAAAATGCTCTTACCCTCTTTCCACCGCAGCACGTGTACATTTTTCGGAGATTATTTTCGTGTATTATGAAACTTTACATTGTTTTCGGATTCTGGTGTAAGTGATTCACTAGTAGTGAGACACTCACTCGCGCATATTATGACGTGTATGAGCTGACGCGGCAAACGTTGTTTTGCCATAATATATTATATTTCTAGTGAATTTTGTAGTAACGTAACCCAACGTGAGCACGCGGAGACGTCGCGACGTCTACGACTGAAAGAGGAGAACGCATGGGCGCGCGCGCACGCACGGAATTTCGGTAAAAGTTATGTAATAATATATGACGTTGCAAAATCCATACTTTTTTGGTAAACATCGTCGGGTTTTCGCTTTAATACGCCTATCGAGCCCCATCGACCAATGACAATAGAT
Organism: Drepanosiphum platanoidis; assembly: GCA_948098885.1. Taxonomy (NCBI): domain Eukaryota; kingdom Metazoa; phylum Arthropoda; class Insecta; order Hemiptera; family Aphididae; genus Drepanosiphum; species Drepanosiphum platanoidis. The sequence goes on from OX402540.1 coordinate 6,270,064, forward strand.
TTGCCCGCGATCGTTATGCCCGCGACCGGCCAATGAAAAAAAATTCCATTGTATTCGTTCTATTGTTCATCGCACGCACGCGATTTAAAAGTCATGTAACAACAATATGATATTGCAAAATCAATATACCTTTTGGTAAAGATCGTCGGATTTTTTGATGACATAATAATAATCTATTTATATAAAATGCAAATTACCGCGCGCTCGCTGATCGTTGGGGAGAAATGACGTTCTTCATTCTAAACCCATTTTACCCCCTTTAAGGGTTGAATTTTGAAAAATAATTAGGTAGATTTTTCATTACTGCGTATGCTAAGTTTCAAAAATATCCGATCGAGAAATAACGTTTTTCATTTTCAACAACATTTTACCCCTTTAGAAGCAAAATTTTGAAAATCGTGCGACCGTGGTCTATAGTCGTTTCCTAACACCCCGCCGAAAAGGGGTGATGATAAAAGTTGTCGTAATTGAACACAATAAAAGTATTCTAAAGGCGGATAAGATACATGTGTTAAGATAAATCTAAATTGTATTTAATATTTATTTTTTTTTCAAACTTGATACTGTTGGAATAAATTTGAATGAAATTATGTCGGTTGAAAATGTAAACAGCGCCAAAGAAAACCGTGAAAAACACAAAACATATCCATCTCATTATACGTTATTACGAAATTTTGAACAGTACAAAAAGAAATAATGTCAACGACATTGAAAAATAAACAACTATTAAATTTACATTTATTTTTTACACAAGAGACACGCGGATAAATCTTCGTTTAAATTCAAGAATAACTAACTCGGGGGGGAAAAAGAAGCATAATAAAACTATTATATTTTCAATGAAATAATAATCATGTTTCTGGTCGGCTGACTTTGTCTCGTCATCTAACTTTGTAATAATCCATAAATATAAATGCTCGACAATCAATAACTAACAAACCCAAGTGGATACGAGTGGACATTTCTTTGAATGTAAACACGTATAACAAAGTAACAAAAATAAAGCGATATTTATGTAGACTATACTACGACAGTGATAATGGCCGTTTTATGTGTTCCTGTTTAAAGGTTTACTAAAATACACAAATACTATATCAGAAAAATTAAAGCCCCGAGGTTTAATTACCTAAACGTATTAAATATTTAGAATTTATTTCAATCAAGTTTATTTAATTATTTTTCGATATATACGTATGAAAAATATTTTGTAAATGTTTATTATTATTAAAAGTAGAGGTAAATATTTTTAATATTGAAGTTATGAAAAACGTATTGATTATTAGCAATAATATAACCTAATGTTAATACTTGATGCGATTGGATATTTTTATTTTCTGTCACGAAGTATATTTTAAAAAATACGTAGAGAAAATGTTTTTTTTTCATTGAATTTGATTCACAATGTTACAGAAATACACACATGGAAAATAATAAATAGGTACCTAACCTACGGTGAGGAGTTGACAATAACTGAATGCGTAAACCCGAAAGGTTGGACATTTCAAAAACCTCATGATTTTAAACCTAAACAAAAATAACGACCGCGAAAAATATAAAATAAGCTGCGTCGTGGTTCAACATAAAACTAACCCGGAAAACAACGTGCCATAAATTTGAATTTTTGATGAGAATGTGGTAAAACCGAAGTCGCGGTTTCTACTGATAAAATACTTAAAACGATTTTAATACAGAGTAATATTCTACTTTCGTTCTCGTTGTACTCTCGTCATTATTTGAATACTGAACACGGTGATAATGAAATTGTCTATTTTATCGTAATAAGTGGGGGGGGGGGGGGGAAACTACGATTAAAATGAAAAATAAATATTATTTATATTACATAATAATAGATTGTATAAATTGTAATATCTACATTAAAAAACTGACACGTTGAACGAGATATACATAAGACTAGTATTTTCGAGCTTTTCATCGAGTCAAATAAGTAATTAGCTCTTTGAATTCGAAAGCAATGCTAGTTCGTTTAAAACAACTCCGTGGAGAGAAATACAGACTATTATAAATTTTAAAGCACATAAAGCCATAAATATTAAGTGGTCATAAAATAAATTGTAAGACAAGAGTTCTGTAGTAGCGCGAATTAAACTTGTATTAAAATTGTCGTTTTCTTTTAATAGCGGTTACTACAATGACGTATACGATTAATATTAAGTTACACGATTTCTAGGTTTTTTCATTTCATAATATCAGTGTTACATATTATTAGTCGGTACTTATAAAATTTGTAAACTTTTACGTCGACGGATCGTTGGAAAAACAATTTCGAGTGAAAATCGATTCGAAATATAATACAATATCGAATATTATATTTTTATAATTATAAACGTCATGTCAAGGAGTATTTTAAACTTTAAACAAATAATAATAAAACCTTTGTAGAAAAAAAAAGAAGAGTAGTACACGTTTAACTGAGACGCCCTTTTATAGTTTTTACAATAAAGTGAAATAGTTTAGAGCTAACGTTGTATAAAGTTTTTATGCCACACAGGATTAATCTACTTATTTAATCGAAATCATTTACGACTTGCGAGACAAAATGACAAATAGTTTGCGTATTTTTTTTTTTCAGTTTTTCCGAGGAAAACTAATAAAAAATTCAAATCGATCTTAAGTGTGTCCGGTTACCTACCTCCACTTAAGCTGCGTAAAATTTTAAATACAGGTGATTTACTACATGAGAATGTGTTAAAAGAAAAATAAAAGTAACTCGTGCTCGTCGTCATATTATCCTATTTTAACAGATACGTAAGCATTATAATATAGTACGTACAGAAACAGATATTGTTTACGTAAAATATTTATAAGTGACACGGACACAATTAGAGGGCAGCGCGGGGGAATTTAGCTAATTTTTATACCTGCGATAGGCTATTATATAATTATTATAATTGTAAATAACAACAATGATGATGCATGGAAAATCGATAAATCGATAGGTTATAAGATACATATACACAATGCCCCCCGAAAAATGTCTATCAAGTTGTAGCAATAGATTCCACGTTTTTATGCGTGCACCTGCACCGAGACATAATAAAAAAAAGTTCACCGAGGGTTTTTGCGCACAAATAAACTTTGCATGCCGTTCTAATGGTTCTAGTCGTAAAAAAAAAAAAAAAAACACGATCGTAACTACGACGACTGCCGTAACCATACAGGTACTTACAATATTTACTAATTATTATTATGACAGCGCCAATGCCTTACCAGTGCCCGGTGGACACAAAGTCAAAATCTAATAACGTTTACATTTTTACAATACAATATATAATTTTTAATATCATATATTATATACTCCTATATATCGCCAGTATCGATTGAATTTAATCCAAGTAAATGATTAATCATGTTTTACGTTATCTAGTTGAAAAGAGGTAGTCTGATGTACAATGTCTTAGATAAATCATGAAGTATCAAAAAAAAAAAAAAAAAACTATAGGTATCGGCGTAGCTACGACAAATCGAGACGACGTGTTTGGAATGAAAAATGCGTTTTTTAGTTGTCGCGGTTGGTTAGTGTGAGATAAAAATAATATTACTATATATATTATATACACATCGGAGATGTGGTCATTTAATACAGAAACGATACACTGAAGAACGACATCGGAATATCTACGTAACATTATAAATCATCGTTGCTATTTTTTACGATATGAATATTTTACACGTCGTCAAATGTTAAAATTACAGTTTACTTATATATTTTTTTAAACAATCCCGATGATATTTTCATGATAATGACATCTCGGTCGTTTATTAATCGAATTTAATACGACCGTTTGCGCGTGAACTCGCAGCATTCACCTACTCGTTAGAACCTGGATGATTTTTTTTTTCGGGTGCGCGAGGTTAGGTCGTTTTGAAACTTTACCGGGCCACATAAAAATAGATATAGGCGCCTACGTGTACATTATGGATTTTTATGCGACGAAAACGGTAGAACAAATATATTTCGGAACAAAAGGTCAACCCTAGATTATAGATTTACCGTGTTTGAACCGCGACGATTGTAGATATTACATTGATTTAGTATACTTGATTAATGGGCTGGTTATGTCGTTTACTCGATTAATTGATAGCAATACATTTGTTTATTAATCAAAGTAACTTGTAAGTTTAATCGCGATTGACAGTAAGATACCGATATTTTGATAAATGTTTATGTGTACACCAGAGCAGCTCTAAACGTTATAGATAGAACGTGATAAATGGACGAAATTAAACGATCGAGTGGCTCCGACGAGGAAAAATTGTAAATGAGAAAAAAAAAAATTCACGAATATTTCACGTGGACTAGGCGGAAAAACATTTTCGGATTTCGGAGGCCCGAATCGCGCGCGCCGCCGACGTAGGTATGTATATATAAATAATGGGCACTCACCGAACGGACGTATTCACGTGGTCGTCGAATGACATGGCATAGGCGGCGGCTCGTCCGTTTCTTCGACTTGTCCGGTGCGGGAGAACGCGAGGACGTGACCGTACCGCGACCCGTCGTCGCGAGAGTTTTTCCGTTTCGGGTGAGCGAAAACCACGGCCGCGACGACCCTGCCCCGTCCGCCCCGCACGCGCGCGCCTAGGGCCCTCCACACGCCCAACAAATGGTCTTTTGTTGTATAGAACGCGGTATCCAGTAACGGGATACTTGTATGAAACGAAAACGAAGGATAAACTCACCGGGGGTCTGGAGAATGGCGGCGGCGGCGGCGGCGGCGGCGGCGGCGTGTGCGTGTCGTCGGCACGGTCGGCGGACTCGGAGAAAACGATAAATAATTATTACACTTTTACGAGCCGATCGGCGGCGGCGGCGGACGAGCGAGGTTTGGCGCGTGAAAATATTATATTATTAAAAACGTTGGCCAACGTCGTCGACACGCGACGATCGTTACGCGGCGGGGTTGATGCGATTTTTGCCGAAAGGAAACGATAGCGACGCGAACGGATGAGAACAAGGAAAACGGACGACGACGACGTGCGCGAGTTACGACGACTGTGCCGGGCGGAGTACTACTGCCGTCCGAGGGACGACGCGACGACGCTCCGGGCGGGCACGCGAATGGAAATGCGTTACACGAGTGGTGTGCTTTTCTCCGTGAGAAAGTTTTTTTTTATTTTTTTTTGTAGGTCGCCATTTGCCTTCATTGATTAAAAGTCGAATGACTCTGGAGCGACACCTAGTATTGATTCGCGCAACTAATGCCGCCGAAAGCTCGCCGACGCCGCCGCCGCCGCCGCCGCGATACGAACGCGTATTTAGTTAGTTGTCCCTCGAGATCCCGTGGCCGCGGCGACGGCGGCGGCGGCGGGTAGTGACCGGGGGGGGAGGGAGGTAAACGCGAGTCGGCTTTGCATTCGAACGCACACGATAGAACGTAATGTTACGAATAATATAACAATAACAAACACACGGGGCCGAAATGTGTCCCCATCTATCGTCCGTCCGTCCGTCCGTGTGTGTGTGTGTGTGTGTGCCTACGCGTTAAACGCGACGAGAATAAAACAAAATTGAAAATATCAGTCAAACGGAACAAAAAAAAAGCCTTCGGCGAATGACAAAAGTATAATGCAGTGGTACTTATTAAAGATTTCATCTTGGCAATTCTCTCGCTCTGCTAGCCGCTTGGAATTTAAACTATCCAGGAAGGCGCGCCTGTATAAATATTGCGAAAATCTCGCGACAAACGAACGTGCATGTGTGCATGGGGAAAAGTAGAACGTTTATTTTCATAACTCGTTTTTTATACTAACATAACGTTACGTTCGTGTTATGAATTTCTATAGCGATCTTTAAAGAAGAAGAAATAAACAAATAAATTAAAATGCTATATTAGAATGAGAGCGTACACGCGCAGGTAAACAATGCCCGACAAACGTGACATATTAAGTCCTTAGAATAAAGGTCAAGGGGGAGGTATGTGTCTCTCACATCAGTCCCTCCCCGCAAATACGCCACTGATAAAGTACCGTACAATGTAATAGGTACACCTATTTATATAATATATTGTTCGGAATATTACACTACGTATATTATATATTAGATAGAAGATATTTTTTATTCATTTCGATTTTCCCGTTTGCCTCGCGAAACACTACATGTATATATCATCGGATATTATTGTGTTTCACCCAAACTCACAGAAATAACTAATATCACTCTTAAATATTAATACATAAACTTATTATGTCTAAGATATAGTCGTATATCTCGACTTAAATTAAAAGAAAAAAAGAAAAGAAACGTACACTATAATACGCATGTGTGCGATACGAAATGAAAAAGTCTGATTTTTTCGCTTTCGATTTTCTTCAAGAAAACAGATTTTTTAATTATTATTACTTTTAAGTTATATACCCCTCTAGTCGATGATAAATTTCGAGTAACGATACCGTTTTTTCACTCGTTGTGGACCCGAATTTCGTGTGCGTGAAAAAAAGAAAAAGAAGGGTTGCTGCGAAGGGTGAAGATATAATATTATTCTAAGCGTGCGCACTTAGGCTACACCTGAACTCAGCGTTTTTTTGTGTTTTTTATATATTTTACGTTTGTTACGTTTCCACATTGAGTTTTATTATATTACATAATAGCCACGTCGGCAAAAAAAAAAAACTCATCGACGCGTACTTCAGATTTTTTTGTAATAACTGAATAGCCACGCGTACATAGCTGTACAAAAATACTATATATATATATGTGATATTAATGAACGAGAGAAGCGAGTTATATTGTTTAGAATTTCTCGCGGATCGATAATTTTCTCGGCTGACGACAAGAGAGGAGAACGTTTTCGGAAATTTGTCGGTATAAATCGTTCTCCTTATCGCGTCACGCCGAGTGGAAAAGATTACACGAACGCCGCGAAATAGAAGGTATAGACAGATCCGCGTCTCCTTTTCGGTATAAATATACGCCTCGACTGAGCCGCGCGATAAATTATTACACGTATATATTTGAATAACGGCAGTCCTGCATATGACGATAACCTATACATACAGAGCGCTCGGTACAATAGGTACGCGGACGTAAATGATATTATATTTCACAGACGAATAAGTATCTTTATTCCATATTATACTTATTGCCGAACACGCGCTGTATAGTGTTACGTGTAATTTATGTAAATGTACGCATATGTGTGTTATTCGAACTTATCGTGCTGTGACAATCATTCCGTTATCCGCGTGCAGACAAAACGCGCGAACGCGCGCGTGTATATATGTGTGTTTGTGTGTGCAATGTGCATGTATAACTAGAATATCATAACAGTGAAATAATAATAGTAATGATAATATGTACGAGTTAGCGCAGCCGATCGTAAGCGGAAATTAATATTTGAAAAGGTCTGGAATGAGTGGCGATGGTGAATGACGTGTATTTATGCGTACACCTATAATACACCTAGGTATATAATATACGTATAGACTACATAGGCCGTCGTGATAGCCCGATGAAAATATCTCCATAGAGAAGTGATTTATTTTTAAATTTTCGTTATAATAAAGTCGAATAGCAAAGGGGATCATATTAATCTGTTTGGAAAAATGACTTTGGAATTTTTTATTATTTCTTTAAAATTAAAACTTTATAGAAATGAAAATACAAATTTGCCTGAAAATGTTTAATGTAATCCCCCCGTGCTATGAAATTATATCAAAACGAAAAAATTAATATCAACGGAGATATTTCCATCGAGATATGACGATGAGCCACCCTGTGTGTAGTATATATATAATATATATATATATATATATATACTATATATAGACGTACAGTTCAAATGTGTATACCAATGTACATTATAGGAAATATACCGCCGGCACGGCGTCATCGTCGACGGTTCGGCGTGGCAGTGCTCGAGTAACGGTCGCCAAGGGGTTAATCGGGGGTAGGGGGAGTGGTGGTATCTCCTAAATCGTATTATTGGATGTGGAAAACAAACATTATTTTCCGACTGTATATAAATATAAATATATATAATGTGTATTTTGTATTTGTAGGGAAACCGTCTCTCTCCACCACCACCGCATTGACATTGCCCGAGCGGGTTTGATCTATTCGCTTTTAGGTCGACGTCCGTTTGATGTATATACATATATATATATATATATATATATATATATATATATATATATATATATATATATATATACATATACAATGTATGTGTATATTCGAGCTATGTCAAAGCGAATTTTTTTCCGACACAATATAGCATATATATTGTCCCGATTTTTTACGCGTCGTTATTAAAATAGGTTAATGTCACCGATATAAATGGCGTTATAGTGTTTACTTATGTATATGCATATTCCATATACGTATTACGTATAGTGAGCTATAGTAGTGTATCTACATCGGCCAAGGGCAGGCAAGGAGGCACCTAACGCTGCGGTGTCACCTCCTTTGAAAAATGGTATGCAATTTTTTTCAATTAAAAAATTTTAATGTACAATTTGATTGATGATAAAAAAATAAAAATTGTATGAAAAGTGTTTTTTTTTTTTCATTTTTCAAACACCGTTATATTTATATTTATAATTAAGTAACCGTTGTTATATTTATATGTGTATGTGTTTTATTGTGCTTTGTTGTCACACCGTCTTATATTATGAAATTATGTATATTTATATTTTTTAATTTAAAGTCTGAGCATTTTTATTATATTTTATTTTCTGCCTAAATAATGACGTTTTCAGAGAAAGTAATACCTATTTGCGTGTTTGGAACTCACTCGGTAGTCGGTGCTGTAATCGCTATACGGTATACGTACCACAAATTAAAACCATCCCTCGACAGCTGTATAATACAACACCACGTAAGAGGTCACGGAGTTAATAATGATGTTTATACAGTTTAAAATATTATTTATTAAAAACATTGGGGAAAATATATAGTTATTGTCTTATTGAATGACATCATTTGTACATTAAATTAATTGGATATTAATATGATGGATAAATTATGTCATTCAATAACTATATACCTATTTTTCCCAATGTTTTTAATCAGCTTTTAAAACTGAAGGTAAACGAAGAGTAATTTTTATTTTTTATTTTGTTTTCGAAAATTGAATATACTTTTATCATCATATTATTTCAGTGTGACGTAACGTGTTCATTAGATTATTTCTCAATTTTATGAATACATAGATTTTTTTTTAAATATCCACAATCGTTGAATTTTATCAAGCAATTTTTAAAGATTATGAACATTTCAGTTACAATTATTTAAAGATTTTAAAATTTTAAAAAAACTCTTAAATTCATAATAGCACGTATGCGAATAAAAAGAAATAGAATTGGTTGATATATGGTCGTATAGTTCTATATATATATATATATATATATATATATATATATATATATATATATATATATATATATATCGCAAACCATATTGTAATAAATAAAATAAACTATGTAAAATGTACGTGAATAAGTTTGACCCTAAGACTCAATGATTGTAAAATCCTACTTTGGACAATAGCTGGCGAATGATAAATGTATGATAATTTGTTCGGACCGTATTGGATTTCAATAAATTGAAAGCACCTAATGGTTATTGGTTCTCGATCGCAATAAAAAATGGTATTGAAAAACATCTGTAAGAAAAGTTTTAAAATCGGTCAGAAATCAGTTACTCTTAAAGAGTTATATTTAATATACCAATCAAATTATCAAAAAATGATATCAGAACAAATAAGAATATAACTCTTCTATAAGAATTCTTCACGACATAAAAGAGAATTTAGAGTGAATACTTTTCTTCTCAAGCGAAGAAAGCAATGATAAATATGATTGTTTTTAATATTGTAATATTTATATTATTATTATTTCATAAATGAATATTAATGAATAGTTAAAATTATTCACAAAATATAACAATGATAAACAAAAAATCAAAATAAATAAACAAAAAATAATTTTTAAAAAGTTTTAATCATACTTTTTATATGACTTTACCAAAACCATGTAAACATTAAAGCTTTTAATTATGATCAAGAAGTAAGTAATTTTTCAATTAATTTAGATGTTTTTGAAACAGTAAAAGGGACTGAATTTTTATATTTACCTATTTACTATACAAATACACTATTTTTAAAATTAAGTTATTGACTTTCAAAAAATTGGGAAAAATTAATTTTATAAAATTAAATCACATATTTTCGAGGTTTTTTATAAATCCAAATTTTTGTAAATATACACATACACACCTTTAAAACTAAAATCACAATTTTTATTTTTTTTATACAATTTCATACTAGATGGTCATTTAAAACATGTATAGCCGCCAAGTAAATAAATTCATACCTAAGTCTGTTCACAAAAATACTTTTACATTCTTTTATTTCCATAAAATTTCAAAACATTCAATTTACGCGAGTAATTTTAAGAATAATAATTGTATATTATTATACTTATATTTGAAAATCTAATCATTGGTTTAATAGCAATTTCTAATTTAAGTAATTTTCAAAGTAGGTGTTTTCAAGTTCGAGGCGTAAACAGTAAGCTATGTGGACTATTGTAATCAAATGCAACAATACTATAATTCAGTATAATAATATAATGGGTATGATAAATGAATGCGGAGCGGTGGTGTCACGATAACGACGGATGGCAGTTGCTGCCCCTTGAAAAGGTTATCTTATTTATTATACTACTATTGTTTTAGTATTATTGCATTAAATTGCAGTAGCCAATATACCAAACCTTTTAAGCACCGATATCGCTTACCCCTTCTTCGAAACTAACGTTAGCTATAGTTGTGAGACCTATCATTAGGTTTTCAAATGCGAGGATTAAAAATTTTCCAAACAAATTGTATCAAAAAAGTGCTGCGTTTTGCCATTTTATCAAAATAAAGAGTTATTTTTCCAAATAAGTTGTTAGTGTAAGTAATATTAAACGGATTTTTATGAAGAAATGTGTGTAAATGCAAAAATTAACGATGTATATAGTTTGCAGAAAGTTTTGGGCTTCCTATAAAAGTTTAGTAAGTTTTAGGCTTTGGTATGGGAACGTTGCTTAATTTCTAATGAATATAGTCCCCCCCCCTTTCAAAATTGTTCCCACTTTAACCACTGGCAAGGATGCAATAGCAATTATTGGCTCCATTGTCGCCCCAGTGGGTCAATACTAATGGAGAACGCCACGCGACCTACCCTGTATGTTTATAAAGTACACGATAGATTCGATTTCGTCAAAGTCGGTATTCCGTTAAACGCAGATAACGGGTGAATTAAATAATTAGACTACGAGGTACGGCGGCGCCATCGTTACCGCTTTGGATCTCTATAATAGAAACAGTAGGTAAACATAATAATATTATCATGTAAATGCGAACGTCGTATCCTATTTCTCTCTCTTTATATTTATTTATACATACCGTCCTTATGCAAATATATAAGAATATATTATATATTATATATACATGAACTGTCGCAAGGATATACAAAATCAAATTAAGTGTGCATCGGTACTGCTTGTATATATATATATATATATATATATGATCGAATTATTTATATTTATATAAAAAAAAATACTTTTAAATGAAAAAAAGTGAAATTTTTAAATTCGAGAAAACTATAATTTTTTCATTCAATTAATATATTTTAATGAAAAAAAGTGAAATTTTTAAATTCGATAAATAACGACAATTTTGTGCGGGAAAATGTCTTTTCCATTTTAAAAGCGTTTTATCCGATAGACATTTTGACGTAGGTAGGACGTTATACCTATATATCGCTGTGAATTGCGTGAACGTATACGCTATTATTGTGTATAAATACCTACAAAACGGAGCGAACATCATTTATTTTGCTGTCCACGTACGTAGACGCATGTCTATATAGTATATGCCCGTTGTCTCTACTATATATATTACAAGAACCCGCGTGTTCCCCGAAATTATATAATTATTTTTATTTTCTTTAATTCTCCGACGTTCGCTATAGAGCTGGTTTGAAACGCTAGCGTTCGCCTAAAACTAAGCGAGGAACGTCAGTATGTAGACCGTAGTGCTGTTCTGTTTGTGGCGTTTAAAAATCAAAAAAAATACCAAACACTAAACGCGCAGTGTGAAACAATCGTTTAAAAGGCTTTGAGGTAGGGATTAAATTTTGAAAACGATCAACGCAATAGCCCGAAACAAAAAACTTCCCGATAAATGTGTTTAATTTTTTTTTTCAATAATTACGAACTATATGACGATATTTAGACTAGAGAAACGTTGGAATTGTTTGTATAAGCCATAAGGTAGTTACTATTGTAATAATAAATTAGTAAAAAAATACAGTAAATGATAGTTACCTACACTATTATATTCGCGTTAGTATACCCATGTTTTCTGTCGAACAGTTATAAAAACTTTGTGAGCTGCAAAATAATGACAGTCGCGTTTCGTCATGGAGCCGAGTTGAAATATTTATTCTACATTTTTAGGAAACTATTTGCAATAGCGTCATTTCAATTTTTGCCAGGAGAATGTGCACTATATTAGTCGGTGCAATAAAAACGGCATAATTAATAGCCATAAGTAGGTCAGCCTAAATAATTAGTATTTTATCGTGGGTGTAAACGCATACCGTAAATATACGCCACTGGTTGTTTAAAACGCTTTCAACGCTAATGGTTCACTGGTAAATAATACTGTATACCTATAGGGCTTCGACAAATTAAAACATTTTTATCGTAAGCGTTTTAAATTAATCTGTTTAACTATTTCGTTTAAACTCAATGGTTGTTTTTTTTTTCTAAACAAGCCCTTTAAATCAACAACAACGTAAAATGTGTTTTCGTCTTATTAATATAGAAACGGTTTATGATTGCGTAATAAGTGTCTACGTAAATAACATGTTTGGTTTTTTTTTTTGTTTTTAATTCGCACATTGTTTTGTGGTTTGTTTTATAAATGATATATTATGATAATAGTAAATTATAACTGACACATAATTATTATAACTGTTCGATCATAGAATTATAAATGCATACCTACATCCGTACGCTTATAACAATTAACAACTAATTCATGTCCATAATTTATTGGATTCGACAAAAATCAGAACGTAGTCCGCGCGTATGACCTAGAACTTACCAGTCTTCGTAATATAGTTATGCCATAATCATAGAGGGATAATATTAGCTTAAAATTTAGAAATATTTTGAAAATTGATAAGCCGTACGACGACGTAAGTATTTATATTTTAAAAATCGACATAGGTATACGTCACATACACGTGTGTAGAACTCGTAGAGAACTTTTATTTAAATTCATTACTGTTTAGATTGGAAATTCAAAGTGCATATCCTAAATTAATATAATAGATGATTTAAATAAATAACTTGAATTAAAAATCAAGAAGCTAAAATCGGTACTATACGTGAACAGTATAATATAATTGAGAATCGACGAAAGAACGGACGTTTTTCCTCTAAAACAGCACTGTTCCAATATTAATCGATTAGTTTGAACAGTTTGAAGGGTTCGACGTAACTATTCCGAGAGTTTGATGTTTATTTTTAAAATACGCTCTACCAGACACGAGGTTTAAAGTGCCTATAATGTTATACGTCCGCCGAACCACGTCTACAAAATTTAGAATCAATTTACAAACAGACGAATATTGAATCGATTTCTTCGTCTACTATACTAAAATTAGTGATTTCCATGACAGAAAAAAAATATATAAGGCAGAAATCGCACACGTGTAATAGAGACTATCAGAAATTCAATAATAATCATTGTTAAATCGATACCTTATCTGAAACTAATGGAATTTTTTGAATTGTGTGGTTTTTCTCGCCGGAGTGCGATTTATAGTTATTCTCAAAAGTAATTATATAAAATGTCTGTGTGAACAATTTTACTCGATAGTCATTTTAAATAATGCAACACGGGTAAAATAACAGCATAAAACTGCAACTCGATTTGTACAACGCGGTAATTGAATTGCGCAAGAAATAATCTTAAACTCTAATTAATTTAATCAACTGCAGATTTCGTTTCCGTCTTTTAAGCGTTAAATAATTACACGATTCATCTTAAATACATTAAATTTACCCTATTTTTTTTTTCTTTAAGTAATAAATTATGGTTCTGTTCGTCTCTAAATCATTCGTTAAATTATACGTCTCTATAAAATATGTTGACTAAAAATTAACGATCTTAAATCGTTTTATTAAGTTTTTAGCCCAATCCTCCTACGGCTAGTGTAAAGTTAAACAACAAAGAACTCGATTCATAAAACATCTATTGCGCAATACGGAACAAAAAGTACCGAAGACAACAAAAGAATGCGATTTCAAACACTTTCCTAGGGGAAACTGTTCGAGAAAACTGTGGCCAATAAATTTAATTGGAAACTTACGAAAACACGACTTGACAAATATTAAGCAATATTCTACTGTTCGCGAACGATTGTTTTTATACTATCTATGTACAACTAGCTGCAGACCTATGCAAACACTTTTTGCGCAATAGTTTACCACGAATGCATGTTAAAATATATATATATATATGCGTCATTGTTTACGAGAACGAATAGAATACAAAATAGTGGATATTATAATTTTCATTTTGGTATTTGAAAAGTTTTTTTTTGAAACCGTCATAATATAATAAACGTACATAAAAATAATAATAATAATAATGCGTCAATACGCATTATTATATCGTTCACGATGTTTAATATTGAATTATGACAATCATCACTATTCCAAGAGAAAAGATATGATAATAATAGCGACCGATAAGTATATAGATATTCGTTGTATCCCGCGTTTCGAGGTGATTAACCGCTCGGGCGGCCAGTTACACTGGAAAACTCAGACCGCCGTCAAACCGAAACTCATACCGTTGATTATAAATACTAAAATAGTATTTATAATCAATGCTCATACGTATCGTTTATACATTAAATTACACAACACGCGCACTGGATACGTTACGTTCCGTCTTGTTTGTGTTGTCCTGGTATAGGTAATCGTCACTCGACGTAAAGAAACATTGAAATGCTGCAGGCAATACGTCATACGTCAATTTTGCCCTAAACAGCAAAGTATCCGTCACCTTACGTCTACGCGACGACGCGACGTGACGGAACGTGACGTAACACCGGTGTGCGCGCTGCTCAAGTCTGTGCGATTTTCGCTAAAACAATAGCGCGCCGGACGCGACGACATAAAATTAAAAAACTGGTACTCACCGGCGATGTCGGCCATTTTGTTTTTTCTCCGTTCGGATTTTCACTGCCGTCTCCGCGTGCACCGCGATTTTCTTTCCGTCGCGTTTTCGTGCGCGAACCCGCCGGTCGGTACTCGCCGTCGTAGAATCGACGAAAACACTCGCGCTCGCGACATTCGATTCGGCCGCGGTCCGGTGAAAAAATCGGAAAACGACGACGACACTGACAACGGCGACGGCGCGGCGACGCGATACTGCCGCGACGACGCTGTCGGTTCCGGATCATGGAAGACACGATCGGTGATCGTTCCGGGTCGCCGATATACCGTGGTAACGTTCGGTCCGGTCGAGCGCGACTTGTTCGCGGTCACGCGTCCGTTTACCGACTGGCCGTATCGCGTGCGGGGCCGTGTTATCACGGTACGCCGAGCGGTAACTCGCGATACCAAAACTGTACCGCAAAATGATAATATAATAAATTCGACCGTAATAACAGCCGCGCGTTCGCCGCAAAACCATGTGTCGTATTGGCACGAGGGTACTATACTTTTGTTTACACCGCTGAAATCGAGTTCAATTTTTTCTATTTTTAATCTTTCTGCCGCTTATTATCCCGGTGTAATACGTCGTACAACATGAACGTACAGTCGGAATAGATTTGATTATAATCGGTTTGGATGATATAATATCAGAATGCATATTGTGAAAAATGTTATTGCAAAAGGCATTATTAATCCAATGGAATTTGAATAGGAACGATTAGTATTTTTCATCGAATAAAGCTCACCGTTTAGTGTCCGTTTAATGTTTCAAAACTTTTTTTTACATCGGCACTACTGACAATCGTTATAAAATAAGTATCGCTTAAAAACAAAAAACACAATGCTTGTCGTTTGATATGAGCTCTATTGTACTATAATGGTTAACATAGTAAGTGTTTAATACAAACGAAGGTGCACTTAGAATAATTCATTTAAATGGTGCATACGAATAATAAATATTTTGTGTTAAATTTCAAACAACTCTGAAGAGAAATAGTTAAAATATTAAACATTTATTTTGTCGCCGAACGTTCGGTTATGTAAAATTAATTGAAATTTGAGAAATGCTGTGAAATTAAATGGACACAATGCAAATTAATTCTACGAACAAATATTCATAGTTTTCAGTGATTACTTTTATTATTAAAATATAGCAAAGTTGTTTTTTAACACAAGTCACAGTTCAGTCAAAAGGCACAATTTCTGTTAGTCGAATACATTGTTTTAACAGAAACTATGAAACAACTAAAACTAAAAATTGTTAACAATAGCCTGAATGCACACGAAGATATAAAGTTAAAGTATCATCGTACGTATTGTCTATATTAATAAAAATATAAACATAATTAGTAAATAAAATCCACATTTATTGATAAATACGAAATAAATATACTGTGTAGAATAAATATGCAGTTATGAATACATATTAAATATTAGTAAAATGTTAAACAATTATATTATTTTAGTTAAATGTAGTCCAATTGAAAATATTTCTTCTAAAATACATGATATGATTCTATAGCTAAATTCCCATTTTTTTAACAAATATGAAATGTTTTTATGGTCATTTTTTATAGTTACAACTTTTAAATTTTTTTATTAATATATTTCACTAGCTGTAGACAAAGAAAAAAACCCGAATAATAATAAAAAAAGATAATGTTAAACTTAAAAATACCAAGAAATTGACATGTATTCATATGTTGAAACAGTCTATAAGTTAATTAAAATTTTAATGATTTAACAAACCTTAAAAATAAACTTGAATTAGTAAAAATTGTCATCGAAAAATTGTATTTATTTTTCAAACATTTATTCTTAAGATTATCAGATGAAAACAATATTTTGACTATTATTTATATCTTCTTAATGTATGTAAGTAAAATTAAATCTCTTAAGACAACGATTCCTCAAAAAAATAAACTTCTTAATATATAAAATAATTGGAGAAGACT
Organism: Drepanosiphum platanoidis; assembly: GCA_948098885.1. Lineage (NCBI taxonomy): Eukaryota > Metazoa > Arthropoda > Insecta > Hemiptera > Aphididae > Drepanosiphum > Drepanosiphum platanoidis. The sequence continues at coordinate 6,287,268 of OX402540.1, forward strand.
GTAACCAAGATATAACAATTTAAAAATTAATAATTATGAAGAATTAACTAACCGTTAAGTACTAACAAAAGTACACTCGGCATTTGCCCATAAATAAATATACTAAGAAAGGTAGCTTCAAAATACGGTTTACTAATAATAAAAAGTAAATATATATATATATATATTTAATTTTTAATATGTTATACACAGGAAAAAACATTTTTATAAATTATTCATTCATGAATATAAATAATCACTAGACGGATAGTACATTTTCTAAAACTGTATCTTAATACCTTCGGAATCATTTATAACAAAATTAAGTTAAAGCTGCTTTAGTTATAAAAAATTGCTAATTAAAAATAAAAACGTCGATTTCTAAAATAGAAAATGTAAATAATTTTAACAATATGTTAGTTTAATTATACAAAGGCAACTTAAGGCAATTGGATAAAAAAAAGTGTAAATACTAGTTTCAAATACTGGAATGTTTCCTTAATTCAATAGGTTTTTTTCATTTTAACATAGGAATGCTTTCTTTACTTTATTTAAGATCAATTATCATTTTAAATGTTTGATATCACATACATAAGCTGCAGTAAGGAGTAATTATATAAAATTAGTTTTGAGAATTAGAAACAAATTGCTATGAATATAAAGTTGTTATGTTTTCACCGTATTATAAACATATCAAAAACATTAACAAACAACATTTAATGAAAATTCATCACTTTAAATAGCTGCCGGTTGGACATAATTGGCTGGTAACATACCGGATTCTCCAGTTCTTTGAACAACACCAGTCATCCAGCCATCATCTATAGCTGCACAGTTTACAATTAAATCTCCATCGGTAAATGAAACTTCATCCAAATCTTGAGCTTCATAATCATACATGGCTCGGTAAACTCTCTAAAAATGAAAAATATTAAATAAATTACACCGAAAAATGATTATTTTATTCAACAAATAATGATAACTACCCCTAAGTTGTAGTTTTGACTTTCAGAGTTATTGGCATATTTAACGCCACCATATAATTGTTGTTTTTTAATAGGATCATAGTCTGCGATTGAACCAATATGTTGAGTGTTGTATGCATTGGATCCTGTAAAATTATCAAAGTTGTATAACTAATGGACAATCTGTCAAACCTAAATGTAACCGATGAATCCTATCTTAAAATAAGATTTAAAATACATGATAACTCACCTAAATCTCCACCTTCAGAAGAATAAATTAAAGTAGATGATTGACGATTCAAACATGCAGGAATTTTAGTAGAAGAATCTTCTCTAGAATGATACGGGGTATTTTCAACTTTTTGAGGCACATGTTTAGTAGTTGCAGTGTTGACGCTTTGTTGCGCTTTATTTTGTTTCACAGCGTTATTTTGATCATGGACGACTTGAATAGGTTTATTCACAGTAATATTCTTAGCTTCTATATTAAATTGTATATTATTATAAAACATTAATCCAAATTCATTATATTTAATTTAATTACTTTGTGGCTCATTAATATTTGCTGCATTGTTTCCATTTGTCAAATTTCTGCGTAGTTCCATCTCTGCTTTCTTCAAAGAATCTCCATGATATGCTGCATTACTAGAAACGATTAAAATATATTACTATAAATCAAGATACATGTTCATCTTCCCGAAGAAATAAACAAGTAATAATAATAAAAATTGATAAGTTGTATTTTTGTTTTATCCATTTTTACCTGATAATTTTTGAATTGGCTTTAATTCTTAAAGTTTCTGGATCATCTGCAACTTGTGTTAACTTCCCTTTGGTTTTTTCAAACTCTGCATGATAATTTGCCTGCAATAGAAAATTCATTAATTAATTTGAAATAATATAAACACATATTGAAACAATAATAAATTATATTTATTCTAATAATAATGACAACAAATATCAAGCAATTCTACTAAATTTATCAAGTAAATTTGATTCAAAATATTTCGAAAACATTTCAAACAATATATATTAACTATTATTTTAAAGTTTAAGCCAATCTATAATAAAATAAAATATTATTTAAAAAATACATTATATAACTACATTTGGAATACTAATATTTATTATCAATGATCCAACTAAGTACATTTAAATACTCTTCAAATACTCACCAAAAGTTAACTATCCATAAAGACAGCATGAAATAATTGGATAAATAATAAAGTACAGTAACTTTAAAATGTCATCAGTTACAATAATTATTATTTGAGTATATAATGATTGAAAATGGAATTTGTAAAACATTTCTTACAACTTATATGTATACTTAAAGTCTATAAAGTTTAAATATTTAAAATAACTTACATTTGATTGTAATTTTGTATTTTCAGCAATTCTTTTCAACTCTGGTGTTTCAGCAACAGTGGTATGTTTTGCTTTTGGAATGTGCCTGCAATAAGTTTTAAAATTAATAAAATAAAACAATATTTTACAATAATAGTAAACAAATAAAACCTATCTACATAAAGTAGTTATCGGTAAATTCACCTTAATTAATTTTTCAGAAAATTAAATATTTTGTTTATTTATATACTTTTACAAATAATGAATCAAAAAAAAAAAAATTATTATTTTATTAAACATTTTAATTAAATGTATTTTAGTACATATTGAATAATAAAAATTATTAAGTTTATTCAATAAATTAGAATATTTTGTAATTTATATTTTTAGTTATCATGTCAAAAAATGATAGGTACCTAATACACTTATTTAATAAAATATTCGCATTCTATTATTCATGTTTTGTTAAATTAAATTATTGAATTCAATAAGGTTTCATTCAAATTCACTTAATGCTAATAAAAATTAAAAGTTCTATAATAAACCGCAACATAATAGATGTATTGGAGTTTATATCTATAAAGAAAATTAATGAAATTAAAACAATCAAGAATTTTCTAGTGTTAGTCATATTTAAAATTATAATTTAATTATTCTAACAGTAATTACTCATAATTATGAAATAAAGACCAAGGCTAGTATTGATTAATTACTATCCATTTATGGTTTGTTGAAATATTTAGATAAAAATTTAAAACTAACTTACTATGTTTTAAGAATAAATACAATAATAAAATTAACTAAATTTAAACTTTTATAATGCTAAGGTTAGCTAACTATTGAATTTATTATATAATAATATATAACATGAATACATATGAACAATAAACAACTTAACTAATTACTAATAGATTTAAAAACATTTTAATACAGTAGAGTCTCGCTGATCCGGACTTGATTGGACCAGACTCTTTCCGGATTATCGAAAATCCGAATTAAACAGAAATAAAATAGCTGTAAAACTAGGTTTAGGTGGAAAGGTATTTTTAATCATTTTTATTCTAATAAAAATGACTTGTTCAATTGCAATACCATATAATTTATTTAATTTTTCTACTTAATAATTAATATATTATAAAAAAACACTACACGATCATCAATGAACAAAACAACAAACAATAATCATCTATGCAGGTACTTTCCAAATAACAGGCCATGGGCCGGTATAGATTTAGATTAGATTAGAAAAGAAAATCCTTTTTATCCACTTTAATATTACATATTAACTAATAATAATATACATATAGATAACAATTGATTCTAACATTAATAGTAATATGTAAATGTACATATTATAATCGGATTAACCACGTGTCAGGACTAGCGAAACTTTACTGTAATTAAAAAAATTGTTTATTAAAAACACAACAAATAGTAGGAATCTATCAATAAATACTTTAAATATTTTGATAGGAGATAAAAAAAAGTTATTAATAGTAAATATGTTGAAAACAATATTAAGTCGGTACTACTTAATTTTTTTTAAGTACATTCGTTTAATTTTAAGGTTTGATTAAACCGTTTTTCGATTTATTTAATAATCATAATTACTTATGCTATAGATGACCAAATAATTAAAATATAGTCAATATATTTTAATAGAAAAACATTATAATTTCATCATAAATTTAATGAAAAATTAATGAACTCGTAATATATTATCTATATGCAGATTATATTACATTTTTGCAAGTAATAGTAGTAGAAAAGATAGTAAAAGTGAGTACACACAAATTAATTACTAACACATAGTAATTATTTAAGTTTCAAATATTATCTTAACATATAACTTAAATTTTAGTTAAGTAAACGTAAACACATTTGAATCAGAACTTGTTTATTCTAGTTGTACATAATTTTTGGTTTTATGACTGCACTAGACTTATCTTTATACAGCCTAGCATTTGTTTGAGAGAGGGTCAGAAGGAAAAATTACCTTTCTGATAAGTTTATAATTTTATTATGTAACAAACATAATTATTAACAAAATTAAATTCTTTATCAAAATGAAAAAAAAACCTACCGAATTTATATAATATATTGTATATTCACATACATAAATTATATATATAAAATGGAAAGAGCCAAAATTGTTTCATTTTTAAATAAATTGTTTATTAGTAACAATTTCTAATTAGTGTAATGACTGTACACAAATAATCATTCTCAACAGAACTATACTAAAAAATTAATCTATTTCTCTGATGATAATAATTCAGTCGTATGCCTGTATACTTTATTCAAGTGACAAACGAAATAGATATAAACCTAAACATAAAAGATTTTTGAACCAAAATTAAATTAGCATGGAAAATGTCTATGTATTTAATTTGAAAGAAATATTATAAGAGATAAATAAAGAAGTAATTGAATAAATGAATGATACAATTATAATAAACATCAAATTTTATGATTTCTCTTTAATTTTAATTTTTCTTTTAACAATCAGCTATAAATCATAAATATATCTTAGTAATGATTATTTTTATCAACTATATTTGAATTAAGCACTATGATAATCACAAACTGTTAGATGGTACATTTTGTTATTTAAACTACAATACAATAAATAATTATACTACAGGCTATATTCATAAAATACTTAGTTTGGCAGCTAATGTTAAAATCTAGTTTTATCAAAACATATCTTAAAACCTAAACTGTTATTTATTAAATGGTTGGTAATTTACCAATATTATCATATTTATATTAAATTACGTTAAACAATGATCTCATAAATCATGGACCAACTGTGAAATGATTAGATATTTTTCGAGTTAAATTCAAACATCGTGGATAATTTCAGTCATTTAATTCTACAGTAAATTAAAAGAAAAAACTATTATAGAATTTTCAACATCGGTAATCAGCATTAAAATTGATTATTAAATGAGAGTAAATTAAAAAGCTACTATAATCTGTCAGTCTATAAATACAACATTGATAGTGAAAACACAATAGTACTCACGCTTCGCAAAAGGGTTCTTTATTAAATCCTTTGTAGTTTCTCATGTTTAATGTCATGCCGCAGGACTGACATTTGAAGCACTGTTTGTGCCAAGCCTAAAATGAAATAAACACATTGAACTTAAACCGTGTTGTCTAGAGTAAACATTAAGCGTATAGGACGATATGCTTTAAAGCCGAGCGCTTAAAAATTTGGAAAAAAGTCCTAACCTTGTCCAGACATTTGAGCTCTTCGATGGGGTACACAGTTTTGTCACATCTGGCGCACTTTTTGTTCATCTTTAGATCGACGTCGAAAAAAAAACCGATAAAAAAATATCACTTGGCCGGTAACGACAGTGCGCGTTACGGACAATTCTATAGTCGACGGACAGACGACGACGACGACGTGTATCTGTTACGATGACGAAACGTACGAGCACAATGACACCCACTCGTTCGGAACTTTTGTAGCGACGACGAAAACGTAGACTGCGAACGAAACGCTTTGAAACGCTGAATTCGGAAAGAGAGAAAAAAAAACAAACACAAATGAATGAGATAAAAACACCAGCCGGACGGACGGACGACACGTCAAACGTCGTCGCGAGAACCAATACCGAACGGGTCCGCGCAGGCACTTACTTGTCGACAATAGGAATCGGTCTGTCGCCCCGAACGCACGATTATTCGATTTGATTTTTCTCTCTCTCGCTCGCGGTCACTCGTCCGCTCGCGGACCGTTTAATTGACAAATAATAATGTTAATAATTGATAATAATAATGACCGAGGGGGAACGGTGCTATGTGTCCGTCGCACACGGTATTATTATTCTTAATAATGATAATAATAATAATATGATTTTCCCTTTCACTTCTTCAGTCTCTCCGACGGCCGATGATCTCATTCGAGGCGGCGACGGCGGCGAAAGTAGGAGGGGTTCGGCGGCGTGTACACGATTAATAATAATAATAATAATAATAATAATAATAAAATACGACGACCGGACGTCGTGGCGGCGGCGTCGTCGTAGGTGCGCTCGTCGCAGACCGATAACGCTCTCCGATTGGACGCGTCAGAGTATAGGTATGCTCAACCGCCGCCGCCGCCGCTCGAGTTCAGTTCACGTAATAGTCATTGTGTATTTTATTATTCTCTTTCTCGGGGCCGGCGCGCCCGTGTTTCATAGACACACATACACACACACCATACGATATATTTATGGTCTGTTGCTTAGATCGTGAGCGTGCGCAGGCATTTTCACAGAATAGATAAAGGCTTTTTTTTGAAACGATTCGTTTTTTTCCCGTTGAAAAACGGTTTGTTTTTTTTTTTCTTTTTCAAACGCCATGTTAAATTATAACGCGTACGACAAAATGTCAACGCGCACACGAGTACGTAGAACAAGAATATTATAGTGACTATAATTTAGTCGATCGTTGACGAAGTAGTAGGCGATCGTTTTGAATAGTTCTTTCGGTCGAAAGGATGTCGAAACTCGCGTCGACTCGCCAAAGGCATTCGTCTGCGACACGTATTCTCGTTGGGATCCACTCGAACGCGTTTGGACGTTGCTGAAGACGTCCGTTGTCGAGTGTTGTTGAATTAAATATTATTATGGTCACACTCGCGACGTCGGGTCAGATACGTGCCGCCGCCGCCGCCTCGACGACGTCCGTCGATCGTAATTTTGTCCGACGTTGTACTTGGTATAGTTATTATATCGTTCGATTATTTGTTTTATAGATATTATCGTCTCGGGGTCGCACGACCGTTGTTTCGATATTTTCAAGTTCTGATTAAAACAGATATGAAAATAGTTCTTAATTACTCGAGTAGAAAAACGTCCTGTTTTACGACACTTTAATCTTTTAAAATTTATATTTTATTAATTCGTCGAGATAAAGTAATTCAACAATATCTAGGATAGATTTTACTTATTAAAACCACTGCAGAACAATAATTATCGTTTATATCTATAGGCACTGAAAACAATTTGTTAGTATTTTTTTTCATTACAGAATCGTTTTATCGTTTATATTTTTTTTTTATTCTGAAAAACAATCCATCTAGCGATGATATTTAGATGTATTAAAATGATATTTTATTGTTACGCTGGTATACTTTTTTATGCAATGACGCAACGTAATAATACTATCAGTTTTCATGTGACGACGGTTAGGTAATAATGGGCATTTTACCGTCGACGTTTAACTACAGGATCAACAGGGTGTGAAAATCCTAGTGAGAGGACATCCGGTTCGATAGAAAAGTCATAATTCCTTTTACCTCGAGATTTTGTGGTCGTGTAGGCGTTTGTGAAATCGTAGATATGTGGTTTAGTTCATTTTACTCGTCATGGATACCTCTATACGTGCAAATCACAATGTGTACGGCAGCATTTGGAACGCAAGAACTGGTATTTAAAATCGGATTACGATACACCAAAGAGATAAGTTTACAGTGCAAATATCCGCATTTTACACGTACATTTTTAACGTTTTTATTAAACCATAGATTTCAAAAAATTATTCGCTAATAAACGCATTATTTATAATCGATAACAATATAATAAAGTTAATGAATAAATCATTATAGAAGTAGACCAACAAACAGTAAGTACAGATATTATGCGGTACCTATTGATTGTTATTATGTGTTTCCAATCCTTTTGCGTGAAGTTAGTAGAAGTTTAAGTTAGCCATTTAAAAATACAGTTTATAATATCATAGTAGTAATTCGATTATAGTTTTAATTCCATATCAAAACCTGTACTAGTTTTTTAGTGCTGCCTGTTAATGTCCCGAAGGACGTCGGTTTGGGTTTTTCGATTTCATAATGATATATGCATATGCAAACATGTTGTGCCTATTGTTAATGCGAAACACCGCATGTATGTTTGGACGTAAGTCTGTTACGGTAGGCATATTACAATAAGTACTTTTACGACGTGATGAAATTATATGACATAAAAATAAAAACTTAAAGCTATATACAGCAATATAATTATATATAGGTACATTTAAGCTGTTACAGCTGCGTTATGGTATTTTTTAAATTATTTAAATTAAATTTTAATCCACGGATTATGCATAATCAATTTTTATGATATGACGTAGCCTTTATAATAAATAATTATACTAACGGACAAAATTACTTCGAAACAAAAAAATAAAATACTGAACAATTTGATCTCAAGTCAACCTCGCGGACTAATTAAAATCTGTTTTCAAAATCTTTATCGCGCCACTGCATCGATGTAGGTGCGTTATTGAAGATAGAACACGTATAAATTATGCCAAGTCGTACGTGTGATAAAACGTATAGAAAGTGCTTCAAACAAACTTCTTGAAAATAATCTATTCCATAATAATATTAAATTTTGCATTCTTTATTTCAAATATTTCAAAATTTAGATTATTTCTGGCTACAAAGAATTTGTATTCTAAACGTCTAATATTACTGAGCGAACGGATAAAATAATTAATTTTTTTATGTTATTATACTGTTATTGGTGTATTTTTATTTTTCTTATTTTTAGGAACTCATTATATACTTGTTATAAATATTTTTTCGGATGTGGTTACTTGGGAATTTACCATTTCCGTTTTGGACATTTCCCCCTCTCAAAACTAAAAAATTATGTACAGATTTTATGGTTCGAGTATTAAGAGAGAGATAAAGAATAGGCCTATGTTTATTACATTTCTAAGAATCCCATTATAAATACATGCGTGCTGTGATCGTTGCCATTAATTGTTTTTAAATTATTACAAACATTGTTTCAATTATTTATGTGTTACATCAATTCAACTGAAAACGTCAATTTCTCCCAGTAGAAAATCGCATTTACACCACTGTCAATAATACAATCTACATTTGCTCGATATAACATAACTCTCGATCGCTCAAATAACATAATGTCAATGTTTTATGATAATTTCCATTCGTAATCGACCCGTTTATTTCCCTCCTCTCCTCCTCTTCAAATACAAATTTAGCACGTTTGTCGTCATTCATAATAATTAATAATTAATGTTAATCTAAATTATTTATCTAATAATTCAATGTCAAATTAAAATTTGATGTCAGTTATATAATGTTTTTATCACTATTTACATAAATATTATCTATTTATAATAATTAATATATAAATATATTAAATTGTTAAGACAACAAAGATCAATGCTGTCGATGAACTGTAATTACTTCTGAACGAATTAATTTAAAACCGAAAAAATAAAAAGGGCACTATTACCACAACGATCAACAATACCAATAACTACTAAGTCACAGCGGTTGTATTTAACTAGATTAAAATTAAATTATTCGGACGATTATAGACATATCCATAAAGAGAGCAACTCCATGACAGTGTAGTTCAAAATTATACTGTCGACGGATAGCTCTCTTGATAGTGTAAGTCTTTGTTGCTCGGCAGTTCGATTTCCAGCACTCCGACATTGATTATTTTCCAAACGATTCTGTAAATATATGCAAAAAGATATCAATTGGTTTCAAACAAAAAAACATGGTTATGTCACAACGACAATATTTCAAAATGTAAGTGTGAATTTTTAAAATTTCTAAAAAACATATGTGTAAGTTAACCTGTAAAGTTTGGAGTTTATAATACAATTTAGATTAGGCGAAGATTACATATAATTAAGCGAGAAAAAAAATAATAATAACAACATAAATACCTGCTTTACAAGTTATTGTGTTTTGTAAAATTTGTTACTCAAAGAGGTGCTCGGGTACAGCATTTAAGTGTCATATTATGTTTTATAGAAAATTAATAAAAACTATGGAAAAATTATTGTAAAATCGAAATCGTCTTTACATATTATTCCAAATTAATTAATAATATTCTTTCAGTTCGAAAAACTTGTACGTATTTCGTGCAAACTAAAACGTATAATTATTACAATAATTATACGAAAAATTAACTAATGTTTTATTATAAATTATTCATTCTGAGTTTAAGAAGTCGAAACATTTCTTAAGTTAAATATTATCTATGAATATTAGAAAATTACCATACATAATAGAATATTGAATATTCATAAGGTTTCTCAATGGAGTTAATTTTACATGTTTTAAGGGGACATCGCACCTACATTTGTTCCTTTTTTTTCACGCGTGTAACGCAAAATGTACGTTCTACATATTCGATACAATATTTCGACTTTCAGTAACAGAGTAATAAAGTATTTGAATTAACTAAATTTCACGATGAAAACATTATTTGTGTTCTCTGAGTTTCGATTTGAAAAGAGTAATTTCAATTAATATTAGTTGTTTCATAAAACTATACTTCGGTGTCAAAATAAAACATATCGCCAACTTTGACGAGTGACCGCAAATAATGGCCTTTACTTTAAATCGTATTTTACTTCAATGAAAAATATTTCACTATGCAAATAGTTAGGTAGGTACTTGTATGCGAAAAGTAAATTTACTATCTGTGTGTGAGACCCCACGAAAAGTCATCAAATGTAACATTAAATTAAGAAACCCCGAATAAAATTGTTTACAGAGTAAAAAATACGAAGTAAAGTATACGGTTAGAAGTATGCAATTTGTCGTGTAAAGTGCATCGAGAGGTACAATTTCGCGTTATTTTACTAATCGAATTTGTTTAGCGTAAAAAAAAAAAAATGGGTCAAGTAAGGTATTTCTGCTTGTAAAGTTATAAATGTAATTCAAAAAAATTATTTATTTCTTTACTTTATTTTTTAATTTCGAGTGAATGCCGTTCGAGTTTATGGCCGAGTTTATGAGCCATAAATGTTAATAATATAAAATGATCAGCTATTCCCAGCCATCATTTTACAATGATTGGGTACATTTTTGCTACTAAGCAATATCAGTTACCATTATCAACTTAATTAATAATTCAAGTTATAGTTTATTTTCTCAAGGAAGTAATTCCTACGCCAAACATATTTTCCTCGTCTAATTTTAAATTATTAAATTATAATTTAATTTACTGAAATTATCTTGATCACCAAAACCAAGTAAAATGCATTGTAATAATTTTGTTCTTTGGATTAATCTTAATTTACTTAAATCATTTATTATTGATATGTACATAGTAAATAATAAATCATCTATTTGTAATAAAAATATAAAAAATTTTCCTTGTTTTTAACTTAGTTTTAAAATTTAAAATATCTACTTTCAACTGGTTATATATTTTTGATTTGTATTAAAATTTCCATTTCGATATTAATTCGATTAGACGAGTAAAAATCAACTATTCCATAAATTACATTACATTTATACGAAGTATGTACAAATTATAATGCTTTGAATGTTTTCAAATAGATATCAAATTAGAACATTTAATTCGAACGTTTCAGAAACGAGAAAACATTTTGCTTTAATCGATAAAAATATCATGTTAGATAGTCTATACATCCATATTCGATATTATGATTATTATTCACAACGACTATAACAATATAATAGGTATTATAACACTTGAACATTTAAGTAATTTTAACTTATAAACAAATCATTTATTTTTAATACAATAACTGTTAGTAAATATTATTTTTTTTTACAGTGTAAACTTAAATTGGTATAAAATCATAAGTAAATTACAATGTCTTTACTTAGTATTTGTTTGAATAATTCTAAAGAGTATTGTTATATATTATTCAAAACAAAATATATAATCAAATAATATGCTAATTTCCTAATATGGCGGCTACCAAAGGAATGGAATTACTTACTTAAGTATTGAAACTTTAAAATCGAATAACGGAAAAGGTCGTCGGTATACTTATCAAGATAATTTTTTTTTCTAATAAAATATTATTTCATATGACAAGTACCTACCTAAAACATCAAATGAATTCGTACATCGCAAATTAAACGTACGTAGTGAAAACATCCACTCGGAAATAACTCTAATTAATTGAATATTTATGAAATTTAATCGGGGTGGTTAATACAATAAAATGTATTTATTCAAACTCGATTTATACGGATACTCGTAATTATTAGGTCGCGTTCGCTTATAGATTTCAGACAATATCTGTGTATAATTAATCGAATAATTTATGTATGTAGGTATCTACACAATTAACAATAATAAATTTCAATAATTACGATTTTATTCGGTATGCTGTTCAAATCGTAATTAAAAATTATATACGGATTCAAAACGAAGGCAAGTATACGCTTATTAACTGCCTACTGGTACAGCAAAGGTAAACGAATCGAGTTAAAAAAAAAAAACAATGATTTTAATAAATTATAAAGTCAAAAACTATTTGAAAAGAAAAAAAACGAACGTTTCCCAACAAAAAACTCAAACATATTTATTGATAATTATCATTTGTACCCATTAATACATTCTACAAAGAGTGGGTGGTCGTATAACGTACAAACAATTGCTAACAAATTTAATTTGCATAAAAATATAGTATTAAACGTTAAAAATAGCAAGACTTGGTGCCAATTAAAACACTAGGTTATAAGTTTATAACGCTCGAGTGATTTCGACAAACTACAAAGGAATACCTTTATATAACGATAAAATAACATTTAAGGAGTTTTAAAAACTCTAAATACAGTTAAAAAAAATAAAGTCTGTTAAAAATTCGAATTATTTATATCGTGTTTAAGATTTTATAACCAATTAATTTAAATCGTTTTCAATAACATACTCGATACAGATAGATTTATAAAGCAATACGTACTTGAGTGCGCGATTTTTAAATCGAATACATCAGCTTTTACTTTGAATTAATCATATAAATAAATAAATTATGACGTAAACACTTATAGTCTTTTAAACCGAACTGGACCGTTAGTTGTATACGAGATTTAACGTATATCTTATAATATGTTATAGGCAGACACACTATATAATATATACTTTGCCTCGGCGAGGCGAAAAACTTATATTGTATTTATGAGAAGAGTCGACGAAAAACTGTCAGAACCACAAATAAAAACGAAATGAACCGTTTTCATAATTTACCGAGGCAGTTATAACAGCTTGCGGTAAACAAAAAAAAACTACACCACGCCTATTTATCTTTATTTCGGCCTGTGACGTTAGGTGCCACAAGTATACGGCCCACCTACCTCCTACAAAAATTAAATACAATAATTTATAAATATTTAACTGTAGGTACGCGCGTTTATCCCACCGCCGCGAAGATCAACTACACGTCACGTTCGAGACAAATTTCAAATTCCTGAACATTATTTGAAAGATTATTCTAAGAGATTTCTAACGCGATAATGCGATACATGTATATATATATCACATTGTAAATATATATATATATATTTTGTTGAGATAATTTTTCCAACAAATAGTCATGGAGTTAGTTTTACTTAACCAGCTTCCACGTCTATAAAAAAAAAACAAAATATAAATAATGCTTCAACGTTTTTAATGGATCAATTTTATTTATTTAGAGAATTATACTTCTTTTGGCGTTCGGATAAACGTTAACAATCATAATGATTATTTTTATTCAATTTCAATAAGTATTGGAAAAATAAAAAAATATTTTTATACCAATTTATTGGTACATATAAAATCAAAGAACATTTACACTGGCCATGTGTTACAAATACATTTATTATTATATTTATAATATTGCACAGTGTTAACACCACTCAAAACGATTCAAAATTCGATTTCACGGGTAGACAGACCGACAGGGAAACCAAGATTATCGCAGTAATAAGGACCTATTCATATTTGCACAGATTTTAGACAAGAGTGTTGACTACAGACCTCAATTGGAGCACCAAACCATATTACCTCGCATTAAAAATGAACGTACTTTTTCCAAATTGAAAAAAAATCATTTAAGATTATACTTTAGGTCAAAAGTCAAAGCGTATTAAAAAAAAAGATAAATTGATCGAAGGTGTCATAAATTTCAATCCCTTTTTACACGACTGGATTGACAAAAACGTATTTTCGGTCGATTAAAAACATAACATGCACGTATAATATATTATAAACACATTACCGGTTCGTTTTTTCTCCATTGTTTTACAAAATGGTTTGCGCGGAAAGTTCAAGTTTTTGCCGAACCACAGTGTCGCACTAGGTGTCTTTTATTCGAATCGGATCTCTCGTCGGGGTTCGCGTTTTTTTTTTTATCTGATCGCGACATCCGAACGACGAACGTTCGTCTGCCTAGTGCATTTGAATATTCAATATCGAACGCGCGTTTTACACTACGGCGACGTAGAGTCATCGCGTACATTTTTTCTACAATAATCGGTTTTAGTGCGGCGAACATTTTTACCTACCGCTTTTAATGAAAAATGCGTTTTTTCTTTTCTTTTTTTTTCGCTCTATTTATCAGCGACCGGCGCGAAATCCTCGCTTCGACTAAATTAAAAAAAAAAAAAAACTCTGCTCGCGCATATTATCGTCGCGCGCAATATCATAAAAAATAAAACTATGCGTTTAAATAAATACTACAGTGCGAATATAAGCGTGCGTTGTGTGCCACCGAACAAAGCTAAATATTTGAATTTTCTATTTGATTACGTTTCGGTCGCGAGGTCTATAGTTCTCGAACACTTACTATTATAGTTATTTTATTAAATTCCGACGAAAATAATATCACGCGTTATTTCACTCGGTAGTAATATACAGTGTGTGTGTGTTCACACTATTTTATATCGCTATATATCGGACAATACTCTTTATGATTGCGTTTTCCGTCCCGTTTGCCGCGGTAATATTTTGTGAATTCGTGTCGAAACTTTATGTTGGCTAAAATCCATAGTAAACAACTCTACACCGGGTGCCTTTACACGTGTAAATACATTATGAAATGTACATGTCACGCGCCGTTTTTTTTTACTTATTATCATTATTATTATCTAATTGTACAGGTGTTTGAAAACATATTTTCACCGCGTCTCTACGGAGATATGTGCTACCGAAAATCTGTATTTAATCAAACAAGTTCGATTCTAATAAGAGTAGTGGCGCAACAACTGGAGGGGGGCTGGGAGTGTCAAACACTGGGGCCCCCAATATTTACTGGCTTTAAGGGGCTCCGGTCCAATCAACAATAACATATTGCAGGTGTCCATACAAAAAAATAAATGTAGAAATCCTAATATTTTTGTTATGAAAATATATCATGAAATAGATCATTGAATACATTGAATAGTAAATGAATAGGTATCTATTTTAAAATATAATTACCAATTATATTGGTGATTAATTATTTTTTACTTCATATTATTAGGTTTTATTATGCATAATAATTATCCAATCGACAGAAATACTAAGAGCAATCTATATTTATTAAAAGATATATTTTATCATAATATGGACATTGGACACCTTATACACCAGATATTATTGTTTTTCACCTGAAAAGCGACAAGATTTGCTACTCAAAAATGTTTTTGAATGAACACTATTGTATAATAGTATATGTATATTATTGTAAAAAACATAAATTAAAGGGCCCTCCCTTCAAAACGACACTAGGGCCCAATTTAGCCCAGTCGCGCCACTGGACGATCAGCGTAAATTTTTACTAGTGTGGACCCAAAATACGTATAGTATAACATGTAGTTCCATCCGCCGCGGATGTTATTTAAGCTGTGCCAAATCCGCATAACCAACACTATAACGAACGACTTTGCGATTCAGCGCACGCGATAGGAGACGATCGGATAAATAAACATATGACTATACGAATGTGCGTATCTAATATAGACGACTTGGCGACGAACGCGACGCGCGTAATGGATTTTATCCGTTCTCGTTATTAATATTACTCGGCGCCGAGATGAAACTCATTTCCGAGAATCGTATTGACGACAACGCGCAATTTATCAGTACCAACGCGCGTCGTATAACAGCGGGTTAATAATATATAATAACAATAAGTTCTGCATAACGCGTCGGTGGGTCGTGCTTACTTATTACATCGATATAATATTATCACTAACCTCGGGCCGTCGTCGACTCCATTGACGACCGTTTTCATTCGGCGGGTCCGAAACATTTCACAACATATTTCGTGCCGGTACGCTCGAATAAAAACACCACGGAACGATTATTCACTGCTCGCGCGAACCACGATATTACCATAATTCGTTTGTTTTTGGCGGACTTTGTAAAATTCACAAGCCGTTTTGGCGAACGACGGCGGCGCGGCGGCGCACCGCGAACGCGACCGAGACGGAAAATACGATAAACATCCATGGTACGGTAGTATTTTAGCGACGAAATAATTTGGTTGCGCCCACGCGACCGCCGTGAGACGTGCGATTATTCGTCGATAAATACTATTACCATCGTCGCGAGATGAAATTTTGAAGCCGTGAAACGAGATTCGATGGCGGTCGGCATAAAATTCTCGAACACGGGCCCGTTCGGACAAACCCCGTACATACGCGCGAACCGACGAAGACTGAAACAAAGGGAAGAAAATCCCAGCCTCCCCGCGTCGGCCGAGACCAACAGCCAATGGCAAGTCACGAGAATTCATGGAAAGTCAATTTTTTTTGTAACGGTTTTTTTCCGAAAACCATTACCGAGGTATCCAGAGTTCCGTCCGCGGCGCGCGACCGCGGCCACGCGGCCACACGGCCACGGCGGCGGCGGCGGAACGTTCACACTACACGCACGTGAATTATTCGAAACGGAAAATTCAAAGTGCCACGCCGTTCGCGTGATTCACGCCGCCCGCAGTGCTGTGATTTCGCAGCTAAACTTCAAAACCAACACTGACTCTATATAAAACGTTTAGTTTCTTATGCTTCGTTTACACGTGGACAGTGCTCGGCCGATTACCCGTCACGTGTAAACGTACCTTTATAATACTATATTGTGTGTGAATAGCGATTGCCGAATACTTATTATGACTCAAACGACTCAAAAAAATAATGTTTATGTCTTATGTGCGCATATATACAGATGCTTAATTAATTTGTTATTTCCACTAAACGGAAACGGTCGTTTTTTAAAATATCGTATAATATTTCACAAGACCGAATCACCGAGTCGAATAAACGTATGCGATGTCGGTCGAAAAAAACTGCGACGTCGACGTGCGGTGGCGTAAAGTTCACGATGGCGGAGAGAAATATTTACAAAACTTTTTCTCCTCAATCAAACAAACAATACCCAACACCTCCGGAAAAAAAAATAATATAATTTATAATTATTTAATTATCGACAGTGTGTTTGGCGGAGACACGGTGTTAACGACGGTGTTCGAGACCGGTGACGAAAGCGTATTTCCGTGTCTAAAGTTTACGGGCGTGTACCCAGTCCAACGAACGCGTCTATAACCGAACAGTCGAATATATTCAAATTTTTCGTCTTCTGACGGCGGCGGATAAAACCAAAGAAACGTAAAAACGACAAACGATAATGGCATATCGGTCGCGCGGAGAGTAGGTTTAGAATAACCGTTATGAAATCTTATTATATATACGTACGCCGCCGCCGAGCTGCGTGCACTCGCTCCGTACGTACAAATATGGTATTATTATGTTTTGTGTGTGCGTGTGTCGAGTATAAAACAAGAGCCAAGTAGACTATTTTGTATTTCGTCAGAACATATAGATTCATTAGGGTCTCTTGTCATTGTTAATTGTTCAAAAAAATATATGCCTAAGCGTGTCACATACTCACAATTGTCCCATTGTCGTGAAACTCCCTTTGTCAACAAAACGTTTGTAACGATGAAAAAGACCCGCTCCCCGTCATCATTATACCGATACACATAGTAGATATAGTACCTATCTGTGTGACTCTGTGTGTGTGTCCGTACGGTTTACACGAAATTTTTGTATTTGTTTGTGTTCACTATTCCCTTGTCTGTTTTAAATCGTTAAAGGCATATTCGTATTTTCAACATACTTTTTATTATAAACGCGCGTTTACGCTGATCAAATAATTATCATTACACGAGTACTTTTATTTTTTAACGTCGGTGACAAAGTGACAAATAATAATGGAAATTCATTGAAACCTTCCCGTTACAATATATACGTATACGTATAGTGCGTATTACCACATGTGAATAAAATGTCATTGCTTATTTTTTTTTAAATCAAAAACCCGATTTACATACCATATATAGGGTGGCGAAATTGAATAAATTCGAATTGTACGATTTTTTTCTTACTTTCGTGGCTCAATTATTATAAGTACGGGAATTCGGCGACACTCAATAATATCGAACTGAATTTGGAAAACTTGGTTTTACTAAAACATAGATAGGTAACATAATACTGAGTGTGTTGTAATATTTATTGTATACTCATATTGTATGCGAGTTCATTAAATAGGAATAACATGAAAAGTTATTCGTCAGAACATTTGAAATACAATATTATAATAATATGATAACGATTACCTTGTATTAAAATGTCATGCCTCAAACACGCGCTGTGTCAATAATTCGTTTTATTTGAATAAATATGGACTCTAGTCGAACTCGTATAAAGAATTTTAGCTGGTTTATAAACAGAACAAATAATCTCTTTTGTGTAAAGTTTTCGACCGGTTACAAGATGATTGGTTCGGTATTTACTTAGGTCTCAGTATATTTACTACCGAAATTAGTGTTCGCAGATAAAAAGATTGGAAATACATTATTTTATTAGTCTAAAAATTCAGAACGAAATCGACGAAAACATGTATGAATTGTACAGTTGAAATACCATTTTGTGAAATTTAAACTACTCGACAACAACCACAACGAAATCATTACATTTCACGCAGTCTAATAATAACGAAAACGTGTCCATATAATATTATTAGTAATTCAGTGGATTACATCGGTCATCGATTTAGAAAATAATCATAGCTGCTAATGTAAACTAATTAGAAATTTAAATAATTGATAGGATTTAGTTGATAATTTGAGATTACAGAAAATCGATGGTTACATTTTGATAATACAACAATTAAACATTATTAGTTCATAATTAAACGCCTATCTTTGAGTTGGTAAGATATTCTCAATTCAATAAATACCATTATTATAGTAAAATGCACGCCTATAGGCTATTATCAGTGGCTATTATAAGGAACGTTTAAATAATTATTTTAAATACTTATTCAAAGATATTTTTTTTAAATTATTTAAAACATCATTCTAGTTTCTAATACTTATTTCACAAATGTATTTGAATATTGATTAAATACTTTTTTTTTTCAAACAGATATCCACATATTAAAAATTACAATGATTGTTTTTCTCCGCATATTCCATAATGGTTATCACGTTGTGAATAAATAATTGTTAAAACTATAACGAAATTATAGAGTAATATGTAAATACAATGTAATACAGGTATGAAAATATAGCACAAGTGTTGTCAGATTGACAAAAAACTGTATTTATCGATGACAAAAACTTTTAAGACGAAAAATAAGCTACTCAAATACGAACAAAGGATCAAAAATCAAATTCGATAACGAAAAAATCATTTAAATACCGACTTGCACTGAAATACTTGACGACACGCCGATAACACCAAGTATAAAACTGTTTTTAAAACCATGAAAGTATCTAAATTTATATAACTATTAGTTCGTTCGTCGATCAAATAAATTGCAAATATTAACATCGCACTAAAATAACGTACACATTAAGAATACCTATCTGTTTTCGATTGTATTTCGGTTATATTAAAGTTCATTTGTATTTGTTGTTGTTCGTTATAGTTCGGTACCTAAGGTTAACGTTCATTGATTTCTCAGACTATATTATAATAATCGTAGTTTCGAAGTCCAATATTTGCTGTCGAATAGAACGTTAAGACTTTCAGTGCTCGAACGAATCGTTTCCTTTTTCATACGATTCACATTGATTTCGCGAAAAACGGTCGAAGATTTTGCAACAATACCCCTGGCGGCTGGTCGAAAGTTGTAATACATTTGCAATGACCGCGGTGAAAACAAAAAATTCATTTTAAAACCCGAGTCCGAGGTAGTGAGTACGTTACTTTTATTAATATGTGCCGCTACTTTCATCTCAACCCCATTAATAAAGCATTCCCTAATTTTGGTTTCGACCAAGTGGTCGCGGTACTTATGTTACCCCTCGCATTTCGTCTCATCAATTATTTAACGTCGTGGGTACCGTAACTGCTCCGTCGTTAATATATTATGATTCGGTTTCATAGAAATAGAGAGAGAGAGATAGAATATTATTTCGTTGCGTTTTTCTTTCGCCGATTATCGTACCTAT
The DNA here is from genome assembly GCA_948098885.1 of Drepanosiphum platanoidis. Lineage (NCBI taxonomy): Eukaryota > Metazoa > Arthropoda > Insecta > Hemiptera > Aphididae > Drepanosiphum > Drepanosiphum platanoidis. The sequence continues at coordinate 6,307,793 of OX402540.1, forward strand.
ATATATATATATATATATACGTTCTCGGTTGAATTGTTATTAAATACAACGCATGAAGTTTCAAACTTTCAACAGCACTACGTGATTTCATATTCATTATGGTCTTCTCGGGGCGATTCGAATGTAGCGCTCGGGTTATACGCTCTTAAATCTTTTCGAGTGCGCGCTACACGATATTGTACAAGAAAGCCGTTATTTTATTGAAATAATATGACTTGAAAATCGAAAATAACTAATAATTAATTAGAGAATTAAAAATATACGCGCGAAAAATGGATGGTCACTTTTATGACTAGATCGTTCACATAATTCGCTATGATATAGTGTTAACGATGAATTATATTAAAATATTTTAATTAATAAATAACTGATAATAAAACAGTTAAATAATTAATTTTTTTAGATCAGTGAAAATGTGATACTATTAAAGTAAATCAAAAAATAAATAAACTTTAAGTGTAAAATGTTTGTAGGTACCAAAATTAATTTGAAAATTTAGTATCTGTATAAGAAAAAAAAATGACAACTGCAGAGACTGGATATTAATAATTCACCTTGTATCAAGACAATTTTCATTATACTTTAAGAAGTCAAGTTTTAAAAAACTTATATTTTAGATTATTAAAAAAATTTCAAAATACAGAATTTAAGCAATATTACATAAATTATTACATTTATATGGTAAAAATTGACTCTCGTTTATAAGATGATTCTATTACATCTGTTATTTAAAAACGATATTCAACTGATGGATAATTATATTAAAATAATTGTTTTATTGGGTATGGTATGACTGAAATGAAACCTTTAAGCTCCAAATTCATCTGGACCACCTTGAAACGTTGCTACCTACCTAGTTACAATATGCAATTCTAGTGCTTTATAAACAGAACATATATTATTATACTAATGAGACCTAATATAAATAATCTTAATGAAACAAATATATTTTCCACGTCACGTCAGTTAACCGGTAATGCATAACGAACAATATGAATGTACGTCGTTATTAAGGATATTCAAAAAAAAATGTCATAGGAACTTACCATTTGAATATTCATTTCTCATTATGTACGAGCCGGCAAACAAATACTAAACAATTAAGTATTGAAACGTCTGAGCATTATACAAAGCGTTTGTGTGAGTAATGTGTATATTTATATTTATATTATATCTACATAGGTAGTTGAGAACACGTGAAAAGATTTTTTTTTACGAAATTTAGAAACTATTTTGGTTTTATTTCCATGGAACGAAACAGCCAAAGAATTACACCGAGAATAGATGATTACAAATTGACCTGGACGTTTAAAGAGAATTCTTTTTCGAGGTATTTTAAATACCTATATATATATATATACGTGTATGGATAATAGTATGATAGATAAAAATATATATCTATAAAAATGTATGGATAGAATCAGGTCGAATATATTTTTTTAAGTGACTGAAAAGTGTTACTCAATGATTGTATCGAGACTAGATGTGCAAGTTATTAATAACTAATAAACTTGCAATATTTAATAGTAAATAGATTCTTCAACAAGAAGTTTCCACTTTTAAAAACGGACCAGTAAGTATATAAGTACATTGATTGGAAAGTCAGTAGGTAACCATAATTTATAATATACCTAGTACGAATATCTGAGTCGATAAATGTTTAAATGTAATATATGACCTTTCTTTTAACATAATTTTTTAAAAAACGCAAACAATTTATTTTGAACTTTTCTGTTTTAAACATTTTAAGAAAAAACATTTTATTGAGTTACATATTAAGTTGATAGTTTTTCAATCATGACAGCAAAATGTTGATACTATTTTACACAATTAAGAACAGTGTATGAGAAACTTATTATATTTTTATAACTTATCAAAATCATTTTATTGAAATTTTACAAAAAAAAAAGTCTAAGAAAATTAATATTTTTCAAAAACATCCATAGTTAAATAGCACAAAAGAGTCAAAGTCTTAATAAAACTGTTAAAGTATTAAAATATATTGGAGAAAAATTTTAAGTCCCTAATATTTATGTTTTCTAAGTCATGATGAACAAAAAATATTTTGTATTAAATGTTGTCGTTTTTTTGTATTTTCCTTCAAGCTTTCTCAGTTGTAAAAAAAAAAATCTGAAGAGATAATTTAAAAATTGACCTTCAAAACACTGATTAAGCAACATTTGTATTACTAAAAACTATCCATGACAAATTATTTAAGCAAAAACATGAAGACAAATATCACAAAATAATAATAATATTAATAATAAAGTATACATCCTACTAGAACCAAAACATTCCTCACTTTACTCAAAATCTGAAATCTATAGCAATTATAACATATAAATATTAACATTTTAAACTAATTTAATTAGAGCCCTGTGAGTTAACAACATTTTATTACAATTTGTCAGTTATTAGCTTTATAATGTTCATTGAACAACAATTTTCTAGGTTTGGTAAATTTATTTTAGTTATATAAATGAATTTTGTACTAAAATTAAAATGTCCAGTCTTTGAAACTTAATACAAATTTCATTTTTAATATTTACACAATAAATTTTAAACTTTTAATAATCTAATTACTTATTTAATTGAATTTTTTTAACACACACATACAACAAAATCGAATAAAAATTATAAATCAATCGAACGAAACTCTTTAACGACTATCTTATCAGAAAAATAGCCTCCAATGGACATAATATACTCGTATATAATTGTATACCAATTATCAGAGCAATTTCAACCAAATTGTTGAATCTATTATACTTGTATGGTTTTATCAATCACTATTATTAACTAATTATTTTGTTTGAAGTCGATTGCAGTGTAAATAAACTACAAGCTTCATACATTATTGATATGACAAAAATCATTATTAGATACTGCCATTAATATTAAAGATACAGTGCCGTATTGTATCGATTAAAGTAGATAATATGGCAATTATTAAAACGTGTCGATGAAAACCGTTTGATTTTAAACCGTAGTAACTTTCGTATTAATTGAGCCGAGTAAAATGTACCGGCTTTCATCGATACATAATAATATATGCAAGTACACTGGCGATAATGTGAATTGTAATTTATTTCGAAAATGGAATCTCGAGTTGGATTATAAAAAATCGTCGACAAAACGAATAATGTTTTTCAAATAAAATATCCTCCGACAAGTTAAAACGAAAACACTGCCATCATTGAATCGCGTTAAATATTATGCAAAAAAATAAACCTACCTTCTTCGAAATGTCACGTCGGTATATAATATAATCACGCGAAATCGAACGAAAAAAAACAAAAAAAAACCAAATCAATTTAAATAATATACAACGACGACAACTTGTTCGATTTACGATAAAACTTTCAAAGTAAAAATTAAAAAATTTAACATCTTTCGAAAACGAATAAAAAAAGCACATTCGATTTTAATAATAATTCGTCGCGATAACTATTGTTCGTAAAAATATTTTACTTTTCCGAGTGCAATATTATAATATTATTATGATAATCGTCTGAACTTTGTGTTCGTCAAATCATTATTAACGCGCGACTATAGGCAAATAAAATATTATAATTATTGATAATAGTCGTCGTCGTGATAAACACTTTTATTGGTTTTAAACTCGCCCGCCAACTGGCTTTATCACGTCTGTTATTAACCTAAAACACTCCGGCCGCCGCGGCCAAAATGCGTTTTCGTTGATATTAGTTGTTATTATCGGCGTTGTTGACAAATCGTTGTTGTGATAACGTTTATTACTCTCCAACCGAATGCGTATTGTTTCGTTTCAAATACCCATTTGTTTTCGTCGTCCCACCGTTCGAATAATAAATTCACGATGCCTTCGAGTGCCAGCGACAGCGACGATGCAGATCGCAGAGAACGAGATCAATTCGCCGACAGACTGAAAAGAAAGGACAAGGAGAGGACGCGTAACATTGCTATTCCTCGTTCCGGTAAGTTTTGTAATTTATTGTTTTATAAGTCTGAGACTAACTTGTCGTTCACACAACGTTAACCGATGCTATTATGATTAAAATCGAACGCTTCTTTTTTCGATTGATTGACACTAATCTGTTTACTCGTATGTCGTAAACAATCCCCATGTACATTACATATTTTTACAACTACAAAGTGTATGTACGATATACATAGGTAATTGATTTGTTTATGTTTAGATAAAAAGGCTTACGAAGAAGCGGCAAAAAGATTGCGATTGGAAAATGACCGTGAAAAAGAAACTGTCATACCTCGACTGCGAGTCGAGTCTCGGCGTAAATACTTGGAAAAAAGAAAAGAAGACAAAGTTACCGAACTTGAAGCTGATATCTTGGATGATGAATATTTATTTAGTGTCGAAGAGTAGGTTTTATTTTATTATGTTATCTTTTATTCAGTAGGTTAAGTGTAGAGGATATTGTTATAATTTCTGTAATTATATTTTATTCAGTTTGTCGCAACGTGAACTTCTTGATCGTGAACATAAAAAGAAATTATTAAGCTTAGCAAAGGAACATGAAAAGGCTAGAGAACTTGAAAATGCGCAACGCTATCGTATGCCTCAAGACATTAAAGACGATCAGATGCAATATGAGGTGGAAGTAGACCAAACACAAACTACAGAGCAACAAAAATGGGAAGAAGAGCAATTGTCTTCGGCTGTTTATAAATTTGGCGCTAAAAAACAACAAGAAAAAGAACAGTATGAATTGTTGATTGATAATCAAATAGAGTTTATTCAAACTGCTAATATACCCGGCACAGATGATGTATATATGTGATTTTCTATATTTATTTCAATTTATATAGGTAATTAGTATTTTTTTTTAATTAAAAACATTTGTACATTTTAGGAAAAAGCTGAAATCACTGAAAAACAACTTAAAAAACTAAACATTGAAGAAACTAAAAAAAGTTTACCTATTTATAAATTCAAAGAAAATTTAATACAAGCCATCAAAGATCATCAAGTATTGTTTTTTTCATTTATTATTTTAACTAATAGTTATTTAATTTCATTTATTTTTTTCTCAGATACTTATCATAGAAGGTGAAACAGGTTCTGGTAAAACAACACAAATTCCACAATATTTACATGAAGCTGGTTTCACAAAAGATGATAAAAAAATTGGATGTACACAACCTAGAAGAGTGGCTGCCATGTCAGTTGCTGCTCGTGTCGCTGAAGAAATGTCTGTTAAACTTGGAAATGAAGTAAACACACTAAACACATTATATTTAAGTTTATTTTACTTCAATTATTAACGTTTAATACAATTTCAGGTTGGTTATAGTATACGGTTTGAAGATTGCACCTCGGAGCGTACAATCATTAAATACATGACTGATGGAACGTTACACAGAGAATTTTTGTCTGAACCTGATTTACAGTCTTATAGTGTGATGATTGTCGACGAAGCTCACGAACGTACTCTTCACACAGATATTTTATTTGGTTTAGTAAAAGATGTAATACGGTTTAGACCGGATTTAAAGTTGTTAATTTCTAGTGCCACTTTAGATGCTCAGAAATTTTCTGAATTTTTTGACGATGCCCCTATATTCAGAATACCTGGTAAATGGTATTTCTTTTTATTTATATATTTAATTTTTAACACTTTTCTTATGTGGTTTCTAGGAAGACGATTCCCTGTCGATATATATTATACAAAAGCACCAGAAGCTGATTACATAGATGCATGTGTTGTATCTATATTACAGATACATGTAACACAGCCTCTAGGAGACATATTAGTATTTTTCACTGGACAAGAAGAAATTGAAACTTGTAGTGAACTTCTACAAGAACGTGTTCGTAGGCTTGGATCGCAAATCAAAGAACTTATTATACTACCAGTTTATAGTAATTTACCTACAGACATGCAAGCTAAAATTTTTGAACCTACGCCTCCAAATGCTAGAAAAGTAATTTCTAAGTTGAATGTGTTTAGCATATTAATTAAAAATTATTCATAACTATTTTCTAGGTTGTTTTGGCCACCAATATTGCAGAAACATCTTTGACTATTGATAACATTATTTATGTTATCGACCCAGGTTTTTGTAAGCAAAACAATTTCAATTCTCGCACTGGCATGGAATCGTTAATAGTGGTTCCAATATCAAAAGTAAGGATTTTATCAATTACATTGTGAACTTATTTGTTTAACTTTTTATTGATTTAAGGCTAGTGCTAACCAAAGAGCTGGACGAGCGGGTAGAGTTGCTGCTGGCAAATGTTTCCGTCTATATACAGCATGGGCTTATAAAAGTGAACTTGAAGATAATACAGTTCCAGAAATACAAAGAATCAATCTGGGCAACGCTGTATTAATGTTGAAAGCTCTTGGTATTAATGACTTGATACATTTTGATTTCTTGGATCCTCCTCCACATGAAACTTTGGTTTGTTAATTTGGCCATCAATAAAATCTAAATATGTATTTAATATTAATTCATTTTAATAGGTCTTGGCATTAGAACAACTTTATGCATTAGGCGCGTTAAACCACAGAGGCGAATTAACCAAGTTGGGACGCCGTATGGCTGAATTTCCATTAGACCCAATGATGGCTAAAATGCTGTTGGCTTCTGAAAAGCAAGTTTGTTTGTTCGATCAAAATTACTCATTTTTATAATACTATTAATGTTCATAACAATAGGTCCAGGATATTTGTGAAATAATGTCTATAACCTTTTAAACAATTAGGCACTGTTTGGTAGTTGATTTGTTTTTTATATAAATATATTATGAATTATGATATCATAATATTCAAATTTACAAATCTTATATTTCATGAAAGTTTCATTACATATGTTTTTTCGTTTTACCATTCTTTGATATATGATTAGTTATTTTATATTACAATTAATCCTAGCCCTAGTTTTGAGAAATTATAGATATATGTATGATTAATTAATTAACACATTAATATATAAACATATATAATAAGTAAATAAATTATATAATTGTTTATAAAATATAAAGTACTATTTTTATTTACTATGTGTTACAATTTTCTCATACAAACAGTTATTCAAAACTAAATGTTAAATTTGTTTTCATAATTTAAAGGTTATTTTTTTTGTTTCAGATATAAATGCTCTGAAGAAATAGCTACTATAGCTGCAATGTTGAGTGTAAATAGTGCTATATTCTACAGACCCAAAGATAAACTAATTTTAGCCGATACAGCCCGGAAAAACTTTTATTTATCAGGCGGTGATCATTTGGCTTTATTAAACATCTATGACCAATGGGCCAATACAGATTTCAGTATAAATTGGTGTTATGAAAACTTTATTCAACATAGATCAATGCGCAGAGCTCGTGATGTTAGAGATCAATTGGTCGGATTAATGCAGCGGGTTGAAATGGAGCTCGTTTCAAATCCAAGTGAAACTGTTAATATTCGAAAAGTATGGAATTCATTTGTTTCACTAATCCATAATACACCTGATTATCTAATGTTTTTTTTTTATTATTTTAAAGGCTATAACGGCTGGTTATTTTTATCATGTCGCCCGATTATCTAAAGGCCATTATCGTACTGTTAAACACAATCAAACAGTTATGATACATCCGAATAGTAGTTTATTTGAAGAGCTACCTAGATGGGTTCTTTATCATGAGCTGGTGTTCACAACTAAAGAATTCATGAGACAAGTCACTGAAATTGAAAGTAAATGGCTGCTTGAAGTTGCTCCCCATTATTATCAAGATCGAGACCTTGAAGATTCTACGACTAAGAAATTACCCAAGACAGTAGGAAAGACTAATTCTGAGTTGAAAAATTACTGATTAATATGTATGTGTGTAAATATGTATATTTTTAATCTTACATGACTTTATTTCATTATAATTTACATTTTATTATTTTATATTTGTAAAATGTGTATTTATTGTGTTTCAAATTTTGATTTTGTACATGAATATTTGAAATTATTGAAAAATAATTTTGTTCTTCGAACTTTAAGTCGATAGAGTAATTTATTTACGTACAAGTTTCAATTATTCTTTAACTCCTAAAGAAAGTCTCCATACACTGATATAAAAAATGTCTAATCATTTTGTACTTAAAATACAGATCTTATACTCTTGTGTAAAAATGAGTGATGGGCATGATCGGATAGTATTCAATAGTTCAGGTAAACTATCGAATATCTATTCAAATGTATTTTGCATAACCTAATAATAATTTCTCATTTTAAACTATCGAATAATCTGAAGAACTATCGAATAGTTAGATAGAGACAATAGTGTCAGTCACCAGTAATAATGTAAAGTGTAATGAATTGTCTTTATGACAGATAAATTTTTAATGTTATCGCATCATAATCAATACACAATCAAACTTAATATTATAATGAACAAAAAAAATTATGAAATGTACTTTAAATATCTAAAAATTTATAAAATTGATTTAAAATTTGATAAATCTTCTTAATAAAATTAGAAAACTATAAAAATGGGTTAAATGCCAATAATAATTAATCTAATTCTTACAAAAAAAATTTGGAACTGGTATAGCATTGCACACTAACTGCTGATGAAAAATGTGTGTATAAAAAACAGAGCTTGAAACTGAAATTAAAAATAACGGCACTGGAGAGAAAACTTTTTGAAATAAATAGGACCGAAGCATTACCCTTGTTTAATTTTCCTAGTAACGTAAACCAGAACTGATGTATTTTTTGGTTCTAATTATGTTTAATGGTATGTGCGGTTGAAGTGAAAAATATGGAATTAATTAATGTAAAAAGAGCAAACGAAAATCAAAAGCAAATTCCTATTTCTTACCAATATACTACTCTACTAGTCCTGACATAGTCTCGTTCAGAAAAAAAAAATTAATGAGCCGATAAGATAATATAAGGCCACTGAGGCTATAGATTTATTATTATCTATAGACGTGTACAAGGCTAAGCAAAATTAAATGGCATTATTAAATTAATTAAAATTAATTATTTTAACATTTTACTGTTGATAAACGGTTGTATCACTCGGTAATTTTGGTCATCATAATATGACTATTAACACTGGTATACACCTTGCACCGAAGACAATGAAGAAATGGATTATTTATCATAGAGAATGATTGTCGCACACTACTTGCGTCCCATTCAAAGTGGATATATTATAATATTATGATATATACAATTATATATACTAATGTTGATGTGCATAGACATATAATAGATAATAATCTATGTTTATTTGCGTCCCGAAAATTTGAATTTGGATGCATTTCAGTCATGAAATATGAGCAAATATTTGAAACTACGGAGAAAGGTATGGATTATAAACTTACAGTCCACATATATGCGTTTACCATTTACTACTACTAATATAATAATAATACAACGATAATATTGTATAACGTTCTAGCTGAACAAGTTTAGACAAATTTAAAAGGTTGAAATTGACAATAATGAGCGATAAATAGAAAAAGGAAATGAGATTATCTGGTGGGGAAACACCTACTATAGTAACATTTCCTGTAACAATATTATTGATATTATTGATTATAGAGACTCGAGTACTCACCGGAATACTCTGTACGTTGTTATTAGGTCGATGTAAAATGTAATTATTAAATTTTTATGAACAGTGACATAATACGATCGCGTCTCTCGTTTAATATGCATATTTTTGAAGGGATTTATTACATGGAGACACAAAATAATCGTTAGTTTTTACAAAATGTCGATATACCTACCTATATATTTGGCATAAATTTTTTTATTTTATACGATATTATATTCGTATGAATTTGTACACGTTAATCGATAATAGAAACGTTAAATAGACGAGTTAACTTTAACGAGTAGGTTGTCGATTTTAATTTGTTTTTTTAGTAATAGTGCACCATAGAGATAACAGTGTGTTATTAACAAATAACAATCGTATTCGGTAATATTTGATAAGCATGTTCGAGACGCAGTGTTGTGCACTGTGCTGTGTGGCGGCCACTGTACGGCCAGAACGATAATCACCACAATTATTATTATTGAGTCATGGCCATAACAATATTCTATTACTCTAATGGATCACTGGGGCGGGCATTATATCGTACGTGTAAACTCAACAGTTGATTAGGCGGCTGTAGGTAGATTAAATAAGAACATTTATTATTATTATTATTTCTGTGATTACGACTCTCTCTGTCGTGATAACCATTTAACGGCGGCGGAGTGATGGAATAAATGCTACACTACATTTTTTTTTTTTTTTTTGTAGTCCACTACAAACCAACAATGCCTCTACTTTAACGGGAAAAAATCATCGCGTATGTATTACTACTTGTTAACTATATACATTTTATTTTTTTTCGTGTCTCGAACACTACGAGAACTCCTTCTTAATCTTTCAAATGTCTCATTATGTTTTAGTCGCTTAGTTGTTCGATTTTATTTCACTACCTATTAGCTATGCTTTCAAGTACCTAATCGTTTTCCCAAGTTAAATATTCCCGGACAATTGATTTCGTTTACTATCGTGAGCAAATCGAATGTACATTTGTTTCAAACAAACTCGAATAATGTCATTTTTAAATGACGAACGTTCGACCCTAATTAACAACGGTTGCTCTGCCGTTGTACTTTGAGGTCTACGGTATTATTGTATTTAGCGCAATACAGTTTTTTCACTGCAGGTAGCTGTAATTCTTGCTCGTGCCTATTTAATTGCATTCGTTAAATCATTATCCTGCCCTACATTGTGTTTGTATTTTCTTTTGATTCAGATCGATTGGTCTTTTTTTAAAATTATTTGTTGAGACATAGTGCTGAGAAACTAATCATGGTTTCTAAATATTCTAAGTCAAATTTATTTTATCTTATTGTATCTGCATATTATTACTATCCATATTTTATTATTACCACTCATTCATTCACAATGCAATAACCCTGACAGGATTTATGGGAAAATAAACAATTTTCAATTTTCAATGCCGGCCTAAATAATGGTATCTGTTTAAAACATTTTTACTGCACTGTACATTTTTAAAAAAAACAAAATTAAATTTGAAACAAATATCAGTACAAATCAACTATGACTACATGATTTTTGTTTTAGGTTTGGACTCACTACTTACAATTCAAAACCAATGGAAATTGAAAGAATTCAAACTCCTTTTGGTTTATGAAAATGGTTCTATTATATCCCGATCAAATTTTTAAATCTCATTTTAATTTACTATATTAGTTATTATCAGGGTTTGGATTTTATAGCATTTTGCTACTTATTATAAGATAGAGATAGAAATAGTAGAGTGGGCTATAAATTTGTTTTATGTATCAGGGATTTTGAATATTTTGGTCATATTATAGCGCATTTTTTAGAATTTTTGGTGCTATCAAATCTGAACCCTGGTTATAATAAATGGTTTGCCATTTATAAAAAAATTATAAACCGGGACACTATAATTTTCAATAATACTTTTATTTTTAGTCAAAATTTTATAATATTAAAAATTTTTTCTTACAAGTATAATAATATTAAAGCATAATACCTGGACTGTATACCTAACCTAACCTGTAATGTCCCGGTGAAATTGGGACGAATGGCAACTATAGAATAAATGTACTTATTAGTTTTGTAAGATTATTTATATAAAATGATTTGTTGGCCATATCTTAAAGTAATACGTATTCGTATTCTATTTATATTATTTATACCCTTATTATTTTTTTACAACATACATTTTCTTAGTAACATAGGTGGTTTTTTAAATTCAAATCCATCACAGAAATATTTGATATCCTGTTATTTTGAGGAAAAACTTCCTAATTCTTTACTTGAATTAAATCCAAATGAAGTTACTAACAATAGTATATTTTTCATTGAAACATCGTGTAATCATAAAAATGGAATCAATTTAAATTTAAGACAAGGCTGTGCTATAGAATCAGCTGCTAGATTAAATCCTAATTTAAAAATATTCATTTTATTTGTTTCTCCTACTTATATAAATAATGATTCAGTTGTTATTAATCGATTAAATATGTACAAAAATATTAATTTAAGATATATTAATTTTGTAAAATATTCTTTAAATACTCCATTACAAGACTTTGTAACTTCGAACACAATATTCACAAGTCTTTGGCCAGTTTCCCATTCAAGTGATTTACTAAGATTTTTAACATTATGGAAATTTGGAGGAACTTATCTGGACCTTGATATAGTTCTAATGAAGTAAACACAAATTGGCTAAATTAAAGTAGGATACCTAATATATTCTTTATTTATGGTTTAGGTCTTTAGAAGGCATCAGAAATTTTGCTAGTGCTGAATCGACCACATCTATTGCATCACTTGCATTAAATTTTGCAAATGACAAGATTGGAAAAACTATTGCGAATTTGACCATTAATGATTTCGCTAATAACTATCTTGGTACTAACTGGGGATATAATGGTCCTGGCGTTATTACCAGAGCACTTCAAAAAATCTGCAAAACAATTGTGGTAAGTACACTATAAGAAATCATTCCTGACTAATTATTAATAAGCTATATTATAATGGGTAATGGTTTAGAGTCTAGGCCATAAACACAAATAATATTTTATTGAAACTTATAAAACCATCTAAAAATCAATGGATTTATTAAAATTAATGTTCTTATTCTATAATATTTTAATTACTCTACTATACTTATATTCAAGGCCAATTTAAAGCGTAGGCACAAGCCTATGGTGGTAGGAAGAACATTTTTCTAACAGGCGGCATTTTTTTAACATTGAACATACTATGAAATATATTATATTATATTAAAATTAAGAAATACCAATTATTGTTGATTACGAATCGCTTAATGTAACAAATATCAATTATTTCATTTTACATAACACATTGACATAAACATTCATATTAGTCATACATAATCAGATAACATTTATCATAATATATATTTACAACAATAGTGGATGGTTGACAGGTATAGAGGATAAACTTTTATCTTTAATAAACTGTGTAGAAAATTACTGTTAAGTTTTCATTAATATAAACAAACATTTATTGTATGTTTAGTATTTTATCAAAAGTAATATAGTCATAAGAATATGTGCAAATCATAATTATTATTCTGATTATAATATAAAATACAAATTTGTTTAAAATATATTGATGATCAATAATAATTAAAAGAATTATTTACAGTTCAATTTTTTAATTTTTTTTCAAAATAAGCGCCAATAAATCTACCAAGTATATATTATTATACATACACTTTTATTCAGATTATAAAACTTATTTCTGTTATTGGAACAAGTATGATAAAACTATAGGAGTGGGAAAATTAAATCATGCTTACATATAAAAAGCCGTTCAAAACAAATCACTAGAGCCGGGACTATTTTTTATTTATAGTTAATTAGTTTTAATAAAAAATGTTTTGTGTTACAAGGTTAGTCACACTTCTCTTTAGTCTCTTAGTAATTAAGGTTATCATTAATTAACATCAAATTTAATTTCAATATTTCCAGTTTATGACTGAATATAATATAATTATAAATAATAATAATAATTTTTATTAAATATTGAAAATGCTTATACATTTTTGTGTATAATCGGTATAAAAACTTGATTAGTACTTTATTGAATTGTAAAAAAATATGTTATGTTTGTTTTACTACAATATACTTACTAGATTATGATTTATATGATGTATCATTTCATATTATTTTTTGTACAATAATATATTATTTAATTAAAAGGACGTACGCTAATCGATTGTACTGTCCAAATGATTGCGCATTTGATTATTTCACGAACCGTTTTGGAATACGGATAATGTAAACATAATATTATAATGATGATTATACCATCCATGTTAGAATCTACTGGTAAAATTTCCGCCTACGAACTTCTTTCTTATCAATATGATTACTGTTTCCAATAGTGTGTACACAAATAATCAAACTATAAAATTATCTTTCTTTCACAGTCTGACCGAACACATTTTCAATCTATGAGTTGGGAATAAAACAGACGAACGATTATTTTTAATCGCTTTTTAAAATAAACATTTACTAATATTGTTTATTATACTTTACATTCGAAACTGTGGTATTTTTTATGTATAATATAACTGAAATATCACTGTTTACTGTGAATAAATAGTAAATATCACTATTTACAAGATTAAAATACCGTAGAACCTGGATAACTCGAATCAATAGGGACCAAAAAAAAACAAATTCGAGTTATCAACTGTAATATAATTATTATTATGATACTTATTTTTTAGATTTTGAGTGAAACGAGGCAATAATTATTCATTTTGTTAGACATTTGTACAACTTTTATAATGTTCTACGTTGTGCTCGTGATTGTCTCTCGTAATGCATTGTGTCTTATATGTGTAAAGTATTAGATAAACAGAGTTAGGTTGTGGGATGGAAGATGGTACAAACTTTAAACATGAACATTTTTTTATTCTTACTTCTGTACTTTTTTTAACAGGGACGGTAGACTATGAAATTATAATTATTATATAAAATACGTTCTAGTAGTACTTATATATTTATTTTATGTTTACAATACCAAAAAAGTGTAATATAATTAATATTATGACGTTTGGAACGATCAAAATTAAATGTGTACATCACTTTTCAATAATATACAATTCATATAATAATATACGATTCAATGGTTCCGCTGTACCTGCCGAATAAACAATAGAAATTAAATGCACATTTTTATTTTACGGTTTATTCAATAAATTCATATGAATAAAACGTCTGCAATAATCATTTTGTACAGTAGTAGATAAGTTATAACAAGTCCTATAGTTCAATTTAGTTTTTTTTACATGCCAAAAATTAGATCATAATATAAGTAACTAAAACATTTCTTCTTCTTTTTAATGTATGCACTGCATACATATTTAAAGAATAAAATTCAATGTACTAGGAGGTATATTATGTACTTATACATAAATTTAAATTGTTCAATACATTGTTTAAATTAAATATAATTTATTTTTATGTAGATAACAAACATGAATGAGCAAACCTGTCAAGGATTTACGGTGTTTGAACAAAAAACATTTTGTCCCGTCAAGTGGATGGATTGGCGACTATATTTCAATACAAATACCAGTAATGAAGTTATGAAGCTACTAGATGATAGCATGGGAATTCATGTATGGAATTTACACAGCAAACATACAGACATTGTTGTTGGATTGAAACAACCGTATGGTCTAGTCGCTAAAAAATACTGTCCTACTATTTTTGCTTTAGCGAAATATGTATTTTAACAAATTATATTAAGCCTCTAGAATTAATTAATTAGCTCATGACGTTGTAACTACTTAATACATATATTGTATAATACTGTAATTTAAGTGCTCTCTATATTTGTTTAATTCTAAGGCCATGACTACTGGCAACGAGCAGAGAAAACTGATTTTATGGAAACACATTTCATAAACATTTCACGTCTTTATTTATAAATATAAAGGAAAAGATTACATACAAATACGAAGCAAATAATATCCCAAATTTTGGGTTCATGAAATTCAGTGTGCGTTATGTTTTTGTTTTTTCCGACATGATGATTTCATAAAAAAAGGTTTTCTCTGTGCGCCTAGTTTGTAATTTAGAAATTTCACAGTAGTATTATAAGCATTGATGTGTGGTGTGTTCTAAAATAAGTTCCTAGATCGACCATGATATTTTTAACTTTTAATATATTATTTGAACAAAATGTATCTTCAAAATAAAGTATTAATATTTTATTAATTTTTTTTTGTTTGATATTTGTTTTAGAAAAAATACATGTCTCACTATGTTGTATTCGTTACAATCATACCATTTTTTTGGACTAAACTCATCAATAAGAGGTAGTAAGTTAGTAAGTATTGTTAATCAAACGACAAGCTTTTGATCAATATCGCCCATTGGGCGCCAAATTATTCTCACACATGTTGATTTGATATTTTTGTGTAAACTAGATTGAATATTTAGTTGTTTTGTTATCTTCGGGAAAATCACATTTAATATTGTCTATATCGATTCATCAATTATATGTTGTTCGTCCATTCTTTCCTCAGTTCTAAACGCACACCATCTTTCCACGACTTATCTACATATAATGCTGCCTCATTATAAAAATAAAAATCTCATCCGCTCTTACTAAGTGGATTTTAAACATTAATATTTACGCTAATAAAATCGTACGCACACTTGTGACTGTACTTGTTGGTGTGCCGAAACGTTTTAAATTTAAGACAAAAGAAAAATCGTCCAAGAGGTAATTTGACAATTATTTATACCAGACTACATTTCGGTAAGTATTTTCTCGACACTGCGTGGAAAATAAAAATCCATATTCGTTTGTTACTGATTTCATAGAATTTATGCGGCCCAACGTTAGTCCAATAAACTGTATTAAACTCGGTTCAGAATCTAAATAAAGTAGCCGCTTCATATTATTGAAATATAATCCCTTTATTTCACTATATTAACATACATGTAATTGTTAAATGAACTACTCAGCCGTAGGAATTTTAAGTATACACATAACGCAACAAATATCATTTAAAAGTTTACACATATCGACGACAAATAATGATCTGTACTTGTTACTTCGACAATAAATAAAAAACGAGAACAGAAAATAAATTTAATCGTTTATGTTTTGATTAGGGTGTGTAATCTTGAAAGTATTTGTTGAATTTTAGTAGCTTAATTCAAGTTTCTGCTGGATAAATTGTCTACAATTTTACTTTTCAAAGTTGGCAACGATTTAATGTACTTCGAGATACAGTTGGACGCACAAGCATCGGCTTCTTTCACATATTTTTGCATCTGAAAAAAGAAAAATATCATGATAAAACCGGTAGCACAATAATTATAATGATAAAGTTTAAATTTTGAACATTTTAAGACATTGAACATACACGGTAGCTCTTTATGAGCTGATTGTTTTCTATTTTATAATACAATTTTTTTTCAAACCGTTATTATTATTACTATTACGGAAATTAATAATATTTTTACACACCTCTTGTTCATAAGATTGATCTCTTGCACTAGGCATTTTATCATTAGCAGCATCGCCACAGTCTCGAACACAACGCTGTATTCTGTCCTGGAATACAAAGAAAATATTAACAAAAAAAATCAAACAAATAATTAATGTATAACTCTTATGAAAATTGCAAAACAATTTAATATTATTGTAAGCGATTTTATCAAACTATTGAAAATAAAAGGCCTTTATAATACTGTTAATTAAGTTTCTGAAAAAAACAATTTACAGTAAAAAAGGTTTGATATATTTCTACTTTGCAAAGAAAAAAAATTGTAAAACCAAAACATTCCTTTCTTAATCAAAATTCTTAAATATAATAATTCACACATATATAAATGATCTAAAATAGTAGTTATTACCTGCCACTTGTTAAATTCATTTTGAACATAGTTGCGAGAAGCCGTGACTTCTTTTAAGCAATTTCCATTGCATGCTTCTAATGATTCAATTGTATTTGAGGTATCCTTGCAGCAATCAATAGCACACTGGTGCATTTTAATCTATGGAAATAAAATAGTACAATAATTGTCATGTAACATAATGTTATGTTATGTTATAATGTTATATGTTTAGAGCATAATAATAATATATTTTCAAATTTTTTTTCAATACAGTTTTAATTGTTATCAATAGATTACTTTCTATTCTACTCTGATAGCATACATTAAAATAATTTTAAAAGCTATAAAATATTATT
Organism: Drepanosiphum platanoidis; assembly: GCA_948098885.1. Lineage (NCBI taxonomy): Eukaryota > Metazoa > Arthropoda > Insecta > Hemiptera > Aphididae > Drepanosiphum > Drepanosiphum platanoidis. The sequence continues at coordinate 6,325,534 of OX402540.1, forward strand.
TGTATATAGAAAAAAATGATTTATTTACTTGTAGTTGTCTTAAACATTTCCTATCAATGTCGTTGAGAACATCATATACTGCACTCTGCATGCGCCGTTGTTCTTCTTCCATTATAGAGCTAAAAAAAATAAGCTAAATAACTAAAATATAGAGCTAAATTCAATAAGTATTAGGAGTATTATTATACAGAAACGACCAATAAGGTTCACCACAGAGCGTTGAGGAAGAAATAATTGAATTGAATCGAACGAACCAACAACTAAACGGTCGAGTGTAATATGACCTACAATGACTTTAAACTCAAAGTGTAAATTTCAAATAAAACCAAACGAATCTGCGAATCTCACACATTCGATTCTAGACTAGTGTTTGCAAAAAGATTCCAATTATGACATGAGAATGAAGAGTAAAGATAAGTTATCGCTACACACAGCAAGTACACGGCGATCACAACGAATCGGTAGAAAAAGGTATGGTAACTAGCATCGATACTCCGTCTGCCGGGACACTTTAATCTTACCGGTTGTTCTTATTGGCGTACCAATTGTCGGACGGCGAAAGAGTTCTGATATTCGTTCGTACGTTTCGCGTGGTTTCGAATGAAAATCACTAAAACGGAACGTGATCGATTCGGACGACCGGCTAAATTCGCTCGACGGCTGCCCTCCTCAAAGATCGTTTCCGTACGAACGGTGATAAGATAACTCGAATAATAAATCGTCGTTTCAATTGATTTCGTTGGCGAGTCACATACGAAACGGTTTAAAGTAATATGCGTAATAATCGATTGTAAGAATATACAAATTACCTAATTATTAAATAATATTCAATATTATTAACCTTGATTATTAAAATCGGCCTTTTTTTCGTTATTTAATGAAAATTATTTACGCGTTTTTATTACGGAAAACAAAATCAATTATGTGGCGCACTCTTTTGGTAGAATTTTCAAACTCGATAACAATTATTATCAATTCATTATAACATTTATAACGATTCGTTTATATTTTATAGAGTAAAATGTCATCGATAGTTATATCACGGAAAACAAAATCAATTATGTGGCGCGCTCTATCGGTAGAACTTTCAAACTCGATAACAATTATTATCAATTTATTGTAATATTCGTTTATATTTTATAGTGTAAAATGTCATCGATAGTAATATTACGGAAAACAAAATCAATTATGTGGCGCGCTCTATCGGTAGAACTTCCAAACTCGATAACAATTATTATCAATTTATTATAATATTCGTTTATATTTTATAGTGTAAAATGTCATCGATAGTAATATTACGGAAAACAAAATCAATTATGTGGCGCGCTCTATCGGTAGAACTTTCAAACTCGATAACAATTATTATCAATTTATTGTAATATTCGTTTATATTTTATAGTGTAAAATGTCATCGACAGTAATATTACGGAAAACAAAATCAATTATGTGGCGCACTCTATCGGTAGAACTTCCAAACTCGATAACAATTATTATCAATTTATTGTAATATTCGTTTATATTTTATAGTGTAAAATGTCATCGACAGTAATATTACGGAAAACAAAATCAATTATGTGGCGCGCTCTATCGGTAGAACTTCCAAACTCGATAACAATTATTATCAATTTATTGTAATATTCGTTTATATTGTGTAGTGTACAATTATTATTGTACATCGATAGTTTTTTTTTTTCATAAACGACAAAGGATGACATTTTAAAGCCTCCGAGAGCCACGGAACGATTGATTTTTCCTGAAAAATTGTAATGAAAAATGAAAAAATTCAACGAGAACATTCGTATCTAAACGCGCGAGCTTCGATTTAATTTATCCGGAAAAATTCGATCGACATTTCACGAGAGAAATTAAAATAAAATACCCAATTAAACGTCTATTAAACGGGACGCAAGACAAAACGACGTTTAACAAATTTACACACCGTCTCCGTACAGAACAGTCGTGTAAAAATGATGTCTACGCAATCGATACTTTTCGATGCAAATTCGATTTCGTCGAGAATCGGTGTGCATGTGGTCGTCGGTTTTTTCGATTGTTTTGAATTCGTCGAGGAAATACAAACGATTTCGAATATTCGTGTAAAATAACATTCCACGTGGCAGAATGATAATAATCACAAAAAACAAAAAATTCGTATCATCTTATATACGAATATTGACGGCGGCTTAGTAGCTATCGCGCGATAGCTCGGCCGTTATCTACGCGCCCGTTCGGGCCGAGAAACGAAACGTTCCCGCTATCATACGCGATGTGTCCTTTGTTTTTTCACATATATCTCATTGAGCAAGTGTGATTTTCGTCCGTGATTTTTTATCACTTTAATTGGACATTCTTTTGCTGTAAAATAATAATATTATTATTGCCCGTCCGCGGCGGAACGTACGTTCGTCGTTCTTCGTTTGATTACTTATTTTTAAATGGAATTGTGATTTGTCATTTTGGTTTTCATCATTGAAACGGTGTCGCGATCCATCTATATATTGTGCAATGTTTTGTGGAAACCAGTCGAACAGGTAATACGATTTTGAAACGAACGAAACCTTTCGGGCAGTTCGTTTTGTTGTTTTCAAACAAAAATTCGACCGTACGATTATTGAGCGACGAATAAGTTAAAATAAACGACGACGCGATCTCGTTGCCCGTGCGTTTTTAAATCAAACAGTTGGCTGCGTAATTCACATATGCACACGGTTCACACGACTTATTTTCTCGACAGTGTGCACTTGTTAGTTTTTCGTCTCGAGTGATTTCACTTCGGGTGTTCATTGTTTCCGCTAAATGAAACCGTATCGTGTGCATAATTAAAGTTCTCTGAATTTGAAATAATTACTTCGCAAACATTGTTTGAAATAAAACTTTACTAAGATAACGTGATTTGTAACTTCATTACAATTAATGTGTATTGTTTATTGTAAACTTAATCTGAACGCTAACACTATGTTTATTTTGAAACATGTAGTTTTTTTATTGGTTTGAAAATATGGCTAGGTATTATTATTAATATTGACGCTGCTCGGACGTACGCATACCTACACTATGTTGTCCATCTGTTCACTTATATCATCTGGTTAGGATTTGAAAATAATTTGATTTTTTTGATAGTTATTTATGTGTGTTTTACAAATGGTTATAAATAGGATGGTATTTTTTTGAAATTCTGCAGCTACTAAAATTGAATATATTTATCTTCTCGTCCACTCTAATTAACATTATTGTAGCTCCTAAGGTCTGACCAATTTTCGGTCAATCATTTCAAAAGCCTAACATCCATTTATATCAATCACCAGTAATACTTGACTAAGTAATAATTGTTGTAGTCTTGTTCACCTGATATCCATTTAAATGGACATTTTTTGTTTTTAGAATTAATTTGGTTGGTATGGTTTATATGATAACTATACCATCAAATTTTATACAATTTATTTTCTGCTCCAGTTAAACATTTATTTTTATACTTATAAAGCTTATATTTTTATATATAATTATTAATTTTGAGAGGGAAATGAATATTTATTTTATGAGCATATTATAAGGTATTTCTTTTTTGATTTTTATAAACAAAAGTCAACTGTTGTTATTTAAAACAGATTTGATAATGTTGATTTTAGACATTATCTATTATATTAATAATAATTTGCTTCAATATATAACATTATATTATTCAAATTTATTTTAAAATGTACTCATGTACTTTTTAAGTTATCTATATACTGTTAAAAAGATATATATTTTTTTTTATAAACAATTTCACTTATAATAAAAATAATAAAAAATTTTTATCATGAAAATAAATTAATAAATTTAGATTTTTTTTTTGTATATGTGTATAACATGTGTATTTATTTAAAATTTGAAAAAAAAATGGTCAGGTCTCAAGGGGGATATAAATAAATTTCCATTACAATGGACATCAGATGGATATGATTATCGAATATGAAAATAGAGCAGGCGCTACAAGAAATAACGAAAAGAGTTCATTTAAATGGACATTAGTTATCAGGAGGATAGTTAGTTGAATTCATCTATTTAATCAAATATTAAAATAATTGATTTGTAAAAATCTTGATCCAGGATGAATTATGTAAGTGTTTTAATTTATTTTACATAAATATATTTGTATTTTAAAATAATATCTTTTCAAAGTGCATACACATTTATTTTACCATTTCATTTATTTTTATTTTAATCAGTTTTGGCCTGACTGTGAGCATAACTGGTCATTAATACATTTAAAATGAAAATTCACTTCGTACATTGAGTTAATTTCAACGAGGTTAAATAACTGGCCAATTTTTTTTAAACTAACCTTTAATTTTATGAGTTGCTAAGTACCTTTTAACATATTATATTATAATACTAAGAGTCAACTATTACTTTTCTAATTAATTAAAAAGTATCATATTTTATCCTTAATCTAGATACTTTTTCCTAAATTAATTTAACTTAATGAGTTAAAAATATTTGTCGAATTGCTTATCTCTTTGGTTGTGAACAATCAAATCTATTAAAATTTATATTTATTCATACATTTAGACCACTTAATATATATTATTGCCTAAGCAGAATCATTATTATTTATAGAAAATGAAATAATTTTTTCATACAATCACTTACTTATACTTACAAAAATTAGGAATATTAGAACCTATTTAATATATTTGTTATTTTTAATTACTACCACATTTAAACTAGTATGAATCGTTTGACAGTATAAATTATTCATCCATATTTTTTATAATGTTAAATTGACAACATAATATTAACAACCTAACTAACTTTGCATTGTAGAAAGTAATAGTATATCATACAGTCAAACTTCTTATTTTTACAGGCGCTTATCCATAATAAAAAAAATTCTCATTTAGATATTTTACTCCTACAATAATTGTCACCTTTAAATGTAAATAAATGAAGTATCTATATGAATGTATGTTGAGATTTCACCGCACTTGTGGATATTACACTTGATATAAAAAGATTTTAAAAGAAACTCAAAGATACTATTTTAGTAAAATTTTAAATTAATAATATGAAATATTAAGTAGAAACAAAATTAACTGTGTCATTAAATAAAATATTTGGTTTTTGTATGTTCCAGATAGAAGTACCTTTTACATTTTAAAAAAAGAGAATTTTTGATGTATTGTGATGTAAATAATTTTGAATAAAAATTATTTTATTTAAAAAGTATAAAATAGTCTTACTAAGTAATATGGCTACTATTGATGATGTTGATGAAGCGGAAGAACTTAGAGTTTTAGCTTTAAAGTCTATGGTAAAACGATCAAAGAAGAATAGTTCTTACAATGAATCAGATGACCAAGATATAGAGTTGCTAAGAGCAGCTGCTCTTAAGACCATTGCTCATAAAAGTAATACTCAAAGTAATTCATTAGTTAATAATAATAAAAAGTTTACAAAAGATCAATTAAAAAATGGACCAAAGAGAAAAAACAATGCACCACCATCAAGGAAATCAAAATATTCTAGAATGAATTATAGTAAAATGAACTATAATTATTCAAGTAACACCGTTATAGAAACAATCGATGATGATCAATTGGAATATTCAAAGGATGTTAAACTGGAGAATCCAAAAGAGGCTATATTGGAGAATCCAAAAGAGACTAGATTGGAGAATCCAAAAGAGGCTAGATTGGAGAATCCAAAAGAGGCTAGATTGGAGAATCCAAAGAAGGTTAAATGGGAGTATTCAAAAAAAAATATTTTACCAGAACAAAAAAAAAAACTTGAATCTAATAATATGCCTAATACAACATATAAAGATGAAGACATTAAAGATGAAGTAAAAAAGATTGTTAGAAATGGCAGTATACAACTTTCAAATTTGGATTCAAAACAAATTGATGAAACCATGGTATTACATATAACATTTAGCTCAACGTCAGAAAGTGATGATTCTGATAGCGACTCTATTGAAAAAAATGTATGTTAAATTAAAAAAATACATTTTAAATGTTTCAAAGTTTGTTTACACGATTTTATTCATATTTTCAGATACTGTTACAAAAAAAAATATTACGTAATCATATCAGCAGTGGCTTAATGAAATCAACAGATTCAAAAGACAACGATGTAAATAACCATAGAAGGACTCAGCGCCTTAAATCATTAGAGAATCAAAAGTAAGAATTATAGTTGGATTATATCTTATTTACTTATCATTTTCTTATTCGTTTTGTATTATATCTAATATTTATAATATTGTTATACATCTAAACCAGTTTTACTTTTAAAGTTTTAAGAATATTGTCAAAAATCAATTAATGCATAACATTTTTACAATTTATTTTCATGCAGACATATTTTTCAACAAATTATTAACATACCTACTTAAAGTACATTTTTTGGACAGTTGGAAAAAAAAAATTTATACTTTTTAGCGTACTCATTAAAAACATGCAAACGCATGAACTTCTGGGCCCTAGTAATAACCTTTAGTTTTAGGTTAGTGATAATTTATAATCGATCAAATGATTTGGTTATATGCGAAAAATCAAAAAGATGATAATGATAAAAATGAATTCGATATTTATTATTTATTTCTTATTAGCTCTTATAAAGTTATACAATAGCTCTAAGATTTACCAATTCTCTCGTTTATTTAAGTCTGATTTACAAACAAAACTCATTTTGGGTTTGAACAAATTTTTTTATGTATCCTAGGTTTTATAAATCAATCATTTAAATCAAGATTTATTGATAAATTCTAGGTTTCACAGGTATTCATACTTTAACTGTAGTATATATATTGGATAAATAAGACTGTAAATGAACAGTTAAGGTAAGAGCATTTATCTATGAAAAACCCTAAGGTCTGAAGATCACAGTAGAATAAATGCATTTTTGAGTCCAAGCGTGGAGTACAGTGACACAAATATAAAAAATGTTAGGAGAAAAAATTAATCAAAACTTGTAAAACAAAAAAAAAAAAATCAATTAATTAATTGTCTTATTTAAAAATATTAGACTTGTAGTTGTTATCGTTTACTATTGGCAGGGAATACTCAGATTAAATATTTATGAAATAAAATCTAAAGTTTTTTAACCGGCATGTATCATATGTAATTCTAGTCTCGTTTAATTTAGTTGGTGTGAAATAATAGGTATTCATTATTAATAATTTAAATAAACTAACTTTAAGAGCACACATCTGCTTTTACGGTTTATTGAGTTCATAAAGTTTTTATTTTTAAATTAAATCTCTTATTGTTGCTTTGTGGCAAATAATTTTTACGCACAATATTGTTTCGAATTTTATGAAGCCAATTACTTGAGCTTAAATTAATCTGAAAATTAAAAATTAGTTTGTTTTTATAATATTTTACAAAGTAAACAAGACTACATTTTATTAATTCATTGGAATTCCAAAGAAAAAAAATTTAGTTTTTGATTTAATTGTGTACATGATTATTATATTATAATTTATAATATTAAAATTAAAATTAATGTAATAATATAAATGAATAGGCTCAACAAAATTATCAGATTAAGAGATATAAAATATAGTGAACAAAATAAAAAGAAAAATATATCAGTATTATAATTTATTAATTATTTACTGTAATAAATAATCAACTATTATGTTGTAATCATAATTTGAATTTTTTTTTTTCAGAAAAAAACTTGAAAGTGTTCAAAAATTTATTGAGTTAGCAAAGAATAGCGAAACAGTAATGAGAAGCCGTGACGAAGAACTAGAAATAATTTTGACTGCGTATAAAAATTATGAAGAACATAACGATACATTGAAAAAAATTATGCTGATGATCCAAGAAACCCGAAGAGAAATAGCATTTTATACTGCTGAAGAATCCAGAATATTTGAAAATTAATTTAACAGAGCCACAGTTCAAACTATTAATAATTTACAACAAATAAGCTGTACAATATTGTATTATATCATGACTAATCAAATTTCCTTTTACCCGTAAAGTATACTTTATATTTTATTATGACTATATTTAAATTAAATCCTTAATGTTAGAAACGGTTTTAAATATAAAGGAAACTATTGTATAGACATTGCCATACATTTTTATTAATATTGATTAAAAGTCAGTTGATTTTTCATTTTTTTTTTGTTTTTACTATTATTATTTTAATGTATTAAGTAAATACTTATTTCATTATATTAATTACAATCATTTGATGACAGTCAGACCATTATGAGTTATGATTTTATGAATTACAAAATAACTTTTAATTAATTTGAAATGTGTTACAGCCAAACCCTATTGGAAATGGTGCTCAAATTATACATTGCGTTAAGTTACCATTTAAATTCTCGAATTTGGGCTACTGGTGTATATTAGAAATAGGGAGCAACAGAATATTGTAGAAATACTATATAATTTATGCTAATATAAGTACACCGGGGTATAAGTAATATTCTAATATTATATCTGATGTCGCTTTGCTCGTTCTTGTTGAATAATCAAACGACAAAAGTATAATATGGAAAGGGATTTTCATTATTTATACTTGACATGAATTCAAAGGTTTATAGTGAAAAAATCTATGTACTAGAAAATCCAAATAAATTAAAAATAATATGTAAACGTGTGAAAAAAAGAAAAAAGCCGTATAACAGAATGATTAAAAGACGAATTTGAAATTTAGCAGATTTTTATTTCTTCGAGTCGACTTGGATATTATTGTACATTATACACAGGAAGAAAATATAGTGTGGAAATCAACTATTGTTTTCAATTTTTTTTTTTTGTTAAATTTCAACTGTAAATAAGTATATGAATTCGATAATAATTTGTCCACGATAAAAGATATTATTATTTATCAAACTGTGTCCATCGACTGTTAGATGACGACAAACATTATTGTCGGCAATTTTCTGATCACAATTTAAACGAGTAAGATAATTTATGCGCAATCAGACTCGATGTTCAATTATTTTTGATTTATTGTTATCAGTCCCTATCATTTTTTTCCTCGTGTGAGATATTAAATCTCGACATTGACCTACACTTTTTTCAGCATGAAAAATTAACACACTTGCGGTAAAAACAAATAATAACAGAACATAATATACAAATTACGATTCGAGCAACGAAAATCAATCGAGAATACAACGCAATATGTATCTTTGTAACAAATTTTCAGTAAAAGAAAAATCGATTCGATTCCACAGCTCGAGATAAATAAGGATCGTAACACGTAGGACATAAAAGCGTTACATAACTGAAAAACGAATATAAATAACATTTAAACATACCTACTTCGTGGTAAGAGGCGTACGAAAATCGAAATACTCGAACATTTTTGTCGAAAAACTATGTTTTTTAAAACACACCGAGGGCTACATTATCATCCACTGCGACTAACGGAGGGCTATAGTGTTGTATCTATACAAATATTTACATAATATAATAAATGCGACATGTCGCGATGATCACACGATACAATTTGTAACGTAAAATATGCAAACATTTATAGTAATCGCAGCATTACTATTATACTGTCGGACGTCTAATTTAAAGTATGATAAGGGAATGATAAAAAAAAAAAAAAAATCGAGATAAACGAGGTTTGTTTTTTTTTTCAAACAGAAAACATGACGCATATTTATAATATTTTATTGTCATCGTTGCGTTCTCTTTTTTTTTGTACTGTACGCGCTTTCTGGAATCGAGTGAAAACGAAGCCTCGGACAGACGGGTTTTCCGTGTTTTTTACGCGTTCAATAACTTTCACGACGACGATTAACATAATTATATTCGGACCGAGTAAAATGTCAAGAGCATAATTTATACCTATTATAATAATTTTTTTTCTCGTCCGTCGTTTTCATTAATAATTATTTACGCGCTAGTCGATTTTCTTTTTCTTCATTCGAAAGAGTCGATAAACGTTTACCGTATAGTGTTTATCACATCGTAAATCCGTATCGTCGTTGAACCCGAACTACGTTTGTTTCTCGATGACCGTTGTTATCGTTTAGCGCGCTTGCGATGGCGTATTGTTTATTATCGTCGACGACGAATTATTGCCGTTTAATTTATCATATTATCCGGTCCAAAAGAACCGATTATTTCGTCTTTATAATAATAATTGTCAGACTATTGATTGCGTACGACGTGATGGCGCAATCGGCGAGGAAAACGAACCTATAATTTCAGTATTGCGGCTTATTTTCGTCGCTTATCGACGCTACGTGTGGCTTCAAACGCCGACGGAATATTATGTATAATAACCGAAAATTATTATTATTATATTATGTCGAAATTATTTAATTGTGTACGTTTATTATAAATTAATCGGTATCGATTTGTTTATGACGAAACGGTCGGGCAATTGCAGTTTCTTTGAACCGGTGACCGTTTCAATGTCTCTAAAATAACCGTCTAAATAATTAATTACACGAAATTAATTTCGAATTATTACGACTATTACGATTTCAATATTATTTTTATGATGATGCACAGGAAAAAGTGCATTATTATTATCGATTGATACAACATACTTGTCGCAGCAAAACAAAATCGTGCGTACCGAGTGGTTTTTGTGTACACTATAATAATATTATATAAACCAGAACTGTACGATGTACATATTTAATTGATAGTAGAAATATTTCGAAATGATTCGAACCTACATCGAAAATAATTTAATAAGTTATTTTTCGATATTTATGATGAAAAAAGCAATTTTTTAGATTTGCAGTGGGCGTCTCCCCTCGAATCCGCGCGTAGGTTGTGTGATGTAGTCTTTATCTAAACGAGACGATCGAGACGTATGAATATAAAATATTATAATAATGAAATTACGTAAAAGAAAACATATCGAAATGACTTCACTGTTAATTGAATGCAAATCGAAAATAGAAACACTTTTAGAAATAAATAAGAATACTGTTGGTTGGTAAACATTACAGGTTTGACGGCCAGACGTACTCTTTTTCGCAGGACAGTACTTTTTTTTGTTTGCTTTGTCAATGTTTGCTTTAATAATAGTGTTTGTGAACATGAAATTGTCCGGTTTTTCGAAAATATTACAAGCTTTTAGGTTTTTATAACTCGATTTGTTATCGATATTCCTAATGTGTATAGTTAAAATTACATTTTGATCGTGTAAGAAACGGGTTATTTTTCTAAAATTTAAATTCAAATGTTATTCAAGTCAAATATGTAGGAAACATAATATAAACAAGGTTTTTTATTTTCTCATCAGAATATTTCTTATATTTTCAATGTATCGAGTTTCCAAATATTTCTCATCGTAAGTAGACAGTGTAGTTATAATTTCAAATAATTCGTTTTGAAAACTGTTGATAGAAATAGAAATAATCGGGTAAAAACAAATATAAATGCAGATGGACATGACCCGCGGGCAAAATGTTTAGAATGGGCTCGAGCGAGTAGTGTTTTTTTTTATGATAGAGAAGCAAAGTTTTAAAATATACTTACATTTTTTATCTATTCACTATTATTTTATTATAGGTGGAGGCAATAACTTTTGCCGAAATGCGGTCGAAGTGGTAACTGGTAAGCACCACTTTTCCGTAGTTTTAAAATATACTCAACTTTTTCATCTAATCACTATAATTTTATTATAGGTAGAGGTAATAACTTTTTCCGAAATGCGGTCGAAGTGGTAACTGGTAAGCACCACTTTTTCGTAATGCGTTTACACTTGTTATAGGAATGTAACGGTTTTTTTTTTTTTTTTTCAGAACTGCTCTACTCACTGTGAAACGTTGTCGATGTCCGGTCGACGGTTGAAATTATATTTATAAATCGCTTATTATTCTCTTAATAACAATTAAAAATTCTGCGGCGCATTTTATTATTACTTATCGGTAACTCTACTTGTTTATTGGTATCTACCTGTTTTTATTTAATTACTATAAGTCTCAGACGTTTCATCGTTGTCTCAAAATTCTAAACTGTTCTTACCATTGAAAAGTGTAAAGTGTGAAAAATACCAACACTATAGTGTATGTGTAAGTATCGTTTTTTCAAAAATATTGATTGCATACTATGATTAAATGCAAGTTAAATTCTTTTCCAGTTACTCAAGAATCGTTACTCCGAGACTCCAGATAAGCCGGGCAAAGGGCAACAATTGAAAATCCGTAAGTTACTATTTTATTTTTTACGTTTTAAGTTAAATATCAGTGAAGCTCTGAGAGTAACCGATTATATTATTTAAGTATAGTAATAATAGTATAAAAAAAAAAAGCCAACGAAAAATGTGATCTAAATCTAAACACAAATGTCACTATAGACCTATCGAGATGTCAATTCTACACGTAAAAAGTTCTATAAATATTTATAAAACGGAAAAATGCGCAATGCGAGGTATTGATTGTAGAATAGATGTATATATTCTAATAGGTCTATTCTATAATCAATAATGTATAGTAATAATAAATGATTATTAATGATAGTTTCAAAGCATGAGTGTTTATTCAGATAAAATATAACGACAGTTTTATGTCTTGCGATTTGACATTTTAACGGCGAGGTTAATTTAATCGTACTTAAATTATCTGGTGAATTGTACAAAATACGAGATGATTGTTCTCTGCACTATAGGAATATTGTTTTTATTCTTCGCCTGTAGTGCAACAGTCCACAGTACAAAGTTGTAATGACGTCAATTATCGTTATCGTTTTTCGGATTTGTCATCGCTTTCGAATGTTAATGTATATTTTAGTATAACGCGCACACAATTTATACAGTATTATTTATATTTATTATACACACACGAATTAAAAACATTTTTAACCGACGACTATCCGACAAGGTCGCTCGGCTGGACACATTTTAAACGGCTAATCTATAAATATTCTGGTTGCTCTGACTCCCACTAATACACCGATACTATACCCATCACAACCATTAGACACTGAACACGTAACACTTTATGTTTATCGAATAAAAACGCGTCGCAAATGATTTCAATACGAGTAGTTATAATAGCATTATAATATGTAACGTCATACCTAATGTTTTTTTTTTTTTTTTTGTGTATCGAAATCGACTAATGTAATGTGTATAGTATCTATACATTATACAATGTGTCCAGACTCATTAGTCATACTTATATCAAAAACGATAATGAATAAATACCGATTTATGATATTCATATTCAACAAAAAAACGTGGATTTTAGTATTGATACCCAAAAAGTATATTATTCCAAAAATTGATTTGAATTTAATGTTAATATTAAAATAGTAATATCGATTAAAATCAGTATTTGCAATACTGACTCAATATCATAACAACTACTTTCTGATAACAAGACTTTATAGTGATAGTGACCATTATTTTTTGAGACTAATTTGATGGTGAATAATGCAAAAATATGAAAACCTAGTTAACGTACGACTTGAACAAAGGAAGATTTATTCGGTTCGCAATTAAAAGGTCTACGACTTTTTATGTTTTCGAAAGGTTGCTGTTATTTTTCCGGTAAATTGGGCAAACTGCTAGGTATTGTTACTGAGATGGGACTAATTAAAACATAATTCAATAGTTTCGTTTTTGTATGGATCAATTATCAATAAAATGGTTCTGCAGGCAGTTTGATTAATTTCAATTATGTACCAGTGCCTATGATGAATAATTGGTAGTAAAGTATAAGATAAAATAATAATGATAATAATAAATTAAAAACATAGCATGCAAGCATCTATGTTGCTGTATAGATTAACAATATAGTTTTATTTTCAATACATTCGCCGATAAAATATGTCAATATGTCTATTGATGAAATGTTTAATATAAATTAATATACAATCATTGAAAGATATAATATTTGAATATAAATTTCATGCAAATGAAGCCTGAGAACGTTGCCTATTTTCAACAATTTTGAAATCAATTGAATACAAATAGAAAAGTAATTAATTTAGAGTTTGGAAGAATGAGTCTCCCAGAAAAGTCACCTATGTTAAAGGTATTGTCTAATACATTATTACAAGATAAACTTTTTAGTTTTTCACCACTATTTATACTATTTATTATCATGTCATCAGTGTCATAGTATACTCAATTTTAGTAGTAATAATTAATGAAAAGCATACATACACAAAACCAATAACTCAGCAATTTAAAATGTCTCTATAATTTTTAGATGGTAATTGATCGATTCTATAAAAACTGAGTGCTATAAAGTAACATTATTTTCTATTGAATTTAAATCATAAATACCTACTATTTATTATATTATTTTATGTTATATTAAAATTAAAACACATGTGGTTTAATTATATGAAAGTTTTTTAAAACACAAACAAATAAAACAATGACAGGTTTTAAGTCAGATTTTATCGGTTATTGTAATAATGAAATAATTAATTCTTTACAAGAAAATCTAGAAAATAAACTTTTTAGTTTTAATTGAAAACCCAAAAAACTAAGGGAGAAATGTTTTCTCAATTTTTACAAAAAATATCCAGACAATAATTTCACCACTGGATAATTTAAAAAGTATTTGATAAATATTCAATGTTTACCACTCATATTGAACCGACTAATCAGCTTAGATTCTCTTTATCGAATACTCACGCAAGGCCGAGAATAGTTTTTTAAACTCCCCGTTTAAACTACAGCATTTAAGCATATGTAATTTCAATACGCAACGTTAATTCCAAGGTAACTTAGTGGATAACGGCAAATGATCATTTAATATTTTCATAAAAGTAAGGAATGGATAGGTATTTTACATATAACATACAAATGGTTATTATAAAGGATATCAATTATATTTTGATTACTACATAAATTACATAAAAGATTAACTTACTGTATTATATGTTTACTTAATAGAGCGATAAATCAAGGGATAACTATTTCAAGATAATATAAATAGTAAATAAATATATTATAATAACATTGAATTTGGGCTTTAGTGTATTGTATTTTAATTTGTAACTATAATAATATTAATATTTGAAATTACATAAGACAATTATGATTTTGAAGTTTTTGCTTCAATTTTATTACATGTTAAATTATGAGAACTAGCCATTTTATCAAAAATCACATATTTTTATTACTTCATTTGTACAATATTAGAGCTCTAATATTTTAAAAAGATCCTCAGGACTAGACAATTTAACAATAATAATTTATTTTAAAATGAGCAGATTGAAAAAATTATGTTATATATTATAATATGGATATTATTATAAATAAATGGATTTAATAACTTTAGTAAAAATATAAAAATGTAAATATATTACACAGAAAGCTGGGGGGGGGGGAGAAATGGGCTTAAATTCTCATACAAACAGAAGCATTTCCAAAATAATGATTGTATCAATACTTTAAAGAAAATACAATGAGAGTAAAAAATTCAAACATTTTCACACGGCGGTAAATATTATTAACATATAAAGCTTAAGAATTAAAGGTTATTACAGAATATTATTAGTTTATATACATATTAATATCATTTGATTTTATTTGAAATAATCATTATATTAAATGAGAGTAAAATAATTTTGATCTCGTAAAAAATTAACTGATAAATATCCAATTCTTATAAATCACAATGATAATATATGTATATTTTATAATAGTACTTGCTAATTTTAAAAAAAAACATATTCGAAATAAAATATTGTTTATTTGAAATAATAATGTGATGACTTATTATTATGACATTTAAAAATATAATAATTACTAAGATAAATACAAATTTAAAAAATGCATTTTACTGGGGATAAATTTTATTTTACCTACCTAGAACAAGACTTTATAATATTTCAACATAGCTTCGGTACAAATTTGGAATTTAAATTGGTTTTCACATTTTAGGGTCATAATAAAATTATGAAGTAGATTTCATTTTCTATAATTTAATATCGATACAATAAATAAATGTTTTATGATGGTAGTCTTGTTCTTGGTGAACTTCAATGTTATATTGTTTCGTTGCACTGAAAATAATTATTTCAATACATAGAATAAGTATCAAATAAGTAATGAAAAAAATTTGAATTTCAAAACACTTTTTTACTAGTTGATACAATTCATTAATACTTGGCTGCACAATAATGACATAATTAAAATGGAATATTTTGATTAAAAATCAAAATGCTGATTTTCCAATCAAACAGTAACGCTAGGTAATAGAAATTCATGACTGAACGAGGGTATGGCATTTTAAAAAGAAGTCAATTTAAGAAATATCACATCTGTTGTTTATTATCATAATATAAAGCAGGATTCCACTTACATTCATTTAATAACCATGTGAAACTAAATGATCTCCAAGTTTTTCCACAACCAATGCAGCTTGCTGTGGTTGAACTGGATCTTCATATAATGACACAACAATAGCTAAAAATAAATAAATTATCAAAAATTATAAAAGCCTATTAAAAAATAGCATTTAGGATTAATTTGAATACATCCATTTTAAAATTTTAGTATTATTAAATGATTAAAATAATTTGAAAATATGAAATGAAATTTAATCAGCTAAGGTATTACTTAGAGTGGAATATTTTTTAACAACAATTGTGTTAACACATTTTTTACTATAATTTAAATTTAATTTGTGTAGTAAAAATAAATGTCGTAATGATTGTTAAACATTATATAGAGGCGTATTAAATTATAACTTACTTTGTTGAGTTTTCACACAATGAGCTCCAACTTTTCCTTGTTTGGCTCTGATAACTTTGTCAGTACCCGACAGATAAATGTAACGAACACTAGCCAATGTAATACCAGAGGATGTCAATGTATCTTGATTGTCAAAACCTAGAGCAATTTTACTCAATTCTTCTTTTGATACCTAATAAATTCACAAATTCAAAATAATGATTAATAGGTAGGTATGTCATTGTGCCTAATATAAATTTTAAAAATCTCTGGCCTATAAAAATAATTAGATTGAATTTCATTATTAATAAATACCTACCCACAATGATATAAATTCAAATAGACAAAAAGTAAGAAACTCAAACTAAATCATGACAGTAATAGATTTATACAAGATTCAGAATGAAAACATGGCATTTCGAGATACCTACCTAAGTACTTATTATTTTGTGTGGAAACTTTGAGTAATACCTATGTATTAAGTTGTAATTAGGCATTTATATGTCATTCAACTCGGTTAACGCTGTAGAGAATAAATAGGCATACGTTAAATAGCTCCGTGGAATTTTAACCGCACATGTTGGACAAATTACCGATTAGGTCAATGTAGTGAATATAAAGTAGCGTAGAGTAACAGCGATGACACCGAAAGAGGTTCGTGGGGCAAAGGAGAATTCTTATGAAACCCACAGGCTATGGGTGGAGGGGGGGGGGTGTTAGTACCGTGTGACAAGAGAAAAGAGGCGATCGCGACGGCAGCTAGGAATATTTGTCGTACGAAAATAAATAACGGCGCACGGCATTGGATGCCGATCGGCGTAAGGGGCGACCCATACTCACGTCGAATCCGTCGGACTTGGCCCACACGTTTCCGTCGTGTCCGGCGATCGCGGCTTTGGTGACGCATCGGGAGGCCAGCAAGTGCTTGTCAACGTAGTCTTGCCAAGACGACATGGTTGTAGCGGATGTTCGTTTGTACTGTGCGGGAAAACGGTGACCGGTGTGTGGCGGGCGGCTGACTGCGGCGGCGGCGGCGGCGGCGGTCGGCGGCGAGCGTTGGTTATTGTCGGCGTGGAACGGACGGCGAGTGAACGATCGCACACGCGGCAGGGCAGAGAAGAGATTCGAAACGATAAATTAAAAAAAATTAAAATAAAAAAATAAAAGGTTATAAAAAAAAAAAAAAGGGATACCGCTAGAGACAGGGAGAAAGGGAGAGAGAGAGAGATAGAGAGAGAGAGAGAGAGAGAGAGAGTGTGAGACAGAAAGAGTGGCAGAGAGATAATGAACGAACGAGTCACCGGATGGCGATGGAAGGCAGTGGTGTGTGTGTGCCTTGTCGTGGCGGCGATGTGTAAGTGTACGTGCGTGCGCGCGTAGACACCCGGCGGCCGGCGTTGCCGAGGATGACGGGCAGAAAAAAGGAAAAGAGAGAGCGAACGTGAGTGGGGGGCGAGAGAGAGGGAAGTATCATCCGAATGACGTAGGTACGCGCAGCAGCACGGTATCGTTGGCCGGTGCGCGGCGGTGCGTGACGGTGCGCGTCGTGACGGCCCCGCCGGTTTACCTCCGCGCGCCGGTGGAGGCGCACGACGCGAACCGCGGCTCCCCGCCGACAGCCGCCGACAGCCGCCGCCGCCGCCGACAGCCGCCGCCGCCGCCGCCCCCGCCACCACAGCCTCCGCCGTCGTACACGAACGAAAAAATATTTCAACTGGCCGGCGATTGAGAACGGCGGCGGCGGCGGCGGCGGCTATCCCGTAGTGAAACGGGAAAGAAATGCGAAAATGTACAATGGAATTCGTGTAGTGAATAAAAATAATGGGCTATAGCATTGTATTCGCATGACCGTAGTGTATTAATAACTATAATTTTTAATAACAAAATATTATTAAATATATTCAAACAATAATAAAATAATATTTTGTTATTTTATATGAGTGTTAATAATTGTAACTGTTTTGTTTATTTATTTCCTATCGTTTATACTAATTAATTAGCAGGGCTCGGGCTGTTTTAGCAAATGACAAAATTCATGTTTTAGATTCAAATTTATTTCGTCCTTCCCCGACGTCTACTTCTTGATATAGTACCAGATTGACGTGAATTCGGTTAGGTATATATTAACTGAATTTGAATTTTTTTTTAAATTATTACTTAGGTAGCTATTTATTTTAAACTTTAATACTAAAAATACTATGACTATTTGGTAGTAATTATTTGATTCCTAGTGTTTAAATACTTTTGAGAGTATCAAATAATCTTTAAAATATTATTTGTAGTGTTTAAGCACTATAGTATTCAATGAAGTATTAAATATGATAATTATGGTAACACAAAAAAATGTGAATATTTTTTCAATTTCCTTTGTTTTAATGTTAATATTTATAATTTCAATATTATTTATTTAAAATAAGTTGTAATCCACAGTAATTTAACAAAAAACATTTTTTTTTATTCAAGAATTTTAGTACATTTGATGATGTTGTAATGCCCAGACCATGGACAGCCAAATTAAGTAGTATTGTTTATTTATTTTGACTTATGCGCATTTATTTTTATTGCATTTAATTGCCTATTTTACCTTATTACCAGGACTTTCAATTTGAAACAAATATTTCATCAAGTACATTGATTTAAACTTTTAAGAACAACATTAAGTAAATATATTACCCAGGTTAGGTTAGAGATTGTTTAAGTCAAAACCAGTTGCTATAAAATTTTTACCATTTTTTTTTGAATATTTAGTGTACCAAATAACATAAATTAATGTTTCTTTCTCTCTTTTTTTGTAAAATGGTTCTCTGGTTCAGTGAAGGTTTAAGCTATTGAAATCCAGGATCTGACCAGCAGAAGTAACAGACACAATCGACAGTTTGGATAGGATATGCGTGTATATGTTTTTTCACTTTTTAATCACCTAGGAAACCTTTTATTTTGTCTGATATGTCAATTTTACTCATTTTATTTCTCAACCACTTTCATATTAGGCAAAGTGGAAACTGCCTAGTAATTCAGCTAGTTATTTATCGAATCACAAAGGAGGATAAAATAAAGTAGTAAATCCAACAACAGTAAATAAGATTAAAATTAAAATTTTATTACATATATATTAAACGTAATAAACTAAAAATACACTTAACTCAGTTGTTACAAATTAAAATTTCTTTTTGTATTTCTTAATATTATTTAATATAACAAATTGTATAAAATGTTACTACATAAAATCAAAATTAAAATTAAAAAAAAAACATGGACATAGCGTAAAAATATTGTAAAATATACACACAGGATAAATATCAACAGTTAAAATATTGTAAAATGTTTAAAATTTAAAAAAAAGAAGATTAATTGTTCTAATTATTTTTTATGTTCAATAGTTTACAAATCTGTATTGTGGCATATAAATCAGAGTCGAAACATTTTTGACATTTGGAGCCGATACTCCATGTAGGTCGCGTCGAAGGCAAGACCATTTTCGTTTTGTCCACTTTACAAGTCTTGTATTTTTTGCTCAGCGTGTCCAACATTAATTTGAAGTCAACAACAGCCATTGGAATGTTTTTAATGTACTAAAATTAAAGCGCAAAACAATTTATTGTATGCTAGACCACAAAAATATTCAAAACAATATGCAGAACTAGAGCAATTATTATAGAAATGAGTATTATTTGGAGAATTATTCCCAGAGGAAGAAAAAAAATGTTTTGCAATGAAATTTATAAAAAGTACTTACATTTTTCTTTTCAGGGTCTTGTAAGGCTATCCATAACCAAGAAGCAATGGAACAATACAACTTGTTGGTACCGATTTTGCCGCAACAAGTCTTCAACATCTTAATTAGCTCTTTAACCATACCAGCATTCACGGTTCTCTGTAGTAATGAAATACAAAAAAAATATTACATATTTTGACATGTATTGTATACAAAATACATGAACTCAAAACATTAAAATAAAAGTAATGTAATAAAATACACACAAATATTTATTCTAGTACTCACCATCCAAAGGTGCCATGAAGATTCATGGTACTTCAGTAAATTTGTAAGCACACGGATTGCTGGTTCTCTGGCTTCAACACTGGGTTGTGACTGATTGGAATATAACAAAAAGTGAAAAATGTTGTCCACTATTATACCTTCGGCAGTTTTCAAACACAATTCTTTAGATAATGATGTACATGTGTCTGGAAAATAAAATATTATAACATGTAAAATAGAAAATATTACAATAGATTTAACTAATATTTTTATTCTTGAACTAATTTGATTGATTCATTTTCTTACAAACATAAAATATTAAAATTAATTTGTATTTTTTAATTTATTTTAGAGACATTGAAATACTTAAGCGTTGAATGATAGTCAAACTCAAATCAAGTGTTACGAAGAATATTTTTCCTATAGTAATTTATTAATGAATTATATACACAGGTTAGTAACTCTAAACATTTTACCAATTTAAAGAAAGAAGTTCATACATTTTTAAAAATTTACCTTTCATTTTTTAACCGGCATAGTTATTTTTCTTATTATTTAATTTTATTGTACATATTATAAATCTTACCTAAGTTCCAGAATACTGTAGCTAGTTCCCGATAAGAATAATCGCTTCTCTTTTGCTTGTTCAATATATCAACAACTTCATTGTGTCGTCTGCCCAACGTGAGTGCACCCTTTTTAGGTGCTCTTATTGTTTCTCGTCTGCATTGATATCTTTTTCTTACACAATAACCTCTCCACAGAGACTGTAAAAAATAATTTTTTTTTTATAAGTATCCAAATAAAGACAACGCACATATATATATCGAGTCATAAAACTTTAGTATAACTTTAATACTAAAGGCAATTACCTGAATCAATGTAGCAGCACGACCTAGTTTAAACGTTTGTAATTCGTATTTGAGCTGTGGCAATTTCTTTCTTACCAAATATCCTCTGACAGCAGCTTGTATTTTCGATGCAGCGATGGTCTTTTTCTGTAAAATTTCACGGATCAACATCACGTTTCTTGTCCATTTTTGTAACTTAACAGCAGCTTGCATTTTCACATTTAACTCAAGGTAAAGAGCATGGATGGCTATCAACCGTTTACACTGTGTACGTTCAAATCATAAAGTACATAATGTTTGAATAGAATACGATTTTTATAAACTAATTTTATTAATGTTATTACTGTTATAGTGAAATAAAATGTAAAATGAGAAAACACACTGAGCATTGAAGCGGTGGAATATTTAAATTTTTTCGTTGGGGTAATTTAAGCCTTTCAAAAGTGGAAATAAATTTAATTTATATAGTTATTATCACATTGACTAAGATTCTAATTTAAAATGTTAAATTAAATAAATATTTCATATTATTATTTAGTTACATATGTAGAACCCATAAGCTTGACTCTACTTAAATACAACATTGTATTGAAGGTTTTGTAACAAGCGAAGGAAATATGCATACAAAGTACCTTGAGCTAAGTGTCATGCGAGCTGCCATTTTAAACTACACCAAGCTGAATACAGAAAGATTAAAAGTTAATTGTTAATGACTTACATCAAGAGCTTCGATTGTCCGTTTTCGTTCAATTTGTAAACTATTTTTTAATTCAGGCCAATGTTTACGGGCCAAATATCCTCTGATGTAAGATTGTAACACTATTGAAGACTTTTTCAAATTATCATATTGCCGTTTCTCAATCGCCATAGCTCTGTGCGCTCTGTAATATGTTTGTAAGGTAATAGCGCTAGCTTTAAGTAACAAATATTCACTTTCTGCCAGTTTCATTGCAATAATAGCTCTATATCTTGCTTGTATGTAAATAGCCGATCGCCTTAATTGTAAAAATCTCAAGCGCTCTACAGTCGGAGGCAAACATAGACGCAAGAACTTTTTTATTTTATTACTAGCAGATATTAATCGTTTCTTGTGGGCTTCTAACTGACGTTTTGTCTCGGGCCATTCTTTGCGTACCAAGTATCCTCTGAAGTACGATTGCAATCTGATGGTCATTACTTTGGTATTTTCATAAATTCTTTTTTGTTCTTTCATAGCTATGTTAGCCTTAAATCTTCTTTGGACCAAAATAACATTGTTACGTAGAGTTTGATATTCTTTTAGTTGTCTTTTAGCTCGGAATTTATTTTGGATAAAAATCACAGTTTTCTTAAGTTCAACAAATCTTAGACGGTTTTCAGTAGTTGGAAGGTTCTTCCTCAATGCTTTTTTAATCACATTACTACATTTAATTAAATGTTGTCGATTAGTTATCAATTCATTTCTTAAAGATGGCCACTGTTTTCTTAATATATATCCTCTAGCCAAAGTCTGAAGTCTAACCGTAACTGTTTTTAGTTTTAAATACTGCTCCCTCTGTTTTTTCATGTGTTGCATGGCTCGGAACTTTTGTTGAATCAAGATGGTTGATTTTTTCAACTCGATGAATTTGATACGATCTTCTGTCATTGGAAGATTTTTTCGCAATGTTTGCTTAATAATGTTACTACACATTATCAAATGATTTTTATCGGTTTGCAATTTTAAGCGTAGCGCAGGCCATTGTTTTCGGACTATATATCCTCTTACTGTACTCTGAAGTTTAATTACATTTGTTTTCATTGTCATATATTTTTCCTTATCCTCTTTCATTGCTTTTGTAGCCCGGAATCTTCTTTGCAACACCACTGCGGATGACTTGAACTTAATGAACTGCAGACGTTCCTCTGGTACAGGTAAATTTTTCCTCAAACATTTTTTTATTATATTACTGCAATTAATCAAATGAGTTCTTTTTCTTTGTAACTGACTTCGCAATTCTGGCCATTTTTTTCTCTGTATATAACCTCTGCCAATACTTTGCAATTTAATTGTAATACTTTTCAGCTGAACGTATTGTTGTCTCTGTTTTTTCATGTCTTGCATGGCTCGTAATCTTCTTTGTAAAATGATAGTTGATCTCTTTAATTTAAGGAATTTCATGCGATCTTCGGTAATTGGAAGGTTTCTTCTCAGTGCCTTTTTAATGATGTTACTAGAAGTAATTAAATGCATTTTATTTGTCTGTAGTTTACTACGCAACACAGGCCATTTTCTTCGGACAAGGAAACCTCTAGTTACAGTTTGTATTTTAAGTGCACATAATTTGAGTTTTAAATAGTGATTCTTTTGATTTATCATAGCTTGATTTGCTCTAAATTTTCTTTGTAAAACCATGGCACTCTTTTTAAAAACCAAAAATTCTTCTCTCTGATTTTTCATTAAAACATTGCCCCTAAATCTTCTTTGAATAGTCAAGGTTATTAGAGTTAATTTTTTATAAAACAATTCATCTTCAGTAGGTGGCAAATTTTTTCTCAAAGTTCGTTTAATTATGTTGATTGCATTGATTCGTTTAATCTTCTCAGCTACAAGGAGATTTTTTATATGCGGCCAATTTTTTCTTATAGCAAAACCACGATACATTTTTTGAATTAGTAAAACAGAATCTTTGACTTTCATAAACTGTTGTCGGTCTCTTTTCATTGCAATTTTAGATCTGAATTTCCTCTGAATAAAAACTGCTGTTCTTCTTAAAATTATGAACTGTTTTCGTTCTTCAGTTAAAAGTTTCAGTTTTGCTTGTAGATATCGTTTGATTTTAGTTGATGCTAAATGTAATTTCTTACGGTTTTCGCACAAATCAGATCTTACACGAGGCCAAGATTTTCTAGTTAAATATCCACGAACACAAGCTTGTATTTTAGCAGCAGCGAAATGACGTTTGTAACTTTGTTTGGTTCGAATCCTTTTTATTATAACCAATTTCAGACTGCTGTTTCGCCACCAATTTTGAATTTTTATCGCAGCATTGTTGTAGCGAGGAGTAATATATTTATAAATGATCTGCCAAAACAATGATAGCATTTTTTCTCTGTGACCATTTACAATATCACGAGTGCTTATATTGCCTTCGATATTAATATGTTCGGAAATCTTTGTTAAAGCCAAATTAACATTGTGAATTTTCTGCAATTTCGATATAGCTGGAAGTCTTAGTTTTTGGGATAACTGTTCGCCTTTGAATAAAATTTCTACGACTCTGGTAATTCTGGTGCCATCTCTGAGGTCATTCAATGAATTAACAGCATAATTCACTTCATCTAAATGTGTTTGTTTATGAGTCAAGTTGAAGTCAATACAACGTAGGCGGCGAGTTATGTCTCCATGAGCAGTCACCATGTCGGCACAGAATCCCATTAGGAAGTCATAGCTACTCTGTGAATAAAAATATTCATTAAACAACGGACCAAATACAACATTTAATTACTTACTTTAAAGGGTGAAGTGATTTTAAATAGGCATGGATTATGTCTAATTAGTTTTTGTTCTTTTGCACGGTCCAAAAAATATATAACCATAAGTATTTTTCTCAAAATAAATTTTTTCATGGCCACCTGTAAAAGAAAATAGAGATATCACACATAGGTATTTAGAATGATTAGCAACTATTTTTACATACATTATATGCAGGAAGGTTCACTTGAAGTATGTTTGTTTTAGTGAACTTTTGTTTGACAAAATCGTTTTGGAACAAATTTTTGCGCACAAACCATCCAAGACCGTCTAAATCATTAGACCCAGATTTCACATGCACAATCTGTCCGTATATAGCTTCCAAGCCAATTCGCAGCCACAATGGATTATAGCATTTTAACAGGTCCGTAATTTTTTTCTTTAAACCTGAGGGGGAAAACAATAAAAGATATAACTAATTATTGAAGTATATTTTAATTCAAAAAACTTACTCAAATCTAAATGTATTTGTCGATCTTCTCGTACAGAGATCAGATCTTTTTCAATTGAAACTGTTAGTTTTGATAAAACGGTTGCTACATTGGTAGACGTAACAAGATTAGATGTTGCTTTTCGTAAAGCACTCCATTGTTGCGGTGACTGTCTATATATTTGGGCTACAAATAGATCTTTCTGGATAGGGAATTGAATGGGCTTATTTTTATGGTTTGTCTTGGATGCCTCTACCCAAGCATCGGCTGCTTGTTCCAAGTCATCTGATTCTCCCTCGTCTGCTAACCTATCAGTAGGCATAAGCAGCGCATTTAACCATCGAATCATATCAGTTTCTTGACGGTTTAGCCACTCTGCTTCATAGTATTGAGACCTAAAATATAATTGCAATTAAAATTCAATTTAATAGTCATTGATTTTGTTAAATGTTAGTATTGCATAGTGGTTTCCATAATTGTTTTTGCTTACATTTTTAAAAATGGATCTTCAGCATTTTTATAATACACTAGTTCTGGATTGGCTAAGCACTTTAGATACTCATCACATCTATCCAATTTTGGAGTTTTTAATAGTTTAGTTTTTGGACTTTGAATGCCTAAACAATAATTGAAAAACAATGAGCTTTCTTTACCATGACATTGATATAATATAATAAATTGTGTATTTATAATCGTAAAATTATTCTATAAATTATTATATATATTAAGTTTTTACTTACTATATTGTTTCAATCTATTCTTCAAAATGATTGATGATTTTGGGCTAGATTTATAAGGAGAATTTTTACTAGCAAATGAAGGTCTCCTTTTTTTTGTACTGCTTGGAGTAAATATTGATGTGACTGCAAAACAAAATAAAAAAAACATTGATTATTTTAGTATATAATGTACTTAAGTTATTTTGAAGATTTACTTGATTCATGAACAGCAGTAAATGTAGTTGTTCTTTTTTGTTTTTGTCTGAAGTCAAAAGATTGTTCGATTTTAAAAGATGTAGTAAATGATTCATAGTCAACAGTGTCTTTAATAAAAGTCTCGTCTTTATTTGATTCATTCCTGGGCCTTTGTTCAAATTTATCACAAAGATTTACAGATACTCGAGTAGGTTTTATTTCATTAGGTGTATGAGTTTTAGCTGCAGTTGATGATTCAATTGGCTTGAATGGTGATGAATCAAATACTAAATTTTCATCAATTTTATTAACATTTTCACATTTTTTGGTAGAACTGAATGGAGAAAGCAAGTTTTCAGTATTTTTTAAGGGTGTTAAACAAAATTCATTAAATGGAGAATTGATATCTATTATCTTAAGTGATCCGTCTAAAGAATCATCACTCATTGGACTAAGATTTTCATTTATACTTTGAACTTTTAAAGGACTTAAAACTTGATTTTGACCTCGTTTATTTGGAATTTTAAAAGCGTGTTGTGATTTGGTGAAAAAAGTATCTTGATCAAAAACGTTATTCTGTAAACCAGGAAGATTTTCTTTTTCTCCAATTAAATAAGTTTGCCGTCTAATAGGTGATTCTGGTGGACAAATGGATTTAGATACTTTTTTATCATCATTATCAACTAAAAGAATTCTTTCAGTTTTACAGCTAGTAACTTTAGTTTTATTTAGAGTTATTTTTTTCTGACCACAGTTGAATTGCTTTTTGATTAAACTTGAGTTTTTTGATTTAGAATATGTTATAGATTTGCCCTGAAAATATGTATAAAAAATTGAACTTTATTAATACCTATTTAAAGCAAAAATAAACATTAAGACAATAAAATTGACTACCTTGAATTTACTGTTTAAAGAATCAATGCAACTTCCAAAAATAACAAAATCATATTTTAAATTGCTATTCATTTGTTCTATTTTAATCGTTTTGCGAATATTTCCACATACATATGGCTGCCAAGTGATTTTCAATTCACGTTGTGAATGCGGTTGTAAGGTAAATTCATAAACATCAAAATGTATACCGTCACTTGATGGAGGCAAAGCAAACTGTAAGAATATAAACATTTTATATAATCAATAAGAAAATGTGTAATGAAAAAAAAAAAATTAAAATTAATTTAGTAACCTGTCTTGGTTTATCAAGTGGATTAATAACTGTTAAAAATCTAACAGCTTCTTCTTTAACTTTAATGTTAGCGAATTCTATTTGTGTTTGTTTTTGAAATGGTGCTAATATCAAAGCATAGTTGAGTACTGTATTTAAGTCATCATCTTGGTTTGGTTTGATTTTTACTGGAGGAGAAAATTCAACCTGAAAACATTTAAATATAACATTATGACAGTTGTATTTACTGAATTTGCATACATGGTTAGTTAGTTATTTATTTGTTTTTATCAAAGCTTCTATAAATTATTAATAAGAAACACTATTATTTAATATTTTAATATGGAATGTGTAGGCATTAAAAATATTAAATAAATTATTAAATTTATTAACCAAGATTAAACTGATTAATGGAATTTGAATTTTTATTTTTTATATTCAACAAGTAAGGAAAAGTGTAACTTATAGGTATTTTTGTTTTCCAAATGTCTAAAAAGATTTTTAAGTTAAATAACAATCAATAATGTCATAGTGCTTTTGTTAAATATATAATCAATTTGGTTTTATTAAGATAAGAAACAGTTTTAATATTAAATACTGGTCGATGAAACATTAGAATAATTAAAAAAATTAGTATTTACCTACTTAATTTTATTGTTACAATAACATATTTTAACTAGGTAGGTAGGTATTTAAATGTACTTTTAAAGTATTTTTTTTTTATCAGTTTTTTTTAAACATTTTGGAAAGGTAATTGTATAAATATAGACTGTTCTTATTAATATTGTACGTTTTGTCAAAAGAAGTTGACAAAATGTTTTATACTCATAATTCATAGGGGAATTCTTGGCATTAATTGACTAAATAAAGTTTAAATCTACAACTGCTTTCCATAAAATCTTTAATTTAAAACTATGTACAATATAATTGTTATGGCTTTGTTCTGCAATAAGCTTCATATAACATACACATGATAATAATAAATAGTCTTGCAATAAAATATTACAAAAATTTAAATAATAAAAATATGCAACTAAAGTAAACTCATTAAAATTAAAAACTATTTAGCTAGGTACTTATCATAAGAATCGACATTTAAAGTATAATTTTGCAGTCTAATATTAAAAGCCTTTAAAGTCAAAGTGCTTTGTTTCTTCTATTTAAATAAATTTAGTCTTAAACTAAACAAAAATCTCACTTGCACATTAGAAATGTAACATATCTACAGATTTTTTAAGAGTTTAGCAAAACTACCGGTAAAAAATTAAAAATCAACTATGTAGGTGATTTAAATGTAGCACCAGCAGTAGTTTAATTTAGGATTTTGAATAATATTCACTTTGAGTCGAGTCAACGAGAAAAAAGTTTGAGAAAAGGTAAAAAGTGTTTTAATTGCCGTGTACAGTTGTACAGTCTAGAAGACCGGAGTATTAAATTTTTATTGAGAAACTGGTCGGTCATCAAATAGCTTCATTATTTTTGTTTACAATTAAATGTGTGCATTTTATAGAAAAAGAAAATGGGAACTATGTTGTTAATTTCAATACGTGCAATTCACGACTCAACGTAAATTGATCAATTTACAAATATATATATCAATACGATATACGACAATGGACAAGGGCAATTGACAAATAACATGAATTCGACGGAACATTATTCGTTCGAATCAACTCGACTACATCGATAGAGAATATACGACGGTCGGTCGAACAACTATTGTTCGTATCGCTTTCTCGATCGGAACGGGCGAAAGACAAGCAATGTACTTACGACAAACTGCGACATCGTGACGGCCGGTAAACTGTTTGCGCAGGATCAACAAAAACTAACGGGGTCGACGGATGACGGGACGACGCGGAGAGGAAACACAACGAGCGCGACGGGACGATCACTGACAGTTCTGCAGTTCCACAGTGTTCACGCAAAACACTTGAACGCCATTGTCGAGCGAGAGGTTAGACGCGAACGCGAAAAAGTCTGAGGCGAAATGTCGCGCCACGCGAATGATCGGAAAACGAGACGAACACGAGCGAGAACGAGAGGAGTGCAATTTGCGTCGCGGCGACAAAACAAGAAAAGCCGTTAAAAAATATCACTCTCTGTTGTCGCACAATCAAACTCAACGGACCGCGGCGCTATCGAGTCGTGACAATCGCACTGTCCGATAGTTTAAACAATCGCGTTGATCGAGTAGTCTCATCAAAGTTTCAAAACGATTTCACAACGAGTCATAGTAACAATAATATCGTTCGATTAATAACGAAATCGTTATTAATACTCGGATAATATTCTAACGCGACGAATGTTATTCAAATTGTTTTTCGATTTCGATAACTATCGAGGGCCTCGATTGTTGCGATCACGGTTTCCCCGCGACCCGCTGGTCGTCTCACCGGACGGGCCGCAGTGTGATCGGCCAGTCGGCCGCCGAGAGATTTGTTATCAATCGACGAACCGTGTTGATAACTACGCGCACGAGATTGTATTATCATCGCGTTACAATACTACTCGCGTTAGTATTTTTCGCGACACGAATCGATTTACGTATTTCAAATTTTATTCGCACTAGCCCGTCCGAAGTAATCCTTCGAGTGCGATTTTTTCCTCCGTTTTACCACCGTCGTCCGACCGGATTCGCGTTCGTACTCTTCGTTCGTATGGTTTCCGACGGGGAAATTTCATTTTCGTTCGACAAGAGCGGCGTTGCAAGTTAGATTCGATAACGCTTTCATACGTTAAATAATATTATTCCTCGACCATGTTCAAAAACGAATTCCGCATTAAATCCAGTGCTCCGCTCAAGGGCGCCGAACAGTAAGTGTTGACAATCAATTATCGCCGCCCCGCGAAACTCGAGGAATTTATTTTTTATCGCCCATGTTTTCTCCGTTTTCAGAAAGAAATTTAAAGCTACCGTTTGCAAATGCTTCAATTTGTCCATCGAGGCTTTGGAGGAATTTTTAAACCATAAACCATTGTCGCTGCTTAAAGTCATAACGCATTCTAACGATATTGTCAAGATATATTGCGCTCAGGATGTCGCAATCGTTTTTGAATTCAAAAACAAACATTATCCAACGCTGTTCATGTTGTGGATGATTCCTCACATTCTTCCCAGACTTAAAGTAGACAAGAATTACTATGCCAAACTTACGACCTCGACAGAAATATCAGTAAAAGAATTAGCTTCCGCAAATAACGAAATAGTGTTACCTACGTTGCCCGTCGATCAGTGTGTGAGTTTATGTACCAACGTTTGTCCGAAAATTCTCGCTATTGGATGCTTAAGCATTGATGGCAATTCTATAAAAAATCATGAACCAAACCGAATAAAATGTTTAAAAGTACTACATTGTCACGGAGATGAACTTTTTAAATCTCATATATTACAAATTATTCCCGATGTGATTTCAGTCATAGAGCGTGAATTTAAACAAGCTCCCGAATTAGATGATACGCCAATTCTGTTGGAAGACAACCATTTAACTGTAGAAAAAATGGATGAATTACTTATGACGTGTTCATTAAAAGCATTAAAACATTCGGTTAAAAAAGAAATGTTACCACTTTTAGCTAGTACTTTTTATAAAAAATTTGTATTGTCGTTTTGTCCAGAAGGAGTCGAATTGGATATTAAAAAAACCAGTTTCAAAAAATTGTCTACATTTTTACAATTATTGGATGAAGAAGGTATAATTAAGTTTCACGTTGGTACTAATGGTATAGCTGAAATAATCCGGGTCATTCATTCTAATAGTAAGTTTCAAGATGAAAGCCTTGGAGACAATGTGGACACAAATGAAAATGATCAATTTTCACCTCCAGTCAAGGAAATTTATGTAGTTACGCCCGGATTACATCCCATTTTTTCAGAATTCCTTTGTCGGTATGTTCATAGACTTTTAATAATATTTATATTCTTCTAATGAATTTTAATTTTTTTTTTATATATATAGCAAAGGAGATGAACTATCATTACAATCTATTCGGAGATACGTCACAGAGTATATAAAAAAATATGAGTTACAAGATACTACAAATCCTTCGTACGTATAAAAGTTATTTAAAAATAGAGTGAACTAATATACACAGAAAAAAGTTATCGATCAAATAAAATTACTTAAATAAATGTCTTAGATATCATTTTAATTTTGTTAGATTTTGTGTTTACATTTTCAATTAAAATATATTGATATGCCATGTTCATTACTTTAGGATGGTGAATACAAATGATGTTTTAAAAAAAATACTATCGCAAAGGAAAGATAAATCATCCATAACTTTTAAAGACTTAATTGAAGAAATAACAAAATTAATGCATCGAACTGAAATTTCAGTCCTTAATACTGAAACAAAAAAGAACCTAAAGAAAAAAATTTGCCACATTGAAATGACTGTCAATAATCGTAGTGGAAATAAAAAGGTTAGTAAGAATATTAATCAGTTATATTTATAACTTGTATTATTTAATACAAGGCACTGCAAATATATCATAGTTCATAAATTATGTGTATAATGTCTTGAATATAATGGTAGAAAGTTCTAATAATTTTTTTGAATACTACATAAATCTCAACTAATGATTTAATTTTTAATTTTATTAATTCAAAAATTCTTACACATTTCATAATCTTTTTTTGTTTATTTAGTTTAATTTATTTTCATGTGCTTATTCAATCAATCATTTTGTCTAGAGACCAATAAATTATTTTAGAAAAATATAGGATTTAACAGTGATATTGATATATCACGAGATAGTATATAATATTTACAAAGACTAATCATTTATAATTTTAAAATATTTTTTCATGCAGTGTTGAATCTATACTATTATATGCTATACTTCATAACTGTAAATGAATTAATTGACATGGTTAGAGATTTATTTACCTGTAACATTATTTTAGGTGACTCTAGTCAATAATTTAGAGCTATACGGTATAGATGTAATGAAATTTAGTAAAGAATGTCAACATGGAGTGGCTGCTAGTACGACTATCAATGATATTCCAAGTGCACAAAATAGACAAGTTCAAATTCAAGGCTCTCAAGTTCTTTTCATTTACAAATTATTAACAGGTATGTAATTTTTACAACTATTCAAAAACAGTTTAAAAATACTTTACTATCCTATCCTACTTGCATAATAAATAAAGGTATATAAATTAAAATAAAATGTGGGGTAACAGTAATTCTATCGCAAAGGGCTATTTTGTTTCACTCCCATAGGTTAAGACAATGTATCATGATTAAAAGCTCAAAAAATTACTAAACATTTAAACAATTTGTATAAAATCTGATTACTATTCATTCTACTTTTAGTATTTATGATTAGAGCTCCTGTATGTAACAATTGTTTAGCTTTATATATACCTTTGTAAAATTAATACATTTGTTCTTTACAAAAACTAAAATAAATAGTTAAATATTTATTGAAAAAATTAGAACATACATTAAGACATGAAGTAAAATATTTTTAATGAATTATATAAATGTACTTTATAAAAATTTATTGGGAAAAATCAGAATACACTAAATAAATATATTTTATCATAACTATAGTCTTTCATAATCTAATAATATATTTTACAAAACATTACTGAGTACACAACTTATAGTATTTTTTTTATTTTTCAGATCAATACAAAATCCCAGTCAAATTTATAAGAGGACATGAAAACTTTTTGAAAAAACCAAAAAAATAACTTTTTTTTTAAAATTGTGATTATAATTTTATTATTAACTAAAAGTACTTTTTTTAGTTTTGTATAAAATTTATTTTACATTTGTAAACGTTTTAAATTTTTACGTTGTCCTAAGATTTTATTGTAATATTTTTTGATGATTTTACGAGTCTAAAATGAATTGTTTTCAACTAATAATAACTGACTTTTCTTTTTCTCAGAGTAAAATTATGTCTATATGAGTCCTACAAATATCAAGAAGCTAATCAGGTATTTTCGCACCAGAAACGTATAATACGAGATAACAGATCAGTAATTACTAGGTATCTAATTATAACGATATGAGATGGTTCTTTATAAATACGTAATCATGTAACGATAGTAATAGTAATAACTAATAACTATGAGTGTGTTTACATAACTCGTCGGTCCAATAGTGGGCGGATGACTCGACCAATGAAAGCCAAAAGTTGCTCGCGCCACCCGACCAATGAAACGCGAGTGATTCGCGAAAGTACCACAGAGAGAGAGAGACGATCCAGAGCCTATTCAGTCTAGTGTCGACCGCGGTGCAGTAAGTTCCTCTCCGTTTTAACGTAGTGGTTTTTGATTTTTCTCCGAAATAGTGAATAACGTTGTTAATATTATTATTATATTTATCTCGTCGACGACTAATCGAACTTTTAATCGTGATTTTTCGATTTTTTTTTCTTTCGATTTCAATTGTTTTTATCAAGTGACTTTTTTTGTAATCGTTACTATACTTACTCAATTTCACAAGCCAATACGAACACAGCCGAACCTCAACAGCAACCCACCGACAGGCGGCCGTAAGTAGTACCGATTATATATTTTAAATACAGTCTATAGATAAGTAGTGGGTCGTAGACGCTGATATGGGACCGTCTTTTTTCACGAGGTAAATAATATTATTTATTAATTGTTCATCACAGTCGTTCTCAATATCGCATTAATTTTAAAGTCTACTAAATTGGTTGGTTAAGTAGGTTGTGTAAAAAATTACCTTATATGGAGAATTTTATTGACTATATTTACAGCAATTAAATTTAAATATGTTATACATATTTCCAAATGTATATCTACCTAATATTTTTTCTAAAAGATATTATGGAAAAATGTTAATTTAAATTTTGAAAAAAAATAAATAATAAAAGTAAGACATAAGAATATAAATATTTTCATAACAATAATAAAATTATTAGAAAACAATAAAACTCTCAGAATTAAAAATTTATGAAAATATACCTACTTGCTTATGGGTATAAAAAAATACTTGGACGAAATAGGCATATGTCCTTCGTGTGCCTACATTATGTGTACAAAGTTGAAAGCAATGATAAATCATCGTATAAAAAAAAAACAACAACAAACGATTCTGACTTATGAATGAAGGTCGATTTAAAATTTATATTGAACCTTATAAATATATATTGTAGGTATACTAACTTAAGTATATTCTTATATAACTCGTAACTTAAATATATCACATAATTAAAAAAAACTTGTCTGTTCTTGAATCGGAATTACAAAATAAAATATTATATATTTTTCTAGATCAGCACTAAAAAAATTAGGCAGCATTATACGTAGATTTTAATATAAAATGACTTTAAATAACTACCAGAAAAAATATAGCATTATTTCATTTAGATATTTCCA
Source organism: Drepanosiphum platanoidis (assembly GCA_948098885.1). Taxonomy (NCBI): domain Eukaryota; kingdom Metazoa; phylum Arthropoda; class Insecta; order Hemiptera; family Aphididae; genus Drepanosiphum; species Drepanosiphum platanoidis. The sequence continues at coordinate 6,360,357 of OX402540.1, forward strand.
AATTATATGTAAAAAAACTATAAAAAAAAATCGACGCTCTGGATTAAATTTATAATATTATAAGGTATAATTCCAAGTATATGAGAATTTCAATTCATATTTACTACCTATTAAATTCATAACTCAGGATTTAAAAAAAATATATTATTCAGTTATCGTTTAACTAGTTATCAAATTGAAAATAATAACACACATTTAAAAAACAACATTCAAGAGAAGATGACCTATTTTAAAGTTTTATTTATTACATGTATCCACTTTTCAATTAAAAGAGAACGCGTTGAATATTTCTTTTTATCTACTGTTTATAAATAAATACATATTTTATTTTACCACAATTATTCAAATCGGTTGAAATTAAAAATTAAATTTAAATAAGTACATTATTTATACATTATATTATAAAATACCTATAAGTATTTTCTGTCTTGCTGACTATATAATATTATAGTATAGTTGATTTTTAATTTTTTGACTTTCAATGTTGTTTTTAAAAATTAAAAATCAAACATCTCTGCAGTTGTAAAGCATAAAACTCAAATAAATGTTGAAGTTGATATTCTTTTTATATTATTATCAATATAAATACTCATAGGTATTAATTAACTCAATATAGTTAGGAACTTTTTATTATGTAATTTTATTACATTAATAAGTTATTGAATTAGAAATTAAGTTAAAAAGTAGTTAACGACATCCTACGAGTACATTTACCTAATACAGTGTAATGAATCTTTGACAATTTAGGTAGGTATAATGAAGGTTAAAAGTAGTGCTATATTTATGAAAAAAAAAGAAATACTATAAATAATTTGGTTTATAGATTTGTTAAATATTTAATAAATTTTCTATATTGTATATTATATACAATACACTTATATACCTATATAGGTATATATATAAACATATTATGTATTTTTATATATTATTAGTATACATTTAGTGGTGTAGCAGGAAATATTTTAAGGAAAGGCAGGCTAAATAAAACACGAAACACATAGGTATATATTAATTTATGTAACACATCGACGGTAAAATTGAAATGTCAATAATAAATAAATTAGTTAGATATAAGAAGTATATTAAAAATAATATTATTTTGACAAAGAAAATTTTTTTTACGACCTTCTATATATTATTGCCTGTGTATAGATGAATAATACGTCACGTTTACTAGAAATCTACCAAATAAAATAGTAAATGTCCGGTTACACAACCAAATAGAGGGGTGGGATACTCGGTTTTCTATATATTATAGGTATATTATTATGGTAGTAGCCAGTAGGACTACATAATCAACCAACCGTTTGAATTGTTTACGGATGTAAAACGTAAATCGGCGAAACAATTTAACGGAAAGAAAAATGCATCTGCTGTACTGTATTGAAGACGATTTTTTTTTGTGTCGACGAGCGTATACGGGGGCAGGTACTGCATACACTTTCATACCTTTGTGGTGCATTTACGATTACAATTATTATAGAAATAGACGTTCCCAATACACATATGGAAATCTGCCGTAGCAAGAGAATTTTTTACGGTTAGATTCTATAGAGGGTACGTTTTGACGGAAAGACTAAACTCTAAAACTAATAGACAGTTATTATACGGTATGAAATACTAAACATTTTTTATTAATTTTTATTTTTATTAAAAGCTTTTTGCTCACTATAGGAAAAAAAATATGCTACATGTACAAAATAAATATTATTAATATAATTTAGTATACCTAATGAATTGTTAGTAATAAGTATAAAAAATAAAAAAGTAACAATAAAATTATAATTTTCTTTTTATCGAAGCAAATTCGTCGATGCAAATTTATTGTCCACGAATTCCCGATTTATTTCTGTTACGTATTGACGTAATTATTGTCTATTTAGACAGCCGAGTTAAATTATTCAATCCCGAATGAATAGGTTTTTTACGATTTTCAATTATATATATATTTTTTTAATTTATAGATTAAATACGATAAAATCTGGTAGGCTACCGGGCTTACATACTGACTATGTCATTAATGGAAAGTGTTTCTCTATTCGATAAGTCGGGAATGGATCTAATACTGAACCGACGCAATCGATTTAGTTATGATTTCGAGAACTTTTTTGAATTAATCTCGTACTATATATTAATATAGATTCATCGTAAATCCTAGCGATCTCGCGGACTTTAAATTGTTTTATTCACACACACAGTGCATGTAAAAATCTCTCTATAACTCCATCTCTATTAGACGGAATCCTCCTTATAACGAAAAATTGCATTAGTCCCGGTTCAAATGATATGTGAAATTCTACTTGGCTCTCTATGGCGGAAAACTCTTAACGACGGAAAATCTATTCCGTTTTAGAGAGGTTTTACCGCGTATTATCATTGCACTGTGTAGATTGAATCGATTTTTTTTTTATACGATTTATAGTTTTTACCGCGATAGGTACCTGTTTAGTATTTATTACGATTAAACCTATTTGATTTTTTTCGTGCTGTGCGCATTTGTATATTATAATAGCGATATGAAAAAATAACATAAACGGGGCCGTCCGCGGTTAAAAGAGCAAGTGATCTCCGACGAGGGGGAAAGGAGCGGGCGGTTTGGCGGCGGCTGCGGTGTGTCGGCTAGGCAGGCGCAACGCGTCTACCAAAGCGGCATATCCGCAGTCCACTCTCGTATAATATAATGCTGCGGCTGCCCGTCACCGCGGTAGATATTATGATAATAATAACCTGTACGTGTATTATACCGTACACGTCCATATTATTCCACAAACTTCTATACTAGTATTATGGTCGTATAGAAATATAGTATAGAAATCTGTATAATATAATGTCCGTGCGGCGGGCGCTCGTTCGCTCGATACGAGGTATCGCCGCAATATACCTACTCTCTACGCCGCGTGTACGCAACGAGCAGCTTCTCTTCGCGGTTTAGCTGGTACCCAGAAGTGTTTTCATCGGGCACTCTACCAAATTCGCGCACATAACTCGTCGTGTATTTTTATAGACATTTTTCAGGTCGAAAATCGCGGATATACCTTGTACACACCTCTATTGCGTGTTATATACTATGCGATTGACGATTTTCTTTTTAAAAACCTACTAAATTTTATTTCGATGACGTCTTGTGCGGCCTTTTTTCTAGCGGCTTGTACCGAAAACCACCAACTAAAGTCGATCACGGATCGTATTGAACGCTAAATGATGCAATCGGTTTCGATCTGTTTTCCAAACCTATACGGACATTCGTCTCGCCACTCTCTCACTCTTATTTACCATGTGAAAAATAACAACGATTTCCTGGTATACGTCCTGGAGAATCGGGATCGTTTCCGTTTTTTTTTTTATTTTCGTGTCCCGAAAAGTACCTATATTCTCGAGACACCCGTACGACCAGGTTTTAAACAAAAATTAACGATTTAATCGGTTTAATTAAAAACATAATACTATATAATATGGTCTATAGACAACTATAGTATATTTTATTTGCGTGCCGATCGATTATATTTAAATATAATATATAATGTGTAGAATCATAAAAACTATTCAGATAAAGATTAAATATAACAAAGAAATCGGTTAATACGTTTATAGTGTGTTTTGTTTAGGTAATTGTTTCTGTATAGTTGTGATATGTTGTATACTTATTGTTTTCTCATTATAGAGTGTTTTTTTCGTCATTGTTGTAACACCCGAAAGTAATATTTTCGTTTCGGTTTAGCATTGAGAAACGACGGAAACTCCGTATGTATCTTTGTGAAAAGTTGACGACAATATCACTGCAGGTACCTCCTTTGTACTTTTGGCAGTACACGCATACGTACGAGACATTAAAACATTTAAAATAGATAATGCCAAAAGATAAAGCGTTATTTAAATTTTACAAAAAGATGGGTATTGGTGCAGTAGGAATATTGTCGTGGCCCTGTGAATAATGTGTACCGGCCCGCGAAAAAAAGAGATAAAAAATCGCGGGACGAAACGCGACGACTAAAAGTATTGTAGGTTTAGTATTATTTTTTATTATTTTATTATTATTTATTATATTATCATTTTTTTGCACCGTAATATTATTGAAACACGACGGAACGGTTTTGAAAAAAAAAAAAAAAATCAAAAATCAACAAACGAAAATGCACATACGGCGGCGGCGGCGGCCGAGTATATTATATACATATAGTATTACCCACTCGCGGCGGCAGGAGGGTTATCGCGTAGGCACCTGCATCGAGTGCAGCAGAGTACACGTATACACGTAAGTACGAGTATAATCGGCGCGCTCTGCACACACGCACAGGACACCGCGCGCGCGCTTATTATATTGTTGTCGTAACGCGGGGCCGCCCGCCGCCGCCGGGCAGGACGAAGACGGGGCGTGACGCGGGGGGTCGAGAGGAGGCCCGTAGCGGAGCGCGGCGCGCGGGCACCTGTTCGCCGCCGCCGCCGCAGTCACATTTCGACCACTCTCCGCAGTGCACCGGAGAGCCACATCCGACGCGGCTTTCACAACCACACACACACACACACACACACACACACACGCACACGCACACGCGCGCGCGCACGCACGCACGCCGACACGCGAGCGAGCCATCGACGACGACGTTTTGTGTTTTCTCTCTGCAGCCGAGTGTGTGTACTCCGGCGTACCGCAGTAGTCCGCGTTCCGTGTGTGAGTGTGTCGCTTCTCTTGGTTTTTCAATGTTTTCATGATTTTTTTTTTCTTTCTCCGTTTATATCCCTCCGACGAGCAATAACGACGACCAGACGCGCATATAGAGAAACGATTTATTTCGTTTTCCGAAATATCGCCGTCTCAGCTGCCGCTCGGACGACGTCGGTCGTGCGCGAGTAGGTTTATATATTTCTATACCCGATATACGTAGTCGGTAAAATACACACACACACACACACACGCATATATACGAGCGCCGTTCCCGTCTCTCACGCTCTCTCGGGGCGAGACGGAAAAAAACACGACGAATCCGTTGCCGTGAAGAATTGAGTGTCGCGAATTCGTCGTCGTCGGTGACGTCAGCTGACGCGAAAACCGCGAACCGCTGTTCCGACGACGCACAGACACACCGGCCCGACCCGACACAGCGCAGCTCAGTGTTTGTCCGTCGCCGACGCTGCATTCAACTCTCTTACAGCAGCCACTTTGTAGCACACTTGTACGCGAGCTCTACATGTACCCAACAGTTTCGACATCGCGACTCGATCTCAAGGTACGTGTAAACGATACAATAATAATAATAATAATAATAATAATAATGATAACGATCGGCGCGATATCACGGAAACCCGTGCCGTTTGCTGCATCCCCCTGTCGCTCACGTCTGCCGCGTAACATCCGAATGCCCACGTACACGACGACGTGTGTAATGTATGCACGCGTATGTATATAGTCAATGGACGCCTGCCCGTGCATCGGAGATTGCAACACGCGCGCGCACAAATCATATTCCTTTCACTGTAAAATACGCGTAGAAATTCACACATGTATATTATAATACGCAATGCGGCGATACACCGCACTCATGCCGTATGTTATTGAGTTTTGAGCTCGCGACTGTAGACGTATGTGTAGGTATATACGACTATCCTTAATGTGTGTTGTATTGATCGCCCGAAGCCGAATCGAAATCGCTCTTCGTATATACGTATACGTTACCGAAATCGCGGTCACAATGGTATCGCGTTGTAATATTGCGTCTACAAAATGTTCGCGTTCGCCGACGTACGCCGCGAAATGTTGCCCGGAGACTTAAACGGCACGCGTGGCCTTCCGAAATCCGATAGATTCAGTAACGATAATATATATATATATATATAATGTTTTTTTGCATACACTATACGTCGTACGCCGTCGAGTGAAATATTTTTCTTATTTTCCATGTGTAATCGACTCCATTCGAGTATATCAATATATGTTTAAAAAAACAACGCCGCTCGCGGACACACCGGTTATTCATGGAAAACGTGACGTTGGACCTAATTAGCACAGATCGCGTAGTAAATATATATCTACTCGTATAATTTGTTATTTTTAATTAATTATAAAATAAAATATATTTATCGTAAGTCGATTTATAAGTATTGTGTGCACGCGCGCGTTCGGGCTGCGACGACGCATGTGTATAATACGCATAGTGGAAAAACGTTCTGGAATGTCAAAACGATCCGCAGCGTTAGGTGTGGCATTTTGATGACCTTCGGTATCCATTATTATTATTTTGTTATTCACTCATTCCACGGCACGGTGGAATATGTCACTACTGCGCGCCGTACGAGCGGGCGCATACAGTACATATTTACGTGCCGCGCCGCGAATGCCATATAAACGGAGCCTTTAGTATGGAGAGAATTTGCGTATTGCGTCACGGAATAATAATTATTTTAATTACTATTCACCGCCGATACACATATCCGCCGTGCGCGCACAAACGTATAATGCGTTCGAGTAGGGATTTACCGCGCGGCGCGCACGAATATATACTTATGATACGTACTCGTATATTAATCGGTCCGAATAGCCCTCGGATATGGGTAAATAACCTACTCGGGTGAATGTAAGTTATGTGTGCGTATGGGTTCATTATCATATTTCACATATGATATGTCGAGGATAAAATAGAAATGTTTACCGAGTGTATATAATAAAGCGCCGCCGCGCTTTGAGAAATTAAAACACAACGTTTTCGTTGCTCAATATAGAACCCCTGCAGACGGTTTGTCGAGTTTACGAATTTGTTTGAAATCAAAGAGTAACGATGTGTTCCGCGACGGCAAAAATTGCTTTCGTTTTTCTAATTATTTCGATTTTAATTCTAAATCATTTTTCTAACAATATTGCTGTCGGAAAATGTGATGTTAATATGTCGAAGAAAGAGATTTCGCGTCGGGTATAATATCAATTTTTATTACGTAATTGATCTTTATGAAATTATAATTTCAAATAAAAAAAAATCTCTCTCGATTGGGTAGCTTTTTAATTTTTATTGGCTACTTACGTTCTCGGGAATCGTTAGGTATGGTGTAACTGTAATAGGCACTAAGTACTAATACAGGTAGTTTGATTACCCAAGTATTTATGAAAAAATGTTTTTGACATAATGTCATGTCATGTATACTGATATACGAGTATATTATTATATTTATCAATATGATATTTATATTAAAATTACTGTTAATAACACGATATACTTAAATAACGAAAGACATTTTATTTTGAGATTACCAATAGCAATATCATATAGGTCTTTTGGCTTTTAAAAATTAAAAATGTTAACAAAATCAACGTTTAACTAATTTCTAAAAAATATAAAAGACGAGATTTATATATATTAAGATGTAATTTCAATTTGCCAAACGTTTTTGGGTGTACCGATGTTTTCAAAAATGTATTTTTATTTCTATAATAATTCCAAATGTGATATTCATATACATAATATATTATGATTATTATTATGTGTACGTTAAATAATAAACCATTTTAAAAACACACACGAGCCTCTTCGAACATAAATTCATTATAATAAATGAAAGTTAAAACACAGAAGGAAAAAAAACATAATTCATTTTTATAATTATCAGTGTTATTTTATTCGTTGCTAATTTATGTTTCGTTCTGAAAAAAAAAAAAAATAAATAAAAAATCCGTGAACCGAAAAGTCGGCTCGTTAACAACGGGCGAGGGGAGAACAATTTCGATAAGAAACACTTTTACGATAACGATTTCTCTTTATGATTTACTATAAACCGACTGTAAAACCTCGTCAATATTATTCCAACTTTCAAATCATCCCATATTAATCGAACGGACGCGTGTGGCTGTGAATATAATACTATGCGCGCGATGCTTCAGCAGCGCGCAACTATATAATACAAAACCAGTATGAAATATTTTTAAAAGCTTCGCTCGGAACAAATAAAATGTATATAATACGTTCCAACTCGGCTGTATTAGCGTTCTAATTGTTGATTTTTAACCGACGAAAGAGTTTCGCGCGACGACGACGTCGATAATTAATATTATCGACAATATCGATTTGAATGTTTCGTGAATTTTCATTCGCGATTTTGAGTTTGTTTTAAATGATAATAATAATAATAATAATAATTTTATTTCAAACGGCGAAATACTCGTCTCGATCTAATGGAGTGATAATGACCTCCGATTTAACGTGACCGCACAGGAATTTGTTGGCAACGTACCTTATTCTGTAAAAATTATTGTTACGGCTCGCGAGAAACGAAGTGTACCTACCCACGGTCCGTGTTCCAACAAACGGTCGAACTATTGTTATGCGCGCACGCCGCGCCGTACTAAAAATCAGTAAACTTTATTGCCGAGCACGTTGAAAATATAAAAAAAAAAAAAAAAAAATGTTTTTTCCGTCGTTATTAAAAAATAAATACATTTCGTTTTGTCGATAAGCGAAACGAAATAGGTACTACTACACACGAGAGTAAAAAAAAAATTTGTGTCATTAATGAAAAACCATTACCCACCTAATCGTCATGAAATTATCACTCACTCGTACGTTTCGTCTGCATAGTTTGACTTGGTTTAACGATGGTTTTTGTAGAAAATATAATAATAAGGACGTATAATATAATATAATGTGCCAACGTTCGATACAATCAAACGCACGAAATCTGCCCGATTTTTTTTCTTTCAAACGTCATTCGTCCGAGGAGTAGTAAATTGTACAGTTACACGTGCATAATGGATTACGAAAAAATGTTGTTTGAAAGAAAATAATAATAACAGATAATTTAAAACTGGTGTAATTTTTACGCGGCGTTCGTTCAAAACAAATCATACGTAATATTATTACTGTACCGTCTCTTGCTGACTTTAAATACCAAAGCTACTAGTATAATATCTATCACCTGAAAACGAGTTAATTTTATTCATAACGTTACATTAGTGTATAACTCCCGTTACGTTCCGTCGATCAATATTCAGACGTCTCTGCGAGTGTCGTAACGGATCGTTTTAAATACGCGTACGTGACAAACGGCGAGGTAATTTGTCGAGAACATCCGTCTCGCGGTAAATGCTTTTATTCCTCGTTTTAGCTAACGAGAAATCGATATTTTACACGATTATTTTTTAAAAACGTGCGAGTTGATGAATAGACCGTCGGATTCTATTGGATACCCAACTGGAATTCCATTTCGGCGCGCAGTTAAAAATGCGCATTCTATAGTATGTCGTGAAATAAAACTGGGCAAAACGACTAGTACTTGCGCAGTAGTTTTTAAGTTTTTTTTCACCTAAAAGGGCCGTGGAGCGTAACGTAACGATCGATTTAGGCATTTCGTGTGACATTTTTTATATCGTGTCGATGTGTTAGAAGTAAATCAACAGCGTACAGCCTGCATATCGAACACGTTGCGTATTTGTGGAATCACTGTCTACGACGATAAGTTTAAATACTTTTATACAGATAGTTTTTATTCATTTAAATATTTACGAGATATCTTTATCACAAATGCGATATGTCTGTTGGCGTTAGAGAAATTCATAAAATAAAATTCCAAATCGAAATACGTAGTTTTAGACGTACGTAGTTTTCAGACGTTATATCATATTTGTATTTCTAGTTTTCTGTACACACACACAAATGTGTCTTCACGTAAAGTATAATCGTTGTAAATAACTATGACAATCCAAAACGGGTATAAAATTAAATAGTCGAAGGAAAAAATAAATTCAAATTTTATTATATTTATGTAATCATACTAGAAACAAACTATTAGTAAGTTGTTTACTTCGACCGAAAAAGAAACGTTACTTTTAACACATTTGGCGTCTAATATAATAATTCCAAATCGAAATACGTAGTTTTCAGACGTTATATCATATTTGTATTTCTAGTTTTCTATACACAAATAATGTTTCTTTACAATATTATCGTATCTAATCGTAAAATATTATCGTCGTAAATAACTATGACAATCCGAAACTGGTATAAAATCAAACAGTCGAACGAAAAAATAAATTCAAATCGTATATTTATCGAAATGTGTGTAATCATACTATAGAAACAAACTATCAGTAATAGTAGTTGTTTACTTGGACTGAAAAAGAAACCTAACTTTTAACACATTCGCGGTATCTAATATATTTCGACGGCATAAATCGCATTTCAAAATCATAAATTCAATAAATCTATATACGTACGCATATATTCAGCATGACACGGCGGCTAACAACTGGTTATATATATATGTAGAGAAGTATACTTGAGATATTTATTCCCAGTCTAGAGTTGAACCGTGTCAAGCATAGCTACATTCCGGATGGGTGACGATACTCCCCGCATGCCGATCGCACATTCTCTCGGATATAATAATATAATATACAGCGCTAATAGGAGTTGCATTAATACGTTTTGAAAAAAAAATGTAATCACAACGAAGAATGCACCCGTGTATAATAACTAATCTTTAAAACATTGCAGCGTTTGTGTCCGAAACCGTATTTCAAAGTAGGCGGTGTACCTCTACTCGTATTTAGAACAATATCATGGAGAGTAAAAAAAAAAAAAAATCTGATAATAATTTAATATGATTGTTGTAAAAACGTATAATTGTGAATAGTAAACGTAGCGGATTGTCTTAGACAATAAACGAGGCCGTCTGACCGAGCGACGCGCGAAAGTAGTTTTCCCGAGCGTTTAGGTAGTGGTTATAACGTAAAAACCGAAAAATAAAAGTAACAATATAAAATACATACGCCTAGGCAGGTAAATCGGGATTAAACATTTTAGAAATCTACGTCGATACGGAAGATTTTACGGTGACAATAAACTAGTATAAACTATAATACGGTGTAATTACGTATTTCAAAGTTTACACGCGGCACAGAGTAAATGCAGTGTTCATCATGCTCCGTGGATTAATTAATTAAATTTAAATTTCATTTACAAAAAAAATTAAGTTTTAACTCACGAGTATAACGTTACCGTGTAATTTCGAGTAGTTAGTGTGTTGGCACGTATAAACAAGATAATTTACCCAAATTATATAAGCGAATTAGATTTTAATAAAATCAAAACGTTTTATAAATGCATATAAAAGAGACGCGAAACATCTTGAGAATTTTAATTTCATTAATTAAATATATACCGAAATAGTTCTGAAAGTCATTATTGTACTTGATAAATGATAATAACACAAACGAGTCATGCGAAAAGGCAAGACTATTACAACAAATGACTTATTTAATGTTTCAAACAAGTATTTGACACGATTACACTGCGTCATATTATAATATATATCTAGTGATTTTTTTTTAAAAAAATAAGCTTTATTGATGTTTTAGTTTTAGAATTTGTTTGATAACTCGGTACTTTTATGAGCGATCGAGAGTAAAAAGTTATTATTTAACACTAAAGAAAAGAAAAAACAATAAATATACTTTAATATTATTATTATAAAAACGTACAGTTATTCGATGTGTTTGTCCAAACGGTATATAATTAACATACAATAAATGAAATATCGTTATAATTTAATTATTAATTATGCGGTTAAATTAAAAAGAATAAAAAATAATATACATAATCGCATAAGAATTACAATACGAACGTGTGTCGCTCACACGAGCGATTCGAAATATTATTTTCAATAAGCGAGTTTAGAAAATATTATTCATTCGAAACAGATTATATACGTAGATAGATAGGCGGCGCGATCTGCCTACTTTCATAATTTTTCTCTACAACGTTTGTAAAATATTTTTATTACCTATTTTCAGTTGAGCAATATTAATATTATGGATATCGAAAGTCACACGGGCTGGTAACGCATTTACATACTTACCTACGTATTAACATATTCACCATGTGAAATTGAATACACCGATTACCATTTAAATCGAGCAATTCGTTTGAAATACGAATACGTCGACGGTTAATACTATATATAGTTAATAGTTTTTATGAATTATAATATTATTGTTAATAATTTTGGTTATCGATCAATTCGTTGAAACATTAACATCGATTCATTTTTTTGTTTTGTGTTGGCAGTTCAAAAATACTTAAATAGGTCATCTTTAATGATAAAACGCCTATCGTGGACTATAAGTCGGAATACATTTAAATAATAATAATAATATTATAAGTGAGCTCGCAATCCGAACAGAACGTTTCGAAATTAAATTTGCACAGGTCACTCGATATATTTTATCTATAAAATAGTAGAATATCAAAAATAAAATCGAAGATTTTCAATATATTTATAAAAACAAAAACAGTACACAGAAAAGTAAGAGTATATCATAGATAGGCGCTTTAAATGTATTCACATTTTACTATATTCTATTGACGCGTACGCTATAAAATACTTGGTTATTTATAAGTTGTGGTTATCTATGTGACCGTGTATCATCAATATATTATTATTCGAACAAATTTAGATTTAAATACGTACTCTGCGCGTCAACTTGATATTTTATTAATGATTTTTTTCCCGTTTCAGGGTTAGATGTTGCCACAATTTCTTATTTTAAGAAATGCCTGGATTGAAAGATATGTCGATGCAAAGTCCAGAGAATAATAAAAAGAGGTACAGTGTGCTAAATATGACATTTTTTTTTTTTAAATCATAATAACTATTGACATATCGCAGGGAGTTGAACGAAAAACCAATAATGCCGTACCACCGAAACAGCGTGAATTCAAATGGATACTCTACAGGTATAAAACACGCGAATACTTTTTTCACCGGTTTTTTTTTTTATCAATCGACAGGCATATAAAAAAATTTTTTTTTTTTGTTCGTATTTAGACGGCGGCCAGCAAAGTGTCGTCGGCGAGGAAAGAAACGGCGATGAAAATAACTCGGCGCCAACATACGTAATAGAACATTTGGCCACGTTCACGGTCTCGAAGAGTACCGGGATCGTTTACCCGGCGGACGGCATGAGGAGACTGTTACATCTGGAAAAATCCAATGGTATTTGGTCGCAAAAGATGCAACTGCGTCTCGATCAATCGTGGGTATTGATTATGGATTATGAGACGGGAGTAAGTTTGAGTGAAATTTTACTTGACGGGTTGCGTGGATAAAAAAGAAAGAAAACGAACGCGATATTAATATATTACCTATATGTACTATTTAGGTTGTAATGGAACGATTTCCAATTTCTTTGGTCAAGGAACCCACCGCTTTTACGAGTAACGATCCGATGGAAATTTACAACAACATTCTGGTGTTTGTGGTCGGCCAGGTCGACTCGCGATCGGAAATGCACATATTCCAAGTGAGAAAACAATAGTGTTGTTATTGAATATTTTCATAAATCGTGATTTACGATAGCCCCGAGTAAAAACCAATTTTAACTGTGCACGGAAAAATGTAAAAATTGCGTACTGTTTACATGGTTATAATGGTCTATAACACAATTTTGTCACTGTTAATTCGATACAATTTAATTTATATATTACTACGTTGGCGTAGTTTGAAAAAGAAAAAAACGACAGCTAAAAACCAGACGGGTCTTTACTTTTTTATTCAAATCTGTTGAAAACCAGATAGAAATAATTGAAAATGTTTAAAATACCTTCCAAAATATTAAATTAAACATTACTATTGAATTGAAACTACTAATCACAATATTATATCTATAAGAAGTATAAGACTATAACCAATTATAAATTATAGAAATAAAAATTGTGTTCAATAATAATTGTAAGACGTTAAAAATCGGGTTATCTTTCAATCTTATCAAATTTAATAATGAACTAGACTTTTGTAAAATATTAGATTTAAATAATATACAAATTTTATTCAAAAGACTAGATAATTGAATGTTGTATACATTATAATAAGTACACCAAGTATATTTTTATCGTGGGCAATATGTTATTTAAGAATTTGAAAGTAAAAGTTAAAACAAAGGTGAATTTAAATCACTTATTTCCTAATAAAACTATTTGAATAATATGAAAGTATTTAACAACAGTATTGTTACAATTAAATTAAGCAACTTTTAACTTATTATCGTAAGACTTAATTTTATTATTAAATTTAAACTATTTACAACGAAATGTGATAATGCAGGAAAAATAATTTTTTTTTTCATTTCAATATTTTTTCAATCATGATTTTAATTTGTAAATATTGATGTGTGGTACATTATTTTAATCATGTTTTCATTTTAATTACTTTTTTTTATACTTCAATGTTTAAAACTCAACTAAAAACATTTTTTTTTTCTTTTAAAATTGTTGTCTAGTGTTGAGTATTATATAAATGTTTACAGAGGAATTTATTTTTCAGTTGACACAATTTTAACGATCGCTTTGCAAATAAAATAATGAGAAATTTTGATTTTGTTATATAATATTTATTCAGATTAGTTTTTAATTTAATATTTACACTTTGATGTGTTTATTTTAATAATATTGCTTTGTTGTTTGTCTAATTACCTGATTAATTGAGTTTTAATTTTTTTAAACCTTAAATTCACATAACCTACAAAAATATTACTGTAACTTAAGGTGATTTAATTTAAACAAAGTTACTTATTCACAAATATACAAGTATAAATCCCCTCGATAATTAAAACTACTAAATAAAATGTATCAGCACTATGCTGCAATTATTTTCTTTCTTTCATTTTTTGTTTATATTTTAGTCGAGCGGAGTCAGTAGTGTGATTTGGGTGGGAAAGGGTTGCCATTTTTAATCACCATCTCCCTTGTATTTTGTTATAAGCCACTAGGTACTGAAGTTAAATATGTATATTGGTAAAAGTCGAAGGAACTTTGAAAGCTTATGATTTGTTTGCTCGGTTTATAAATAAATTGTTATGTAAAATGTATGTATTGCAAAATACATTTTAGTTAAAAACATTTATTCAATCATCAATAATGTGATAAATAAATGCTATAATTTTTTTTTTTTTTTTAAATAGATAAATTTTCATTTGTTTTCATGATATGTTTTAGTGCCAAAGCGTTCCAGCACAAGAATTAGTCGATGACTTAAAATTGCTGAGATCTGGCAAAGGAATAAACAGAAAGTCTAGGCATGTACCACCACCTCCACCGACACCGCCGCCAAATCCTCCGTTAAACGGTGTTAGTGTTCGAGAGCAAGTGTCTGTTTTTAATGCCGTTGCCCATCGTAAGTATTTTACATTTGCGAGTAGGTTATAATTTTATGTGTGCAAAAATGACGTTCAAATGATTTTGTCATGAAATGAGGTTGATTTTTTTATAAGTATTTTTATCATTAAAAACATAATTTAAGAAAATAATATGATCAATTAGTGAATTCAAAATATAAATTAAAGAAAATTTGTTGCACTCTTTGTTAGACCTTTATTGTATTTTATTTTATTATTGTTTAAATATATTCAATAGTTTGTATTAAAATAATTACTTTCTTATCAGTATTTAGGGTAACTTACACCATGTATTAGATAAAAGTACCTATTTGAAAGTATATTTTTAATTTAATATTTTTAAAGAAATTAAAAGAAATCTTAAAATGTATAGTTTATAATATAATAATAATTATTATATTTGAACTAACAAACTTTAATAATTGATTTATTTTTGTACAAATAAATTTTTTCTACCCTAAAAAACATTAAAATAAGTACAGTATTTTACTCTACCATAGTGTTTCTCAAATGTGTTTTCAATCGTTTTAGACATGAATATATTATATCCCTCTCGACGTTATTATAAATATTATTTAAGTTGAAAAAAAATTCATTGTTGACCATCTTTGGAGAGCAAATATAAGTTATATAAATGATAAAGTTATAGATATACTCTATAGATAACCTCTTAAATCTAGTGTTATATTTTTAAAAATTTTTCCATAGTTTATTGATTAAATGTTTTGTTCTATAAAATACAATATTAGAAAAATATTAAATAGGATTTAATGACTTTTTAAAATGAGTTTATTTATTAATTAAAATGATTTAATCTTTGTACGGATTTTAGTAAATGAAAATGTCATATTTTAGATACTGATAATACTACTCGTGTTGATGACGAAACAAGTTCTACATCCAGCGAAAAATATGAGAGAGATGTTATAGTACTGAATCATTGTTTCGATGACATTGAGAAGTTCATTGCAAGGTTGCAACACGCTGCCGCTGCGTCTCGGGAACTTGAACGCAGGAGAAGGTAATTGTTCAATAATTGATATAAAAGCATACTGTTAAAGCAATATTTTTAATGCAATGTGTATGTTAAGGAACCGTAAATCCAAAAAGAAGGACATCGGCGACGGAATGCTTACAATGCGAGCTAAGCCACCTCCAGAAATCGAATTTGTCGATATATTCCAAAAGTTCAAACTGTCGTTTAATCTTTTGGTAAACATAACATAATTTCATGAAGGAAATAAACTATTTTATATAATATCCAACTGTATAGGACCAATTAAATTGTGCAAATTATTAATTTTTTAGGCGAAATTAAAAGCTCACATCCACGACCCAAATGCTCCGGAACTCGTACATTTCTTATTCACTCCATTAGCGTTGATTGTTGACGCGTCTCATGACACTCAATACAAACCAAACATTCCGTCTAGAGTTGTGTCGCCATTACTCACTAGGGACGCCATTAACCTTTTGATGAACTGTGTAACAAGCAAAGAAACAGAACTATGGCACTCTCTCGGTGACGCCTGGCTCATTCCAAGGTATTTCTTATATTGTTTACACTTGTCCATTTATTAATATAATATGTAATTATTATAACATACAAACGTTTTAAAATGTTGAAAGTAACTAAAACAAATTGTCTACAGAGAGCAATGGAAAGGATATGTGGCTCCTTATCATCCAATTTTTATGGATGGTTGGTCACCGGAGTATCCGATTCCAGTTTCTGACGACCACTTGACAAACGCTCCAGCTGCCGGTGTAACCGAATCGAAGAAATCGAGAGATGAAATTAAAAATTTGAACCCTGATGTGAATATTTATTTGTTGGAAAAATAAAACATGTTTACTAACCATGTTGATTCGTTTTTAAGGGAGAGATGCGAGATACTTTATACCACCATCGAGATAGAGAACATGCCGGAGTCGGTGACGACAGCAGTGATTACTTTGAATACGAACAGGAACAGTCGGCTATGATGGGTATTAGACCACATTATACATTCAACTGTGGTGGAAATTACTCTGGACATCACCAAGAACAATTTGGACCAGATGATAGGTCAGTGATAGTTTTGGCTCGGCACTCGATGTTTTATTTATGTATTTATGTATTCATCATTATTCTCAAGCCTAAACACCATATCAAAATTGCCTAATGAGATAAATTCTTCACAGAGACGATTCGCACAGTTTGGAAGAAGAATCCGAACCGGATTTCAATACGTTGTCGCTTCACAGTCCACCCAGAATGGATAAAGAGCGACCAGACGCGGCAGCGCGTAGCGACATATCCGCCGATTCGATTGAGCGAAACAATGCCGGCGGTCCGGGTAGCGAGCGGTTTGAAAGAGCTCAAGCCAGATGGTTGGAAGACATGCGAGCTCGCGGTGTGAAAATAGTCCAGGTCACTTATCCGAGAACGGCAAACAACGACAAGGAACTATCCGTCGTCCGCGGCGAGTTGTTAGAAGTAAGTACCCACCGAAAAGTATAAACGGGACACTAAAAACAATGTGAAATGCCACTCATTTGTGTTCGTCGTTTGTTTTTTAGATTCTGGACGACAGCAGGAAATGGTGGAAAGCTCGAAACAATCGCGCACAGGTAGCTCACGTGCCACACACCATAGTAACGCCGTTTAATCCGATGCTGGACGCCAACGATATATTTACAAATCCAGTGTACGCCAAAGGTTATGATAAGAGATCAGCTTCGCAGTCGCAAAATTACTCGCTGCAAGTACGTTAAATCAATCACTCACAACTCGAACGACCCGACTGATAGACGGAGATTATCGAGTCGTAAACACTATAATATCGGTCGATTCGTGTGTATGTCGGATGGACGTCGAACTACTACACTCACTATAGACGTAATGTGCTTTCGCGCAGTAAAATCACATTTAGAAAAACTCGAAAAACTGATGTAAACTAAAGCAATCGAGCACGTCGATTTCACGAAAACGCACCCGTTATCTGTATTATAGTTCGCAACTGATTTATCGTGTTGACATTTTATTTGTGCGTGCGTGCGTGTGTTTATATCAAGCTTGGCGTACGTTATAAATAAAAATTGATAAACAACAGATGAGAAATCACACGAGGAAATAATACCTCGTACTGTCGTCGATTTTAGATATTATAAATAAAGATATAAATAAGATAGTGGACGTTCTATGTTGGGGACGCATACGGGGACACTTTCAGTGTGATATAATAACACAGCGATGTGTCTGAAATTCGCTATCGCGTCCGACAGTTTGGTTCGTGGTGCGGCTGAACTTTTTAGTTTTTCGTCCAAACGTTTTGTGTAAATTCGTGCGAAAAAACAGTGTCTACGTGCTCGTATGTGTTGTGTAGGCTCTATATAATATGGTGAAATATTGATGAATTTTTTTTAATCTGCAGGTCTTTTGACTGGTTTGGCCAGAAAATTCTATCTCCACACTCAACTAGGCTTAACATCTTGTTTGGACATAGTAGTTTTAGAAATATTCACATAGTTTTTGTGAAAACCCACTATTTACTCTGTTATAACATTTCCAAATAACAAGTCTGAATTATCATTAATTTTGTTTCAACCATGTGAGTTTTTAACATGTTACTATATAGACTGTTGTCAGAAAAAATGTATACATAAATGTATATACACACATTTAAATACTCTCTTCATCTTTTTTACCGTCCCAATCACACTTACTCATTTCAATAAATGTACTGTTTTGTATCATAATGTATTATGTATTAAATAGTAAGTTTAAAAAACCAACAATTATTTCATTCTTTCGACGTGACTTGTTGATCGAACATGTTCCAATTTCTTCACAGTGGCCAATAGAATTGTTGTCCTACCTAATACTTAAATACTTGAAAAACAATTTTCTAATGTGATAAAAGTTTGAAAATATTTACTAGGAGTGATCAATTTTCCAGTGCAATAAAAACCATTTTAGGAAATTTCTATTGCAATGTAATTATGTCGGTATTAATTTTCAATATTTCATCATAGGAATCCATAAAAAGTGAATTCGTTGACCAAAGCATGAGCTCCGATCCATCCAGAAGTACTTCTGTTGTACCACCGTCTGTCCCAGCACCGGCTGATTGGGTACGTAAGGAACGAATCGGCAAAAAAGGAGAGTTCCGCTATTTTTAATAAAATATCGACTTGAATCGTATGACTTGTTGACAATAAAATATTATTATTATTATTATTATTATTTTATGTTTAATTAGGAGCATATTTTTATTTTTTTACTTATTTTGTTATCAAATTTGTTTTGTGAATATTTATTATAAGTATTTTATAGTGCACGTTAATCATATAAGACATATTGATAATGTTCAACTTTTATTTCTTTTAAACTATTCTTGAGCATAACAGTAAAACAACTAATATACATAAAAACTTAAATAATAAATATATATATTATTAATACATAATAATATATGTTAAAAAAATCGTTTTTTTTTTTATAGGTTTATAAATGTTATAAATTAAATAATTTAGTTTTATTATAAGTAGTATTTTTTTTAAAAATTAACAATGTCTTAACCGTCGTCGTAAAATCTGAAGTTTTTTTTTAAACGTGGAAATGACACAAAAAATGTAGTGAATAAATCGATTAGTTTGATTATTTTATTTAGGAAAAATGTTTTTTTGTACATGTATGATGAAAAATATATATTTTCAACTTAATCTTATTATTTTAAAATATGCTTTATATTTGTAAATACACAATACACTGTCTACACAGTTGTTGTCGTTCTTATTTTTATATCTAAAATAAGTTTTATAACATAAGAAAATTAAAAAAAAAAAAAAATTTAAATCTTTAAATTATTATCTACGACCATTACATTAGAATATATTTTTTTATTTTATTCGAGTTAATTTATCTATTATTTAATTTTATCATTTTAACTACTAATTCACACATTTTTTTCATTCAATATTGAATCGCATTATTATTTTACACTGTTTTATGTTTTAAAGTGGAAAACAGTACAACATACATACGTTGGAAAACAGTTTTAAACCCAAAGTTAATGATATATAATATAATTAGATTACATAAGTAAAATAATTTATTTAGTAAAAATATTAATAATAGGCATTATTATATTATTCAATGTTAGTTAATATTATTTCGTTATAGATAAACTCGTCGCAATTAAATTTATTGGCTATCGACTCGATAGGCGTCAGCAGCGAGTAGGTAATTGATAAATTGAAAATATTATAATTCAGTATATATTATAATTACCTACTTGACATTATTTTAGTTTATTATACATTGTTATCAGAGCAATTAATAGACAATTGTTTTTTATTTTTGTTATGCATGTACCATACATAGAATATAATTTTTTTTTTTTAATATAGATGAAATATATAGTAAATAATATACCTTGTGTGTATGTACTTGTGTTAAGATACGTACACTTGCATACACACATACATATATCATAAAAATACACATATGAATTTCATTTGTACGATATATATACATGGTCGTCGTCACAACCGATACGTTAAATAGGAAAAGCAAATAGTTTTCGACATTGCACATAACGATGCGATTATTTTGTCGTTTTCATTTTTTAAAACATACCGATATGAAAGTGTGTCAACAATGTTTGTTTTTTTTTTTTAAATACCAAAGAAATATGAATATATAATACTTGTATATTGAAGAAATAAATGTGTAATCGCCTTTTATCTATTATCTTTAAGATTTTTGTTTTAATTATACAAATTCAAATTGATACAACTATTCCTCGCTCTCTTATTATATTACTACTACTTTCCTGCTAACGTTATGAAGAACACGGTTTTTATTAAAATTATTGTAATGTTTTATCGGTATTGCTCCCTAGACACAACGGTTTAGATTGTTAATCAGTAAACAAACACCTATTTCTATAATCAACGAAAATACCTAATGGCTGTTATAAAAACCGACCTTGCAGTTGTGAAAAAAAAAAGATGAGATTGAGGTAATGAGTGATTGATACTGGTGAATTGTTTATATAAATTTAAGTATTCAGTGCAAATTTCAAGTCCTCGCGATCATTTTACTTTTTCAGTTACGATGAAAGAACTAATGTCGTTCAAATCGTCTCTGATTCATTAGCCGTCGGTCGTCGGAAACTCTTTCCGAAGTTCACAACAAGAACAATAATAATTCTTCTATTCGAAAACGTGACGACAAATAAGAAGTAAAATTAATCGAAACGAATAATATGACAACACACATTGGAAAATATTATTTTCAATCGATTTATTTCTCGTCAAAAAAAAAAAAATCGACGCGGTTAACGTCGAAACTATAATATATAACACTATCGTCGTACACTTAAAATACTTTTGTCACTCGGAAAACAAAAACAAAAAAAAAATCAATAAAAATTTCGTTCGACTCGAGCGATCTCGTAAATAAATAAAAAATGTACTCGGGGTATCCATCTCGTACAATAATAATAACAAACACGTGGGAAATAAATAGGCGTACAAATATAAAATTTATTTTTTTTTTTCATTTGTTATTGCGTGGATAAAATAATATAGTATTATTACAACGTAACTTAGCAAATTTATTGTATACAAATGAATTATACATATTTTATTATTATTTTTTTTTTTTTCAACTATTCTACGGTATATCATAATAATAATAATAATAATAATAAACTATATATTATATTATCTATATAGTTGTCGTGCGCATTCCCGAGAGTACAATAATAATAATAATAATAATAATAATAATAATTTTGCTCGGATACGCGCGCTCGCGTACACGACGACGACGTTAAACAAAATAAGTTTCGTAAAAAGAAAAACATGCAGATGTGGTGGGTGTGAGGAGTGTTAATTTAAACAAAATAAAATATAGTACTAGTCGATATAATATAATAATATGTTAACGAAAAACATCGAACGTGTTATTACATGGTAGTATTACAAGCAATATTATTATCGATAAACGTGTGTTTGTGTGTGTGTGTGTGTGTGTGTGTGTCCAACGTTCGAGAATTAATTATTGAAAACTTAAAAATTAAAAATCGTTTTCCGTCGTCAACCGGCTACTAAAAAAAAACAAACGTTTAGTTATATTTTAACTTTACAACACAAAGAATTGGGCGACGTAATGTCATTAATAAAGGTAACGATTCGGTGTATACAGTTCAAAACGTATATTTAAATGTTGGTATATAATATTATATACTAATATTCAATAATAATAATAATAATAATAATACGATTTTAATAAAATCTACGTTAATTACTCTAAACTATAAAATACAAATAGAATGCGAAAAAAATAAAATTCTTATTTAAAAAAAAAAAAAAGAAAAAAACATATATAATATATTTATTAAAATGCGAATAAATAGAAGAAACCCACCCGTAAGCAAACAAAAAATGTATTTAAAAAAAAAAAAAAAAACGTCAACTAACTATATAGCTGTACACGAGAATTGTATTTATAAATCATTAGAACTAATACAAAAATGTATAAATATTCGTATTCGTGAATTCAATTTAAACGCGTGTGTGTGTACGGGTGATCGATCAAAATATGATTGGCATGAAACGAAAAAGGCCGCGTGATAATTTTGAAAAAAATCGGAAAATAATACTCGGTCGAAAACGTTGTTCACATTGGTAATTGGTAGCCGGAAAAATGACACGAGTATCATCATCGAATCGATCGTATCGTTTAAAACACCTATGCTATTTTTAATCAGACTTTAAATCGTTAAAAAACAAAAAATTCGTTTTGTCGCAATTATAACGCAGTCGACACTCTGCCGCCGTGTCGTGTCGAAACGCGGTTAAATTTTGGCACCATATATCAACGAGTCCGGGGGCTTTAGTTTTAGGCGTAGAAAATGTAAAAAAATACAAAAATTAATTGAGCAAAATCCACATTTAAATGTTTTTTTCCCATTTACTCATTGATATTCATCACCGATCGTTTTCGCCTCCCCGGGGCGGGGGAACAGAACGCTCGGAGTTCGACAACAAAATAACGTATTGTACCTCGAAAAGTCAACACAAATGTTTGTGAAATAATATTTAGCGAGTTAACCCTAAGAAATATATTATATATATATATATATATGTATCATGCACTGTATACACCAGTGATTTAGCGACGAATTTGTTGAGATATATCTTTAAAGCGCCGACGAATCGATGCGGGGGAGAAAAAAAAAATAAAAATAATTTAGATACCGGCGGTACACGTTTATCAAACGCGTTCGACTCTATATTATATTCTATATAATAAGTAAAAAAAAAAAAAAAAAATAATAATTTTTTTTCATTGGAACTTTGATGGATTTTTCAAAAACAAATCCCGTTAAATAGGAAAATAATAATAATAATTTATATAAATTAGGCCATAAATATATAAGACTAGTAAATAAAGACATCGTAGTCGTAATGGTAATTTTATACAATGGACCGTTGGGGTACGATTATAAATATAGGTGGTGGGTGGTGACGTTAAGATTACATTTCATAATTTTACTGTATTATTATTATTATTATAGTGTAACTTAAAAAGTCCGTTAACATTTCATAATATAGTTTGTACACGTGTTTTTTCGCAAACTTTCTAGAGACAAATAGTACATTTTTTTTTTTTTTTTTTTACAATAATATGTTTTCGTAAACATAAAACATGCATATTATATCATACATTTTACACGTTCTAAAAAGAAATAGAATCATTTAGGCTATAAATTCTAACACAAAAAAAAAAAGCTTTTTTATTTTATATACATAATAAACAATATTGTATATACATATAATATACGTATAATAATTGTTCTTCCTTATGCGTCATCTTGTATTTAAAATTATCGTATCATAATCAACTAATAAAATGTATAACAAAACATTATCGTATTCGATAGTTAATTTCTTTGATTTTAATTCAAAAATTTACTTTCGTTTTTTAATTTTTTTTTCTAATTTAACGGGGTGTGTAATCGTATCGGAAAATGACATTTGATTCGCCCCCGTGTGTTCGACCCGTATAGAATTCCCGACGCTTAATATTTGCAGCCAACCACGAAATACCACCAGTCTTCTATCTCTAAATTAGAAAATGTATAAAGTCCATTTTCAACACGAGTGTATCGCAAACAGAACGTATGTTTATTATGCATTTTTTATGAATATTAAAATAAACATTCCAAAAGTCAATTTTGTTTCAATACACATAATATAAAACAGCCTTACACATTAGTATATATTTACAATTAAAATCATCTAATACAATTTGTCTACTATAAATACATATATATATATATATATATATATATAAATATATAATAATATATATGTATATATACATATTTTTTTTTATTTTTTTTTATTGACTAGTTTTAACTAATATACATTGTTACAATGCACACAATGTTATAAAATTTAAGCGGCTAAATCGGTAGCATCGTATATATAAATTAATATATAAATATTGGTGCGACATAAATCTAAATCTATAATGGATACTCAACTGTGCATCGATAAAAAATATTTTCATATAAATAAAAATGAATGACATACGATTCGATTTTGTTTTCTTTACTCGTTTCAAAATAACTTAATTGTTAGCGTTAATGGTTTTATTTTCTTCTAGATTAACTGTTATTTTGTTCATCGATGTAACATAATATAAATAAATCGTTTTACTTATTTTTTTTTTTTAATATATTAATTGACAGGACTAATATTATAGTAATAATGTATTTATATATTATATTATACGAAAACTACAAATTATGGCACTACTATTACCGATCTGTATTCTAAACCTGAATAAATAAATCTAAACATTAATAATTGAGAGGGGAAATTATTAAAATAAATACATTTTGGTTAACATTATTTTTTTAAATAAATATAATATGTAAGTACAATGTTTTTCAACTTAAATTGATTGATATGTTGGGAAAAACAACACAATAATAAGATCATAATAATTTCATTAATTAACAAACAATATCTATCATTTGTTAATCTCATAAAATGTACGTGCATTTGTCAATGAATGCAGTTCAATAGCTTAAGTGTGTTACATTTTCACAAAAAGAAACCATGTTTTTCATATCACATCAAACAACTGACTAAATTTGATTTGAAATCTGAAAATAAATTTAAATTTATGTGAAATATGCCAGAAGTTAGTTTTTAAATTGTTGATAATCAATTAAAATATTAACTTTGAACAGTCAGCGTTGGCAAAACTAGATCTAAAATGTCATGGGTGCTGAAATTTTTTTCATAATATAAGAACCCATCAATTTTAAATTTGTTTGTATTTTATATGTATTTTAGTGTGTTTTTCAACTTTTTATAAAAAAATAATACCATTTACACAAAAAAAAGTTACCTGTATTAATGTAAATTATAAACACAAAAGTTGTTTCTAGAATAGCATTTAGTTAAAAAAAAAATCAAAACCCAAGGATTATGGTTTAATTTTGGGCGATTGGTAAAATGTTCTCCTTTCGTCCCTGTCCCAAAAAATGTTACCATTCATATTATATTTATTACCTATACACAATCGATTATTTTAAAATGAAATTTGAATGAATCATTAATGTAATTGATTGAAATTTAAAATTTCTAATTTTTGTGCTTACATTTTTACCAAATAATTGAAACCATTAAAATTTCAGTAATTTAAAAAATAAAAATACCAATAGAAAACTTATGAAATTATTTGAGGGAAATAAAACTGTAAAAAAATTATAGAAAATTAAGACCACAACGAATGGATTTGACATGAATTCATTAGGCAAATTAATTGTTTATAGAAATAGTTGATCGCTGGTATTTCTAAAGAAAATAAGTCATTTGTAACTTTTTTTTTATTAAATAAATAGTAGTACAAAATTGAAAAAAAATTTTATTTTACAATTATTTATACAAATTATTCAAAACCATCATATTCAATTCTCAACTAAAAAAAAGATTAAAATTAAAAACAAAATATTCACTGTTTTGAAATTTCAATATTGATTAATTTTTTTAGGATTTAAGTTTTCAACGGAAAAATTCCGTTTCCTGAAAAAAGCTTCATTATTGAAATCGATAGTACATTATTAATATCTTAATATAAAATGTATTAGTGAAAAATATCAAATTCAGGCAGGCCCTGGTTGTTTTTTAAGTTAAGAATAATTAAAATATCACATTATCACATTGGTTAAATTGTAGCAAAGTTAATAGGTAAATGACAAAAGTATAAAGTACATTTATTACAATAGAGGTAGTTAAAAAAAAATCAAATGTTCTAATATACGAATCTCGTTTAGAATTTACGAAAGTAGATTTGAGGTTGAACAAATGTAAAATTACTACAAATCAAAATTTGAATTTAAAAACCTATTTGAAATTATATTTTACTGATATACAAAACAAGTGTTTTCTCTATTGAAGATTAATGCAATTGGAAAAATTAATGACAATAAATGCTGTTGATCGGCCTTTCTCAAATAGAAAACAACCATGTTAAATGACGGTGACAAGGTGAAATATTTGAATCATATGATTTACAAAAATGCTTACCATGAGGTCCATGTAATTAAAAATTTGATACGAAACATCTCGGGGTTTTGCTGTGCATTTTTGTATTTAATTAATATTTAAAAGTGTAATGTAAACAAATAACTCGGAAAACAAAGGAGAAAAATGGATTAAACAACATTTTTATAATTTTGGATTTGAAACAGTTAGCACTCCTGGATTACTAAAAACACAACTGATTAAATTGGGTCCATAAAATGACTGTATTTCTGTATAGATTAAACTTTTCATATTAAATGTTAGTAATCGTAGATAATTTTGTTACATGTTAACGTACAGTATAATTTATTCAAGGATAACATTGAAAATTTTTCTACAAAATTGAAATTATTTAGTCAAAGCGTTCGAGTACGCGAGCGTTCTTCGAAACTATAAGAAAACAACTAGAGTACATTATTGTAATATCTCGGTTTCGATGACCGCGTCGTGGACACTACGTATATTGTATATACAGACAAGAGTCCAGCAGTGACACTGTGTATAGGTACTATTATTCTACGTAATATACGTAACCACTGGAACGCGGTCGAACAATTACATATTTTAATGTGTTTAAATTAAATTTTTTTAAATTAATAAATTATACATATAATTGTTTATCAAAAAATTAATTTTTAATGTACATCTATGGCTAAGTAAATCAATAAATAAATGTAATTGGTATTAAATAATGAAATTCAACTTTGATCTTTACATGATTTTTTTTGGAGAGTATAAAACATTGTCATTAATATTATAGAAAATATAAATTATCATAAAGAAGTTCACATTTTTCAGATTTATAAATAGGTTGTTAATCCAAAAACTATTTCAATTAAATATTTTATCGAATGATTGTTTCTTTCATCAGGTTAGACATTGATCAAAATAATTGTTTTATAATAAATAAATAATGAACGAAAAAAAAAAACTATTGAAAATCAAATAAATAAATAGTATATATAAAAACATTAAATATAAATATTATCTAAAAATTATTCAAAATTAAAAAAAGACTAAAAATATTAAAAACATGAATATTCCAATTTTTTTTTTTCAATATTGTAATTTTTGTTGTTGGAATTACATTGGGGAAATGGAATGATGTTTTACATATACATTATATACCTATGCTGGTATATTGAGATAATTTACATAATATCAAACATATTTATGTATTTAAAATTAATAAAGACAAGAAAGTAAATTATAAAATAGGTGATTATTTTTACCAATCATATTGCACAAGTTATCAAATTTTCATAAAAGGAAATAAATGTTTTATTTTATGAATTCATAATGGCCACTAAATTGTGAGTTGAGTATCATTATTGTTTGACAATCATACGTATATGTGAACCATTATTATATACAAATGTTATAAACTACATAATTAAAATAAAAAGTAGAACAAATGTGTTCAAGTCACAAAAAGCTGCTGTTAAAAGGTATGTCAAATACCGTATGTTCAAAAGTTAACTTGTGTTTTCTTCAATTATAATTTAAATTAATGAAAATACATTAATGATAGATAATTTACTGTAATAACTAATAATACTTATCAAAATTGATTAAAAATAATATTTAACAGTACCTTTCAGTCACAAAAAATTAAGTAAAATCTCACAGATCTGTCAACTGTGAACATAACTATAGAAGGGATTTTATTTGAACAGTGACCTTTATCATAGAGATATCAGTCACTCATAATTTGACTTACATGTGTTTAAGAATTAATACTTCTAGAAGTACTGAAAAATTGATAGTTATATGTTTTGGCTGTTGAGAATGAAAATATTGGATACAAAGAATAATTATCACTAGAGTTCGGATGTTGTTGCATTTGCAACTATTCTTCCTTTACTGGAATTTATTGCTACATAAGTTAAATACGTATCATTTAAGTTCAAGTTTAAATATGAGATTTTTTAGAGCAACTCTTTGTGATATTTCACATTTCAGAGTATTATTTAGTATAGCTTTGTTTATTTCAATAAAAAAATATTATTTATATGAATTTTTCCTTACTCTCGTTAGTTTAATACTTCAACAACATCCGAGCTCTAATTGTCTAATAAAGACGAAGGTGTTAAAGTGTATACAATTAAAACAAAGTCTTAAGTTCAAAAAATCGATTAGTTTTTGTGAAATGTAAGATTATTGTTAAAGCTACATAATTCTTATGGTTTTGGTAATTTAATGACAGTACGATAATAACAAAAAAAATAAAGAATAAATAAAATTATGATAGTTCACAGTACTATTGTTATGTTGAAGAGTGCTGATCAACAAAAAAAAATTAAACGGCTATTTATATTTTTTGTTATTTTCAGTATTTTTAAGTCATGGTATGAATACTGAAAAATTTGACGATGATTCAATTTTATGATGAACAGTAATTGTGTTATGTTACTAGTTTTATAAAAACTTGTTATGGTCTTTTTTGTACCAGCGAAATTGTTTGTTGTTATTTTGAACACTGAAAATTATTACCATCAAATTACAGGTTTAGTTGAACTCTAAATAAAATTCAAGGTACCAATAAGTTAATTTCATTGACTAATACGAGTAATAAAAGTTTTAAATCATACTACTTAACGACTATATCTAAAACTACATACGATTAAAGTTATGATTGTGATATCAATACTCCATTTTGTTTATTTGGTGAGAGAGCATTTCCATTTGGTAAAGTAAGTGAATTATGACTACCATTTGCTACATTATTTATACTGGTAATTGAACTTGAAGGTAATACATTAAAACAGCTTCCTCCAGACATGAGTTCCAAAGCCCGATATAATAATAAATAATTTTCCTAAACGCGAAACAATTAATTAGTAATCAATTAAAAAATGTACATCAGTTTTACTTACTAAATCCTTCCAAATTCCTGATCTCTGATTGTGATAAAGTTTAGCATACAATGTAATATCAGCAAGGTTTTCATGTTTTAATTGATTACCAATAGTTGTTAAACAACAAAATATAGCTGCTTCTGTACCGCCAAATCTATGATAAAAAACAATACGATTGTGGGATAAATTAAATTATACTTCAAATTTCTGTTATTATTACAAATATCTGATTAAAATTCTTGTTTTAAAACGTTTAATTTAAAATAGTCTGTTTAATTTTAGAGCCCACACGAGTATCGTCAATAAGGAATAGTAGTGTACCCGAAATTAAAAAAAAAAAAGGTTCCAATAGTTTTGATTGTACTACAAATATTCAGACTACAGACATAAAATAATATTATATAATACTATAAAATAACAGTACACAACTGGTAAAATGTAACTTGGTTTTACAAACAGTAAAAAAAAAATTAAAAAGCACAGATCACAATAAAACAAATAGTTTCTATATTTCGCTTTAAAGCTTAAAAATATTTCTGTTTCATACTGTGCACGGGCAAAGCTGTGCGAGGACAGCTAGTAATTAATAAAAACAATAAAACTTGACAAGACTTGTCAAGTTGATTGTACATTCCATTTTGATTTACAACTATTACATATGAACAAAAAATAAATAAATACTCACTTATCTACAACTACAATAGGTCCATTTTGATATTTTAAATACTGTTCTTGTATAATTTCGATTAATTTGATCAATGAAGATAATTCTTTGATAGAATGACAACTGTATATCAGTCTTACTGGAAGAATAAAATCATGTTGCACAGAATGAATTTTAAAATCTTTTGTTTCATAATCATTTCCTAATTTATCTTCTTGAATATTTTCAACTTTGAAATTATCAGTATCTAATGTCGTATTAGAGTCTGCCGTAGGCCAAAATGTGACAAATGAATCCTGTAATAGATAAAAAAAAATTTTATTTTAAATTTATTTTTAGTCCATGTAGTCAAAAGCATTAATAAAACAAACCTTATCTTCAGTCATATCAGATAATATAACTACTATCTGGGCACTGTGATCCCATAGCATTTGCCAAAAGTCTAAAACTGTATTTTGAAGAGGGTGTTGTGTAACTATAAATTCATTCAATCGCTTGAATCCTAGAACATAGAGATTCACATGTTTTAAATTTTATACGATAAATTGAAATAACCTTTTACTCATGAGGTCATTATTTAGATTAAAAATTATCACTTTATTACATTTTGAAGTTACATAACAACAATCTGAGACACAATCAATTATTTAACTATGTATAAGAGTTATGTAAAGCATAACTATTATAAATGTATGTAATTTATACGATTTAGCTATCAAGCAAAATGTTTTTTATTTATTTAAATGTACAGCTTAAACGATTAATCAAAGTAGATAAATAAAAGTCAATAATAATTGTAAAAAACAACAACAGATTAAAATCACAAAGTATTTTAACTTTTTGTTTAAATTAAAAAGACTTATGGGAGTTTACATTAAGAACATATTTATAATTTAAAATATGAGTCTGAAAAAACTTAAAAGTTGCCGATCAAAAAAGTTTCATAGAAAATACATATTATTTAAATAAAAACAGAACAATGTTTGAATTGGTCAAAGTGAGAATAGACAAAATAACAGGAGGAAGTTTTTCATTTATAATATTTTATCAAGTACTGGAAAAAAACAGTTGGATGAAGAAACAAAAGATGCAACAATTCGACAGCGACATATTTCAATGCTTAATTTTACAGGTGACTAAGTAATTCTTTAGTTTAATTCTATATTCAGTAATTAAATAGTTGCAATATAAACAGTTTACCAATGATCCACGATGCATTAATATAATCACTTCCTTCAATTCCCGGTTTCGGTGTTAAATGCACTCGAGAATTTTCAACAGGAATAAACTCTTGAGATCTATTTTTACTCCGGTTGAATGGTTTATTTGCCGAAAGTAATAAATATTCTTGTGGGACGAATGATGTTATCATCTGTAAAATATATAAAAAGTATTAATAATTTCAATTTACTTAATTAATGTTTTTACTTAATTTTTACCTTGTAATGTTTTTCAAAATCCGTTGCAAATGATGCTATTTTACAATCCGTTATGTCGGTTTGAAGAAAACTTGTCAAAGTTTTTTTATTAATACTAGCATACATACAATTTATTGCTTCTAACAAAGCGTCATGGATAAATATATATTGTTCTTCAGTTTGCACTAAAAAATTCCTTTGCTGTCTAATGTGTTTTAAGAAATCAAAAATGTTCACTTCTTTTTCACTTCTAATTTGCTTAAGCATAGTGTCTAACACAATGTATGTACCAGTTCTACCAACACCAGCACTGTAAAAAAATGTTTTCGTCAGAATTTAATAAAAGTTTAATTAACGTAATAACAAACCTGCAATGTACAACAATGGGACCAGCGTCTGGCGGATTAGCTCCAGCTGATTTATTCACAAAACTTAAAATCGGCAAGGGATGATCAGGTGTTCCATGATCGGGCCAATTGGTATAGTGATACTGGTATATAGTTCTACCCAACGGCATATTCTTTTTCTTTTTAGCCTAAAAATATATATTTTTTTAAACATACTCGAAGCATTAATACAATAATAAACTTACTCGTGTGTGATGCACTTGAAATGTGCGCACAGTATACATAGCCATACGTTCTTCGTTTAATGACTTGACTTGTATAAAACCATAAGTTTCAATACCTTCATTTGGCCAATACAAATCACATTTTCTCTGTAAGAAAAGATTTAAATAACATGTAAACATATTTTCATTTCGAAAAAATATTAAAAAAATGTTTAAATTAAATACAATGATATCACTAGTTTTATAGGCGACACCTGAACCTTACTATATTATAAATATTGTTATTATCACAAACAAATTTAAGTATAATTATATCAGTAATATAAAAAACAATTACATTGGAAAAAATAAGTCAGTCTACAAATTGTGATATTTATTTTTCACTTAAACAATAATTATATTAATTGTGAAATATAATTACTCGACTTCGTTCCACTAAATTTGTTATCATTACAATAACGTGAACATGTTGTTCCCAAATCATTTGCCAAAAATCAATAATAGTCGATGGTAATGGTCCTTGAGTACCAATGTACGCATTGGCTTTTTCAAAACCATCAATATAATTGGCATTAATGTAGTCAGAATGACTTCCTGGCATACTGTTTACATGAAGTTTAACTCTACTATGATCATCTGTAAATTTGAGAAAAAAATTAAAGAACATAAACAATAACAAAAAGGGTATAGTTTATCCAAAATTTAGAAATATATTGACATATAAATATTATTAACAAACTCACAAGGAACTATGTTGAGGTATCGATTTTTAGATTTATTTTCTGGTAGTTGTGACGCTTCAGTTGAAAAATCAAAATTCATAGACTCTTCTTGAATGCTTTCGTATTCTCTGCTAAAATCAATATCGCCATCAACATGTAAAGTAGCCACATGCCTTGAAAAACCGTCTACTGATACAACATGAGAATCTTCTTTATGTTTCCACCAATCAGAATTTGGTAACGTCGGCACAGTATGTACAAATGGCGGATCCTCCAGATAATAATAAGCAGCATGAAAGTATACCCTACACACAGGATGGCATCTATTGTACAAAACATTTATTTCATGTGTTACATGTAAAGAACCACACTTATATTGTTGGCTATGGTGATAAATAGATTAATGGGTAATTATACAATTATGTCAATTAACTGAAAAACTTACTGCCAAAACAATATAGCGGCTATAATGAAGAGCAATCCAAACACACAACATAAGCCAATCAAAAGTGATTTTGTACTTTCAATTGAGGAATGAGTAGTTTTCCAACCAGTAATGATCTCACAATCCCTATGCAATAACACTGTACGAGAATCTGAGGATTGACCTTCAATTAAATTTGCACTAAAATGACTATGTGTAGCTCCATTTACTGTTAATTCATACGATGCACCGTCTGTTAGATTTTTAACAGTATATTCATTAAACTGTAAAATAATAACAATTAGACAATTAAATAAACCGATTTAATTATATTATAATTATATATTGCAATTTATTAATATTTGATAAGTTATATTTTACGTACATTTAAATTTGGACCATCTTTTGATGATGAAATTGTAATATTTCTAAGAAAATTACGTTCCGAAACCTTAATTGATATAACATATTGATCCACAGATTTATAAAAACGTTCAGGTGGATCCCACTGTAAGAAAATAGACGTGCCGCTAGATCCTGGTACACAGGTAGCGTTTCTAATAATTGGTGGTCCTGGACCTTCAACGTCAGTATATTGAGATATCGTGTTTGAACGTTCACTAACTTTATTTTTTTCACCTTTGGCTTCAAGGTACACCTGGTACTCAGTGAAAGGTTCTAAAAGTTCCCAAAAAAAAATCAATTAATAAATACATTTTATATTATAAGAATTTCATTTACACATTGTAAATACATTTAAGTATCTAATAAATAAAAACAGTGTAATTTGTAAGGAGCCTATTTTATGAAACATACTAGATAAAACTATAAAACCTGTATGTATTTAATTTCCAATTAAAACTTTTTCAACGTTTCAGAAAAAAAAAAATCGAGTATTAAATAATAATAAATATCATGTTTTTAGTATAGGTTATCTCTTCATATCAATCTAGTAACAATTAATATTTAAAAGTATTTAATTAAGTACCTATTTGTTATACTCTCATATTATATTAAATATCTACATTTTTAAAATTACAATTTTATTATTAATTAATATTTAAATTAAATTAGATTGTAGTTTCTATTGTAGAACACCAAGTATTCGTACACATCAACTTATATTTTATTAAATATTTTTTAAGAAAAGTATAAAGTATTAAATATCTAGACCAAACTATGGAATCCAGTTTAATATAAAATTTGGTGTATAACATTTTTTTAAAATTATTAATCAGAGAATATTTTACGATTGCTATGAATACTAATAGGTTACAATAAGCAAAACCTGATAAGTGATAATATACTAAATTTATCAAGATAAAACCGCTAAATTACCACAGTCCAGTGGGACACTTGGGCAAGAAGATTTTGGATTTAAATCGCCCAAACATCTATTTTTATACTATAATTTATATCATAATACAATTACAATTATTGTAATAACTGGTAAAAAAAAAAATTATCTAAGTATTTATGCATTCTTAAATAAGGTAGTTTTTTTTAAAAATTAGTAGGAACTATTTGTATAGTGTGTGGAAAACTTTTTAAACAAAATTTCCTAAATTCACACCATCCATCATGGTGAACTATTGTAAACGAATTAAAAGAAATAGTAATAAACTGAATAATATTTATAGAAAATTATATACAAAGGCTTAAGCAAAAAACATCAAATATAATTTAAAAATCATGCTAAAACATGGAGTAATATTTAAGATACATTTTAGGATATTTAACTGTATATTAAATAATATCTTTAATAATGTATTAAAACAAAATCAAAAATATATTTCCATGATATGTGATAAAAATTGGAAGAATGACATTTAACAACACAATATTGAAATGTTATTTATTTATTTTTTATCTTTCTATGAAATAGTTGTAACTAATTTTATCTACAATTTACATAGTGTGGTTTATTATTAATATACCAAAATATTTTATCAATAATATTTATTCTATAAGCGTAGTAATATAGATAAAAATAATATTGACTATTTTATGACATTCATTATATTTTGTTTTAAATGTTACGTCAACATTGATGTTTTCAAAACAATAAGTTGAGTTCAAAAGTTACCAACATATTATATCATCTATCTATTCAGTAATGAAGTCATGATGAAATAAATTAATATTAACTTTCAAATTCATTAGTGCTCATTAAAAAGGTTATAGATAAAGACTATGTAAATGAAAAATGATAAAACCAAATCTTACTTAAAATATGATATTTAACATTCATATAATTTTTAGACAATAATTTTGTACTTTACAGTTTTGACAACCATAAATATACTTTCTAAGAGTATATGAAATTTTTTTTTTTTTATCATCAAAATTATTAATCTCATGTATTGAAAATTTGAAAGTGACTCAATATGATTTAATCATAGTTTGAAAAGGACTAAATTCTTAAAAATCTAAAACCTATTTTTTTAAACTATTTGAAAAGAAAAATTACTACAGCGAAAAATATAAATAAAATATTTTAGTACCTACACAACTTGTAATTGAAAATATCGCCAAAAGAAAGTAATCAAAAAAAAATTATTTTCTATATTTAAATTTAAGAAAATTATCTTTAAAAATAAAATAAATACTTCAAGGTAGTGTAAAAATAATGTATAAACCTACCTAATTAAATTATTTTGAAAAATAAAGTTAATAATTTCACAGTTAATTCCAGTAAATTCGATCAAGTGTTTAAAATTTATTTTACTTTAAAGATAGAAACAACTTAAAAGAAAATACCGACTAATATAAAATTGTCACAAGCTATTAAGAAATCTATATACCAAGTGAACTTATTCAAATACTAACCATATTTTTTTGATTTAGGTATTTATGGACATAGAAAGGTTTTAAACTATGATAAATTAAAACAATTCATTAAATATAATAAATGGCAATTTAATCGATATGAACTAATTTTTAGAATTTTATTAAATTTAAATTACATTTTTATTATTTGCCATATATTATAATTTTATAAAACTTAAAGATAAATTGAAATATATCTAATATACAATAATTATAAAAGTATAATTATTTAGGCATGCAGCTTTGTAATTATAGTACATTAATATTGTTCATTTACAGGGTTATCACTATTATAGACAAAAATAATTGATTTATGTGTAAAAATTAAACCATGCCTAACATACTAATCTACATAATGAAGGAGAAAATTATTAAAGTAATCGGCTAAAATGTGTACAA
This sequence comes from Drepanosiphum platanoidis, assembly GCA_948098885.1. NCBI lineage: Eukaryota > Metazoa > Arthropoda > Insecta > Hemiptera > Aphididae > Drepanosiphum > Drepanosiphum platanoidis. The sequence goes on from OX402540.1 coordinate 6,396,988, forward strand.
ATGCACAAATGCATTTAAAATAGTTCTCTTCTTGGTAATGCTGAGTAAAATAAAACACAACAAAGGTATTAAATATTGTTAGTTTTTACAAAAATTTAGAATTTTCACACAGACTTATTGTTTTCTTTAAGTAATTTGTACTTTTGATTTTTCAATTAAAAAACAAGTATTTTTTTTGGATATTATGTATTTGCTTAATGCTTATAAAATATAATTTAATGAGATGATATTTTTATAAATTGTGAAATAATTTATTGAAGTATATAAATACTACTTAGATATGAATATTATAATATAAATAATTAGCTGTCCTATAAAGTAGCATAAGATAACTTTAAGATAAGAAAACACATTACCAACATTTAAAATTAAGAAATTCGTATATAGAAGATAACCTTGAATAATAATATGATTAATACAAATCAGGGATTCTAGAGTTCATCTTCTATCGCTCAAGCAAAAATATAGGAGAATCAGCTATTATAAAAGAAACTTATAAGCATCAACTGGACAAACACATGTTAACCACAAACTTTAACATCAATAGCCGGCCAGTACTTACAATTCATATATTTTTTTAGGCTCTTTTATAATTACAGAACAATATAACTGCCAATATACCTTACAAAATACTTTTAATTGCATAGACATTTAAACACTGAAAATCTTTCATTTGAATAATTCTTAGCAAACCATATTGGTCTAATTGTTTAGTACAACTAATATGACATAAATATTCAAAATTACGTTAGTGAAACTTGTTTTGAAATTAAATTGTTTTGTTTTAAATACTTAAAAGAAATGAAATAATTGGAAAAATCATGTTAAATTAAATACAAATTAAGAACTTACATGTGTTTCAGATTAGTCTAATAAATTATTGTTACTACATTGACCCTATTTAAATTTTTATATCAAATAAATCTAAACGTAAATCATAATTTCTTTAGTGTTTTTCTAAATTACCTCATTAGCCACGAATGATTTGGACTTATATTTACAAACTGATATTAAAAATATACCTGTCGCCATAAGTAAACGGACAGTAGATGTAAATTAATAACATCCAGTGATAATGAAAATAATTATTGTAATTGTAAATTAATAATAATTATATATGAATATTTTGTTAAAATATAACAAGTGTGTAATCACACACTAATTTTTTTTTTAAATAATTAAATGTATTGTTCATCATTACAATAATCAAAAGATATTAAAAATAAATTTAAAACAAATAAATTAATAATAACTAATGATAAGACTTTGTCAAGAAAAAATAATTTAAACGGCAAACAACAGTAAATTGAAGAATTTAGAATAAATTTTTGAGTGCACTTGTATCAAAACAGGGAAAAAACTAACAATTATAAAAAATGAATTTTTTTTATGTTGGCGACTAAATGTATAAATAGATTAGAATTCAAATAAGTTATGACTTAATTGAATTGTATGGCATTAAAGGGGTTCATCAAAAGCTAAGCTAGACACATGGCCTAGTTATTATAATTTATTAACTATATCCTATGTGTCTATCAACATAACAATGATTTAATTATATTCATATATTATATATTGTACACGATTTTATAAATACTTTGCTGTATCAAAGCAAAGGAAAGATGTTTGATATGAATATCATATAAATTAATGACTCGAACGGCAGTTTGAAAATGTACAAATCCTATACCTACACATTTATTAATACCTACTTATCAAGCTAGACGATAATAAGTTTATATCAATTAACGGGGAACGTTCGCAATAAAGAATTTATCCTAGAGAGCTGGAGTTTATACCTACGTTTATTAAAATTAATAAAATAAAAATTAATAAAATAAAAATGGTTATTTACTTACCGAGTTTGCCAATTTTAAAGGTGGTAGTATTTCCTGAATTCATTATATAGGTACTATTGCCGTGTACATAGTATAACGCATAATTGGTTACTGCTTCCACACCTTCACTAGGTGCAAGCCATGTAACTGTAATTGATCGACTCGTTACATTAACAACTTTTAAATTTTGCGGCTTGCTTATAGTGACAACTAGAAAAAATAAACACATGTATATAATTAAAATTGAGTAGAAAATATTAAGTTTATAGGTAATGATTTTCAAGAACTTTATACAATCCATTTAATGTAACAAAAAAAAATTACTATTTTCAATCAATAGAATTCAAATGAAATAAATAGAATTTTAATTGATGAAATCATTAACACTGTAAAGCGATGAAAATACCAGTCGTTAAATAAAGTAACAAATAAAATAAAAATAGACGTTTGAATAATAATAGTTAGGTCACGTATTAACTAATATCCATTTTTGGTTTTTAACATACAAAATGTAAATAAAGTTGTTTAGCATGTCCTCTAAAAACTGCATCTATAATTTTACATGACGAAACACTACTAAAAATTAAATTTTTAATGTGAAACCGATCACTAATATTTAGATTTAATGAATAATTGAATAGAAAAAAATAATACAGATGAAAAAACTAGGTTTAATCTAAAATTGGAAAAATTTAAATTCCAAATTATACATCAGATACTAAAAATGTTGAATATCTAATACCTGTCTAATATTGTGCTATGATTATTGTTCGGGAACTTAAAGGTTAAAGTGCATCATTTTTAAACGCCAAGAGTAGTAATGTCATTGCAATAATAAAACTGTATGAGTAATGGGTACATTACGCAAACCTCGACTGAAACTAAAATATAGTTTGCCGATTATTGAACAAATAATATTTATCGACATGTGACTACGTGCATGATGAAAAAACAATTGGTTCCAAAAACAGCACAACACGGGCAAAAGTATCGTTATATTAGTATACATGCCTTGAGGTACTTTTGAAGTACAAATACATTTCATACAATTTAGTTACAAATAGAATAGAGTGATGGGTATATATTTATTGAAAGTAAATAAAAAAACCACCGGCTAAACGATAATTTGAACGAAACAATTGGAATAGCTGTTTGAGTTGTCAGGCTCGAGCGGCGGAGGGATCGAAATACACACGGCAGTTGCGTTGTCTGGCAAGAAACGACATGAGCACGGAAAAAGGGGACGAGGGACAATTGTCAAGGGAGTAATCGACGTTCTTACCCGGTTGCACGGTGGTGGTGCCGGTGATGGTGCTGGTGGTGGTGGTGGTGGCGATGGTGGTGGCGATAGCAGTAGCGTTTGTGGTGGCGGCTGGGCCATCGCTGGCGTTCTGCTGAGCGGTCGCGGGTCTGATGCAAACGTACAGGCAGTCGGGGCACGATAACAAGACTAAGCTCAGGCACCATGTTGCTATCCACATCTCCCGGACGATATGTGCGCACTACGGGGCCGGCACTGCCGAGAGCGTGATGACGGGCGGCACTAGGGAGCCGCGGATATCGCTGGACAGCCTGATTGCGGTGTCGGACGGGCGGTGGCGAACGGGTTCATCGTGTCCGGTGATCGGCGAGCCGCGGTTGGACGCGCACGGACGACGACAGACGCATTTCCCCGGCACGGCGGGACGGCGACCACGGCGACGAAGACGACGGCGACGACGACGAGGACGACGACGACGACGGCGGCGGCGGCGGCGACGACGGCGACGGCTGCGGCTGCGACGACGACCGTGCGACGGTGGTATGCATCAAAATCGGAGTTAGAGACGAGGAGCCAGCAGCCGAGTGTGACTGGACCCGGTCGAACCGCTGTGCGAAGACGTGCGCGGAACTGCGACGGCTGCGGCGGAAGAAGAGCGGCGGCGGCGGCGGCGGCAGTAGCACTCGTAGCCGCGGTTCGTAGACTGTAGCTGTTGTAGACCGCCTGACCGCATAGCGTTAGCGATAGCTTATCAGCTTATCAACGCCATCGCCGCCGATGCCGACGCGGTGGCGACGAGCCGGGCGGGAGGGGCAGACGCGGCGTGTCCGCACGCACTCGCGCGCGCCCGGCGCGGTCCCGCGGTCTAGCACCGTAGCACGCAAGCGCCGCCTGCGCGAACGCCGCCGCCGCCGCGAGACGCAGTCGCAGTAGTCCGTATGCCATTATAATATTGTCGCCGCCGCCGCCGCCGCCGCCGCCGCCGACGCCGCTTAACGTCGGAGCGACTCGATTGACGCGCGCGCGGCGACAGTGTGACCCGCCGGATCGTCTCTTGGCTTTCCGTCGGCGGCCGTAATGGGGTTCTCGACGACGACCACGGTCGTCCCGCGCGTCGCGAATCGGCAACGCCGTCCGTCTCGCCGATCAGAGGACTCCGGGCCCTGGCTTTCGCCGGGGGGGGGGGGCGAGGGGGGCCGCGCGGTTTGTCCGCCGTCGGTTTGCGTAAAACTCGCGAAACGTGTCCGTCTCGCGAAAATTAAATCGACCGCGTTTTTCGGAATTCGCCGTCGTCCACCCCGTCTCGGATCGGGGTTTTTTTTCATTTTTTTCTGCCATCGATTTTCGGCGACCCGAACGTTTCGTCTACTATTCCTAGTCGAACGACATCGCGGCGATGGTCCCGTATTAATATATGGACGACACGCCCGATTTGATTATTTTCATAATTTATTCCGATGTATAAAAACCGTTACTATTGTCGCGTTCGTTCGGGACCCCGGCAACACGATATTATTACACTCCGCCTATGTGCGCGCCGCCCCGTTCGGTTCGACTTTTCAAAAGTTCGCTTCGATCTTACCGTTTCCCAACACCCGCTGTTCGTGATAATGACTTACGAGTTGGGCATTTAAACACCGAGACGCGCCACGTTTTAAATCCAAAAATCGTCACGTTCTCGCTTTTAATCCGAGCGTCAAAACGATATGAGTAATTTCCCTATAAATAATAAATAGAACGTGTCATAGCACCCCTTTTCAAATCGGTCCCCGGGTTCTAGCCACCTCTCCCGAATAAAAAATAATTCAAAATTGGTACAACTATTTTGTTTTAAACGGTGTTTAAACCATAGAGAATTCAACTAACGCTAATTTACATGCACCTATTCCCCCACTAACAATATTATATAGTATATTGCATAATATATCTACATACCTAAGTACGCGCGTGTCATATACGTGTGGTTGTGTCTGTATTCTTCTTACATAATATACGTTGATACCTACTTTTTTGACATTAATATTATATTATTGAATAGGTACCGTATATTTATTATACATGTTATAATATTATGTATTATGCATGCGATTCGTCGTGCATTGATTTTATTAAAATATTGTCTCGTGCGCAGGCATTCGGTCTGAACCTTGAGATGATATGTTAAAAAGCGAATAGGTCCCTAGATAAGAAAAAACCATCTCAACAATAGTACCGCATATCCCCGTTCGTTTTTAATTAAAGTACCTGAAATTTGATGTTTCTGTTATTGACATTTCACGTAAAATAATAACAATAACAACAACAATATAAACATCGTAATTAGGGCCGTGAATTTAACGCGGGAGAAAACCTAGAAAAACGCACTTGAAAATGAAAAAAAAAAAAAAGGGACGCTCGCCTCGCCCGACTTTTTTGTAGAGGCGTAATTCCGTCTTGTGCATTTGTGTCTCGGGGCGTTTGGACAATGATTTTAGTTATGGCTCTATCGGATAACGTTTGTGCCCGTGCATTCCGATTCCAATGCATTATTGTAATTATTTATCAAGTCGGCGGTTTATCGTGACTGTGCGCATACGGGCTGCATTCATTCGATTCATTAATGGTCGTATTTCATTCAATGAGTCACAATTAATAATATTACTAGTGTGTCGAATCGTCGCAAACCATCGAAATACGATTTGATTTTTTTTACTACGAACGAACGATAGCTACGACGACGTATCGTCGTCGATGCGTCGAGTTATCGTTTTAGCGCGATTTCCGTAAAACGCGAAATTAAAATATCTATAAATATTGGTCAAAAAGACCAATTTGACGGGGCCGAATGTGGTTGGTGCCCACACGATACGTTACAATACGAGTTGAGTGTTATAAAACAAATGCCGCCGTAATAAAAATGAATAATAACAAACAAACGACGACGAACATTTTTATGTGCCGTTATTATCGCTCGTCGCTGCATCGATAACTTTTAACCGAAGAAAAACAATAGACGAATGCATAATATAATAGAGTCTACCCGGTCGCCGGCCGAAGTCGTTAGTGTGATAACATTTCTTTAATAATAATACATCAATCAAAAATTAACGGACATTAAAATAAATAAGCGCCTACTTAGATTATATCACGTTGATAAATGTCCAATTCTTCTCGACAGAGTAGTCTGTAAAACGGTTGTTGTATATTATTATTTGTGAGCATCTATCGCGGAGACATGGACTATATATATATATATATATATATATATATACGAGTATATATATATTTATGTATATATATATATAGGAATGAGCGTTGTAGGAGGTAACTTTCATTTATTTTTCATTGCGTCATTTACTATGTGAATTATACATATAGTATAAAGTATATATATGGGTATGCACTACTGATGATGTGTGCGTACGCGGGTGTGTGTAATCTAATGCGTTCTGTATTCAGTTGTTGGTTAATGAGTAATAGCTGAGAAATAAATATATTTTGAATTCAAAGACCTCGCCGAATGTATGCACCAAGATACCCGACTATAATTTGTACACAAATACTCGTGTAAAGCACTTTTTTTTAAAAAAATTGGCAGTAATACCGTACCTAGGTACGGTGAATTCGATATCGAATTTAATATGTGTTTTGAATCGAAATGTTCAATAATGAAAACATTTAAGTTTCTTGGATACCTACCAACGCGTTATAAATCTATATAAATATTGTAGATATGCGATGTACAAACGTGACGCGATTTTTCATATAGAACACGATATTTTTATTTTTTATAGTAAAAACCTATATATAACCTATATCGTTTGTTTTTTTTTTTTGCGTGTGAAGCAATAACCTATTTTTAAACCTTCCTATTACAGGCCCCTATCGATCTTGACGCATTTCATTTACATACCTCCAGGGCCGTAGGCCGTATTTCCGCATAGATAATTTAATTGAACGGTCTGTTGTATGACAACATAATTTAGACGGAAAAAAGATCCAAGACTTTTTATAAATGAGTATTTTAAATTGATTATAAAAATCACTTTTATTGTAATGTAATAAGGCGTTTGCAAAACGAGAAATTAACAATGAAACTATGTTTTGTTTGTGTTTGTTAAAAAATGCTTTTTAATTTTTTTTTTCTGTTTGTAAATGTAATTAAAATATTCTTTTAAATTTTGCTTGATAAACTACATTTTTAAATTTATAATTTCAATATTTAGTACTTTTCGAGTTATGGGCTTTTGTTTTATATATACATATATTTAATAGGTAGATAGATAAAATTGTTTTGATATATTCAATAATAATGAAAATAAAAAAATGTTTCTTGCGCTATTATTTATAATTTTATCCGGCACCCGCTCTAAGCCCACTATTGTAAATTGTACAAAGATTATAATACATATTACACATATTGTATTTACTTATCACAAAATAATATGGTATTGATTTTATTTTTTTAACTCACCGAATAAAATAGTACTTACAAATTACTGATCTCTATGTGTAATATGTGTTGAATACAATGACAGTGCAAAATGGCTGTAACTGTTGAGTAAAAAAATAATAATTTATTCATTGAAAAATCCACCATAAGTCCGTAGCAGCCCAATGACGTCATTCCATTTCGAAGTAGGAAAAGTATATTATCTAGTTGTGAATGATGAACAAAGTCCCAATATTATACATAGGTATAATGTAATACACACACACACATCATATTAATTTTTATTGCTAATATTATTTTTTTAAGAGAGAAAAAGGATATTTAAAATTTAATATATTTAGGTTTACTGAAACAAACGCTTTCCCTGAAAATGTCAACATAGAAACTTCGAATGCCGAACAATACTTGGTGTCAAACTGCCAACAATAGTTAATTATTTATGACTCTGTGAGTGTTTAAAGTTTAAACGAGTCGACTTTACTGGGATCCCGTGTCATGTCATTTCGCTTATCTGAAATTGCAATAAATAATTATATCTACAATATATAATTTATATGTGTGTCGATGATTTTGGAAAAATATTTTGCTCCCGGAGATGATGATATTACGAAAAAAGTAAAACGAACGAATCGTCGAAAAATAAGTGTTGTCGACGTTGGAAAAAAATATTATTCAATGAACTATAACGAATAAGACGTAATGATAATTACTTTTTTCAGAGATAGTCAATATCTATGGATGTAAATTGCCGGAGGGGGCTTAGAATTATGTCTTTGAAACCTTTTTACAGCCCTATGCATTTGAAGAGACCCCATTTACGACGTCAAAACTATTATTTTTTTTACGCCCTATACAATACATTAAATTTCACACGAGAAGGAAAACTAACGTTAGGTATTTATTATTTTTTACTCAACTAAAGAATAAAGCGATAAAAAGTTCATTAAACTACAGAATATGATTAGAATATACCTACTTCAATAAATGCGATAGTAGGTTAGGCATGGAACTATATTTTACATCCGTTATATTGTTAAAGCTAGGTATTAGATATAATTTGGTATATGGTTTTCAAGTGCAACGACCTAATGCCCGTGTAATTACATACCTAAACACATAATAAAACCTATAAGCTGTGACATTTTAATTTCGATTTGTTTCCCTAAGATTTTCATTTCTATTCGCTCTGAAAATGAATTTTATCCAAGATCGGTGGCGCAGTGGCTGTTTATTTTTTATAAAGTAGGCAGAGAGGTGATAATAGAAAAAAATTATCGATTTTTCCCGACACCAGAAGACATTTTTTATGAGCTGCTAACTGGAAACTCCTTTTAGGATTATTATACTAAAATATATTAGAATTAGTGTGTCCACAGCTATAAACAAAACTTGTTACCTGTCTTATAAAAAATATATAAAATAATTAACGCGATAAGCTAGATAAGTCTAGATTATAAAATTAAATATTACTGCGGGGCAACATTTTACCTCGGTCTTACACATGGGGTTGTTCTCTCTGCTTCCCTTATTTCCGACACCGCCGTCTTCTGTAAGTATTCAAACCATTATCGACATACACCGACTGAACCGCTTTGAGAACTCTCAATTTATTTGACGTTATTATATTTTCTGAAAATCAAAACGGGTATTCGAAGAAGGTATATCGACATTTTTATTTCACCGTGACGTTTTCGATTAGTTATAATCGCTGAATTTCCTAAATTTTAACACTCGAACATTTTTCACGCGACACCAACATTTTATTGTACTAATAAGATAATAGCAATTTCGAAGAATGTTCTAAAAAATCATGTACCAAGGTACCCGTTGTGTTTAAAAACAGACCGTGATCCGAAACAATAATATTGTGTCTTGTAAATTTTAGTCGAAATGATAGAAAGAAAAATAAACGCAGTTTTTGCAAACAAAATATACCTAGTACCTACTAAAATATAAAAAAAAAACATTTTTCTTCGGTATAAAACATTATGACGTATAGGTATTGTAATAAAATTTATCGAGAAAATTTTCTTCGGTAAATTTACACTATATTATAGGTATGCGACCCAATTATTTCGATAACGAGACCAGTTATTTGTGAGTGACTAATGATATTTTATAATGAATTATAATACAAGCGTTGGACAATGCTAAACTAGGCAGGTGCCTATTTAATATTTACGTATGAAATTAATTATTTGCCATCGTGGTCAGAGTTTATAAAGCAGTGTTCTCGGTCAAGTCGAACGCGCGTTTTATTTTTCTAATTTCTAGAACTTTCTTTAAAAACGATAATTCAGCTGGACAATATTATTATTACGAAAAAACGCGCGTTTATTTGGTTTAATCAATATGATGTCATTCGCGTCAATGTTTGAAAAGATGATATTATAAATGTTATTTGTTACTATATTTTGTACTAAAGTTTAAAGGCCGCAGACCAATAGTAAGTAGTTAATAATATTATTATCAGGACACTATTGTGGAATATTATAAGCTCGCTTTGGAAATGTTGATAAATTGATATTTCGTATTGTTTAATTTCAGTGTGAATCGATATCTAACACTATATAAGAGACTATTGTGACGTTGCTTTTGTCTTTTAATTATTTGACAGTTAAAATACTCCGTATCTAATTTACGAATGAATTTATCTACTTTAGTAGGCAATTAAACGATCTGCTTTCTAATAAAATGTAATCGCTGCCGTGGCAGTAATGGTCAGTGTTCGATAATTAATCGAACTCGTTCGATGACGATGAAAAAAATTCATCGAAATCCTATCGAATTTCCAACGAGTCGTAAACTATAAAATTCACTCTCGTGATAAAATTTAATTTCAAACATTCGGGTGAGATGGATGAACCAAAACTGGATATAATTAGAAAACGTCTCTCGGGCAAAAAACAATGTGGTACATTTGAGACACAACGCTTTTCAAAATATTAAATTTTTTTAATTTACGATCATGACTTACATGATGATATTAGGTAATAAATAATATTATAATAATACCATAGACGTGAAAAATACCATGATTAATACCTACGTGGTGTATCTAATCCAAACTATCTGTGTAGATAGCCTCCAACCACGATGTACATCGTGCCCCTAACGAATAACAATACGACACGCTATTTTATTATTGCCGATCATTCCACGCGAATTTCGACAACACATTCCTCGTGTCGATATTATAGTTTTGAACGTTTTCGTTTCAAATTGTCCGACGATTTCCAAGTACCTATATACAAAATTAACGATGTATTAATCGATTAGAGAAAACTAAATCGAACGAAAAATAGTTAGAATTTTTTGAAAATCATATTACCTGTGGACAATAGTGATATAAATGTTTGGTTTCTACGATTATTACTTTTCGAATTACAGACATGCCGTTGATTTCGCCGTTTTTCGTCGGATTTGGCCTATATTTTTAAAACTGTCATGGACATTCTTAGTACTCAAATAAAACTAATACTAAATATTCAAAAAAAGGTTTTTTGCAAATTAAAATAATAATCAAATACCTAACTTACGAGTAATACAGTTACCTATTGGTAATTGTATTGTAATTGTACATCTTGAACAAAAACATAACGGCTTAGATTGTTAACTTTAAAAAATTATCAACAGACCACTAAAAACGTTAAACGCATTAAAAAACATTATTGATGAAAGTTATACTTATAGATTTGTAAAATGTGTTGTATCTAAAATTCATAAACTATGAGTACCTATGTGTTGAAAAAACAATGTTGGTTGTAATGATTTCACAATCAAAACATACTTGCATGTTGCGGCAGTTCATCGCTCCCAATGAAACGTTAGCTCGTCACTATAGGTTCTACCCGATTACAAGGTAAATCTACATGCTTCTGTATTTAGAGTGTTGGGGAGATTATCAGACTAAAATAAATAAAATCAAATTTTATGTGATACTATAGTACAGTAAAACACACTAGTGCGAATTTGAACTAATTCTGAATTCAGATGAAATTTTACCTATTTATAAACATGAGATTTAACTCATATTAACAATCGCACAGTAATAATCTAATACTAGTAAATAATAAAGTATACACACTACAAGTTTATGTTTGATATTTTTAACGTAAGTAAAACATTTATATAATACCTAGTGATGTGAATTTTACCTGGAGAATTTGTTCGGGTTATTTATCGAAAAATGTTACCAATTTGATTAAATAATAATTATTGTAACGAACAATATCAATAAACAATAATTTAACTAAACAGGCATACTATTTACTAAATTATTTTACTCGGTAAATGTACAGAATTCACATCACCAGTAATACCTATAACCGTTTTATAATATAATAATCGGTAAACGTTTGACATACCTTTGGACGTTTGGTAAAAAATTTTTTATATCTGATCTGTCTTACACATTATCGCTAGTTTGTGTTAACAACATCGGCAGTGAAATGAATGTTAGGAAATATTTCTATGATGGAGTACTGTAATTAGATTTTCTGTGCCCGATGTTCGTGTCTAAGTCCAGATTATCTGAGGCAAATAACTATTATTCTCTTTCGTTACTTATTAATTCTAATATTTATTACAATGTTTACAATGTTGTAAAAAAAAACATTCTACCTAATTACAAATTACCGGTTTAATGAAAATATATAAAATTATTCTTAGTAGTCACAATGAAGACCGTTGTTTAACTGAACAAGAAAAATTATCGAACAATTTACAATAAATATTAAAAGTCGTTTAAATAATTGAACGACTTCATGCTTTATATTAAGTTGTTAAAAGAATGGAAGAATTGAGAAATGTCAGAACTAATTAGAATGACAATGATTTTCCTTAACGTTAATGTCGAATAGAATACATAATATTTGTACTATTCCAATATATTACAATATTAATGTATGCTAGACGAATATATAAAAATTATCTTTTTAAACGCATAAAAAAATATACTTAGATAAACTATCAAAAACATACATTTAGTATGTTGCGTGTTAATTGAAATGACTTAACTAGAATAAAATATATTTAAAATTCTTCATCGGTTCTGGGTTTAAAATTCAAACATTACTTTATGTAACTTTATTCTGGCAATCATAATAAATGGTTATAAAATAAATAAATTCATAATCATATTATTAAAAACTGAATAAATAATAAATAAAATACCAAATATTAATGAATATTACCTTAGCACGTACACATTTACAAATGTTAGTAATTAATTTTAATAAAATTATATATTAGATAAAATAAGAGTAATATATTTTAGTTGTAATACAATAAAACTTCGGAGACAATCATTTTTTTTTTTTTTTCATTTTTCACTTAGAAATAATTACAAATCGCTAGAAAAATTATAAGTAAATAATATTAAAAAGTATAAGTAATATCAAGCACACATTGGCACAAACACCAAAATCAATTGGTAAGTCAGTCTTCTATTACTAATTTCAGCTATGATAATTTTTTTTATAAATATTTGATAGCTGAAATAAGATAGAATTAAAGACCAGTTTAATAAAATACATGTGTATTGAACATGTTATTAAAAAAAAAAATGTTGGTAACAAATGTTATTACAATTTTAATTTTGAAATTAAACCAAAACACTCAATGTCTTGTTTTTTTTTTAAATAAAAATCTGTATAGTAAAATTTAACTTAAATTAAGTACAAATTATATAAATATATATGTAAATATAAAAAATTGATAGTAACAAAAAGATATCATACATCAAACTTATCCACAGCCAACACATTATAAGTTTAAATGCAGTTGATTTTTATAAAATAAAAACTTGTTCAACATCAAATAATTTATACAAATATTCATAAACTGGCAATGATGAAAATATAATAATCAGGGTTGGGCATAATTATGTAAAAAAACTTTAGATGTATAGTATACACTGTATACGACAACAGTAACTTTATAAAAATAATTTAATTTAAAACTAATACAAATAAACTAATAAAAAGTTAAAATTAATGATGGCAAATTATAACTGTCAAAAATTAAGTATTGATATAATTTCTTCTGCGAGTGTATTCAATTTTAATGTGAAAACAAAATTATAATAGTTTTAATAGTTTCAATAAGTATGATGAGACCAAATAGTTAAATTGTGTTGTTTAACACAGCAATTATTATATTCTTAAACCTGATATTAGCTAACCCTGATTATTATGTCTAAGAAAATGTAATTATTATTACTTATTTAGTTATGAGTCTGACTTTTCAGTAACGGCATTGTAAGGAACATAATCTATGGCCATAAGACATGCGAATAGTGTCATAACCATTTTTGGTTTTACTTCAGTTATGTCTTCTGGTAAAGCATACACTCTAGCACCAGTTTTTCTAGCCATTGAAATCGCATACTTAGCATTTGCCAAGTTGTCCTGAAACAAATCAAATTTAAATTGTTATTACATTTATAAATGATATATGCGTATTAGTTTTAAAAATAAAAGTACCTCAACATCACCACCCTCTTTAACAACATCATAATTAATGGTGCCCGGTTTGATTGCATCGATTAAATCAATAACAATTCTACCATCAGACAAAGCATGATCTTGGAATCCTCTCAAAGTTGATGATTTATCAGCACTTTGCAATTTGTTGTTGACCCAAGTAACGATTTCTTTCTCAATAATTGGACTGCCGGTTTTGGCAAGTTGAGTTAAAACTGATAAAGTGTATGCTCTCATCAATTGCCAAATTAAGGCTAGAATAAAAATGTAAAATTTACAAATATTAATCTAAACATTTTGATACAACTATTTTCATCAGAAATAATTATTGTAAACTATTGTTCCAACAATAAACTAATGTAAATGTTATTATTACTAACCTAGAGTAAGAGTAGCATTTCCATCATTCAAGTCCTGTCCAGCAATACCAACCAATGAAAACTTTAGTTCACGGCCTAATTCCACAGCATAATTGCAGTTTTCCAATTTTTCCATGAACTTTCTGAGTTTAGAAAATTTCCTATAATATAAACAAATGATAATTTAACACGTCCAAACATTTCAAGTAGTACAAAAAATAATTGGAATGAAATATGTGTACCTGTGTACTTTTGACCAAATTACAATTCCTGGTTTGATAATGTCATACAACTGGAAAATTATAAGCCCATCAGCCAGGTCAGAATAAAGCCAATTGACATGAGGTGCAACACCCATGGAATTCATCCAATTTCTGTAAGCTATAAAATTAAAAAAAAATTAATCATCAATACTAAAATATAATGAAAAAAACAGAAAGAAACTTAAAATGAAAACTAACTTTTTTCTTCTCTTGTTTCTTCAATTGATTCTAGTCCAACGATTTCTTCAGGTTCGTCTAATCCTGGGTGATTATTGAACAAGTTTGCTACGAAAGCCAAATTTAATTTGTATACACCATTTATAACATCAGAAGGTGTGACGAAACTACGACAACCCAACTTGGCTGCTTGTTGTAACATGATTTCAGCTCTTTTGTTCAAATCTGGTTCCTATAAATATACATATTGAGTTAAATAAAAATTCAAATTTTTTCTATTCAGTAAAATATAGGAAAAATTAACCAATTGATATTTCATTCGTTATTTGTGATCAACTCGTAGATATAAAAATGTTTAATATATTTATAAATACCATTAATGCCGACATATCAACTTCAGAATCCATTGGAGCGATTTGCTTCATCAGGTAGGTGTATACTTCTGAATCAGTTATATCATTCTGGAAGTTATGGCATTGCCTGAAATGTTCAAAATATGTTTAAAAACAATAATTCAGAAAATTACTGATACCAAAACGTATGTGTAAAAAATAATACAATAATATACCTAGAAACACCAGCACGATTCAAATGGTAGTTTACCC
Source organism: Drepanosiphum platanoidis (assembly GCA_948098885.1). Lineage (NCBI taxonomy): Eukaryota > Metazoa > Arthropoda > Insecta > Hemiptera > Aphididae > Drepanosiphum > Drepanosiphum platanoidis. The sequence continues at coordinate 6,412,408 of OX402540.1, forward strand.
ATCGTAGAAGTATAGCCTCCGGTGATAATTTTAATAGTTCTTCGATCTTTTCACCACTTTGTAACAATGTTGCAAGTCCAGGACAGTTTTCGAGAGTAATTTGATTAAACAGCCCTATCTATGTAATTGAAATATGGAATAAAATTATTAATTCAAACGCATTGTTGTTGATTATTGTAAATTGAGGAAGTATAAAAATATATTTACTCTAATAATTTGCCAGAGTAAACCAAGCACTAAATGTGGTTTTCCTTTAGCAAGATCATGAGCATCAATATTGACAATATTGCAACCAATAGATTGACTGGAAACAAGTGCTAGCGTTAAATTTTCCAACTTTTTATAAACAGTGAGGTTACTTTTGTTTGTTTCTTTATTAATTGCTCTTTCATCAATTGTATCCGGACATGAATGATTAATAACTTTGCTAAAAATAAAATAATATCAATTAGTTCACATTGTAGTATGTATAAGAGAAAAATATCTTTACCAGAGTAAAATTCCATCTTTGACCTTTTCGTACAGATTTTTCCCTTCAGATTCTATTGGAAGCAAATGCTTTAGATCAGGGTCTATACTTAAGTTACTATTTATCCAATCAGAAAATGCAAGTTGTTCTTCGAGTCTCACGGAATGAGTTGTTCCCTCGCTTGAAGCGTCAGACATACCGCCTAAGGTTTCTAAATTTTCTTTTTTCGAAACAACTTGCTTGAATGAACTAGCAACTTCTCCAGCTTTCAAATCAGTACACAACTAATAAAAACAAAATAATTTGTCGATTAGTTTATATGATTATAATCTAATAAATTTGAAAAATATAAATTACCTTTTTAAATTCTGTAAAATCAAGCTTTCCTTTTGATTGAGTTTTTTTGCCGCCATAATCTTCAATCATTTTTCGAACTTTCCATGCGGGTAACTTAAAACCACATAAATCTAAAGCTTCTTGTAATTCTGAAAGTTCGATAGTTCCATCGCCATTCTTGTCAATCTAAAATACATTTAAATAATATTTTAATACTTGTTAAAAAATATAAATTGATTCAATATTTTACGTGATACAATAATACAATTTTCAGATAATTTAAAATATAAAACGTTCAAATCAATGACAGTAAAACCTCTACATAGTGGACATTTCTGATGGAATTATAAAATATCCACTATAGGGAAAAATTATAAAGCACATGCGTAAGAGTAAAAAATTAAACTAATTGCATTTACATGTCATTAATTTATTTCAAACACAACTTCAAATATAACTATTAATCTTATCAAATGTTTTCTGTAAATAAAAAGGTGGGTAATTCAAAAGAGAATCAAATATCATTTAAATATTATTTAATATCATTAATGACTACAGTATAAGTGCCCTTTTAATCGTATGATGATGATTAAAATAAAATACATGTTTGATAATCTAGTAATAACTTATTGAAAGATCTGCCGATTTATACAGTGTATCAATAGGCGTGTGTATGGGAGTGCCGTATGTGCCCGGGCACAAACGAAAATTTGTTATTAGGCCTCTATAATTTAAGTCATAAGACAAGGTGCCCGTATTTTAATTGATGTCACTAAAATAAAATGTATTGTTTCTAAAATATGGGATTAAAACATACATCGAGTTTCATATAATGAACAACAAACGTATGATTATTATAAATTTGCGCCTATGAGTGTATCCCTCCAGAATAAAAACCATGATGTAAAATGAAAATCATGGAAACTGTTTATTATTTGTTGAAAATATGAATTTGAATCAATTAAAAAGGTCAAGAGCTCAACAAACATGAAAAAACTATTAAAAATTTGAAAATGTTTTGAACCATTGCATAGAAATAGAAAGGTAATTGATTAATATATAAAAAAAAAATTGTCAATATTATATTCAATACTATTTGATTTTTAAATTTTTATGATATCTAATATGGAAAATAAAATGGTTTATTTCATTTGGACTACAACTAATCTGATTATTACGAGAACAAATCTGTGTAGGTATGTTTCAATGACATTGGACATGTCATGAAAAAAGATAACAAATCTCATGCTGTGGCGACCTAGGAAGTCAAATGATATAGTAATATAAAATACCAATTCGCATTTTCACATGAAAAATAAAACAGAAATCGATTATAATTAACTCGAACGTAATCGGTTTGCACAATTATAGTGAAATCCAATGTCTACTTAGTAATGTCGATTTCGAGAATATCATTTGACTTTTTATTAAAATGTAAACTAGCTTTTATTCAGTTTTACGACATATCGCATTATATTTCATTCAGATCGTGTCGTACTGGTCGATACGAAAATGAAAAATGAAAAATTAATCATTTAAGTATTCGGTAGTCAATTATTATTATATTTTATTACTATCACAATATCACTTTCGAAAAATCTTATCAGCCTAATCAACCTATGCGGAACATTTTGCAAGATAAATGATAATAATAAAAATTGAAATAAAAATCGGAACGTTATCCGTTTAAAACGAGGGCGGCGTCGTTCGCAGCAAACATAATCGTATAATATAATATTCTTTGAGTTGCGGATTTTTCGCGTTCAAACGGCGTACGCGATGAAAGAAAAAAAAACCACTCCGATCGAGTCGAAGACGGGCGTAATGTGCTCGTGATAACGTCTACTCGATTCGTAAAAACATACACAAACAGATATTATGTCATATTACAGAGTAGGTAAACCTTCCGACACAATGCATCATTACGCAGAGGCGTGCAGAGGGAAAAGAGGGGACGAGATCAGGTTTTAGAGGAGCCGTACAAATCGTCGAGTGTAATTTGTAAAATGGGTAAATAATGAGATTGTTTTTTTACACCCGTAAACAAGAGAGAGCCGAGAGACGGCGTATTTTCGAGTCGCTAAAAAACGGTTTAGAAAAGTCGGAATAATAAAAAATATTCGTCGAACGGCCTCGGCGCGCCTACGCGTTTTTCGGTCGGGGAAAAACCTCGGACGCGACCAACTACACTATATTATATACTATACTATGCTCACCTTGGAAAACTGTTCTTTAAGCTCGTCGTCGGCGGCGACGGTGGCGTTGCCGTTGAACGCGTTGATGTAGTCGGAAACCTTGGACATGTTGGGCCGGGTGTCGATTGGTAAGTGTGAATGTGTGTGTGTGTGTGCGTGCGTCAAACGATTGCGATTAAATAAACGCGGCGGGACACGACGGAGCGAACGAGACGCGTCTGACGATGGTCCGGCTGGTGCTGCGTGACGACGTGTATTAAAACCCGAAAGCGGCGGCGGCGGCGGCGAAGACGGGACGACACTATCGCCGGACTGTGCGGTGCGGTGCGGCGGGCGCGAGTGTCGCGGTGCGTGCGTGCGTGCGTGCGTGCGATAGCGAGTGCTGTCGGTCGTTGTGTGGCGGTGGCGGCGGCGGCGGCGGCGGCGGTGAGCGCGAGCTAGCGATGTCGTCGCGAGACCGTGCGCGGCGGCGACGGGTATGCGCGCGCGGTAGGAGTGGTGCCCGGGCGAGTAGGTGACGGGCGTGCTCGGGCACGGGCGGGCGGCGCGGCGCGGCGCGGCGAGCGATGGTGTGGGCACGGAATAATATCGTATTATTGTATATATTATTATTATTATTATTATTCTATTATGCATGACTCATTACCTACGCGTCTGATTCATGGCGAACCGCACGTTTTATCGTGCTCGACGGACGACGTCACCTCGTTCGAAAAAAAAAAAAACCCTACACGGCCTAAATACTGCGCTGTGCTATAGGCGTTCACCGGCCGACGCGGCGCGCTGCCCCGTTTCTCTCGTCGTCTTCGTCGTCCGTCCGTCCGTTTCACAAATTATTATTTTATACGTCGCAGTAATAATCGCGTTTGCTGCTCGCACACGTCGCGTGCAATTATTATCGTCGTTTTGTATAAGCGTAGTATATCATTATAATTTCCTGCGCGACAGTTTTTCCCAAACCGAGTCTATTACACTATTGACTATGATATTATTATTATTATTATTATTATTATTGTATTTGTGTAAATGGCTCATCTCGCATTTATCGCTCGTTTATTATCGCTTCCTCTCTCTCTCTCGCGCGCGCGCGCGCGTCGAGGCCGTGTTATGCTGTTGTACGTATAGTGTATTTATCGTATGTGTGTGGGAAAGCGTGAATAATTTTTAATACGATATTAGAATTTATTATTATTATTATCATCGCCGTACGATTATGGCCCACTAGACTAATATATACGCCGCCCGGGAGCACATTTTTAAATGCCCATCTCTGCCGTGTGCACTAGTTTTCAAAAATAAATTATACGCCAACGCGGTTGAAATTTTTCTTCAAAATGTATTCGTGACGTAACATCGCTCTGGCTTTTTGATTAATACAACTCGGTACTAATAGAGTAGTTGATATTGGAAATTTACATTTTTTCGCTAGCTTTTTGGTAAACTCTAACGATTTTGCATTCGATTCATGTGACCACTATTATTATTTATTATGCAACTTTTTTAATAATAATCTGGGAAAACTTTGATTATACATAATTATGCTATTATTTTGCACATCCGTTGTCTCGACATTGTTATTATTAGAGATGATGTCGTTTCTTCTACGTCAAGAAACAGGGCAATATAGCGGTTAAATTGTTTATTTATTCGTCCATCGCCGCACTCGAATAAAATGATATTCATAGCGGGGCACAAAAACAAACGTCGTGCACACACACTTCGGATGATATCTGATCGAAATCGACGTCCGACAGCGATATAATCTACATATGTATATTAAATTGTTCGTGAAAATAGAGATTCGTCACGGCCCCAACCCACCCCGGGACATGTGTCTAAACGGAGGCGCCCGTTACGAATGACGGGGGGACCCGTCCCGGACACATGTGGAAATAGACCTTAATTTGTCGATAGTTAAAACGCGCGCGTCATTTAGTGGCGCGTGACAAACGACAATAATTTCAGAGGCGATTTCTTCTGGTGCCGTTTCGAAAACGAATTAATACTGTTTGCGGATGTGCACGTCCTCACCGAGAGACGGAGGCGACTGCTTAGTCTGCCGCCCCGCAGATGGTCAATATTTAGTAGATAAAAGTCAAAATAATACAGTGTCCGAGTTGGCCGCATCACTCGATTGCACACCTCTACGAAATATTATAATGCGTTTGTTCCGTATCGGCGGCGCGGCGGCGGCGGCGGCGTGACTGTCCGGAAACATTGTGTTTCCGAGAGATTACGTGTTTGTTGCCCCGTTTATCCAACTATTCGTACGTTTTTCCAATACCGGCAATTATCGATGGCACACACACACACACGCGCGCGCGTTTTGCGTTTGTGGAACGTGCCTAACCGGGTGTCTGCGTTTTCTGTCTGCGTGTTTGTCCGCATACTCGGAAACGATTCGATGACGAGTTTCGCATTCCTGCGTCCACGTTGCCGCCGGGTCATTTTTCGAATCGTGCGCGAGATAGGTACAGTTAAATGGCCGGGTACCTACATAATGTTTACGCGATTCATACACGGGTATTATACACGGGTATTATACATGCTATTATACGTCATAATCGTCATAATAATACCCGACCGGCCGAAGCGAGTGTAAAAAATAACGTATCGTTCGCCGATGTTATTTTATTTATTAGTTTGTATTACTTTTCTTGATTTACCTATGAAAACTCGTCGAAAACACTATCGTACGGTTGAATATTAAAAACTGCAGAAACTTTGTCTACGCGAGTGCCGCGTCAAAACAAAGTCGTACCACTTTAGAAAATTTTCTGTGAAAAAAAATAAATAAAACATTTAAAAAATCCAAGTAGGCAAATAATGTCTCGACGTGTACACCGGTTTGTTGATTTCACAATCTGGCAACCCTAACTTTACAGTATTATTGTTTTTTTTTTGTTTTTTTTTCTACAAACTGCGCAGTTCGAAAATCCTATGGCAAAAACCGTAGGAAGTATAACGCGGTCGAGTTTTCTAAATTTGTATACTTGTTTCGTGTGGCGCGTGTAATACGGTTCGCGCCGCGGTTGTGCGGTGTACAATAATAGAAGCACACGGCGGCGTACCTTATTGGAACTCCGGGAGTCCTGTTTGTTTTTAAATACCGATCTATTTACCAAACACGAGTACAATTTATTTATAAACAAGTAAACGATATTATTTCATAAGCTATAAATTACTCCACACGTTGGTTAATGAGCGCGCGTACACGTGTGTGTGTGTACAGATGTTTTTTTTTTTATACGTCGGCTCGACCATAGAGTAGTAAGTTCCGAGAGTGTCCGACCACGGGAGGGTCGAAATATTTCATTGCGTGCGGTGACCTCCTGCATGCGGTCCTCCGCGCACACTCATCACAAGACCCGGCAACCGACTATAGTAGCAAACGGGTTTTACTTTCGAAATCTGAAAGTGGTTTGACGTCGACAAGTTTGGTATTGTTTTTTTTTTCTTCTACCTATACGAATCAAACCGGTAGAATATAACAAATTTTCAAAATCACATCCACTCGAGTCCAAATAATCGGCCGATCGTTTTCGAAAATGTCATCGATGGCTATTCGATTAATTTGTGGATCACGTTGAATATATTATTCAACCGCGTTGGATTATTATTTTCTAATCGACTGTCTACTACTACGAAACGATCGTATATCGTTTTCTGATTCGTTTGGATTTTTCCCACCGAGAACCACGTGTTCGTTTGGTACAAATGTGTACGACCATCTACACCGCACGTGCCCTGGGTGACAACATTTTAAAACAGTTCCGGTTACAACGATTGGTTTATAAATTAAATAAATAATGTATTCGTCGATATAGACAACATATGTGTGTGTAGTGAATTAAGGAAAGTGAGTACCGCTGAACTGCGGTGGACTAGATGAATTAATTAATGACCATTTAAGTAATCTTCGGCCCACGGCTATTGTATACGTGGTATTAGCGTTCGCAAATCTTAAATTTTGTTTTATTTTTGCAAAAATCATACATTACTGTTCTGTAAAAAAAAAAAATATAAATTCAAGGGCATAATTCAATGTTTTTATGTACGTAGGTACACACAATTCATACATATTTAGATGGTTTTTATTACATCAATTTCTGGGCCCTACTTATGTTTATGTATAAGACACGATTATTGCAATGAATGATTACTGGCTGACTTATTCACTCATGATTAATCTGTTGAAACAAAATAATTCGCTTACCAATAGTCATTTAGATTTAATAAAAATGATATACAAAATAATTTTTAGGGATATCTACAGTTTAATAAATATATTTATTAATATAACGCAAGAAAGAATAATGTATTCAAATAACTATAATAAACTACTAAAACTAGTATATTTATTTATTTCATTTGACATTCGAACGAGTGTCCGTTGTGCAATTAAAAAAACTATAAGTAAATTTAAAAATTGTGCGAAATTATCCAATCGCCGTCTATTGTAACCCGCGGTGTGTTTGTTTAAGTAACGTTGAGTATTTTTAGATTCATTATTTTATAAGTTAAAATCCTACTTCCCAGCTTCTTTAACACGTATAGCCTTATATAGGTACACATATTACTAGACGGTTTGTTTTTACCGGTGGCGCTGATGTCAGTTTTAATAAGTGGTAGGTAAACCTATTGCATAAAAATGAAATCTAAGATTGGTACCGTCGTTATTTTTTTTCTTCTAATAGTTGTCCTAAAAAATTATGAAATATAATTTTACTACGAAACACCGGTAATTGTAAAACTGTGTGGAAATAGTTAAACTGAAAATAACATGGGCATTCATATTTCGGCTGTCTAGTAATGAGCCTATTTAGCGTTATTGAGAAGTGGAAACCATAATATTTTTAAACGTTGTATTTTAAAATGCTTTTACATGACAAACAATCAAATAATAAACTTGAATTATACAACACTCATTGTATTCGAACATTAATCTGTTTAAAAATCAACATTAAAATTATGTCTTAAAATACACGAGGAACATTAAATACGTTTTATAAAACAGTTGTTAACACCAACGTTATCCGATGAATAAATCTGACCGAAGAAACGTTACGATTTACATGTTTTAGTTTTCATTTACACTATTCAACGAGTCTTCTCTAATTATTTTATGTTCTTTCAATTTTTCCACACATCGTATTTCGTAATATAAACTACAAAGATCGAAGGCATTTTAATGAAATAAAATGAAAACAAACGCAAAACCGAAATACGCAAATAACAATTGATCACTGACGTAACGCGATTATTATTTTCTTTGAAACAACGTTGTTCTTTGCTAAAAAGTGACGGTTTTAATTTATTCTCTATTAATAAATAAAATATCATAATTTTAAAAATAAAACCATTGTTGAAGTGAATTAATTCGTCCATGAATAATAGAATTTATAGAATAATCAATACACACATTGACTATTTATAGAACAGTTATTTATAATATCAGTTATATATAATAATTATCATTATTCTATAATAAATATTGATCTCAGACTAATAATTGTCAAACACCGGGCTTGTCGATATAACTAGAAGTGTCATAGATTATAAATTCTATGTATAAATCCAACGGATGTAGTGTTGTATCGATGATTGTCGGTCGATTATCAATGTATGAATACACGTTGATCACTGACGTAACGTGTTTTTAAGAAAATAAAAAATAAATGTTGTTTTTCGCTAAAGAGTGACGTTTTTTAATTTACCATTTATTTTAATAAATAAAATATTATTAATTTAAAGAAAAAATCAAATCATCATCGGAGTGAATAATCTCGTCCACGAATAATAACTTAATAGAATAGTTTATGTCGTAATTAATATTAATCGCTTGCCAAACGTCGGATGTGTCCACAGATATATATACGAGTATAATATTATTATCTATAGTGAAATCTGGTAAAATAGTATACAATGATTCATAAGTACTTATTGACATAGTTATTAATTTTTTATTTTAAGTTTAGACATCCTGTACCAATCGTTTCTATGTTATACAGTTGAGTATGAGTACACATAGTGGACGACCACGATCTCTTATCCCAAATCTATAAAATTAGTCATTTATATAATTGATCTGTTTCATCATCTATCAGGTTTTATTTGATAAAAAGTATGTTTATTGAATATGTGATCCGATAAAATTATTAGTACTCGTAAATTACATAATCATTAGTTATTTAAAAACTAATTTCGGGTTTATATATGTTGTCTAGTTATATGTAAAATAATAATATTCTTTGTCTATACCATGAATACAATTTTATGATTGTTATCGCTACTTAGTGTTTTTCATTTTTTCATTATGCCATTATTTATTTAATAATTTCCTTTTTATTCAATTAAATATTATTAGTTGTGCAATAATTTATGTGTAAATAACTCAAATAAAAGAAGAATATAAACCATCTGAATTACTCGTCGAGTAGAAAAGCCCATAAGATATCACATTATTAATCATAACCATATTTACAAAAATTGTAAATTGACTGTGTGCATAGTTTTCAAACACACAAACTAAAAGCTTGAAACGATTTTGGTCGCTATGCATACTTGTTGTGTCGAATAATTGATGTTAAACTTAATGTCAATATATAGCTCACTGCAATCCATTATCTATATTACACATACATTATATTTCAATAATTATTCATATGTAAAGCAAATATTCATAGATTATTAAAATGTATAATTTGAGTCAAAATTAAAAATATAATTACTATACTAAATAGAACGAAATTAGAAATGTATTGATGCATATTTTTTCTAATTTTATGTCATGATTTGTGTTTTTTTTTTTGTGTATGTTTACACAGTAATCGAAAAATTAGTCCGATTTTCAACTTGGCTGATTAATTGATATATAGACAATGTTCTATATAATGATGTATATAATGATGTGAATATATATAGCAAGCTAATAATACATTTAATTTGATATAGATTTCAAAATGTTTAATATAAAATTTTTTTTTTTAACCATACTTATGCATTAATTATTCAATTATGTAAGGATTAAGTATGGTAATTAAATATAAATCATAAAAATATTACATTTTTAATTGACTTAATAAACGGTTACAAATTATCAGTGGCTTATATAATTATTATATACGATTTTTTTTTTTGCGAGTTATTGGTCTCATATCGAAATGAAAGAAAAACGTTTTATAAATAAAAAAGAATAAAAATACATTTTAATGGAATCGATAAAAACATTGTTTGAATATTTAAATTATTTTAATAATTAATAGAATGGATCATTTTTTTATTTTTAGTGCCAAATTGACTTTGTGCTGAAAATAATGACTGTGATGACCTAATAATAATATTTGATGCATCTTATAATTTTACATAACTTTAACATTGAATTTTTATTTTACACGTTTATTTCTCATATATTTCCTATAAAAACAAAGTTTTAATTTTAAATACACCACAAATCGATCGTAATAACCGTATGATGTAAAATTTTTTCAAACAAATCCGCCAGAATAATATTCCTAAAAGTATATACTCGGCGTAATTAACCGTCATAAAAATGTCGATAGTACCTATATGAAATGACCGTTTTTACGAGTCACTTTATTATGTCGTTAAAAATTATCTTTACGCTGTTATTCGTAACCCTAGATTTATTTTAAAACAATAGATTTTTACAAGTATGTGATTAGAACGATTAGATAATTAATCTCATTATAAAACCAGAGCAATACCCTGTCAATATGTAATATATACCTACCTTTTTATGGGATTTTTAAGGTTGAATCCGAACCCAGTCCGGTCTTAGAATAGTTTTTGCACGATGCAAGTTGGATATGTGATATACCCAGCTTATATCATCCGGTTTTTCGATATTATCATGTACGAACTTGTATAATACCTATACATAGTGTTCTGTTGTTTTTTATAGATATTGCTTTATGGCAGGTAGTTGTACCGTGACCTAAAAGAACACACAGTGCATAAATGTCTTTTATATTTATGGATGTTTTTGATTTGTTTCCTAATAGTCTAATCCCTAATTTGGACACAAAAATTCCTACGCTTATTATATATTATTGCAGACTTGGTTTGATAATAAAACTAAAAATCCATCTTAAGTTTGAGTATCATTTACAAATCAGATCATACAAATCGTGGCTTCCGGTGTGTATAACATAATATTAGCGCACATATGATTTACCAAAAAAACAACACATTATTTGGTTAACAGTTTCGAAACGTTGTGTTATTTCACTGTTTTAATTAATCTTTAAATTTATATCCGATAATTTATCATTTATTTCATATTATTTGAAGTTTGCACCCATCTGTGATTAACACCCGAGAAACGTATCTCACATTTTCCGCCCCTAACTCTGGTGCTGATTATTAAAATGTAAGCATCACACGAAATAAAAGCATATTTAATGAATAATTTGAATTTAAAAAAAAAAAAAACCCCAATAAACTTTTCACTATGACTTAAAATCCAACGAAAATAACTCTATATTGATTTAATTGCGAAAATCTAAAACTTATGGTTTTTATGAAAATATAAAAATGTATTTAAAATATGAGTAGCAATGTATGATTACTTACTTTGTTTTCGACCCAAGTCCTAAGGCCAATGTTTTCAAAATCGGATGACGTGATGGCTTCTAGGGCGACAAATTCCGGATGTGAATCAATTATTCGATTGAATTTATCAAGTGATACGTAATTTACAGTAAATTCAATATAATATGACGTCAATATAACGTGGATAATAATTGTGTATCGATACTCTGGTTTATCATTTGTTAAAAATTTGAACACCACAAAAAAACACGATTAAAATTAAATAGTTATAATAATACACAATGTATATGTATTTTAGAAAAATGTTATTCTAAAATTAAAATTGAAAACTGGAAGCTATTCTCTCGAGAAAGGTGTACTTAGCTGTTCAATAATCGTTCTTTGATTATTACCAATTTTTTATAAATTATTTGTCTGCATGTCAAAATTAGGTAGAATAACTAATGTTAAAAATCTTACTGAAGAATATTACTGCAATTTTTTTACTAAAACAAGTAATAAATATGTACCCAATTATTTATAATCATTTATAAAGAATTTGAGTATGAATAAATTGACTTGTTATTAATATACTATAACAATACATTATCATACAATGTAATGAGAATTAGTGGTACTTAGGTACTAATCATCAATCAACTACTCTATTCATAATTAATTAAGTATTTATTTATTATCTAGTCAAAATACACCTATTATTTAATTTTGAGATAATAACATTCGAAGGTCCTCGATAATGAATACTAACACTTTAGTTATTTTACATCACTGAAAATAAAAAACACCGCGAAAATTAATTAATTTCATTGTTATTTGGAAATTTTATCTCTACTTTCTAGGATAGTTGTATGAAAACAAAATGTACCGTGTAGGTTGAGTAGGTTGTAGTTAATATTTAGCATATTTAGCGTATTTAAAATACAGTTTTTCTTAAAAATTTTTATTTTATTAGGATTTGAAAATCGTATTTGATTTGTGTACATTTATTATGCATTTATGCACACGTCACACACGCGTGCACACACATGACACTTACGAGTATATTATAATAATATTACTTCAATAATGTTCACGTCAAATGTATTCGGCCATCCCCACGACCTCATTAATAGTCGGATCACAAATGTGAGTTTTGTCGGTTGCCGAAACGCACAAGCATTCGGCAATGTCAACCACATCATGCCGAATTTCCTTTTGGTCGATATTAATAATTAGTTCATTGAATCGGCCAAGTCCCGACGACACGGTCGATAAACAATCCAAAATTTTTTTGAAAACGTTGCGCTCGTTTAATACAAGCCCGTTATTGTATTTTGTACGTATATTACATTTACTGATTATAGTGAGGCTCAGTTTAGATTTTGTTTGGAAAATAATATATTTAATGTTCAATATATTTGTGTGAGAGTACCTATCTACCCCGTAACAACCATGAGCCATTCATGTGTTGATACTACTAAATATAAATACAATAGTCGATAACTACTGTTGTTGTTAATTTTTTGTTTAGTTATTTGCACATTACTTGTACGCTTTGTGGAATTTTATTATAGTAATGTATAGGCTGTTCAATAAAATTGTTTTATTATTACAGTATTACCTACAAATTACTATACGATCATTATAAATAACTAAACATTTCGTTTCAAATTGTTTTTATAGTAAGTTATGTTTTCATAATTTTCAATTGCTTAATTTCAAGATTATTTTATATTTAATTATTTTTTTTATGCGTGGATTATTATGATTTTGTTTTTCAATAATCTTTACCGCTGTAATTCAAGAATAATAATAATAATCTTTAACGTAGATTGAAGTTATTCTGATCTCATATCGACAAATATTTATAAATTAAAATCATTATACATTAATAGATATTTTATTCATGTACGATGTATGCGATGTGTAAAGTGGAATAGTCATTAGATTAATATCTTTACATTATTTTTTGGCATTCTACATGTTAAAATATATTCATAATATTATATTCATTAGAAAATATTCGATATTTCAAATGTAATTTTAAAAAAAAACTTTTAATCTTTCTTTAAAACATAATCGTAATACTTTTTTCATTTATCGTCGAGCCTACATGTGTAAAAGTTATAAAACAATAAGTACTTAGAAAATATTAAAAACTAAAAATAAAATGCAAATAGGTAGTAAAGTTACTACTTATATAACGTTATTAGTTTATTACACATACGACATACCTATACGATTATTAAATTTTACTATTGGAAAAAAAAAAATTATACATTATACATTAATGAATAATTTTAATAATTCCAAATAAGTACTTATTATAGGAAATATTAAATAGTCGAGATGTTTACTGCACAAAAAAACATTTGTAAATGAGTTTTTAAAAATATATTTTTTCGAAGTAGAAAATGTTTTAAGAGTAGTCACTGTTCAAGGTTATTGACACGGAGTAGAGTTTCAAATTGTGACATCGAGACATCGGTATTAATATTATTACTATTATTAAATATAGCATTATACTTAGATATTTTAAAACGTATATTAAATACGTATATTTATATCCTTATGGAATCGTTTTATTCGCGAAGTGGACGTTTGTGTTGAATAAATATGAAATCAAATTGTTATTATTTCGACTAAAATGTATTGGTAATTTAATTAAAACTATTTGATTTAATTTACGTGAAACGTAAAACAATGGTCATACTATTGCCGCGCCGATTAGATAAGTCCACCGGAAAGTAATGAAATTTTTTTTGTTATTTTAAATTGTAAAACATTTTAACCGCCCTGACTCATCGGAGCGTGACTCACGAGGAATCACCGGCAACGGAGTAAAAGTGTGATAACATACCTTATGGCTACTACAACAACTTTATGAGTGGGACAACGTGACGAGACTCGTTGGACGATTATTTACTCGTCGTCGTGACAGAAATTAGTAAATACCTTAGCACCGATGAGTATTTATTTCACTGATTCTGGCGGTCAATGATCGTTATTCCGAATTTTCACTTGGAAGACCGCCGGCATGTCGAATGCCGAAACAGTTTAGTAAATACTTGATTGTTTTTCGTCATTAATACCTCGATAGAGACAAAATTGAAAACCTTTAGGCTATATTCGTATAATATTACGAACGTAATTAAAAACTAATAATTACATAATATTATGAAACAATAAGCTCACCAAAACACATAGGCATCGTCTTGAATCATTGTAATTGTTTATCTTTGTGAAATTTCATTCGACATTTTCTACATATTTTTCGATTTTTATTACTTTTTCTATTTCACATATAGTAAACCCTTTAACAAAAAAGTATAGTCAACCAAATATACACGACACTGTTGTTGTTTCTTTCCTCGCGCCTGACGAATCAACGTCGTCGGTTAGCCTTATAATAAAACTCTATTACCAATAAACAATTGTCACACAATCCAAACCGCTATAATAATATAATAAATATATATTTGTTTCAAATAATTTCCACGTCACTTTTTCACGATGCGAACGTACATTAAACTACGCAATATTATTTCACCGTCTCGAAGCTTTTTATCATAATTAAAATGTTATTTTCATTACCGGGTACATTGTTCAATATGTAAGTATTTACATAATACAATTTAAACACTCACACGTCGTTCAAATACATTCGCAATAGATTCGATACATTTTTTTCTGATCTTTGATTCTGAACCATATACCCGTAGTATGGACCTACAGTATAATTAAAATAATTTGTAGTTAGATGGACAGTTTTTATTTTTTTCTATTACCTATTTACATGTTGTAACCTCCAACGCCTGTCTGATGTCATATTCGTGTGTGTTATTTGTTTGTTACGATAAATCACCAAATCTACAACACTGTAACATTTGGCATAATTTGCAATAATCATTTCAAAAACTGCACTTACTAAATGGTGAAAAGAAAACTTGTTGGATTTTTTTATTCTATTTTATTGAATTTCAATCGAAATTATATCATCGTTTTCAATTCTTTTACGATAATATAATAACAGTTTAGTAACGAATAAAGCAATACATATGTCTATACTATATAATAGATATAGGCTAAAATAATAAATACATTTATGGTAGCAATGGCACTATTGTGTATATCGTGTTTACACCTAGGTAAATAAATACCTAAGGTTAATATAACAAAGTGTGACCTTATGCCATGTCTTACAATATTATTATCGCAGTTATATATTATTTATTAGTTAGTTTATTGTTGGTTACATAGTAAAATACCTAAATAAACCAGGTAGTGCAATATTAAATAACGTCGAGGAATTTTTTTTAAATAACAATTACCAGTACCACCTACCCATTAAATCTATGCTAAACTACTACTTGTAATTTAAATGAGTGTCATATTATTATCATTGTTTGTAATAGAAAAAAAATGTGATTATGTGTTATGTGAGTGGTGTAATTCTGTACTTGAATCCTATCGAGGTGTATTGATGAGGTTTCGTCACTTATCTGAAAACTCGATTCGAAACTATAATATTTGTTCATTCAGTTCACTAGTATTAAATCAAACAAATAATACCGACCATAATTTTGTAAAGTTTCAAGCTCCTACGATTATTACATTTTGAATCGCGATGGAAAAACTAATTATCGTTTATTCGAATCTTGTTGAAATACCCGATTCTCATCGAAATATGATTTTCTAATGTCTATGAAAAATGTTTGCGTTTTTTATTCGCTAGAAAGAAAAAAAATATACATAGATATAGGTATATCCACTTTGGCATGTAGGCATTATTAGGGTAAAATCAAGTAAAATAAAAATAGCATATAATAATAATAATAAAACTACTGTATACCACGGTACATCGTTTGAAATTAATCACTTATCTGTTACGATACGATAGGATTATAAAAGAGAGGTCATCATAAAAATATAGTATAAACTACGATATCCTCTATAGTCTATGGCACCGCATTATACGTTTCACTAAAAACATTTTCGTGATAACAACATTTAAAAAATGTTTAGTAAAATAGTATATACTATATTAAACATCTGGCGCGTTGGTACGTCCTTATTATTATGTGTTAGTGGAATGTTTTATCGCAAGACTTAATCAAAGGTCGGAATGGTAGAGTCCACTCAATAAAATAATATTAGTTCTTAGTTTTTAGATATGAGAGATATTTGTAAGTGCTCGGCAACATCGGATGTGTAGTTTTTTTCTCTGTAAGTATCAATATATAATTACATATTTTATTCGAACGATGGCTGACGGGTCAAATATCGAGATTAAACGGACAATCGATTTGGTCGGGTCTGAACAACACTCCTTGACCTTACCGCGATTAAAATATATATTTTATACTGTCGTGTATAATAAACATCGAAGCTGTGAGTTTTGATTTTTTTCTTTTTCGTGAGACATTCGAACACGCGTTTCAATATTTTCCAAGAATGACGTAGCGATTATAATAATGGACAAATTAATAAAACCTTGTGTGTAATCTTATTTTAATAATATATTACTTTATTTTATTATTATATGTTTTATTATTAATGATTAATTATTATATGTTTTATCATTACGTACTCGCATGTGTGCTATCTGGGCTGTATTATTAAATAAATAAATAAATATGCGAAACGTTTGTTTTACTTTTAAACGACGACGTGTCTATACGTGCAAGTTGTTACGCGATATGTCCGCAGGTTGGATTAGTAAAAAGCTGGTTTGAGTTCATATCATTCACGGCTTTTGGCTAATGTGGCTAAAACTTCGTACTTTAGACGTGTGTTGAAACAATTAGTTACTTACATTTCTCAACGTAAAACAAAAATTTCAGTCGATAACAGAAAACTAGTACATCGAGTGTTACTTAATCCTATTATAGCGATTAATAGCGCTTGTTTTACGTTAGTTTTTGTTAAACTTTCAAGGGTAAATACCTTAATTTTATCAATCGTCACACTTTTTCACGCGACAAAATAAGTTCTTCCAACATATTTTATAAATTTAAAAGATTTTTTTTTACCACCGAGCGAAATCCGACTATTCTTTTTCCAAAAAAAATACGTAGTAGAAGCAGGTGTTATTTTTTCAATACGAATAAAATTGTGTGTACACAATATACTTGACTGAGTAAATGTATTGACACTTATAACAACCTGAAGCCGTGACAATAAAGGGTAGTTGGTACGAGTCAACAATATATATATGTATGTGTAGGTAAAGGTAAGTATGTATAAGAGGGTGGTTTTTTTGTGCCCATGTATGTGTGTGTGTGTCCGTTTATATTATTAGGGGACACATATTTTCCAACGACACGTTTTTTGTGTCGAGGGCACGCAATCGGTCTGGAACGGAGGGTGGAGGGGGCGCATAGGTATGTTGCACCTGGTCGGTTCGTCGCCGCCGCCGCCGCCGCTGACTCCGAATACCTGTTGAACGCGTTCGGAACGGCGGCGCCACGAATAATTATTGTCATGCGCGCGCCCACACAACGTTACAATATTCGGTCGCGACGAACGAAAAACATAATATTCTCGTAACAGATTGCCGTGGATTTCAGCCGCGTAATCGGTACGATGTGAATGTGAAACGAAAATGCCCCCGGAACCGTTTTACGGGGTAAAAATAAAAGTTTTAGAGACAAAGCGCGGATAAATCGACTGCGTAGCCGTACTCGACCGTTCAGTGGTTTGTCTTGCGATTGTATTCAAATACCGGCTCATCATGGTTGTTATACTCGTATAATATTGTAATATCGATTACGGAACAGTTATGTTTTTACGGCTGTTTTCGTTGTTCGGAAGGTTC
Organism: Drepanosiphum platanoidis; assembly: GCA_948098885.1. NCBI lineage: Eukaryota > Metazoa > Arthropoda > Insecta > Hemiptera > Aphididae > Drepanosiphum > Drepanosiphum platanoidis. The sequence goes on from OX402540.1 coordinate 6,430,778, forward strand.
TCGACGGGTTCGCGGCGCAATGCGTGTTCGGTCGTTTGGTAAACCCACGGGACCCCCCTCGGATACGTGTGTGTTCGGTCGGTTTGACCGGTGGTCCGCGGAGGCTGTAGCCCACCCACCCGGCGGCGGTGTTACGCATCAGTGGAGCCAACCGAAAACGCGCAACCCCATCCCCGAGCGCGCGGCCGCGAGCCCGGCCGGTGACAAAAAAAAAAAAAAAAAAAAACGTCACCCTGACGACTGTTGTCGCGGAGACGAAGGAATGCGGCGTCGTCATCGTCGCCGCCGCCGCCGCCGCCGCGCCGCCGACGACGACGACGACGCGCGCGCGCTGCGGACACGCAACGAATCGCACCGGTCCGGCGCCCCGCTGCGAACCACCGCGGTGCGAACGAAAAATTTATTGTAATCCGCGTGCTGCGCTGTCGGGTTATCGGTGTTCCGGCCAACATGCCCGTTTGTTTACGCTCGTGATAACGGACGAGCAACAAGCCGCCGCCGCCGTAGCCGCCGCCGCCGCCGCCGCCGCCGCCGTAGTAGCAGCAGCAGCAGTAACAGCAACAGTTTATCGCCGGCGCGTTTCGTTCGAAAAATCATTTTTCTCCGACGTCCGCCGTATTCGTCTCGCGTCCGACGGGACATTCGAGCGCGCGCGCGCGCACACACACGCAACGCCGCCGTCGCAGCGTCCGGTTCGGCCGCTCTTTTCATCCCCCTCCGGGCCCGTCGACGTTTTTTTCACATTTATCTCTCGCGCTCTCTCTCTACTACCCCTCGCGTTCCGTTATCGTCGCGATCGTCTACGACACTCGACGGCCGCGTCGACCGAAAACTGTCGCCACTCTCGCCACTGCCGCCGTCGCCGCCGCCGTCGTTGTTGTCCCGGTCATACCGCCCGTTGCGAGGTGTGCATCGTCGTCGCGTCGCGAACGTTTTCGCCCTTTGTTTCCGTCCGATCCGTTGCCGTGAGATGATCTAAGATGTCGCCGTCCATGTGGATATTCGCGTTGCTGTCGAGTTTCGCGCTCGTCGGCGGTAAGTACGACGCTTTCGTCGTCGTTTTTTTTTTATTTTCCTCAAACCTTTCGTTCCCACTGGCGACTCATCGGAGTACGACGTTTGCACGGGAAATAAGCAAATTACGTAGTCTTGGGTTTCGTTTGTTTTCTCTTTGTTCCCAACGATGACCATAAATTATCTTTGTACATTTCGTAATCACTAATCAGTAAATACTAATGTTTCCCGTGTACGTATTTTAATATCGATGCGTAGATACGTAGATGTTGTATGAGTAATGTCGGTTGGGTCGTTTGAAGTTTTATCGTACATTGCATTATTGTATAGTTTGTATTTGACTGTGTGTCATCGTGACATTCGGTGTTCTTTGTTATGTCCACTTTTTTAAAATTACCATATCCGTCATCCAATCGATACATTGCATATATGTTTTTAGGTATTACTTATATGTCGCATGAATGATAAAAAATTGTTATATTTATGTCTTACCGGCAAAGACGTAAATCTAGGAATTAACGCCATTGCCTTGTAATAATAACAGTGTTTCTGATCAATCCAGGCATTATGTGATTATAGTATATGATGTTATGATATCGGCAATCTTATATTTATCAACATTTCTTTGAACATAATGACAATTCTTTCCATCTTTTGACCATGTTGATATAACGTTTGAAATCTAAAACATTTGAAAACAATATATTAATTTTTCTCATTTCGTTACATTATGATTATCAGATATTATCAATTCGAGTTTATTTTATCATTTATCTTTTTTATAGTATTACATTGCGAATCGCAATTATCAAATAAATACAATCAATCCAGTTTTGTTCTATCTTTTATGTTTATTATAGACTATTGTATAATATTCTAAATGAATACACTAGAACTCGACAGTTCGGTCACAGTTGTATGTTTTAAAGTGTGTGTTGTGGTGGCGGACGCACAATGCTAGTGTGTGACTAGTTAATAAACACAAAAAAAAAGAAAATAACAAATTCAAATTCAAATTCAAATTACCAATTTATGCATTTCACAAATAAAAATTACAAAACGATATATGTATAATCTATTTGAATGATGAATTCTTGAAAGTGTCTGAAGACAATTATTATAAATTTCAAATAATTTAGATTTTAGGTATAATTTTCTCATATTGACTTGGGTTTATTTTTATTAAACAATACTTACAGTTGAATTAGTAGTTGTTTTTATTTAAATAAATATTAGTTTAGTAAAATTATCATACATACTATTAGTTATGTTAGATCATTTAAGTGATACGAGTATAAACAACATTATACAAGTAATAATAAATACTCAAATTTATTTATAACATTTTTATTAGACTGAATTTGTACTGTATTCATAATACTATATTATATTCAGATAAATTCATATTTCCATATATTTTTTTAGTAAATACCTAGTTATTAATTGAAGCCTAAAACTTTACTACATAGAGCATTTGTTTTATTTTATTTATTCAATGTAAATTGTTTACTAATAAAATTAATATAAATATATAAATGGAATATATGTCATCATTATCATTTTTCTTACTAATTTTTTTATATATATATATATATATATCTAGAGTCCATACTTATTTTTAAATTTTCGAAAAAGAGTGAGCAGGGTTAATTGTGAACACAGATTATCAAGACACAGTTCCACTGTATTATATAAATAATTCTTATAAAAAAATGTCTACCTATATTTATTAATTTTAACTAATATTTTGTTTTAGCTTTTCCAAATTTAATATACATAACTTCCAAAGATATTATATCAACAAATGTATCAAAATCAATGAAAATCAATGCAATTGTTAGAGTAAGTACTTATATTTGCATTATATATTGTTATTATAACAACATATCATTATTATTCATAGTTCTGTATAGATCTTCACTATTATTTTTTAATAAACAATTAATAATTATACATTTATTACTTTTAATTTTAAGGATTTACAAAAAGGAAGTGTACTTGATTTTTATTACAAAGGATCTTTAATATTCTGGGCTGATCATGCACATGAATCTATTCAATGTACTACTTTCAACGGTACTCATACTAGTAACAAGGTATATACAGTTAATTGTTTAGCAATTAAATTAATAAATAATATAATCAAGTTAATTTTAATTATACAAATTTAATTTTTGATAATCAACGCGTTATGAAAATAATGTTTTATTAATAATATTTACTAATAATAATTATTGTTGAATAGGCTATAATTTTAAGTACTGATATAATAACACCAGAGGGTTTAGCTTGTGACTGGCTCACAAAGAAATTATATTGGTCCGATGGAGACAATAATAGAATTGAAGTAGCATCATTAGATGGTAAACATAGAAAAGTACTTTACTGGGAAGATATTGATCAACCACGTGCCATCGCTTTAGTTCCAATGGAAGGGTATGATACATTAAATAAATAATTTACCTGTGATATTATTTACTGATTTTTCTAATTTGTTTCAGTCTGATGTTTTGGACCGATTGGGGTGAAGTTCCAAAAATTGAACGTGCTGGAATGAATGGAGATTTAACTACAAGGAAAACTATAATTAATGATAAAATATTTTGGCCAAATGGTTTAACCGTTGACTATGTAAACAGACATATCTATTGGGTTGATGGAAAACTTGGTTTTATTGATGTAAGTATTCTATATATATTTTATAATAAATACTTTTCTTTTGTTTTTTCAATTTAAACTAATATACATATTTTATTTAGATAATGGATTATGACGGAAGAAATAGAAAAACTATTCTTGAAAAAGGAATTCCATATCCGTTTGGTATTACTTTATTCCAAGACAAATTGTATTGGACTGATTGGAAAACATGGTTAGTCTACAATTTTGTTCTCCTGTTTATTCATAACCTATGGCCTAATGACATACAAAATAAAAATAATCATTTAAACACTATGTTTTAAATTTCATTGTTTTTTCTTCAATAGGTCAATTCATGTAGTAGATCGTAGAGGCGGTGGAAATAATCATGAACTTATACACAGTAATAATGTTCCAATGGATATCCGTGTATGGAATGCTGCTCGACAACCAGATAAAGCAACTCCTTGTGATAAGAGTAATGGAGGTTGTTCAGATTTATGCCTTCTTTCTCCAAATTCTCCTGGATATTCATGTGCATGTTCTACTGGAATCAAACTTATAGACCATCATAATTGTGCAGAAGGTCTGTTTATTAATCATACTTTAATACAAATCATAATATATGTTTATTCTTTTGTATACTTAATTGTTTATTTATTATATGTGTTATAGGCTTTCAAGAAGTTTTATTCCTCGTACAAAAGACTGAAATATGTAAAATATCATTAGATTCTCCAGATCATTCTGTAGTGGGTATATCCCTTACTGGCCTGTCTCATGCTATCGCCATCGATTATGATCCTGTTGATGAATATATTTATTGGACTGATGATGAAGTAATGAATTCAATTTATTATTTGTATTAATTATTGTGTTAACAATTTATTAATGTTATACAAAACATTTTAATTTAGGCAAAATCAATTCAACGATCAAAAATGAATGGCAGCAAACAACGAGTAGTAATTTCCAATGAAATATATCATCCAGATGGCCTAGCTATTGATTGGTCTGCACGGAACATATATTGGACTGATACAGGAACTGACAGAATCGAAGTTGCTCGATTGAATGGAAAACATCGAAGAGTAATTAATTGTTTATATTTGTGTTATCGGATATTCTTATGAAAAATTTGTTACTTCTGTTTAGGTAATTATTGCCAATGAATTATCTGAACCTCGAGGTATTGCAGTTGCACCTGAATTAGGTTGGATATTCTGGTCTGATTGGTTTGATAAAAGACCGAAAATCGAACGATCTAATTTAGATGGAACTAATAGAGTAGTTATACTGAAAGAAAACTTGGGTTGGCCTAATGGAATATCTTTAGATATGAAAACAAGACAACTTTATTTTTGTGATGCCAAAACTGATAGAATAGAAGTGAGTTAAAATAATTGTAATAATAATCCTGTAATGTGTATTCAAAATCTAAAAAACTATGAATATTTGTAGTCTTTTATAGGCCATTTGTGTCTATTATTTAGTTTTATAAAGTATATTTTATTATTTTTATCCTGTTTGTTAAAATTATGTTATCTTTTATTTTAATAGGTGATCAATATGAATGGTGGAGATCGCAGAGAACTTGTCGGTGAAAACTTGCCTCATGTTTTCGGCTTAACTCAATTGGGAGAATATCTTTATTGGACAGATTGGCAGCGTCGTACAATTGACAGGGTTAATAAGAACACAGGATATGATCGTAAAGTTATAATTGATCAACTGTCAAATTTGATGGGTATAAAAGCTGTGAATTTAAAGGAGTCTCCAAGTAACAATATATGCAATGAGAATAATGGAAATTGCAGTCAATTTTGTTTTTATAATCCTAATGGGCACTACAGTTGTGCTTGTGAAATCGGTGATTAATTCATTATTTATAAACTATATTGACTATTTAAGATAAAAAATTGGAAAAGCTATACTCAATGCAAACTCATAGATGTGTTTCATTTGTTTTATAATTTAATTTTCATCCTGAAAAATATTCAGACAATGATTTTGTTTATATTATCTTAAAAGTCAATATATTATCCATTAATTTATGAAAAAATATTTTTTGAAATTTATTTTTATAATTATAAATAAATGTACTGAGTTTATTCTTACTTATTAGGTTATGAATTGGCAGTGGATGGAAAAACATGTGTTTGGACTGAAACATTTTTAGTGTATTCTCGATTAAATCATATTGGAGTAATAAGTACTGCAAATCATCATTATTCTGATGTTATTCCTGTAAATGTAATGAAAGATGCCAGGTTAGTTAGATATTTAAATCATCATTAAAACTATTGTGTACTATAATTTTGATACAAATATCATCGCAACAATTATGTATATTTCAACAGAATATAATAATTTATACTATTTATCACCTGAAATATTGTTAACCTCTAATTGTATGTAATTGTATTTTTGTAGTGCTGTTGATGTGGATATAAAAAATAAACAAGTTTACTGGGCAGATATAAAATTAAGAACAATCAATAGAGTTTTCTTAAATGGTTCGATGTCAGAAAGATTAATTACATTTGGCCTTCAATCTCCAGAAGGTAATTTTTAAAATTTATGCTGGATCTGATTAAATATCTAAATGTATAAATGTGTGTTATAATTTTATTTTATTAGGATTAGCAGTTGATTGGATCGGGCACAATTTATATTGGTGTGATTCTGGGACTAAGCGAATTGAAGTATCTAGATTAGATGGAACCATGCGTAAAGTTTTATTATGGAATGATATAAAATCGCCCAAAAATTTAATACTTTATCCTCAAAAAGGGTAAGTAATTATGACAATTTTTTTCTTCGACTATTATATTATTTTTATACATTAGATTTATGTTCTGGAGCGAATATGATGGCATAACTGGTTCAATTCACAAAGCTTCAATGAACGGAGAGGCGAAACATTGTTTGGTTAATAAGATCGGCAGAGTTATAAGTGTTACTTCGGATTACGATAATAATTTGATTTACTGGACAACATTGACACTAAATAGTGGATCCATTGAAAGCATTGATTTGAACGGAAGGCGTCAAAGCAAAATTGGATCTGTTGCTTTTAGTCATCCATCAGCAATTACTTATTTCAAGGTATAAAATATTAGGAAATTAGACAGATAATAAATTTCAAATAGAGTTTTATTTCGGTTTTAATGCTGTTATTATTTGATTTTATAGGGTAGTTTGTATTGGTTGGACTGGTTAAATGGAACTTATTTCCAAATTGATATTCAAAGTGGTAGTTTGGTAAGGAAGCAAGATAAAATAAATTTCGATAGAGTTTCGGATTTAACAACTTACGATAAATCAAGTCAAGTTGGAACAAATCCATGTGCTATAAACAACGGAGGTTGTCAACAATTGTGTCTTGTAAGAGAGGCATACAATGATGAAGAACCTATGACATACCAATGCTCCTGTGAAACACATTTTACACTATTTAAAAATAATTCTTGTTCAGGTAAACTTGAGAGTTAACCTTTTATATACTTGTAAAATTAATTTATTTTTGTTCGTTATTTAGCACCTAATAGTTTTTTGATTGTGGCTCAAAAAACAACATTCTATCGAGTTGTTATGGACATAGAAGATTCTTCGGATTCCTCACTACCTGTAATTGGATTAAAACATGTTAAAGCTGTTGAATATGATCCAATATCACATATGCTTTATTGGGTAAAAATAATTTACTTTTTCTAAGCATTTCTTGTTATTGTTTTATTTCATTTATTATTTTATTATTTTAGATTGATGGTAGAACACAAATGATTAAACGTTGTCACGAGAACGGTTCAAACCCAAGTACATTTGTAGAAAACAATGGCAATTCCTTTAATCTGTATGACCTCGCTTTGGATCCTTATAATCGATTATTGTTCTGGTCGTGTGCAGTCACAGACACTATTAACATTACTCGTTTGGCGAATAATAGTTTTCAAGGGTCAATATTTAAAACTACAGATGGTGAAAAACCAAGAAATTTGGCATTGCATCCTGAAAAGGGGTAAAATGTTTATTAATATTTTTTGTCAAGTAGTTTCAGATTTCTAAACATACATTTAGACCACCTTATAATCCCCGTTGTGTCCGTTTGTTATTAATTAATACGTATCAATTCATACTATTCAATTTTACATATTTAATTCAGATATTTATTTATTTCACTTAGGTTTCTATTCATACGCATGTACAAGTTAACAATATTTTTTAAATTTTATATGAAAAAATTCTGTTTAAAATAGTTTAGAAATCAGAAATTTAGTATGCTTGCAGAGTGGGTTTACCTAACATGTTTGTTTAAAAAATTTTAAGGTACATTTATTGGACTGATTTGGGAAGCCAACATCGAGTAATAAGATCCCGTATTGATGGTCATAAAAGAGTAATCATTGCTTCTGATTTATTATCTCTCGAAGCACTTACTGTAGACAGATTGCAGAATATGGTTTACTTTTCGTATTCGAGTAAAGTAGACGTCTGTGATCTTCACGGCTATCAAAGGTAAACCTATGGATTATAATTTATTATTTCAATGTGATTATTTCAAGTGCATGGGAATAAAAACAAATAATATTTTTATAGCTATTATAAGTACCTTTATGAAGGTAACACATTTCAATGATTTTCAGGCATTCTTGTATGAATGCAAATTTCAATAATACATTCATTCTTCAACCCCAGTAGTAATGAAATATAATTTATTATGTGTATTTTAATGCATTTTGTTTCGGTAGGAAAACATTGATTTCATTTGATGGTTCTCAAATTACCAACATCGCTGTTCTTGGACCATACTTGTATTGGATAGACAAAGAAAAACAAGCAATCGAAAGAGTTAATAAAACCACCGGCATAATTATTGACGAAAACTCTGTGATGTACCAAACGCCACATTTAATAGACATTATCGCAATATATATCCCTACTCATCAGGTAAAGAAATACAATTTTTTTATGATTTGGTATGCATTTTCACAAACAATTTTACTGAAATATCTCAAATGTTCTTTGAGTTTTTACACTGATATAATGTTTGATATTTTAGAATTTGGCGGCTCATCCATGTAGTGCAATGAACAAACACGGTCCTTGTTCACATATATGTATCGTTACTCTGGCTAATGAGAGCAATTACAACACTTATGAATGTTCGTGCCCCCTGGGCTTGATAATGACTGACCATAAATGTGTGCATGTGCCTGAATGTGACCCCGAACAGTTTATTTGCAATTCGCAGACTTCGCAATGTATGCCGTCCACTTGGCGTTGTGACGGTCATCCAGATTGTGAAGACGGTTCGGACGAGATAAATTGTATCGATTGCAATAAACATCAGTTCAAATGTTTAGATGGTCATTGTATAGGTAGGTTCATCTTCATGAATACTAAGTCTCCGTGAAATAACATGTTTACAACAAATTACAATGTATCGTTTCAGATAAAAACTGGGTGTGTGATGGCACAAAACACTGCAATGACGGTTCCGACGAATCCAACTGCTGTAACTCGAGTTTCAAGTACAAATGCATTTCCAACGGTCACTGTATACCATCCAAACAAGTGTGTGACGGCTTGAAACACTGCCTTGACGGGTCGGATGAAACGCACGCGGCGTGCTCAAACATAAGAAAAGGCGGCCTCAACGGTTCTCCCTCGGACAAATCCAAAGGAACGTTCTTTTTCACAATCATTTTCTTTTTGACTGTGTTCAGTTTGCTGTTGACGCTTATTTACCGTTGTTCAAAAAGGTATGTCACTCGAGGCGTGTACAACAGATGATATATTCTACAACTTTTTAACGTATTATTTGTTTACAGCGATCCCGACGGTACATCGAGTATGGCCAGCAACAACATGGTTTCTTACACTGCCATATCGGTGCCCAGACATTATTCTTCCACGTCTGCTTACACTGCCATGCAAAACGGAACGCATGTGAACATGATCTCTCCGTCAAACTGCAGTCCGCTGAACCCGCCACCGAGTCCTACAACTACGGTCATGATGCAAACGAGCGATTACTTTCGAACCAATCAGTATCTGCGTTACGATGAAAGATACGAACCTCCTTGCCCCACACTGTGTTCCCAAACCGATTTCCCCGCCGACATGTACGACGATTCAGATTTTGCCATGCCCATCGAACCGTGCCCACCCCCGCCTACTCCTCGTTCCCACTCGCCATCGTCCAGCACCTATTTCAGCCCCAACGCTCCACCGCCGTCTCCTAATAGTTGTTTAAGACACGCTTAATTTTCTTCCCGACGAAGAAACACTCATACTATAAGAATAATATTGATTATTTTTAATGACGACGTCTATTTTCATATCATTTTTACGATATTAACACATAATACATTGTTGTGTTATCCGTCGTCGTCGTTTGTATACGAATTTATCTCATTATTTACATGTTTAAATAATTGATGTCCTATTTAAGTTAAGTAGTTATTGTTGATAACTGTTTTATTTTTTAAAACGATTTGTTCTATTTTAATTGTATATAATTTTTATATTATGTGACCTGAGCTATGCCATAACACATTTTAAATTTAGGGTTGTTAAAGACTTAAAGACATGTACTTGTTCGACATGTCTGTGAAATAGAACAAATATTATTTGACTATTTATTTAATATTAAGCCTATTAATTATATTTTTGTATGTTTTTTTTTAAATGAGTAAACAAAAACTGGAGTCTCATTAAAATAAATATATTTTTAGTAAAAACAAATGTATACTTTGGTTTTGTTATTTAAATCGAGAGAATCGCACGGGGACAACTATTGTTTCATATAAAAAAAAAAAAAAAAAAAACGAAAATGAAAAAAAATACAATTTTTGGAAGTACTAAGTGTTAAATAATAATATGGTATTTATAACAGAAATCGACTAATTAAACTGCTAATGACTTAAATGTTCCGAGAGCTCAGCAAGCTGAAAAAAAAAAAATTAAAATTTGTTAAATACGGAAACCTTTGTAGAAAAGTTTTGGGCTTAAACAGCTACTGAATGAATCGTCTCTATACGACGAGTATTTAAATTACTACGTTAAGCTATCTATCTTTGTAACGCGTTATTGGAAATAAATAAATTAAAACATTACCTCGCGCTCATCATCGATATCTTCGTCATCTGATCCGTGTAGTGAAGCGCCCGGAGTGGTAGGTCGGCTACTAGACGGTGACGGAGGCTCGGAGTATGGACGGGGATAGTTGTACCGGCGTCTCGATGCTTCCGTTATACACAACATTTCTGTTTCTTTATCAAACATGTCTGGGAACACTTGACACAATGCTTTCAGCCTGGCTTGGCGATAGTACTGAAAACAAATGCATATGATTATTTCAAAATAAATTGTGGTAAACAAAGTGTTATGTTGCCAATCGAATACGGGAAATACCATTTATTACATCGAGTACATTTATTTTATGTTTATTCAATGATAATGTGAAAGGAACTATTTTTTTTATAAAGAAATCGACCAGTATATGATATTAGACATTTTATTCAAATTATATATTCGATAAGAGATTTTTATAAATTATATAAATATTATTATAAAAACACTAGATTTTATTTTATTCAAAACTAATGTATGGACGTTAGTGATAACTGATAAGGATTGTTGTATAGAACATGACATAATGCAGTTTGAATATCTCATTTTAAGAATCTGAAGGGAACAACATAGTATTAGTATGCGTTTTGTTGATTACATTTTTGAAGAAACTACTCTTTGTGGGTACAAACAAGTATTAATTGTGACACCGTGCTGATTTCAAGATTTATGTTTTAAAATATCAAACTAATATTTAAGAATTTCATACTTACAATACCCAAATTACGCCAGTCGAGCAAGTCGCTTAACCGTTCGGTACGATTTCGTTGTATAACTCGTTGTCTACGACTCATTCTTGCAAAATCGTACATGTATTGAGCGAGCTGTCTGACAGATTCTTCTACGCTGATGTTTTGACGGTCAACAATGTAAATTCCATAACTCAACGGATCAGCAATGTGTTGGCCCATGAAACAACCGAAACCTGAAAACAGATCACAAATAAATGACATTTTACAGAAGCGCTTTTGATATTAATATTATATATACCCGACAAGTTTGTAGTGATTGATGGAATGCCCATAACCGTGCATTCGGCAGGAGTGTATCCCCAAGGTTCGTAGTAGCTAGGGAAAACTCCCAAGTGACAACCACGCACGAATTCTTCATAGTCTAATCCGAACAGCGGATTAGTTGTCGACAAAAATTCAGGATGAAACACTATCTGTACATGAATTCGATTTATTTATTACATAAAAAATGCAGACATCCAGGGCAAGTAGGTCCAATAGTTTTCTTTTATTTCTAACATCTTACTTTGACTTTATCGGACGTGGTGTTGAAAAGTTTACATCTTCTAATTGTGTTCAATACCGGATCGCTCCAATCGTTTACGACGTTATGTGTGGTCACTGGAGGGAGATCGTTTCTTTGTAACGCATACAAACATCGTTTCAATCTAACAGTGTCTTCTTTAGTTAACAACTCCTCTTCAACAGGCATTCGGCCCCTGAAAAATTAGGTAAAACCAAAGCTTATGCATTTGTTTTATAACAGTTTAGTATGACGCACTGATATTATTAAAATAACCTTAAACATATCTCGTAGATCCTTCGGCCGATTTTCGTTTGTATTTCTAGTATGGTGTCTCGTAAGCTTTTCGTAACGGCATGACCACGAAGACTTTCTACATTGAAGTTATCTGTGCGCGCGGGAAATATTAAGAAAGCCACGACAGTCATATCTGAATTTGCGCTCTGAAATTGAAAAACTGTCGTGATTAAACCGTATCGCAAGAATTACATACTCAGATTATCAATAAGAATGTAATTTATCGACTCACTTTTAAATAATGATTTAAACGTGCTAGTGCTTCGATAAATATGTCTGCTCCTTTATTGGAAAATTCATATCGTCCAGCCGTAAAAAAGTACAACGTCTTCTCAAGATCGAAATTGTAGTGCCTTTTATCAAAAATAGGTTTAATTCGATTAAAAATCAATACGTATACTAATAATGAACTCGACATGTAAAATTTGTAAACACAAATTCAGTGTAGTAATATCAATCCGAACAAAATGTTCAAAATTAATATGAAGAGTTACACGGCTACACTTTATACGTATACAAATATAATCTTAAATACCCATGGAAATGGCCGCGAACAAAATCATGAATCTTTTCTTTGGATAGCGAATGAAGATTTTGAAATTCGTGTAATGCCGAAAATTTGACGACGTTTAACCCGTTGGGTGTAATAATGTCGGGCTTGCGAGACAGTAAATATTCAGATTCTTTTCCGGTAATATCCGATACTGTTGTGAAAACATGGGCAATATGTGCTGCAGCTCGTTCCATACAATAGCGATGATAAATCTGTCTTTTACCGGCTTCTTCGTCGAGATTAAACTGTAAAATAAAATAACAATATGAATACTAAGTATCAGTTGTCATAATTAAATAAATCAAACTTACTTTTTCTAAATTATTATAGAAGTCAGTATTTCCAGCACAGAGATATCGACCTAATAATGTTGCGTGAGTTGTAAAGACTGTAGCAATTGGTTCCTTTTTTGTACGTAACGCTATCAATCCTACACCGGCTTGCCATTCATGAAAATGAGCAATGACAAGTGGAGTCGAATCTACATATGCCGCTGCTGCTGCACGGAACTGGAAATGCATTTAGTTATTTTAATATTTCTCAAAGCAACATTTATTTAATCATTACCTGAAGTCTTAAATATATATAATATATATGTACTTAAAAAAAAATATTTAATACCTATTACAAATAAAGTACTCACTTCCGAAAGGAATTCAGATATTAAGTATCCCAAAATAACAGCATCATTAGCTTCTATGTCTAAATGTGGAATTCCTATGTTACATGTGTCCCATAAAGTTTGTTTATATCCATCTAATTTCCATGCCGCTGAACCAATATCAAACAATATAACTTGTGGACTACCATCGACTAACCATCGACCTGTTAACACCTATTTTTAATTATTTGATTAGGATAGCATTACTAAATGTACAATACAATTATCTATATAATAATTCATTTTTTGTTTAAAATTTTTCAATAAAGTTAATTATTCTACCTTTTTATATAGGTTTAAATTAAGTATGTATATATAAACAAATTAAAAAACTTAAAATGTCTAAAAACAGCACAAAAAAGTCAAAACAAGTACAATTTTAACATTAAATGTACTGAATTCAATTGATTATCATTCAAAATGTAAAGAATTGGCTTATGAAAGATTTAAACACTACTCAATACACCTAAGAATTTTTTTTTTCAAAATTAATTATTTGGAGAAAAAAATGATTTCTGACTTTTATGCAATACCTTAAATCCTTGATCTCTCATTTTTGTAACTGCCGTGTGATACGGAGATCCTTCTTCAAATTCTAGTTCTTCCACAGCAGTTCGTGCATAGTTTTCTTTGTACGGTCCCAATAAACAATATTGCTCTCCCATTTCTTCAGTTGAGACAAATGCTTTTGATCGGATAACAGTGTAAATACCACCGACTAAAAAAGCAATTATTCATATAAACTATGAGTATGTACAATTGTGTTTAGTGGCAAGTTGAATACAAATGTAAAACAAAGATATAAATGTTTTTTTTTTTTTGTAAATAAAATAATTTTGAAATAATTTGTATGAAATAAACTTGAACTTAAGAATTGAAATTGTATTATGAAATTAATATTGAATATTTACTATTTTTTCTAACAAGCTATATATGTTAAAGAAATTAATAAATGAGTTATGTCAATTCAAAAATAATTTGTTTTTATAAATATACGAGTATAATATATTATAGACTTATTTAACAAAACTTGTTTATTTTCAAATAACATACCTAATCATCAGGCATACCATTTTAATATAGGTACTAAAAAGTAGTGTAAAACTTGATGTACATATATGAATGACTTGTAGTTAACATAATAACTCAATTGAAACTATTAAAATTTAAAACTAATCCTTAGGTAAAAGAATTAATACATATTTTTGAATTGCCTACTCAAAATATTTTATTATAAAATTAAAACAGTAGAAACATATTTAGGTTCTTATTTAATACAGTAATTTACTATATTTGTTCGGAAGTTAATGTACTAATATTATTGATAATATATTGGAAACTACGAACCTTTGTTGCAAACTTCCCAAGCTGTTTCGAAAACCCATCGATTTTCATATGCAGCCGTTTGGCCACGATCCATAAATGCAGTAAAATCATAATTACTGTCCACACGATAAAAACGTTTACTTGCTTGATCTTTACTCATTGTATCTGGAAAATAATTAATATTTTACAAGAGAATTAAATTTAAAATGTTCGTAATGATGAAAATGATTTTCAATATCGTTTATTGCGAGTAAGAGCTAACAGCATAACCTAGTTCAAGGACAAATATTAGCCTTTGGCAACACATTATATTTGGCACATATTCATAGATAAACATTTATGTTGCCAGTAAACTGCTGAGACTTCGAAAATTATAAATTTTAAATTCGAAGTAAAATTAACATAACACAGTTAACCACACTGTTTTTAAAAAACAAACATAATCTCATACAGATAATAATATGATAAAACAATGAATTAAATTAAATATTATAATGAATCAATTTTAGATGTAGGTACCTATAGAAAATTATTAATCACATACCTATGTATATATATATTATATAATATATCAAATTTTACATACTCTGATCTGGATTTGTTTGAATGAAGTAATTAAACGTTTTATTAAGTAATAATTAATTTATAATCAAAACATATTTTAGATGCACAGTAATTGTGCATTGTCTGATAAATTTAATGTAATAAGATCATAGATTAAAAGTTATAAGTGTTAGATGGAGGTCCATAGTCCGTTGGACGCCTTATGATAATATTAGAAAACGAGAAACTCTTAGAAGCTTATTTTTAGTATTGAATATTGACAAATAAAATTCAGAATATTTTCAGTACCTTGAACGTTAAAACATTTACCTACGTATCAATTTTATGATAAAACAAAACAACAAAATATAATAAAAATAATTATATAATAAGTGTGTAGAAATAACTAATAAGTAATTTTCATTTTAACAAAATGTAAAATATCTTGAAACAAGTAGGTATATGATGAGAAATTATTATTTAAATAAATTTATAGTAGATATTTCTAAAAATACAAAGTTGTTAGATATTATATATTATATTAATATAGTTTCTTAGGTAATGAGATTGGATACAGCGATTTGTAGTCTCAGTGTTTAGTGTACCAAGTGAACTATAGAAATTATTTAAATCTATCCTAAGGCCATCATAGGTACAATCTAGTGGTGTGATAGGAATTTTCAAAATGCATTTGAGTTTACTATGAAATCTACTTTTGATCGATTTTGATACATTCTTATTATAATGCCTCTAAATCTCAACGAGGCAACAATTAAAAATTAGAAAAGAAAAAAGATTGACTCTTGAAACAAAAAAATGTAAATAATGTTAAGTCAATAAAAAATGGATTTAATGGCAAATAAAAACATTTTTTATCGTCTAAATATATAACTGTATTGATAGGACAAATAATACATCTACATTTGCATGTTGCACGTGTAATAGAGCAGAAAATTACAGTAAGTATCTAATTCCTTTGATATTACTACTTGGAGAAAATTTTTATTTAGATTAAAAATTGTTTTCACTTTTGATTTCATAAATTCAAAATATGTTGTTATTAAAAAATAAAATGTATTGATGTATTTTAAGTCAATATAATGTAATATTTTAAATTAAAAATTCGTCTAATTAGACGAATTTATTTGAAAAGACAACTAAGCATAGTAAAATAGTCAATAATAATTAAACGAGTTGGTAAATATAATTCTCAATTATGAATTTATTGAATAGTAATTTATAAATATTATTGATTTAAAATATAAATTATATAATATATACTATACCTAATAGTACATAATTATTAAATTATCAATTATTTTTAGTAAAAATGTGTACTTAATACTCACTAGTTTGTTTCCATCAAAGACTAATAATATACCTATGTAGAAATATATAATCACGTAAAGAAAAATAGAACAACACAACAATATCGTTACAATGAGTACTGAAAACTAAACAGTAATCGATAATCACTAACATGAAATCAGCGGCGGCGGCTCTAGAAATTATTTAAGTGGGGAGAGATAATTAATATTTATCCAATAATAAATTTAGTTATGAGACCACAGAAACTTCATTCAACAATTTGTTGGGCAAAAATATAAAAATGTATCAAAATATTAGTAAAATACACAATAGGTATATAAGATTTTAAATTTGTATTAGGTCACTGAAAGTTGCATTTGATCCAATATATAATAAGTCAATGTAATAATAATAATAATAATGAAATATTAATTTAAAACTAATAAGAATATCATTCCGTTTACTTTTTTTTTGTATAATTTAAAAGTGTAAAACACATTTAATAAAATTTAAGAGCTCAAGGAGAGTATTTATCCCATTTACCCTTTGAATCCATCATTGCATGCAATAAATAAAATGTCATATGAGAACCAGAAAAAAAACAAGCCTGATAAAATATAACAGTAAGAGTCAAACAGTAAATCAAATTAATATTGATCACAATAAAAGTTTTATTGTAAACATTATAAATAAATACCTACTCAATAAAGGTTAAAATACCTACCAACGTGATCTATTTTGAACTAAGATTACGAAATTATGTCTATATTTTATAGTACAGTAGCATTAAGGTATAAAAAAAAACACATCACAATAAACTTTCATATAATACAAATATTGTGTTATAAAAAAATATCTACATTTTATGCAAAAATTACAGTTTTTTAATATTTCACATCGATTTGTACACTGAATAGTTGTATTATTAACATTTTATTTTTAAAATAATACCATAATTTATTTTACAGTAAAATCAATTTTAAATTCAAAATGAAGAGAGGATTTCACTTATTAAACAATTCAATTTTTTCTGCGATAAAAGCTTTTGGTTAGTTTTAGAAAATTGTAAACATAAGGTAATTTATTTTTATTCAGGTAAAAGGTATTCTTAACGAAAAAAATACAAGGTAGGTACTGAAAAAAAACTACAAACATTTATATTTTTAGAAGGTAGTTTTGAATTTTAAAGTTTTTAAAATTGTTTGCGGTGTTAACTTTAATCTATTTTTCTTAGTTATAAAAGCTCAAAAGATTTTACTAATCCGTTTTTTAAAAGGTTTTAAAATTTTAATTAGGGCAAATTGATTATTTTCACAAATATAAACGGTTATATTTTTTAACCTTCAAATGTTGCTTAATTATGATATTTTTAGATTTATTTAAACTTGTTTTTTAATAAAACTTATAAGCATATACCTAGATGATTTAATTACAACATTACGTGATACCTGTATTTAAGTAACAATTATATTATTATTACAAGATAATAATAACTTCCTATCAGAATTGTTTTTCAAATCCTATTAATTTTATTACCTAATGCTTTCAATTTATACAAATATAAATTAAGATAGCAAATATAAATGTAACAAATTACAAATAAATAATAAGAAAACTCTATCGAACCTGCTTTTTATCAATAAAATATGAATTTAGAGATTAATTTAATATTTGGTTAATTTACTTTTTTAAATGAGTAATGACTAATGACTATAATATCCAATAATTATTTAGATCGTTAAAATTATATTTATTGTTACTTACATACAATTCTAGTTTTAATAATTTATCAACTCGTAATGAAATATTTTATTTATGTAAAGTAGAGGTATACATACCAATATGTACAAGTACATATTGACGATTTACCTATATACATTAACCTACTCAGTAGTTTGTAGGCTATAGCTAAAATCTATAATAATATACATTATAATAATAGTAACTAAGAAATTGATTTTATGTATATAGTATAACGAATATGTAGTATAACCTTTAAAATATCAAATGTCAAAAGACATATCAAATACCTAATTTCAACTTTTTTATCTAAAAAAAATAAGAACTATTAAAATTTCAATCGAGATTAATTCAATTTGTTCGACTGGGTATTCACAAATATAAACTAATTATTTGAATATGTATTAAAATATGTTAGCAATTGATTTTATAGTCCAAAAAAAGTTTTAATGAACTGAAATTATTTCATATTTTTAATATGAAATCATTGTTCAACAATATTTTCTAAGTAACTAGGCAAATAAATTAATATCCTGAATTTTAAAAATATAATTTTGCAAACTTATTCATTTTATAAGTAATAATGTCTGCGTTAACAAAGTCAACTAAAAAAACTCATATCTACTTATTTGTAAAAATAAATTAAAATGTACCTAGATAAACATTTTTCTTAATCAACGAAGGTTTTATTTATGCTTAATTTTAGATTTACAAGTTTTTACGCACAACATTCAGGTACAAACAATGACGTCAGTAAATGTAAATGAAATGGATCAAAGTTTATAAGATAACAATTGATATTGGCAATACATAGACAATTTAGTGTTTCTCGATTTTTTATTTACCTATCCATAAAACAATTTGATTATAGAATACCATTGAATAAATAAATAATCGGTTTACATATTAACTGCATAAGTACAACTTTTTAGAGTTCAATATGAACATTGAGTTCATTAATTTACTTTGAAAAATAGAATAATAATCAAGAAAAATATGAATTTATGTTTTATTTTTATTCTTACTTTATAATTGGGTATAATATAAGAATATTTTAGATTAATAAATAACACTAACTGGTTAAATTAATGACAAGATTTTATTACAATGATAATCAAAAACCACTTATTATATAGAAATTAAAAAATGAATTTTATTTTAATTTATTTTGAATTTTTATTAATTTTGAATTTATTTTATTTTATGAATTTCCGGATTTTACTTAACAAAATAACATATATTTTTGTGTATGACAACCATAAGTAGAAAAATATTAAATATTAAACAGGAATATATTTATTATTTGCTGTCATAATTTTAATATTATATTATATTATATTATATTAATCCTACTAACCTATAAGTAAGTAATTTATTTAATGATATAGGCCAATATTTAAAATCTATAATAAGTATAGTAGACAACAGTTTAACTAAGCTATAAATGAAATCATTCACATCAGACAGGAAACATTTTAAAAAGTAAATAAATTTAAAGATAGAGAGCTTTTTCTGGATATTTTAATTACTATACAAATTAATGTAAACAATACTAATTGGCATCTCAAAGTTAATGAATACATTCTTTAATTTAAATAGAGGCACTAACGTTTGAATAAATATAAATGACTTTGCAATTAAAAAATAATGTAAAAATAAAAACTTTGAAAAAGCACTAAATAATTAAATAAAGTTTTACTGGTTTTAATAATTTAATTTATAGAAGCAAATACTGAAAATTTAAATTTAAATCATGTTTAAATTAATGTATGTACCTAATTTGGGGATAAAATTTAAGAAATTCAAATTCAAAGTAGTCCTATCAATCACATACGGAGATTAAAATCAGTATAATAATATTAATCAAAAATCATAATCGTTGACCACAAAAAGTAAACATTAATAGCCAGGTAGGTATTATATTAAATATATTATATTATTAAATAATTGAAATTAAAAATCAATCAGTATTATTCATTAATTATTATTATAATTAAATAATATGTTAATCTTTGTTTGCATGATTAGAATGTTTTAAAGCTTAGTTATTACTTATTACTTATAAATAGTGTATTTATTCACTATATAGTAGGTACATATTATGTATGGGAATCATTTTTACATTATTATGTATACTTTTTCTTAGAATTGTATTATTTTTGAAAACAAAAATGAACTTTGAAAATTAATATTGCCTTATATTATTATATTTTAGACAGAGAAAAATACTTACAGATTTCCCGTAGTATTCCAGATAAACTAATAGAAAAAAATCAAGCTTTGTAAATTATCACAAGAAAATAGCTTTCAGCAAATTACAAATCCATACAACTGTATAATTCCTACCGCTGCGGATGTTAATTTTCATTTATTAAATGAGTTGAGGTAAAAAAAGCACTTTTGAAAAATCGTGACGACTTGTATAGAACAAGGTACAATGACGGACAGAGTGTTTAATTGAGAAACGCATACGAATAAAATTATGTTATTAATATTGGCGACTTACGAGCAGGTATGTAATTCAAACGCGCTCCTTCGAAAGTAAAATCGTTTCGAACTCATTAAGCACGTAAATGCCAATACGTGAATATCAACACTATAAACTCAATCATGCGAATAGCATATAATAACATAATTAAACCACTTAATCAGAAAAAAACAACACGGCACGAGATTAGATTATTGTTGTGTCGGCAGGAGCGCCCAATAATACCTAAATATATACATATACATATTATACATATATATATATATATATATATATACGTATGTATATGTATAATGTATATATACACGACAACACGAGCGCATACAGCGTACCCCGGACGGGATTTAATACGCGTTAATAAATTATTGGGTAATTATTATAAAATCAACGTATCGTCGCGATGATATCGAACGGGTGTCGAAGTCGAATTTGCAACAAACTAAAATAATACCTACTGATATGAGCGGAATAATATACAATATATAATAAATCTTACCTGTTTCTCCGGGATCGGAGCGGCTGCACGCGAGTTCGTACGACGATGAAACAACAACAACAACGGCACTCGTCGAACGTTAATGTGTAACTGTTGACCGATTGAAAACTGAACGGCACGTGGCACGGGACATCCGACGGTCGTCAACACCGAAAGCGCATGACGCAAAGCGCAGACAGGTACGTGGGGTCTTGCGAAATATCGTCGACTGGTGTTCGCGCGCGCGATTAACGATCATCTAGCGGCAATAAACGCGCGATATTGACAAACGTGTATTATTTCGTTTTCTATTTACATACAAACACACACACACGACGGACCCGCGCGATTAGCTAAACTCAAAACAAATAATAATAATAGTAATAATAATAACGCACGTATCTAACCGCGTCGCGCACGCGAGTGTGGTAGGCTAGAGGCGAGCGACGAGCCGAAATCGCCAGCAGCAGACGCACACACACACACACATCGGTTTTAACTTTTGAAGCGTGTGCTCGGAGGATATTATTGTTACACTTAAATCGGGCGATAACCACTGCCGCCCGCCGCCGCCGCCGCAGCCCGGGAGGCCTATTATATCGCATTACGGTCACAGACGATGAGTTTCTATTTTTTCCTCGTTTCTTTCTCTCGCACAGACCACGAAAACCGGTCGCCCTCATAACGTAATATTATGTTAAATGTAAACACTACTAAATAGTCGTACGACAATATATTATATTAATATTATAATACCTATAATATATATATATGTATATGTATATAATATACGGGTCTTACCGTCGTCCACTCGTTTTCGATAATTCGGTAATAAATAATAATAAGTAATAACACTTCGGGCGCGCGTTTTGCGATAACGAAAAGCGAAAAATGCTCGTACAGCCGTATTTATGGGTATGAAAATACACCCAGACGTATATTTTTAATATTATCGCGAAATATAATGCTACGCGCGCGCGCGCGCGACGTGCTCGCACACGCCCGATAAATTTTACTACCCGAGACCCGGTAGAGGCGTTCAATTGTGCGTTTCGAAAATATTATCGACACGATCGGTGACCGGTGCGTACCACGGTTATGCAACGTTTCTTGTACTCCGTTTCAGTTCCAATCGTTTTCCGTCGCGAGAGGAGGGAATTGTTATTATTTAAACGTCCTGTTCGCCGATTTGAATAATTTATCCATAGTAAACGACACGATATTTGCCTACCTCCCTTCTAGGTACTAAAAAAAAAAGAGTCGATTGGAAAAAGTCAAAATACTTATCGCATCGCGCCGCTCGTTCGCCTCGGAACGTGGTTATGTTGTGCGCGCGATAGACGGCGACGAGATAACGCGAGAGACGACGACGAGGGCAACGGCCCGCCGCGTCTCGGTTCAGACTTTAGACGTCATATTATAATGGCCCCGATCGCGGTTATCGCGCGGAGTTAGTGCGTGAAACGATGACGACGTCGGCGCGACCGAAATAATACGACGTTTCGCACACGTGCGCCGCCGGACGGATGGATCGAATGGCTAGCAGCGACTCGACCGTACGTTTTTTTTTTCTTGTCGGCATCGCGTCGTTTTTTTAATACCGCCGAGCCCCGACCTCCACACGACTGCGTGTGACGCGCGCAACGCCGCGTAGGCGCCTAACACATAAAAATCTATCTATAAGTTATATACAGTCCTATATGAATACGTCCGTTCGCCTCTCTTGTCGCCCTTATAAATAACTATAAGGTATATATTAGCACTTACTGGTAGTCGTTTTCCATCTTCGAGTACTAAAACTCTTCGACGATGTTTGTAATCATGTTATGACATAGTACGTTGCGTCTCAATACTCTGTTGGATTTGAAAGCATTCGAAAATCGCAGTCATTTGCGAGTGATTTACCAAAACTAAAATAATTATTAGTCCAATAACGCACACCAATCAATTTCAATATGTTTATGATCAAATAAAGCCCTTTTCACAACAATCAAACTTACTGTAATATTACTGTACGGTGTCTGACAACAGGCCTCCACATCAAATTAACACCTACGTTTAACTTTTTGACGGTTCGGTGAACTAAACTAAGTGAATGTCAACTAGACATGGCATTGTCATCAAACTTATATCTTTCCTATGCGGGGGTCCTAGTAATAAGTCACATTTCAATCAAGTTCATTAGATAAGCACTAAAATAACATGGTAGATTTTTATAGTTTCAAAAAAGTATTTGATTAACTTTTATATTATCCGTTAATCGTTTTAAAATGATAAAATATTATGTTTAATCTGCGAGTTTAAAAAAATTGTTCATACAACTAAAATCAATAACATTAAAGAGTGTTTTATATTAAAATGTTTAGGAATTTGATTGCAAAATTTAAGTTTTTAACTTCTTATTTAGTGCATATTATGTTTATTAAAGTAAACTTTAGTAAATTAACTTACTATACGGTCGGTTGATCATAATTAAAGAGAAAACATTGTATTATTGGACAGTTTTCTGTTAACAACTATTTTTGATTGATTGTAAAATAAATGTTTGTTATCGATTACTTTAATAAATTTGAATTAACATTTTATTGCTCGTTTAAATGGAAAATGTTCATTGTGTAAGGTCTACGTTAATTATTGTATATATTTAACCAAAATCAATTTCATGGACACATTAAATTTGATGTTTTTAAACTCGGGAACTAAACTTGTTTGCAATTGGTGAATTTCTATTTTCTACAAAATAATAGACTAGCATGAATTGATTCTTTTTTATGAATGGTTAGTCCAATACCGAAGAAAACAATTTACACATTGTATGTATACTTATTTTGAACTATAGTACCGAATAAAAATATTTTCAATTTTAAATTTAAGATAAAAACTAACTATAATAATTTTACTAGATAAGTAACAAACGTAATAAGGCGTGTTAATGTAAATAAAGGTCTTCATTAACATTGAACAGTTGTTGAAGTATTAAACATATGTTTACTTAAATAGGAAAAATATTTCATAAACATAATATTTTGTTACAAATATAACACTCGATAATTTATAAATACAGTCTACAGCAACTGTGCAGTGGAATTAGCTGCGATGTCTAATAGTTTCCAAGCAGCCCTTGGATTTACCTCTTCTACATCTCTACACATTGCCCAGGTATACATCACTCTGATGACTGTATGAGGATCTCCTTCGACAATCAATCCATTCACGTCTTTTATGTACATGATTTGTTGGGCACTGAATGACATAATTAATACGGGACCATGTTCCATTAATTTCCCAGTGACTACGTCCACATTGTGTACATCTAATACTTTGCAGTACGTATGTTGGCCTTTTTGTCGACGTTCATTGATAGGATGTGACAGCACTCTGTAGGGAGCTTCAAAACACCAGTCTTTAAGGATTTCTAGGTCTTCCCGTGCTATAGCTTCTAACACATTTGGTATAATATCAGTTTCGCATTGACGAATAAAGTTAACCAAACTGAAATCAGGTTCAACGCGACACAATTCAGTTACTACATCCGACATTTCAGGGTTGTGAAAAACTGACGACAAGGTATCTGTAACAGAACGCGAAGCACGTACTAAAACATGATCGCTGTCGTCATAGCGTTCTTTGAGGTCCGATAACTTCAGCATAAATGAGTTCTCGGATTTAAATTTGTTCCAACTCTCCATTAGCCTGAATTGAAAAGAATAAAAATTATTTAATAATCGTAAGAATTTAATATTTTACAAAATATTTTATATAACAAACAATATTGTGACTTAAAATCAAGTATTATACCTTATTTATTTAAGTATATACTATGTGAAATATTTTTGTCATTTAATTTCTGTACTTAAAGATCTTACTACAATACTTACATTGAATCTTTGTGAATAGCAATACCAGTCTCTGTCTCATTAGGAACAATTTTTCCTGTGTGCCCTAAGTCAGATCGTTTTCTCAACGTTTTCGGAGCTTTGTAGACCTAAATGTCATTAAAACATTATAACTAAAGTATTTCATATTTATGATTGTTATTGTTTATCGACTTACATGTGAGTTTAGTGAAGTAGAATCACTCTCAATTTGAGCTGAAATAGCTTCGGCGGTACTTGAAAATGACTTCACTGGACCCGATTGACCAATTTTTGTTCCACTTTCTAACACTGTTTTGCTTATACTTCCGCTTATTTTTCCTAATTGTGTGTACAATATTAAAACATTTTAATACATAATTGCTCTTATCGAAAATTAAAGTAACACAAGTCAAATTTTTTCAAATATGTGAGAAGTCTATATATTTTAAATATTTTTTGTATGAAATGTAAGTATATAGAACTACACAATCAAATAACTAATATAATTTATTTAAAAAAATTAGAGGTATATGAATGTCATTTGAGCTAGAAACATAACATACCACAAATGCAACATTTTTGTTTCACTATAAATTATAATAAATATTTAAAAAAGTTAGTAATGTACTTTAATCAGTTTTTAAAAGTTTATTATTGTGAAATAAAATTAATTTAGGAAGTAAAATAGTTGTAAATAGTTGAATTCTAAATATATGTGTCACCTGAAATAAGATTTTACTTGAAAAATATTCTACAGCAGAACAATAAGCAATAGTAAAATTAAGATTTTTTTAATTGCAAAGGCCAATTGAAATAATATGTTAGGTAATAGCATTGATTATATAATAGACTATTATATAATCAATGGTAATAGGTATACTTGACATTTGATAAATTATTTTATTTGAAAAAAAAATGCTAAATTAAGTATGACATAATAAAAAACTTTAATATGTAAGAGTGAAAACTACAATCATACAGAAAAAAGTTCAATTTTAGTTAACTACTACATCTGCGAGAAAAAAATGTATAATAAAACCAATACATTCTTTGCTAAGATCAAGTCTAAAAATTGTATTTCAAATATAATAATAGCTTGATTTTAAAGTTTTCAAGTGTTAAAAATCATAAGATTATATAATTGTTCATAAAATGTTTATAACTTGCTAAAATTCAATTAAAAAAATTAAATGCTATAAATGAAGTTGAATTGAATATTAAATATTTAATTGTAGACAAATTTTACTAAAAATTAATAGAAAAATGAAAATAAATTTGTTTTGATTTTTATATTTTTCAAAAGTTTGCGATTATTAGAATAATTTGAAAGAAAAAAGTCAGATTCAGTCAGATTTTAATGGAAATAATAACTTTTAATGCATGAAACTAGATCTATTAGGAAAAAATATGAGCAGTGAAAATAATCGTCTTGTCAATAATGAATCATCATAATTTATCATTGACAAACATTTAAAGGAATTATATAGTTTGATCAAAAACTAATAAAACAACACGTTTCTCTTCTAACATATTTGATATTCATGACTCGTGTTATTTCAACTCTAAAGTATAGATAAAAAAAAAAATTTACCTGCTTTTTTTGCTAAATCAGATTCACTAGCTTGATTTACTTTGTTCTTAACCTTGCTCATAACAATGTCTACAACACTTTTGGCTTGCTGTGTAACTTTAAATGTTTCAGATTCGATTGTATTCAATTTATGTCTGAAAATTGAATTGATTAACAATTGTTTTAGAATAATATGACTTTTACATTAATTACCTAGCTTTCATTAAGTTGTCTGATTCTTCCAGTTTCTTTTTTTCGGCACGGAATTGTTCTAAATTTTTTTTCATCTCTTTGTTCTTAGCCATTTCATCGGTTATATTCTTATACAATTGCACGAAAAAGTTTGGTTTTGATGGAGGTGACGATGAATAATACTTCAAACAATACTGTAATACGGTAAGTTCAAATGTAACATAATCCATTTACAAAAAACACAGACGAGACAAATAGCTCATGAGAATATTTCTAATTATTTTTCTATGTATATGACAGAAAATCAATGTCGAATAGGTCATACGCGTAAAATTTTTCATTCGGAAAATTGATAAACAACAACTAAAAGGTTTAAGAGCAAATTATTCGTCGAAAAACACAATTTAAATGTTATAATTTACTAAATATAAAGCGGTGGTATCATTTAGTGCTGGTTAAATTGTTTAAAAAAAACTGTAATCAGGAAAATGATAAAAAAAAAAAATTAAAGGTTAAGACCATAGGTTGAAACGGCAAAACGACTTGAACAGATCACAACGGCACATAGCGCTTTTCACCGCAAACATCCGAAGCTAGTGCCAATGAAAATTACTTTGCGAAGCATGGAGAACCACACTAGCACGTTTGATTTGCGATTTTCCATGAGTTAATTTACGGTTCGCCGCCGAATGAACGGTGTGCGCGTACTTACCGAATTTCTACAGTACAGATGTCTGTACCGAGGCCCCACAGAATACATAGTTTGTGTATTATTGTTGGATGATGGTATTGCAATCGGGTACGAAACTAAAAGCGAACCAACATTTGGCTAAAAAATCTACTGTTCTATGAGCATCGTTGTCGAACCGGACGGGCTGACGGCAAAGTAAAGATAGATGATAGTGAATAATTGATAAGACGGTGAAAAAAAAAAAGAGACGATTCCGGGCGATCGGCGAACGGACGATTGATCGTGAAAACGTCGTCGCGATATCAATCCGGCGAAATCCGTTCGCGAATGTTTAACAATCGTAACCGGTACGTCGTCGCCGTCGGAATCCCGACGCGGAAATATTTCGGTGAGAAACGACGATTTACGCTCGCGAACGGCGTTGAAAATCAATCGAAAACGAGATACCCGGGTCGTAGCGATTTGTTCCACTGCGCGTTTGACCGAATGTCCGTGGTGCCGAACGAAACGACAATTCCCCACCACTTCCTACCCACAGCGACCACGCTACGAGCGATTCCCGTCCGGCCTTTCGCGTTATCAACCGCCGTAGACGGTATGATAACATTACGACTCTCCGGATACATTATCAACGCGACGATACCGATTCGTGTGGAAACTTTGAAAAAATATCAACAACAGATCGCGATCCCGATGTTTTATAATAATATTATAATACATTTTTGGTAAATCTCGGCGGCGATTGTTCGGAACGATGATAGCACCGTAAAAATCCGTCGTGTGCGACATTGAATTTCTTATCGTCTATGGAAACGACCGGAGGCACACGGAGGCGCCTCGGACGTGGTCTTTGGAAAAATAATCACGTATTCAAATAGTGATAGTAATATTTGATGATAGTCATGCCGAACGCCCGAATGTCACTGGAGACGCGATAACACGGTGTTACGTGATCACTCTCGAATTCGTCGTTCCGAATAAAATTGTACTTACGAGTACCGAACTACGTATTGATGTTCTGGACGGTGTGTCGCGGTGACGATTTGTTAGTTGCACAGACGAAATCTTATTCGCGTAATCGATAGAAGACATCGAAAACATTTACCGACGATGTGGTCCGATACGTTTCTAATCGTTTTCATTTCAATATGCACGGCTCTGTTGGGAGAAGGTAAACTATTTTTTATTCTATCAAACGCTGAAGCTATGTTTTGTTCGTTTGTCAGTGACCGATCGGCACATATTTCCTTAAACAGTAGATTATTCGCTAGAATGTAATGTAACTATATTATGTTATACGTCTCTCTCGCTTAGTACAGTCGTGGTGTTACTTTTGACAATAGTGAGGACTCTACAGGCGAGAGAAGTAACTGTTTCGGCAGTTTTCATTACTAGTCCATTCTTTTCTTGACGATTAAATTAAATTGTTTATTGTATGGGAGGTGGTATTATGGTGGACAACTTGATTTATCGATGCTAACATATCTGGACCGTCACTCGTATAAAATATAGAATAGCTACTTACATTTGCAATGAATAATGAATGATGTTCTATGGTGTACCACACTCGCTGTTTCGCTTTTTTAATGTATTGTGTATGTGATGTATTAAAAAAAAACATTGTATATGATACATTTTTATTGTTCAGCTAATAAAATGTATGCAATTTGTGCAATACAATATTTGTTTAATCTTATAATAATCTTAAAAATCTCTTACAATAAATTCTGTTATTTAGTATATTTTCTATTAAACAATGTATTTAATACTTACAATATTAGTTGCTCTTCATATTTATTTTGTTAAATTAAAAATGACTTCCTGTTCAGACTCTTTGCTAGTATTTTATTTCTAAATACACCATGTTCATTAAATAAGTTAATATATTTTCATCAATACAACAATCATAATTCAAGAAAGATTTTACTAATAATTACTAGGTAAACAAAGTCGATAAAATTTCAATAATTTTAAATAAGTCAAAAATCCTCATCAAGTATGCAAAATGTCCTTGACTCCAGGCAAAAACATTTACTTTTGTAATTTTTTTTTGTATTTGAAATTGTATTTATGTTGAATTTATTAGAATTATTTAATTATTTTGATTAAATTATTTGTATGTTAAATAATACTTGATTATTATCTACTTAATGTTTGATCTAAATTTTTTCAACGTCATCTTACTGTTCAAAATTATTATAACCACAATATAATAATTATTGAATTGTTTACAGGATTAACGTGGTTGTTAGTATATAGAACAGAAAAATATCAAAAGCTCAAGGTAGAAATTGAAAAATCTAGTAAAAAGCGTAAGTATTCCAATTTGTAGAAAATATTATTTAAATTCTAGTTACTCGATAAATAATAATGTATGAACAAATTGAAAATACATTTATTATTCTATTCCAGTTGAAAAACGTAAAGAAGCTCATGGAGATTCTGTTGACAAACAACAAAAAAAAAAGATAGAACGAGTTGAAGAAAAACTTAAAATCAACAATAGAGATTTATCTATGGTTAAAATGAAATCAATGTTTGCCATTGGTTTTGCATTTACAGCCCTGTTGAGCATGTTTAACAGCATGTAAGTTAATTTAAAATATTTTGAAATAAAATGCTAATATTATTATTAATTATATAATTAGTCTTAAATAATATAATTACTTCATAGATTCGATGGACGGGTTGTTGCGAGATTGCCTTTCACACCAATACCCTGGGTACAAGGATTGTCTCATAGGAATTTACCCGGTGATAATTATACAGAATGCTCGTTTATATTTCTGTATATATTGTGCACCATGTCCATACGTCAAGTAAGAAATAATATAAAAATGAAAATAACCGTCTAATCATCTAATTGTAATGAAATTCGTTTGCCCTTTTTGTTAACAGAATATTCAAAAATTGTTAGGATTTGCTCCATCAAGAATGGCTAATAAACAAAGTGGTGGATTATTTGGACCTCAACCTCAACAATTTAAATGAATTATGTCATAGAGTAATTGAGAAGGTAAACTTATTATATAATTTTATTGAAACAATTGGTATTATTTTTTTGTAATACAAAATTATAGTGATGAATGAAACTAATTTTGACTTTTATCATTTTATTTGTGAGATGTGTGAAGGTAGTCATTAATTTTAAGTAGATTTGAATTTTCATTTTGTGTTCAGTAAGAATCATTTATAATGAATTATCGGGTATTCTGAAAGTTATATAACATCAAAAAAAAAAAACTTTAATCGTAAATGTTTAATATGTTTTGACATGTTTAATGTTACTAATTAATAAAGGTTTTGGTATTCAACTTAAAAAATTTTTAATAATTTTCATATAGAATCAATTATATCTCTTACGACTTATAGTAGATGGTTTATAAATACATATCAATAGCAACAATATTATCTTTTATTAATATTATCTTTGAAATAGCCAAAATTATATTTTATACTAGTCATTCTTTAGACTTGTTTGCCTCACAAATAAAATATTAGTTATTTAAATAATCTTTGTTTCCTACCTTGTTCTCTTCGCCTAGTTTAATTAAACAATAAATTAAGCATACATTCCGTAACCAGATGCATTTTATTTATAAATGTATGTTCACCTTACAATGTTTACCTTTATAATTCTTAATATATTAAATAAAACATGTCATCTTACCTTTAATAATTGTAAATTTATCGATTAATGTAGACTGTAGAATGTTTTCATTTTTTATACTCGATACTTGAAATTGTAATTCATATAATATTAAACTGATGATGCCATAATTAAGACCTAGATATTTCTTTCGATTCACAAAATTCACTTTGATACTTACATTTTGTCAAATGAGGCTTAAAGAGTCTCGCTAATACCCCTGAAAAACTTTCAATAAAGGAAATATTTTTATTTGAGATTGTTGACAGATTAAAAATGTAAAAGTTGCGATGTGACGGTCGGGTATTACAGATTGGCTGTACGGATTAAACAGTAGTATTTATAAAAAAAAATAACAATGCTCAAAAGAATAACTCATTATAATTTCATTTAATCAAACGTTGTTCAAAAAGCTATAAAAAACAGATTATTATTTTATAAGTGCCGTATTCATATAAAATAATATTTGCGTTAGTACAAATTATTCATATTGAATTACTTATTTATAACCAAAAATGTACAATTTGTATTGTGCGAATAAATGGATATACAATATTAACACGTTAATGTAATAAAAGTTGAAACCGTCGTCACCACTAAACTGAATGAAATTTAATTAATTATCAAAGTACGTAATTTATATAAAATGCATAAGCGGAACACAGTATCTCGTTATAATTAATATGAAATTCATAGAAGAATAAGTTTTAATAAAACGTTAACTAATATAAATTATAATTATTTGCCGATTAAAAGTCAAAAACATTATAAGCAGCTTATAAATAAATGCTAAAAAAAATGTTCAGTTTTTAACTAGATATAATGATAAAATAAATAACGTTTTATTTTTAATTAATATAAAAAGTGTTATTCATTAATTTTATACTTCTGCAGTATCAATTAGAATTATAACTAAAATTTAATAAACAAAAAAACGTCAAAGCAATTTTGAGTCATAACGTAACTTTAAAAACAATATTTTCTAAATGTTGGACTAGTAGTAGAATATTATAAAATAATAAAAAACATAAATATGAATGCACGTACATTAGACATCCGTATATTACCAAAAACCCATTGACTGTCCACCGGGAGGATTTCTTACGCGAATACTCGACTTCTTAACGTGATCATCAAATTCGGCTGGAAAAAAATATTTCACGTAATTTCAAATAAAATAACGTATACGTCTAAAGAATATCTTAACAGTATTTTTTTCACTATCGTTAATGAAAATGAAGTACTTACAGCTTATTGAAAACGAAGAGCTCTGTAAATCCCGCTGTCCTTCCATACGCATACCTTTCCCAGTATGAATCATTGGGGATTTCGTACAAGTAGATATGTCACTAGTAATACTTGACGGCGGTGAAATTTGCAATTTTAGTGACTTAGTCTCACCATCTATAGTTTCATCATTTTGTCCATTTTCATCTACCTCAGATACCTAAGTACACAAGAAAAAATATTTATAATAATTTAATAAACCTTGTAATATATAATATAATATTGTAAACTATTATAGTTTTGGTAATTCTACCATATTTAATATTTTTCATTTTAAAATTTAAATATTTATTATACAATTTTACTATGGATAAGTTCATAAACTTTCATATAAAATATGATACGCTTTTTCTTCTTGAAAAAATAAATAATTTTTCAAAGTTAAATTCTAATAAGGAATCTCAATTAGTAAATTTAACTTATTTAACAAAATGTTCAAACCTTTTCATTGTTATATACGAATTCTGAATATGTTGGTGTGGGAATAAATTTTCCATAGCCTTGAACCACCTTTAAGTGACCTTCGTCCACACAAACACGACCACCCACTAACACATACTCAGGAATACCATGACATTCCATTCCCTAAAATTAAAATATTAATACAATTATTTTAAAATTATATAAAATTGTTTCTTTCTTTGTATTGACCAATAATATAATCATACTTATACCTCGAAAATGTTATAATCGACTGCTTGGTGATGAGTTTTCGCAGAAATAATACGCTTTCCTTTTGGGTTCCATACAACTATATCAGCATCTGAACCAACTTCAATACAACCCTAAAATATATTTTGAACATTTATCTATATTATAAAATTCATAAAAATAATTTTAAATCATACAAAAAGTTTATAGCAAAGACATCAGACAAAATTAAATATTATATTTTAATATAATATGTGTATCAAAAATATAAAATAAATCTAAAAATTTAGAATAAAAACTAACTAAACATAATATACAACAGTATAGTTATGGTAAATAATGTTTTGAAATGAAATAAAAAATTTTTAATAATTTTATTTATGATTTGATACATAAAGTATTCATATTATACGTATATCTTACTTTTCTTGGATAAATATTAAATATTTTAGATGCATTTGTACTGGTTATTGCGACAAAACGACATGGATCTAAAATTCCTGCTTCTACCCCTTTTTCCCAAATAACTGACATACGATCTTCCACTCCATTTACGCCATTCGGTATTTTAGTGAAATCATCTTTGCCAATGGATTTTTGATCTGATGTAAATGTTGCGTTGTCACTACCGGTTGTCTGTAATTTATCCCTGGAACATTAAAAATATTAATATTCACTATAACATCAACTAAAAAGTTAAATTAAACGTATACGCAATAAAATTACCCTGCCAACATATTCATTAAAAATGACGGAGTGCCTGGATCTGTTCTTAACGGTGGACTTAGAACATGTGCTGCAGCATCATGCCAACATTTTAATTTTCCTTCGTCCCAATGAGTTCCGAGACAAGCTGCTAAAGTCTCCCCGAAAATGTTAGTGCTGCCATTTTGTTTGATTTGTTTACTACGATGTTTTGCTAAAACTTCAGCAGCTTGTTTACTCATTACATGCACAACATATAATGGTGATCCGATCTATAAGAGAAAAATGTTCAATATCAATTAACTTGAGTTTAACGATACGATAATTTTTTGATAAAACATTTTCATAAATTAATAAAACCAAATATTTTAAAATATCTATTCAATAAATTTAATTATCGTTACAATCGGATACAATATTATCTTTTTACAATTTATTATAATATAAATAGCTAAATAATAACTATTTTATTTTTAAATTTATGAATTATTTGTAAACTTATATTTTTACTAACCAATTTCTATTAAAAATACATTTTAAGTAATAATAATATTACCTGATTTGATAATGTACAAGCTCTATTAACAGCTTCTGCTTCAACTTCTTCAGGACGAGACAATCCGTGACCGTCTGGGCCTCTGATGCCAGAGTCTAACAATCGTTTTGTATTCTAAAACAAAATAAATCAATGATAAATTGCAAAAACAAGGTAGTAAATACAACTTACTTCAAATATTATATCTCCATTTTCCGCATGTACCATAGGAATGGCACCCAGCTCTTTACATGCTTCAAAACTGTTATATAGATCAGAATCATTCAACATATAAACTCCTTTATATGCCATGAACATTTTAAACGAGTTTATGCCGTGTGTTTTACAAAGTTCTTCCATCTCTCTTTTTACCTGAATAATATTGATATTAAATTGTATAAATTTAAAATAATTTAAAATTAATTATTTCGATAAGGTATCCCATGGTCATTAAATATTTTATTAGTAATCGTTAATAAAATTGTGGACATTTTTCAAATTTACCTCGTTTGACCACGAAGAAACACCCATGTGTAAAGCATAATCGCAACAAACTTTATTTGTGGCACGTGTTCTCCACTTATGATAAGCATCTAATAATGATTCACCCTTGTTCGGTAATACAAAATCAACTGTAACGAATATACATAATGACTTAATGCATCTCAACTAATAAAAATTAAAATGTACAGTACTTATCATTGTTGTTCCACCAGCTATTGCAGCTTTAGTTCCTTGATAAAAATCATCCACTGACACTGCTCCCATAAATTCTAACTCTAAATGCGTATGAGGATCTATACCACCTGTAATTTTGTGTTTAACAATCGTAAATTTCCTTTTTACTAGTAAGTTGTAGTACAGTAATTTGAGAATGCGTATAAAAACCTATATAGGTTTTACTTACTCAAAATATTGAAAATACCTACATATTTACATCGTACTTATACGATGAGATCTTATAATAATTATCTAATAGGTTTGATTAGCTACATTTAAAAATATTTAGGTATCTACGTTGTTTTTATTAATTTATACCCGTATATAATATTTAAATTATAAAAACTTAATATTTTGCAATATACTTAGGAATAAAATATTATAAAAAAATGTCGATAAAAAATTGTTACTATATAATATGCAATATAATTTTCACCCATTAATATTTATATTCAATAAGGGAGACTCTATTATGTCTAAAGTAAGCGCTACTCTCCTAATTCATATTCATTATAAGATAGAATAAACTATAGACTTTATTTAAACTAATTATTTCATAAATTAAAAGGTCACTGGTATAAACTTAACTGTCGATATGTATTATATAAAATTAATAGGTACTTTAAAAAATTTCAAAGTTTAGAAGAAATCGACGTTTGGTATAATATAAATGACGACCTACTATCATATAGATATAGAACTTTTATTCGTGTTCATTGTGAACTTTTTTTATACCTCAACTTGGTCTGGATTTCAATTCAGACAAATTATGCACGTCTCGATATTGTATTTTACACAGCAGAGAAGTTGTGCTTGGCGCTCCATTAGGTGATGACCGTCAAAATAATTTACACAGTATAAACATTGCTGTAATAAGATAATTCTTTGTCATTGGTAAAGAAAAATTTAATTTGAAGCTTAAAGCAGAATTAATTTCTTATAAATATTTATCTTAAACGTGCAAAGCAATTGTCCCGTCGATTAGTGACAAATTTGTCGGATAATATTGATTTATTGTTGCAATTATGTTTCATTTAATAATTAAATTACGATTATGCAATTGAAATAATAAAACAATTAGGAATTAAATTAAGTAATAAATGTTATGTAAATAGCACCAAGCATTGTATTTTATTTTAAACTCAATGTTTTAAACTTAAATTAGTTTAAATAAATACCATTATTAATCAGTTTATTAATAACTATTATTATATGAAGATTTTCTTTTAATAATAAAAAATTTCAATTACTATGAAATTTAAGGTATTATGATTTGTCTATTAATCAGTGATCACTAATGTTTTTCAAAAATATAATTATTAATTATTTAGATAAATTTAATAGTAGAAAAAATCTAATTCACATGTAGCTCTGGTCATCCAAAGTTGATATGACATAAACTTTATTTATTTCCATTTCATGTTATGTTTATATTACTATTAGATTAAAAACTCAAATTAAATTAAATATCATTGTACAATGTACATACTAAAAAAAAAGTAATTTAAAACTAATTAAAAAGTATTTTGCCTTTTTTCCCATCAAATAAGTAATTACAATAACTCAATTAAAAAAAAAGAAAAGATTCTGTCCATATAATGTTATGCATTAAAATTATTAGAAGTTGACTAGAAATATATTATATACTTCTCAGAGTTAAAATAACATAACATGGAAAAAAACGTGAAAATCATTTAGAAAGTTTTAAATGAAATCATACCTAACCCATTTCTATCTTAAAATGTAACGAAGTGACTACAAACACCTGCTGTTTGGAGAACCAAATAAATTCAAATAAATTTATTTTATAATTTTATCATCTGCATTTAATATAATACTATCAAAATTAAATAATTAAGATATTATATTTATATTATAAAAATAGAAAAAAAGTCTCATATATTCGCAATTGATTTAGTGAAGAAAGGGGAAAGTATTTTTTAATTTATGCAGTAAATATTAGCTTTAAACTCTAAATTGGAGAAATTAAACAAGAATTGACTGTTAACCAATTTAATCAACTTTCTGTTGATTAAATCTTTTCTTTTCTATCTTTTTTATAAACACATGGTTAAATTTCAGTTTTTTTTATTAAAGGAAAATGTACATTTCTAACTGTCACCAACAAATTATTTTAAATTATTTAATCTTCCTGAACATCAAACTTTAAATTTTTGTAATTTTAATCTCTTCACAATCATTAAAATATATTTCTACCTAGACTATGAAATGAATCCTAAATATTATGATTTAACCTACCTAATCTACTTGAAAAAGATTCAAAAAATATTTTTAAATCGTACCTATACATCAAAACATCTTATCCGTTATATTTGTAATTTTAATAAATAAATTTGGAAAAATTGACTTTTACACTAATTATTCATCTTGTAATTTTATAAACATTATGTATATGATTATCAAAAAAAAGTTGTTCCTTTTTGTTAAATGTTTCAATACTTTTTGAATAAAATTATAATTTGTGTGTGTAAATTATTCAACACATGTTTAATCAATATTTTTTTCAACATGTCATGCCTAAATTATATATCTATGTAATAATTTATTTCCCGCAAATGATATTCAATTAGTTAATATAGTCAATATTAAAAAGAAAAAAAATGATTGATATAAGGTTACAATCATATACGCTTATAAAACTATTAAATAATATTATTCATTATTATTAAATTAAGTATATATATTGTTTGCACATAATTGTTAATTTTTTTCCTTTATGGTTGTAAATAAAAAAATAATTATACACCCCATTAAACAAAGATATTTCTTATATTTTAAAGTAAAAGTTCAACTTTTAATTTATGTTTATGAAACTACACCACCAAAAGTAAATATGTATAAAATAAATTATATTTTAAAATGAAAGAGGCAATTCACAGCAAAATATGAATAATGAAGCAAATAATATTACCTGGCATAACCAACATTGATGTTGCATCGATAACTCTTGTACCTCCTGGTATAATAAGATTAGAACCAATCATTCTAAAGAGACAAAATATAAATTAGATCATAGCATAGATCAAATTTTGTATTCTTCATATCTGTTTAGTCTCTAGAAGTTTATGAGTCCTGAAATTGAATGTATCACAACTTTCGGTACCTACTGTTTTTTATAGTAATTTCTGAGACTAATTTAAATACAAAATTATAATTTAAAGTTCAAGACTATTTTAGGAACTAAAATAAAAAATTATGATACTAAAGAATATATATATATTTATATCAAACTTCACAAGTTTTTTTTTTTTTTAATCAATATAATGTGTACGTTCCATTTTTAATATATTTTAAAACCATTACAGTATAACCTTAACAGTTTATCATCATACCTTGATTCAGTACCTACACTATACTTACCTACGTATTGTTTTTATTTAATAAGGTACAGTGGCCATTTTTTCCTAACTTCAAGGCTAGGGGTTTTATAATTTTCAATCTAATGCCACCCCAAGTACTTTTAAAATGTTGATACATTCTATTTGCATTTTATTTACATAAAAGTGTTATTCTTATAAAAAAGTCCCTGTACTCGGGAGAAATAATGGCTTGTGTCACCTCCCTAAAAAACCAATACTGAGTATATATAAATAAGTATGAGGCAGTACATAACTGTTATACATATTGACACACACACACACACACACATGTATAAATAATAAACAGGACTAACTATATTTTAATGGACATATATATAATATTTTTAAAAACATACTTAATGACGCCATCTTCAATATAGACGTCACCATCAACCATTTTGTCAGCATTGACAATTTTTCCATTTTTTATCAAAATACGATTTTGTGAACTCTGAAAAAAATATATAATACATGACCTAACTTCCATAAATACTTAATTAATAAAACTAAAAAAATCAAAATAATATTCAGAATTTGTTTTTGACATATTTTTATGGGTTTAATACCTACGAAAATATTTAAATAAAAAATGAAAGTCGCGATTAAAATAAAAAGTAAAATAATACACATTTTTAAAAATCTGCTCTGTGATGAACAATGAAAATGTAATCTAACTTCACTTGGATACTCAGATCAGAATTGTGTTATATGAGCAATTAAACAACATTGTAAAGAAAATAATTTATCATAAAATAATAAATGTCAAGTGAAGATATTTTACCTTAATTACATATTTCAAGTAAGTACGAAGTACTTATTTTTTTAAGAAATTCCATTTAACAAAATGTTAAATTTTTTTTAAATTGTCAATTTTCAAATAATATTGCTTACATATTTTATAAATCAAATTAAGGAATATCGTCTGAAAACATGATTAGAAGGTACCCAGTAAATTATTATTTAAAATTAAATTATGAAAAACACTTAGGATGGTTCGATATATCAATCAATAGGTAAGTATAATAAAAACAAAGCTAGGTACGAAATAATTTATTAAAAAGTATAGTTGAAGGCCGGATAGGGTATCATGCTAATATAATTCACAATGACGTATTTTTATTATTTCACACACTACGTAATATAGTGTTAATTTATTTACATAATACGACACGGTCCAGAGAGTAAATTGCTAAATAGAAATGGGGTTATTAAAAAAATACATTTTCAGACATTAATAACTAGTTTGTTTTCTAACAATAATATGCATACAAACACATAAACGAATATGAATTTGAATTAAATATACAAAACCTATAATGATAACTAATAATATATTATAATTATATACCTGTAAATGAATAGGGACTTTCTTCACGGGATTTGCCTGGTTTGCCATATTTTAATCTGAAAATAAATACATTTTATAGGTTTATTATTTGATTACAATTGATGTTGATACTTTAAATTATTTTAAATGTACAGAAATAGAAGATTTTTATACTCTATTATTTTGATTAGATAAACAATTGGACATATAAAAAATAACTTAAAAACTTGGAAACCTACCTAAACTTTTTACAACTTCGTAGATATGTCAATTGAATTTTTACATCCAACATTACTTTTATTTAAGTTGTATTTAAATGTTTTTCTCAATTATAGGTAACTTCATTGAAATATAGTTTATAATTTAACGTAATACGATAATATTTTTATCAAAAGAAATAGGTATAAAAATATATTTAGTACTGTATTAATTTAATAAAAATTATATTATGCAACAATTTCTATCTATTTCTCGTTTAAACTTATGTACATTTATGCACAATAAATTATTATGAAAGTAAAAAGGTTTTTTTTAGGTATAATTCAATTTTTAAATCTGTTTACGACAGCATTTCTACACTGGACCTGATAAAACAGTGGTATATAAATGATATATAAATAAGTTATAGGAAATAGAGAGTCAAAAAGTGGAAATATATTTTAAGATTTTATATTTAAGAATTTTTTTTATTTTTATTCATTTTTAGAATTTGGTTTTACACATTTCCAATAGAAATATAAAGTTTTATTTTAAATGATACAATTAAAATAACGGTAGGTAATATTAATATCTTAAACTGATGACCTCAAGAAACACTAATAATTGAATACACTTATAACTTCATGTTATTAAATTTGATAAAGAGTAACAAACAAGTGATTTATGAAAAATTAATGGTTTTAATAGATTATTCTATTTTTATTATGCATATTTTTTTAAGTGTTAATAAAAACACTCCATTTAGTGAATCAATAATAAAATTATAAATGTATAGGTAACAAAAATGTAGTCAATTTTTGTCATGATATATCACACAACTTCAAGTAGATCAGAACTATATGACCTAAATAATATATATTTATGATTTATGTTTATTAACAAGAAAATTAAATTAGGTAGAAATATTTTAATACTTGAAAAAAATTTTTCTTTTAAATTGCAACACAAAATTCTAAGGTTTTAAATTGTAGGTTCCTGTACTAATTTTAAAACATCAAAAATGATAATTTATAAAATAGAAAGTCCATTTACAAGAAAAAAGAAAAAAAGAAATTTTTAATAAAAAAGAATATGTATTTATTCTTATGAAGTATAAAATAAAATTAATGTTAATAACTTAGAACACTATTTTATTTGAATCAAAATAATAATTGAGAACTTGCCTTTAAAAATAACATGTGTGTAGGTATAAAATATCAGGTATTTAATAGATTTAATTATACATTGTTCCATTTAAAAACTAAACAGTTCTCATAGTTTTTATGCAAATACATAAATTATAAAGCATGCATATATAATTATATTTTCACGTGTGATCCTAATCTTGTTTATATTCTTAAGTTTTTGAAACACCCACGTTTGTTTTATTACAACAAAATATTTTAATAGCAATCAATAAACTAATAAAATATAGTGTTTATATAGCACTTACAAGGCCATATAAGACATTAGTTAGGTGTATTCCAATAGTTGCTGTCAAAAGTAACTAATATTCCAAATTACTATTGTAATATTACATAGGACATTAGTACAATTAAGTAACTATTGTACAAAAACGAAAAATAATTTGAATACTTCCTATCTACATTGTAGTAATTTGTTACCTATAAAGGTAGGTATCAAATTAATGTGTAAGTGTGTTTCACATTTATCATATTATTAGTTAGTTATTTGTTAAACATTACACAAATAGTTTATTTATAAAATAATTAAAATAGGTCATATTTTAATTAAAAATTAAGGTTTTGGGTATACTTAAAATTTTTAAACATTAATTAATTCTTTTAAATCTAACAAAAAATCTTCTAAGTTCGTTTAATTAAACAAACATATAACTGACAACAAAATTAATTTAATAAACTTTACTAAATACCTCTATGCTTTATAATTTTCATTATGATCACCAATAGAATATCATTTTTAGTAAGTATTTACAATTAATTAAACCTTTTTTTTCAAACATTAAATTATTAGCTATGTGAATGTATAATTCAAAATCAATAAATTTCTTCATTAAAATCAAAATATATTTAAAAACTTATAACTCATTTGATTAACTTGCTATTTTGATTCAGGACATTACAAAAGAATATTCATAAAAATGTAGATTTTATAGACAAGTTAAGAAGGTCTGAATTTAAGTATTAAAATAAAATATTCTTTGTCATACAAAAAACTCCTAAAAATTTAAATGTTAGAGGCAAACTAATGAAGTCTGAAAATTATTTATCTGATCACTATCTATGAACATAAAACTATTTAAGTTTAATTTCTATTGAATTAAAAACAGCATTTATCAACTGGGAAATATCTGAATGTAAAGTTACCTAATCTATCATCAGCATCCTAGATTCTGATGATATTCTTAATTACATTTAATTATAGAGGCTGGGTCTACCTTAAACTGTTTAGGAGACGCCTTAAAACTAAACTCTATTATTCTAGTTTGCAGTAATAATTACATAAATTAAAATAAAATATTTAACTGTCATAAATTACTATCATAACTAGAATTATAATTACTAACGTTCAAATTTAGTTTATTCTAATATTTATCTAATAAAATCTAATATTTTAAAATGTCTAACTTCTATACAAATACGAAATGGTTAAATTCGGTTAAATAGTACACATAAAATATAGACGTATAATAATAGCTCAATAAGAAAAAATGTTACTATTTATCATTGATTGGAAGAAATAACATTATAGAAAAGCACTTATTTTTTTCAAAACCTATATCTAATAATTTATTAAATGTTTTAACTGAAAAAGTAACATATTTGTAGTGCCCAACTTAATTTGAAATAAAAGTATTTAGGGATGTGGTAAATGTTTTAAATTAAACTACATTAAAAGTAGTGATCTACAACTATTGCCTTTATAAATATGAATATTATTTTTATATATTTATATATGTATTGAACTTGATTTTTATTATTTACTCAACAAAATCACAGACTACAGAGACACAAAAATCATAATTCAAATTGATAATATTGATACCTAATCAAATTTCATCAAACCCAAGTATAATTATATTAGGTGCCTTATGGTTTTATTTACAATGTCATGAATAACTTTTAATAATAATTATAAACAATAGGTATGTAGGTAATAATTTAGGTGAATATATTTTTATGGATTAAATATATATTATAAAATTTTATAAAATAATATATTATAACCAAAAAAAGAGACTTAGAGCCAGTTTATTTACATGAACATAATAAGCAATCTTTTTTTTGGTTCCCTTAAATTAAATTAATCTTTTTGAGCCAGTGGTATTAGCACCGAGTATACATTAACATTTAAACATATTACATAGTACAATTTGTTATTAATAAAATTATATTTGCAGTAACTATGTAGCTACACTAGATAAAAATAAATAATAATTATAAATCAATAGGTTATCTCAAGTAACACTGGTATTTACTGTGTTCAGACAAACATAAAAAAATTATTCTAATTGAAATGGGTAATTATGCAGTCGCGTAGCCAGCGGGTAGGCCTGGTTGGCCCGGACCTACCCACTTTTTTAATAAATTGTATGGAACTTAAAAGCTTTTTTTTTATATTGTATGATTTTATTTTAAAATTAAATTTGTACACGTAATTAAACGGGTAATTATCGGTCAACCAGTATTATTAATATTATTTCAAATATTACACATTTCATAAATTGGACTTATTCACCTCTGGGATGTAACATACACATTAATTACCTATTTAAAAAAATTTTTTATTTCACACAAAATTCGACTAAATTACTTTAGTTTCTGATTTAATATTAAAAATGTTTTAATAATATAAAATAGATATATCCATATATCTATAAATCTATCCCGATTTATACTGGATCTAAATAATATTTAAGAATAATATTATAAATTTATAACACTTATATTATTACCCAGAGGCTTTAATAAATACATTTTAAAATTATAATAAATTAAAATAAATTAAACAGAGTTAAGTACGAGTAGGTTTTTTATTATATACGTACACATTTGCTCTGAAGAGTATACTTGAGACAATTCCGAGAAGCTTAATCCTCCCTGAGCCTCTCGTTTATTAATACGCCAGAGTTAGAAACATGTGT
Source organism: Drepanosiphum platanoidis (assembly GCA_948098885.1). NCBI lineage: Eukaryota > Metazoa > Arthropoda > Insecta > Hemiptera > Aphididae > Drepanosiphum > Drepanosiphum platanoidis. The sequence continues at coordinate 6,475,102 of OX402540.1, forward strand.
TATTTAAATTATGTTTAAATTATTTAAGGTAGGTGCATATCGAAGAAAAAAAAAATGTAATCAATTAAAAGAAACAATCGATTTACACTGGACGAGAGAGAATAAATATAATAATGAAAAACAGATCTCGTCTGCGGGGAGGCAGATGATGCTGAGCACTAGCCTACCCTTCCGCCCCAGTGTAAAGGTAGACACGCCTATGTCGCGCAACAAATTAAATTAACCTGAATCAAATCGCTTCCAGGTATTTATAGGCATGCCGAAAAAAATAGTAAATATATATACATATTATAGTAAAAGGTACGATCCGAGAAGATCGTACGGGATAATTATTTCGTTTCGGGCGAATATTCCCTCTAGGCAAATATTTAAACGATACAACGAGGTACCAATAATTGTTTTTGTAACGCGACGAAATGAAATTTTCACCGCGAAAAAGGGGTTCCGTGTGGACCGTCGTCTCGGACGGGGTCGCGAACCCAAATAATACCGATACGCAAACGGTACGGCGCGAATTCGAACAGAATTTAAAAATAACTCACCTGATACGTGCCGTACGGATTTTCACTGGAATTCACGGCGTTTCGGACAGGTCTGTCTGTGCCGGGTAGGATCGATGAGCGGAACTGTTCGGGACGAACACGGTCGTGTTTTATTCGGAGCAGCCGTCGTTGGTTGGAATCGAAAAATTCGCTCGCCGCGACCGACGGAGTTAATAATAACTCGACGTTCGTGTGCGTTGGTCGAGAGACGGCGACGACGACACACAACAGCGCAGTCCACGCACGTACTGCTACTGAACGCGTACGCGACGACGGATTACCCACCAGGGGCAGGACGTAGTACGGTTAGTGCACTCGATACGCCACCGTTATCAAGAGTCGCGGCGGATATCAGTATTCGGTACGCACACTCGGTGAACGCTCGTGCGGCAAACGTCCGTACGCGCAAGCGCGCGCGCAACCGTGGGGCGTGCGCAACCGAGGGTCCGCTCGAGCGCGGGGGAATTGCGCCAGCGCGAGTATAGACCTACTTGTTACGATAATCATTGATTGAAGAAAACCGACCGGGGCTCTTGTTAAGTAGATAGCGCTGGAAACGCGGGCTGTTGCTCGAGCGGCGGCGTCCCCCTCGTTATAATATTATACCGATAGTAAATAATAATAATAATAATAATAATAATAATAATAATAATGTACCTTTGGTAGTAGTCGGGTATGTTGCAGTAGTATATCGTCGCCCCGTTCGTTTATAATATTATTTATTTACTCGTCATAATAACCGTAGGAGTAACCCGGTACCAGCCACCTGCCCCACGACTGACCTACATTTTATAGTTTTATCGTCGTCTATAAAGTGTGCGTTTGCCCAACGTCGATGGTAAACTGTAGACGACGAGTGGTGTGTTCCGATTAATTTTCGATCGGAAAAAGCGACCGGGGGCGCGGTGTACTTCTTCTGTGTCTCTCGCGTATGGTTAGGTTAATACATAGAATAGGCAAAGACAGCGAGATCCGTACGAACATTTGGTCCAAACCGATTACCCACATCATTGTTTCGGTTCAAAAACGGCACGACCGAAAATAGGTCAATCGTGTAACGAAATTCAAATGATTTTTTTTTTTCTCTCTCTCCGCTAATTGTTTGAAACTAATATAATTTAACTTAATAATAATATATAAGTACCTACGCGCCCATAATTAGTCGATAAAATATTAAAAGTCTACGCCTTAAATGTAGGAGGTATCTACTGAGTCGGACTGACTTGGTTGGGGCCCGGACTAGGGTAGCCTTTCTGGGCTCGCCAAAAAAATAATTGGTTTTGCCATGTAGTTGGCAGAATAAAAAAAAAAACGATTTACATAATGTCAAATTAAGTCAATAATAAACGAGCATAAAATAATAATTATAAAATTAATCATTTTTTTCATTTCTATTTACCAATTAGAATTTTACTAGTATTTATAATCAATGCTCCTGCCTATAGTATCTTTCAATAAAATCGTATCGATAATCCTAATGTGGTGTTGGACTTCTGTAATGGCCTAAATCGTTTTACTTTTTATAAAAACAAACATTTTATTGATACCTTTTATATCGATAGGTCATAAAAATTAAATTCAATAAAAATATGAGGCCATTAATGTGTTTTTTCAACGCTAAAACAACTTTAAAAGACAGACAGTGACTTGACGCATTGTTATTGGCCGTAGTTTTTATTTTTATAAAAAATTATTTATTAATAATAAAACAAAATTAATAAGACAATAACAATTAATAGGTACGTATTTTTGATTTAATTTAATTGATTAACAGATATTTTTGAAAATATAAATTAACTCGATGGAGATGTTTACGAATTATTACTACAGCAATAAAAATAATTGAGATTAAATCATATCATTGTAATAAAGTAAGTACCGACTAATAACTAATCTGTTCGATTTTCATTACGTTTCTAGTGCGAAAATCAAGATGTTTTTAAGGGGTGGCATAAGTATGACTTTGCTACCTCGTGAAAAAAAGGCGTGGTGGCTGTCGCTACCCTTCGCTACCCCTTGTCGGCGCCTATGACCCACTACCGGCCCATCTATAGACTGCCAATAAATAAAATCGGTACTACTTACTGCCTGTCTTTGGATTGCTGTTGAAGTTCGGTGTTTGTATTGACTTGTGAAATAAAGTAGGCAGTAACAGAAACATTATGTCACGCATTAAAAATAATTAAACTAAAAAGAAAAAGAAAAAAATCAAAAGTCACGAATTAAAAGTGTGATTAGTCGTTGACTATTGTTATATAATATAATTATGTATTCATAACGAACTATCTTATATCATTGTAATTAGGTACCTACTACATAAAGTCTATACTAATAATAAATTGATCTGTTCGATTGCTATACGTTTCTGGTACAAAAATCGCGATTTTTTTATGAGGCGGCGGTCGCCATCCCTTATTGGCGCCTATGATTTCAGGGGAGGACTATCATTTATATTCAATTTTAAGCTTCCCCGTGTCCTATTAGTACTCATTACAGGAAAAAAAGTTAAGTGTGGCACATAAAAGTTTGATATGAAGTTAGAAGACTAGTGTTACCCCTGTGTTCCCTTCCACTTTAACTACTTGGGATTAAAACGTGACTATTAAACTCAAAATATATGGTAAAAAAATTGACCAATTTCATCAAATTCGATTGACAAACACTTTGAAAATTATTCCTTCTCGTCGTTTTGCATTGATATTTGATTATTTATAATTATTATTATTTATTCAAAGACGATTAAATGTATGGAAAAATTAAATACCTTCTACTACAATCATGACGTTTATTTAAATAATTTATGAATATGATAATATTCAATATTTCAATTCTAATATTTCTAAATTTTTTTCTATATTATTTTACCCGAACCTTAAGTCTTCATTTATTGCACAAAATTATGTTTCAAATAATTTTATCTGATATGTGATATGTCATCATTGCATAGAAAAAAATAAATACGACTAAAACAACAATTGGTTAGCACTTGTAAAGTTGTAACTAGTAACACTTGCTAGCAGTATAATCATACCATTTACTTTATTTAAACAGCAAAAACAAACATTTGAACAGAAAATTAAGATATGTTTTTACAATTTATCATAGATCACATTCCATCCATACAAAGAAAATATCAAAATAATTAATATCCAATTATTTACAGCATATTATAGAGTTTTAATTTTTCTATTTAGTTATATTAAACCAAAAGTTTGAAATAAATCTCGAAGAAAACCGAAATGTAAATAAAGTCAGTTTATATAATAAAAGAATAAAAAAAATGTACGTATACAAATTATAAAAATATATAATATTTATAATTATAATTAGTAAAAATGTATGTATATATACTTGATGAGATACTTCTATTCAGATACTTAAATATTTTCGTGTAATGAATTCATCATGGTTCTGCTTTTCCTGCAACAAATAAATATAGGTATTATTTAACAGTAATTTTTTTAATGCATTTGATATTTAAACTATAGAGAATAATAAAATCCAAAGGTAGAATACATGTAAATAATCTAGGATTTAATTGAGAATATCTTACTTTGTTAACAGGTATAGAATACTCTTCAAACAATTGAGGTGAAATAATTAATTTGATGTCTGAGAAATGCATGATAATTTTGTCGAAAAAAGCATAATTATTCCTTCAAATTCTCAAAAGGTACTGCATAACTAGAATAAATAAAACATATGATTAGATTATAAATACATATACTACATAATATGTATAAAAAGAAAATCTATGTAAACGGGTTACTATGTTTTGAGACACCCAAAGATTAGACAGGAATTCTTTTGCCCAAACAGCTAACATATAAATATTTAATTTATTAAAAATGAAATTATTTCTAAACTATCTTAATTGAATTTTATTAAAATAGCAAATAGAATATATAAAATACCAAACACTGGGGCAAACAAAGTTGCACGGGATTGTTATGCGTTTATAGAAAAGCTTCTAAAGAATAAAAATAAAACAGAACAATCTAACCCAGGCCACAGCGGGCAATACAGGTAGTCGCGTATATTGGTAAGATATCACTTACCCAGATGTGGTCACCGGATCACTATGAATATTCGTGTTCCTCGGTCGGTTCTTCCAAAGCCGTCGGCGTTACATTAGTGGTCTGATCGTGACATTCATCGACCGGCGTCCCAGTGTTATGAGTTTACGGTTGGAAACGGTGAAATTTGTCGTGCAACTTCGACGGTTTCGTCTTCGCGCATAAGACCGAACGGAGCACGTCGAACGCAGTGTGTGGCGATGACCGACGAGCAGAAGTCCTTCCGCTCGGTGTCGTCACTCCGTCACAGACATCGAACGTCATCGCGCACGGACGATTTTCGGCAAGGAATCCGATCATCTCAGTCCGAGGTCGCCATAGACATATGAAATAACGACTGTATAATAATATGTATTACGTCTATGCGCGACGCACAACAGAATAAATAAAATAAATCACTCGCGTTCGGGTTTAGGACAACAAATCGCTTATCACTTATCAAGACTATACGCGGTCGACAGCGGTTCACGTACGCGCTTAGCCGTCGTCGAATCCCGGACGAAAAGTCTCGTCTGAAAATAAGTCGGACGCACGATTTAAGACAGTCGTTTTAAATAATCGCCGCACAGACACATTCCGCGGCCGTATCCTAACAGTAGGAGGGCAAAAAGTCGGAGAAAATCGTCTAAAAAACTCGCGTACGGGTCCGAATCGGAACAAATCGTCAAGGCCTTTGCCGGGCTCAATCCGTAAATCCGAGGTTTATTCTCTTGTTCAAAATCTTACGCGCACGAGTGCGAGTTCGTTTTCCAGAGGTGACATTTTCGATTGTTGGTCTCATTTCGATCGTTTTACGCGCTCGACTCGACGACACTCGATATCACTCCGTGCGGTCGTCGGTGATTACGAGGTACGGATAATTGCGTTTGCGCGACACCCTTTGGGGCATCGGATCCGCGTCGCGTCGCGTTCGGGTTTAATTTTAGCGTTCGCAAGGCCGTCCCTGGTCCCTTCGCACCGCTCCGTAGACGTCGTCGTACGTACACACACACACATGACTGCTAAACAATATCGTATCACTCGCCAGTCTCTTATCAATACTATTTATTATTATTATTATTGCCAATTGCCATTATCACGATATCCGTGTTCGTTCGATCATTTTTTTTCGTATTTTTCAAACAGTAATAATTACTGCGAAATGCATATGGATTTGTTAGTGTTAACTTCGATGTGACGATCGACGATGGTGTGTTTGATATTTTAATCGTTCGTTGTACGAGTTGTTCGTGTAAGTACTCGTTGTTTGTTTTCAGTACCTATTTCAATCGAGTCAACAAAGCACTATTAATTATATTACACAAAATGATATTGATTTTTTCTTTCCGCTGAACCGAAATAAAAACTTTTAGCCTGTAAACAAATGTGATTTCGAAATCTCAGCACATTATCGAACCTCGTCTCCCGTTCGACTAAATGTCGTGATTAACAATCGCTCTCATTAGATTCTAGTATCTTTTATTAGATAGGCTGGACACTGTAGTCTCTAAGGTACAAACGAATGCGATGAGTATTTATACGATGATAATAATAATATTGGAACGTTGATGTATATGCCGTATCATCAGTATTTAATATTTCCTTTAACAATGACCTTCATTTACTAACTACAAACTTGTAAAATCCCTTTATAAATTTTTCATCTCAATTTTGACTAATATTTACCTAAAGAATGACTCTTTTACCAAATTATTTAGTATCATTAATGTACCTACTTACAAATTAAATTAAACATATTGACACAAATATTTGTATTGCAGGATTATTATCAAATTTTTCACTAATTCATAGTGAAAAATACATTTATTTTGCATCTGTGATGGATGATAGTGTTGAAGATAAAATAATTTACCAAGTTTATTTAACACATATGAAGTTATTTTCGTCAAAATTGACATCAGCTAAGAACAAAGCCTATTCATTTTACAATATGTGGAAATATATGCAGTTCTATATAGTTAATAATAAGCCAGAAATATTAATTTTTCTAGCATTACTTCTTTGTTTCCTACTTTTCTCTGGAAATTTATTTCAAAGCACGAATGAGTTTTTTAAAAAATTAAATCGAAATTTACAACACTTCGATGAAAAAGATGCACTCAATAAAAACTGGAAATTTGAAGGTAAAAATGTAGGTTTATACGCTATTAAAGGAAGACGATCTCAGATGGAAGATAGATATGTCATTAAAACTAATATTATGGATACAGGCATATCATTATTTGCTATTTTTGATGGACATGGTGGTAAAGTGAGTATTGTATTGAAATAATTATTCTAATAGTATATTTATTCGAATTTGTCGTTTTTTTGTAAATCTAGTATGTTCATATGTGTTGTTAGGTTAAAACGTATTTGATTATTTATTACAAACTTGATATAGGTACAACTAGAGCTTTATTTTAGAAGGCTTAGGATTATATATTATTCGGATATGAATTTCTTTTTTTTTGTCTTCTAAATATTTATATTAATTTATAAAACTCTTTGAATACCTCATCTATATCTAAATTAAATTAGAAATGATACAATTAGAATTATTTTTTTTTTATAAAATAAATGTATACTTTTATAAACTTAATCATTTTGGAATGAGCCATAAAAAACCTTGGGTGTCTTAGCCAAATTATGCACATTAGACTTTCTTAATGGTTGATTACTATTTAAATTGCACTTTAGGTCTTCTAGGTATGTTAATGTGTATTTACTATTAAATGTACAGAGTGTATCAAAAGTCTTCATTATTTTTTTTAAATTATATTTATTTTTTATTATTATAAGTTATTCTATTATACTTAAAAATTATTATTTTTATAGGTGCTTTGAAAATTGTATTTTTTTATTTTCAGTTTGCTGCAGATTACGCTACTAGACATTTAATGGAAAATCTTATAAATAAAGTAGTTGAAGTAAAAAAATTACTTGATGAAAAACCTGAAATAATTAACGAACCTAAAATAGTAACTTCAAACACGCCAGAAAATCTAACCCCTCAAATGAAATTAAAATTTAATAAAATCGAAGTACCTTTACAAGCAAAAATAAAATCAGTTACTTCTGTAGATGATAGTGTAATTAATAACACTAAACATAAATCAGATACAATAAATTTAAAAAAAGATGTAACTACTTCGAAAAATATTGAAGATGGGACAATAAATCCTTCGTCATATTTACAAAAAGATGGAAATATTAATTTTTCAAAATTATTAATTGACGAAGTCCTAGCAGCTGATAAATTATTAATCGAAGCAGCAAAATTAAATTATGACATAGCTGGTAAGGTTATATTTTTTATTATATTTTTAGTGTGTACTTAAATTATTAATTTATGACTTATTTAATTATTAGCTTACATGTACAATAACTATTTACTCTTTAAGAAAAAAAAAAAAAATCGATTAATTTTATATTTTTATGAATCTATAAAATAACTATACGGTAATACAAATAATTGGTGACAAGTTCCAGTAGTAGTTTAAAAATAATGGAGTATAATGTTAATCTTATTACAATCATATAGGATATATTTATTTAGTCTTATTTTAAATGATAAACTTGAAAAATACTTATTTGTAGCGCAGAACCATAATTAGTTATACCTGTTATTATTAATATTTTAATTATCTATAAAAAAAAATTTCAGGAAGCACAGCGCTTATTGTTTTAATAGAAGGCCAAACATTATTTGTAGCAAATGTTGGAGATTCAAGAGGTGTTATGTGTGATAAAAAAGGAAATGCTATACCAATATCATTTGATCATAAACCTCAACAAGTATTTATAATTTTTGTTTAATATATATATATATATTTATTTTTTAATCATATAATTTGTTCTAGATGAAAAATAATTAAATTTTTATCAATTAACAAATTTTTTGATTACTACTACATGTTATTAGTGGTGGAACAAATTCAGTAAGGAATAGAATTTAACGCATTTTGCATACTTTTGGTCCTACACTTTTTCTGGGCATAAATTAGTTCACTTAATTTATAGATATTGAATATACATACAAACATAATTGCATTATTTACATTTTTTTTACATTTTTTTACACATTTTGAAGTTGTTTGTTAACTTTTATTGAGCTTTATATTTTTATTGGTCATTTTAAATTATAGGTATTGGGTTAAAAGTTCAAAATTTCCTAAAAAAATCATTTAATGATATAAATAAAATAAAAATGAAATATACTCAAGTTACTCATTTAAATAATAATTGAATACAAATAATAATATTAAAATGTAGGAATTTTATAATATGAATATTAGTTTTAACCTAATATATTGATGTTTTGTTATATAATTGCAATAGTTGTGGGAATTTAAAATTACCGTCAATTATTAAATTAGTTATTAAAATGTTTTGTATTCATATTATTTGTGTGCTTATGTATTCTGCCGTAGAATTTTGTATATATCACTGCTTATAAATGAAAAATTATTTTGGTAGCTTTGATTTATATCATGTAATGAACAATGCGCATCATTTTGTAGGATAAAACTTGGGAACTTACTGGTGGAATATTTTTCTTTAAGCATTAAAAATAATAGCGAAACCTTAATAACTTAAACTAATATTGAGGTCAAGAATAAACATTCGAGTTAATGAAATAATTGTATTTCATAATCCAACCCAAGGACTTATTTTTTATTTTAATGAATTCAATATTGGTTTTAATTTATTTATATTGATTTTGACTATGTTTTTTTTTTAAACAACTGGTAATTTTTTGAAAACTTTCCTTATAAACATTCAAGTTATTGATGTCCCACTTTAAATCATGTCTCATCTAGATAGGTTTAAAATACATTTTTTGAATATTAGAATGCATTTCAATCATCTTGGTAAATGTTAAGGTAAAAGTACAGTATAAAAAATGATAATTCAAAATAATATATATCAAATTTTCTAAAATAGTAGTTATAAATATTTAATGGAGTTAAAATTTAATTCTAGTTAAATAATATTTATAATCATTTGTTTAGTTGTATTTGATTTATAATTTCTTCTTTTTTTTAAATTGATTTAACTTGGATTTAATTTTAAATAATTATTAAATCGCTTCAAGAAAATGAGCTAAATTAAAAATGAACTTTATTAATCACTTATTTTTTTAATTCTTTAAGCCCAGAATTGTATAGTTCTGAAATTTTTAATAAGAAAAAGAGATTTAATAATCATTTATGGTATTATGTGACCCTGCTGAGTTTTGATAGAATGATATTTATCGTCTATATTATTATTTATTTGTAATTTTATTTAACTCAATATTTAAAATATAAACGTTAATTTTCTAAACTTCATTTCAAATACACATTTGCATACATCATTTATTCATATTGAATGACAAATGGATGAAATCGACCATAAAATGTTGTTTATATCTTTTAGATGCGAGAAAAAAAACGTATAGCAGAGGCCGGAGGATTCATATCCTTCAATGGTGTGTGGAGAGTTGCTGGCGTATTGGCTACATCTAGAGCACTTGGAGATTATCCATTAAAAGAAAAACATTATGTCATCGCCAATCCAGATGTATTGACATTTGATCTATCTCATCACAATCCGCAATTTATAATATTAGCATCTGATGGACTTTGGGATACGTATACCAACGAAGAAGCTATCGAGTGTATTAAAAACCATATTGATGATTCATTTTATGGAGCCCAATATTTAACGATACAATCATTCAATAGAGGATCTCTAGATAATATAACCGTGTTGGTTATAAAATTTCCCCCTACCTGGAGTAAAGAATCACTAGAAGTAAACCATGGTGGAAGCGATTAAGTATTTTAAACATAGTAAGCATATTTAACATTTTAGGAATCTTTTTGTAAGTTTTTTTTTTTTTTTACCTTTAAACCTAATACAAACATTGTATACAATTAAGTGTCTACTATTAACTTCAGTAACTTTGAAAAAGATAATTTTATGTTTATATATATATACATACATACATATTACACACACATATATATATATATATATATATATATATATATATATATGAATACTATTTTTATTATAATTTTTGTTTTGTGTAATTTTAATTTATCTAAATAAATAGTGTTTTCAAAACCATTAAGAAAAGGCAAAACAATGAACTTATTGAATTCTAAAACAATAATTCTTAACCGGTATAACAATTATAGATTTTAATTGCAATTTGGTGTAATATAGACTATGAACAGGGCACGAATTTCAATATTCTAAATTCAACTTTAAAATACTATAAAAAAAAATGTAGCTTTATTTGGTTAATTTATTTCTATGCAAAGCTTATTAAGTACTATAAAACTGTTCTTGACCGTAAAATGAAAATTTCAAATACAATAAGTTTTATAGTTTATAAATTTAAAATATTTTGTTTCGGATGTATAAAATTAATTCTGTACTTGGGAATAAATGTCTCGAAGCTAATGGAATTTGGTTTTTATCAGTAGCACCACTGAGTTTTCCCGGGGAGGCCTTTTTTATGTTCCCATTTTGTGACGATGCTATTTAACTTTTTTCAAATTTTTTTTTCACAGAGTTGTTCCAAATATCTTACTGAGTGTCATCATATCGCCCGATTTTCAAATTTTTGTTTTTAAAGGGTTGAAATCGGTAAAAATAATATGTAAAAATGAATCCCTATTTATCAGGTATCCTCATCACGGCTTGACCAATTTAACTAATTCTTTTTTTTGTTGTGTTTGTTATTGTCAGGAGAAGGATTTTACGGAACAAAAATTAAGAAAATTAACCCTAAGGGGGTTAAAAGGGGTAAAAATGGAAAAAAATCCGGAGCCACTGGAGCTTTGTTGTATTAAATTTGGTCAATAGTTTCGTTTTATATATGTAGCTGAGGCATGAATCAGTATTCCTAGACCTGGCAATTCAGGAAGGCATTAGGGTCGATGATTCCGGGGTGAGCTTGTTTTATTCGAAAACCTATTTCGGTAAAAACGCCGATACCAACGAGTTATCACAGCAGTGCAGGCGGCGCGAACAGCGTACTGCGCGGCACGCGTTGCACAGTGAATGTTCCGCCGCCGTGGCCGTGTGGCCGCGTGGCCGCCGAGACGGAACGACGACGACGCCGCGCGGACGGAACTCTGGATACCACGGTCCCGGTCGTCTGTCCGGACTCCGGAGGTCGTTTAAAAATACGGCTGTTAAAAAAAGAATTATTTTCCATGAATTCGTAAATAATTATCATTGGCTGTTCGTTTTTCCAACCGTTTCGGCCGACGCGGGGCTGCTGGTTTTCCCTTCCGTTTCAGTCTTCGTCGGTTCGCGCGTATGTCCGGGGTGCTCCAAACGGGTCCGTGTTTCGAGAATTTTATGCCGACCGCCATAGTCTCGATTCTCGGTTTCAAAATTTCTTTTCGCGGCCATGGTAATAGTATTTATCGACGAATAATCGCACGTCTCACGGCGGTCGCGTGGGCGCAACCAAATTATTTCGTCGCTAAAATACTACCGTACCATCGACATTCGGTGTTTAGCGTATTTTTCGTATCGTATCGCCGCCGCCGTCGCGTCCGGCGCGCGATCCATTACGCGAGTGTAATGGCGCCTTCGGATATTCAACGATTCCGTCGTGGCTCGGACGACGTCAAATCCAAGCCGGCAAAGGCTTCGAGTGTGCGTTTTTTGACGTCGTCGTCGTTTCGTATCGTATCGCCGCCGCCGCTGAGTCCGGCGCGCGATCCATTACGCGAGTGTAATGGCCGTCGCCTCCGGATTATCAACGATTCCGTCGAGGCTCGGACGACGTCTCATACAAGCCGGCAAAGGCTTCGAGTGTGCGTTTTTTGACGACGTCGTTTCGTTTCGTACCGTATCGTATCGCCGCCGCCGTCGCGTCCGGCGCGCGATCCATTACGCGAGTGTAATGGCCGTCGCCTCCGGATTTTTAACGATTCCGTCGAGGCTCTGACGACGTCTATCCAAGCCGGCAAAGGCTTCGATTGTGCGTTTTTTGACGTCGTCGTTTCGTTTCGTATCTCGTATCGCCGCCGCCGTCGCGTCACATTTCTTTGCGACAATTCGCGATCTCTCAAAACGGGCCGGCCACAATGGGTGCATCACGTTTGTTCAGTATTGTATTGCGATGCCGTTTCAAAGAAGTCTGATTCGAGGTAGGGTTTATTATTATATTAATAATATGATTCGTTTGTATATTATATGTATTATTCTGATTGCGTCGTACAGCCGACTTATTTATTTCTCGGTCGTGCCAACGAGGCAACATATTATTATTATTATGATTTAAGTACACGATTATTGAAATATTAGTATATTACACTGAATAATTACTATTCTATTTACCTATTATTGAAACATAATCATCATGATATTTACCGTATTGTATTATCCGTGTGTAACGTTACATCGTAGACAAAAAAAATAGTTAAGGTTTTATTTTTTATTTTTTAATTGTAATATGCGCGTACAATCAGTGGCACAACTAGGCGAAATTAGGCCCCAGTGTCATGTTGAAGGAAGGGCCCTATAATTTATGTTTTTTACAATAATATACATTTAATAATGAAATTCAACTTGGAATAGTATCCATTAATAAACTATTGAGTAGCAAATCTAGTCTTTTACAGATTAATAACAATAATATCTGGTCTATAAGGTGTTCATATAATAAAATACATCTTTTAATTATATGATTGCTCTTAATATTTTCTTTAAAATGTATACTGTCGGTTGGATAATTTTAATATTTGTTTTGTATACTCGATAATAATTTAAATTCGGTTGAAATGAGACTCTTTAAGTGTTTTTACTATTTAAGACTGGAAGATAACCTTTTTCTTTTAGTAAAAAAATATGGAACAAGTTATTTAAAAAAAAGTGGATAAGTGGATAAGATATAATTAATATTTTGTGTAGTAAAATAGTTACTCACAGCTGTAAGTCTTAAAACTCAAAGTGTAGAAATTCTTAAATATTTTTTCAATCTGTTGTCATTAGATATTTAGTACTTAGTTTATTCCATTAGAAATATGAAATCAACTAAAAACAGTTTAATAGTTAAATAAAAAAAATGCATTATAATAAAGTTTGATACATAAGATATTAAAAAAAAAAAACAATTGTCATTTATTATTAAGTAATAACTAATAATGATTATAAACATTATAACAATTAAAAATGTATAAATTATTAAAAATAGTCAAATGTAACGGTTTTATTTCATACTAATTGGACGGAATATGAGTTTACAGTCACAATTTGAAAATCACATAATATATATTTTGTACTTAATAAATAAAAAACGGTCTAAACAAAAAACAAAACAACTATAAAAACGGCTTATATTAATAAACAAAAAGTATATAGAAATATGTTACATTTTTATAAACAAAATAATTTTTGTATTATTTACGAGAGATTTTCTTTCATTATCACAAAATGCAATGTTAATAGAACATGCATATTTGTTAATCTTAAAAACCATCATTGGGTAATTATTATGCTGTATGTAAATATATTTCTTATCTAAATCTGAAAGTGGAAATCACTGTAAATAAAATATTTTAACTATAATTGTATCAGTAACATTATCATGATAATTTTTCACAATAAAAATGATTAAAATAAAGACTTAAGTATTTACTTATTAAAAAAAAAACCCTGAAATCCGTTAATTAGAAACATAGTCAATAATGGCGCTTAATATAATGAAAGTAACGTATATATAATATATATATAGGATGAGTATAAATTTGTGCAAAAAAAAAAGAATAATTAATACTTAATATTGCTTAAAGGTGGGTACCTAATACTATTTACAGTTATTCATGGTGTAGCATGGAAATGCTTGAAATACAGTAAATTTCAATGAAATGAAATGACCAAAGTAGTATAATATATTGAGTAGCTATTTAACAATATGTATAAACATATTATGAGAAAATATTGTTATATATTGAGAACAAAATTAGGATAAGTGTGTAAAGGTATTTTTTTTTATTTTTTTATAAATTTCTACAATACAACTTATAATAAAATAAAATAGTACTGCAAAGCTCGATCATAATCGATGAAAGATTGTAGGAAAATTATAAATTTATTTTACAATACTTGGTTTTTAATGTAATTTTGAATTCGTGTTTTCTAAATTATGAGTCTTGCATCACTTTTAACGTATAAAGACATCTATATTCTGTAGTCATCATTTTGGAGAGACTATAGAAAGTGCACTTACAATTTTAAAAATAAAATAATTGGACAGTTCTTAATATAAAACATACCTAAGAGTCAAGGAAACCAGCCAGGTAGAAAAAATGACATATACCTATCTAATAAATTTATATACAGTATGTTTTTTTTTTTTTTTATTAAAAAATAACAGTTAATACAGTATGTTTTTAGTATTAAAAAATTATGCCACTATAAATAGTGACTTCAAGAAATTTCTGTGATTTGACAGAAAAGGTGCGAGTAAAAAAAGTTAAGTCTAATTGAAAAAAAAAACAACTATATATGAAGGTACTTTAAAAAATGATATCATTAGGAAACGTTCAATTTCTCTACTTAATTGCTGTACCGAACCTTAGTTTTGAGCTCTATGACACCATTGGTTATGATTAACAAGTATAAAATATAGATAGAAGACAAATCTGAGAAGACAAATATTGAAGTAATTAGTTTTTTTCAATTAATGTATAATGTTTGTTGGCGGTAATGACCATATATGATTTAAGCCTGACTCGAGCACTCAAAATACTCAAGCCCTGTTAGATATCATTCTCGGGAGCTTAAAAATATCTTAAACTATTAAATACCAATTTATATTAGTTGAATTTAATTTACAAAACGATCACAGCAACATTACTTTAAAAAAAGAAACTTAAATTTCAAGAAAACCTTATTTCTAGCATTGTGTTTTATTTCCAACACAAACATAACAACACTTATGAGTAAGATAGGTATATTTCAAGAAATACAATTAACTAAATATTAAAAGGAAGCAGAGGTAACCAATAGCAAATATAAATTAATATCAGAAACAGTTAACATCAAGGAAATACATTATATTGAGTAACCTACAAATAGACATAAGTTAAGCAATATGTTTTGCTCAGGGCCTTGCAAAAGGTATCACCGCCGGCCCTGTGCATACCTACAATATTTTTTCAAAAAAATGAATATTTACTGATAAATAATAACAAAATAATTATTTTATAACGTATCGATTTTTATGAAACCAAAATTAAAGAGAGGAAATAAAAATATAACATACATCTAGTCGTAGACATTATCAACCTACATTTGTGCGATTGTATTAGTTATTTTAACAATTTGATATAGATTTTTTTTTTCAAATTTAGTGAAGATATATGGTATTTTTGTTAGAACAAATTATATTGAATAAATTATTAAGTAGATTTTTTTATTTGAAATATCAAGAATACATACAGTATGAAACGATAAAATAAAATACTTAATTTAGATGTGAGGAGTACACAACACAAACAAAATCAAAATTTATACTGTTTTAAAGAATTTTAAGAAGACTGAAGACTGGTAAAACTATAGACTGGTAAAATCGAAACCGTATCTTTGTAACACTTGATAATCGAAAATTTTACGTTTCTTATAATAAAAAGTTGAAACTTACAATTCATGAACTAATAGCATAGAGTGATAGGTAAATAAATTTCCTAAACTCGGGATATCTAAAACTTTATGAAAAATAGTATGGTTTTTGTAATTTTGTATAATATACCTAAATAAAATTTTTACTTAAAATTAATAATTATTTTGAAAATATCATTCTTAATTAAAATTACACGATTAATTAATTTATTATGTTTTTGATATGTGATTTATAAAAAATATAGATTTTTATATACCCTTTTACCATACTTAAGGACTCACTCAATGGGGCAATGGGTCAATGGGGCCAGTAAATTTAAGTTTTTTAAATTGATTATTTTGGTAGTCTTATAATTAAATTGTAAATAACACCTATAAATATTAATAATTATTGGGTAGTTCAACTTTTCATGTGATTTATTATAAATACTATCTCACATAATTTATCTTTTTATTCTATACATTTTTTTTACCTGGACTGTTTTTTTCCGTGGATTTAAAAACATTGCACCAAAATTTTAACATATTTTACTAAAATTATGATAGTTATATTTTAGAATAAAATACATAAATAAATATACTGACAAGGCACTTAGGACGGAAAAAATTTCAAAGTTCATTTATATAAAATAAAAAAATAATTATATAAAGTCTAATTATTTTTTTGAATACTCATAAAATTTCTGAATCTATAAATAAAATATATATTTTTTCAAATACATATGTAAGCGTTATTGTAATTTATTAATATTTGTATTAGTTATCAAGCAAAATTTATTTATGAACTCATACTGTTTAATTGTACCTAATTTTGTTAGAGTTAAAAATATTTGATACTATCCACAGGCACTATGGACTATAAAATCAGTAACATATTATTTAATACTTAATGTAAAGTTATTATAAACTATAAAATACTCTGTTTTCAAAATAATGTAGATTTTGATTGAACTACTTGAACTGAATAGTTTGATATCAACTATTAAATTACAACTATTGGATACTTTTGATATTCAAATATTACTAACAACAATTTTTTACTATAAAACATTAATAACAATTTTTTTCAACAAAATTACCTAAGTAAATAATGGTTAAATTTTATTCAAAGTGTCTAAAGCTAATAATTTATTTTGGTTAGTTGTTGACATAAACTATAAAATATTTCAAAAGCACTGTTCAATTGAGCTCTCCACGTAGTATTACTCTATCAATAATGATTAATTAGTAATTAAATGTAATTTTACATTTTTGTCTTTAAAAAAAATTATATTCATCAATTCAGAAATTATTTATTAGCAAAAAACTTTTTGGGATTTATCATTTTAATTATTCTGTTTCATACATATTTTTTTATATTATTTAGCTGATAATTTATAAAAAAAATTCCTGATGTACCTAAATAATATGCACTTATTTTCAAGTAAAATTTAAATTTTTAAAAAAACCAAAAATGTTTGCAACATGGATTTGAAAATGTCAATGTTTATATAACTATGATACTACTAATGGAATTTCATTTCTCGTTAAAAATAAGACAATTAACTAATACAATTTTATGGTATGACTGGTAGAAATAATATATTTTGCGGGGTACTACAAACAAGAAAATATTATCTGTTATTGATGATTTTTACTAAGTAAATGGGAATTAAACTCATAAACATTACTACATTGTTCTCCACAGATATTACATTTCCATGGGTTTGTTTCAGAATGACACCCTTTATGAAGAAAGTAAAGTGTTTGGTCTGGAAATGTAATTCCACAAAATGTACACTGTAGTGTTTTTTTAAATGCCATATACCTCCAAATGCTAGGATCAGTGTTATGTGGTTGGGATGATTCGGGGGTATTCATAATATTAATTTTACGTTTGAATTCATCGCGTAACAACGATTTTAGAGGTGATATTTTGATTAATGATGATAAGTTTGTAGCCGATTGAAAATTTCCTGACTCAGATTCTCCATTGTGCACATTATTTGAATTACTTTTTCTCGAAGGTTCATCTCCTTGTTCCTGTTTTATTGGAATGAGAGAAACAGATGGTGTGATTGTACTTACTTCGCCGTCTTGTCGATTATTATTTCCAGGCAATATAGGTAATGAAGAAATATTTGAGTTTGAATCTGTTGATTGTGGAGAATTCGGACATTCATTATCTTGTGAAACATCTTCATTAGTAACACTTTGTACAGATTCAATTTTCAAATTATTTTCGTTCATCTAAATATAATAATAATGGAATACTTAAAAACAAAATAGAAGAAATTTTAATATTAACGTTTTCCCAAAAGACAACAATTTATTATTTAAAAAACTAAAATTAAATATTGTTATATTTTATGACTCAAGAGCTTACTATAAATGTAGAACTATAGGTTTCATAAAACGAAACAAAAAATGACATTAAATATATGTAAAATTAAATTTTGAATGAAATATTTTTTATAAAACTAAGTAACACTATAGTTATTTCATATTTAGAAATCATTTATCAAAATAAATGACTCACAAAAAAATTAAACAAATGATACAATTGTGATCTAAAACATAGTATTAAAAGCATTATGCTTACTATTTAATATGCAAAATAATGAAAAATATTATACTGATAATGCAATCGTAACTTTTACATACCAGAATCTTTGAATAATTATCTGAAAGTTAATAAAACTATCAAAAATTTAAATTAGTTAATTTGATGAGATTTTTTTAAACCTAGTATATCTTTAAATTCATATTTTTGTAGTAACCCATTGCAAAATAAAATGTATCTAAATTAATTTTTTGGCAAAATGTTGACTGTAAATATTTTCATATATTAAAATAGATATTTTAACATGACATCGCTCATAAGTCATATAGGCAGGCTTTATCCTTTATCTTCCACGTATTATTAAGGCTATAAGTAAATAAGAGGTTTTAAATTACTTCTCATTTAGATTTTTAAAAATTAGGCTTCTTAAAAGCACAAGAATAAATGATATAAAACCAAGAAGGCAAAACCCAAAATATAAAATACAGTTGATTTCATAAAAACTAATTCACAGTAAAACACATTTGTTTAAAAGAATTAAATTCTTATCATTTTCTCTCAAAAAAACATTTATTACCAAATCCAAACACTATTTAATATTTATATATTTTACCTATGTCAAAGGAAGATAAAATCTCAGTAATACATTATTAAATTACAAAATAATGTATTAATAAGATTTTATATAAAAAGATATCTAATAATTATAATTTAATTTATACCTAAACCTAATAGGTATCTCAATATCTTTGCCGGGATTGGTTTTAAATTTAAGTAAAAAAAACATTATTTGATTAATTTTATTAAATCACGGAAGATTATTAATTAAAAAATTCAGGATAAAATAGTAGAATACTTCTAAATAATATACAAAATACTATTTATATATCAAAATACTAAATACTATAAAATGTAATTTTGGGAACAGTCAAATATATAATATTTTACTTACATGAGAAGAGGAAAAAGAGGAGCACTCTGTTGGAGTGGGTTCAGCCATTGATATTTCAACATGAGGTGTAAGGAAATGCATTGGTGGTGTTGCATTACTTTCTGAACGATTTCCGCCAATAGATTCTCCACTGTCACTACAAGCACCACTAGTACTAACATTTCCACTATTGAAATCAATAGGCAAATGATTTGTTGAAGTTGAATTAATGACACTAACACCAGGGTTATCTAGGTCGATACCATGTCTAAACGTATTTAAAAATATTTATACAAAAAGAGATTATTTAAATTTCCCAAATTCATAAAACTAACAATTATTTACCTATTAAAAAAATGAACTCTTAAACTTTTCATTGAACTGGCTCTAAAATTACATAATGGACAAGATTTAACCATATCATGTTGACCGACATGTTCGTTTTGAAAATGCGCTCTCATTGCGATTTGCCGTTGAAATCCTCTATTGCAAATTGGACAGTGAAATGGTAATGATTTTGTATGTGTTGTAAAATGTTCGGCTAAATGATCTTTTCTAAAGAAACGTTTTTGACAAATTTTACACTCATAAGGTTTAACTCCGGTGTGTCTCATTTTATGTCTTCTCAT
The DNA here is from genome assembly GCA_948098885.1 of Drepanosiphum platanoidis. NCBI lineage: Eukaryota > Metazoa > Arthropoda > Insecta > Hemiptera > Aphididae > Drepanosiphum > Drepanosiphum platanoidis. Next base: position 6,495,438 of record OX402540.1, read on the forward strand.
ATTAGCTCCATTAGAAAATTTCATATTGCATATATCACATTCAAATAATTTACGGTTTGTCGGTAGCTCATTTTCATTATTAGTTTCTGCTCCTTGACATGTTGCCAAATGTGAAATAAGACTTGTTTCATTTGAGGTTTCATAGTTATCACATCTATCACACCGATGAACAGAAGTTCCACAATCAGACACAGTGTCATAATTAGAATTTAATCCACTGTCTAAATTTCCTTGATCATTTTCATTTTCACCATTTTCTTCAGAATTGTTGTTTGAATTCTCATCATTGTTTCCGGATGAAACATCAAAATCATTTTTAACAGGCGAATATGAAACAACTTCAGACATGTTATGACAAGGCTTGTTTTTTTTAAACCTCTACTGAATGTTGAATAATCTACCATAAGTTTAAATATTATTTGACTCTAAAACAAAATTTAATTCATAATTATGAGTTTTTAAAAACATTTTTTTTTTTTCAATTTGATTCAAAATATCCACTGTTGAAATTATTTATTTATTATAAACTCATTCAGAGGCGTCATTTTAACTGTATAAAAAGTATGTTAAAAATAGGCAGGTCAATATTATATATAATATAAAATTTATATTTTATATTATACTAAAATTTAATCAAAATACTATACTTTTATATCACATTAAAATAATATATAGAAAAATAAATGTATTTATAAAAATTACAAATGTTTGAAATTATTTTCCATTTAAACAAAAATAATTAGTACCTATATCAGTCCAAAATTCATTCTTTATCAATTTTGAGTAAGCATAATTGCATAAGCATACTCAGCAATACCTCAAATGACACCCCTGCACACACTTTTTCAAATCGAGATTAATTTTAACAGTCCAGAAAAATGTAAAATTTGAAAATCATAATAAATAACTTTCCTTAAAGTTGTAAAGTATGTAATATCATATAATAATAATTATTATATTTTATTATATTATTATTATTATAATAATAGCAAAAAGGTTAATACACGAAATCTTGTGATTTATTTACCTAACTTTTTAATTTAATTATAGCAATTATTATTAAAAAAAAAAATTACTGTTTTTATTATAAAAACGTATAATGATTAAAATATAAATAATTATTAAAAAATAATTTATTATTTAAGTAAATTACTTTATTGTGTCACAAAACTGATGAGATGTCATAGAGTTTTAAACTTTCACATCAACGAATGTAAATACCTAGTGTTTTTATTTAAATTATTAATAAAACTTGTTTAGAACCAAAGTAGATGAAAAAGTGAAAACAAATGAAATTTTAATTTTACATGATTTCATACATTAGTTTATAGGTACCAAACAGTCATACCTAAGTCATTACTTTGTAACAAAAACATTATGTGTACACTAGGTATTAATGTTCTGAGGTATGTAATATCATTGAATAATAAAATGTTTTAAAACTTTTATTCTTATGGGTAATATTATAAATTTAATCTTGAAACAAATCTTTTAATAATAATTAATCTAACATATATTTTGGATACAAATGAATAATTCTCATTCCCTATCTTGTTCTTCATAAAATGTGTCAATATTATTTATTTCCAACGTATACCATTAATATATTTTAGGTAAAATTTCATCACTCAACACTATTTATAATTAAAATAATTAATAAAATAAAATTACCTAATGTGTATTTGAGTTTTGTAAATAATTGAAAAAAAAACAAAGAATTTGGTAAATAATTATATAAAATGTCTAATTGATGGACCAAAACACAATGTCATTAAACACTACATAGCATAAAGTTAGTTTCTTAAATGATGAATATATTAAAACAATTATTTTTTTTATTATTCATTTAAATAACTCGAATGAAATGTAATGAATAAAAAACAAATTTGAGTAGGTATAAAAAAAAACTATTTGTATTAAGGTCATATTAACTATGTAAGTTAGGTAAGAGCTATGTAGGTATATAGGTTAGTATACTAAATATTGGGCAAGAATGCAACATCAGAATAGGTACCACACAATTAATATTGCAAGTGCTTAAAACTAGGTCAATTTTATGTAAATTAGAACATAGAACTTACTTTTAAAATATGAAGATCATAGTAATTCAAATGGAGTACATAATTAGTTGCAATATTTATTTATTTTTTGTAGTAAATAAAAGGTAATTTTACAATAAACTTTAACAAAAAAAAAAATTAAAATGTTTAAAAAAAAATTGGAATGGGAACAAACAGGTATCCTAATGTGTCTGACGGCTGTTGACACCAAAGGATAAGCCTCTACATTTAAAACGTATAACTAAAAAAACAAATTAACAATTTAAAAACTTAGAATTAAATTACAAAATTAATTTGGTGTAAATTGTAACGAAAAAAAAAATGAAAAATAATAGATATATTAAGTTATATACATTTTATGTATACCTAAAAACTAATTATTGATAAATGATAATGAAACACTAGCAAGGTACATCTATCAGGTGTTTTGTACTGTATTAGTTAATGTTTTCTTTGCCGCTAGATTGCACTAGCTATTCCTTATTCGACCTTATAAACTAGATATTATTATTATTGTGTTTAAATTACACTATACAAATCAAGAATTAAGACTATATAGTATATTCTACACCGTTTAATATTTCTAAATAACAAAAACAAAAAACTTACCGGAATTGCAATCATTTTTTCTATTAACTTCAAGAAAATATTATGTCCATTAAATCGAATATTTAAACGAATATCCACAAAAAGATACATGTAATTTTGTTGTTATTCTTAATTTATTATACTCGCTTGAAAAAAATGACGTGTGTTAACATTTTATAGATATGTACTGTATAAAATTCGAAATGTTTTGACACCATGAGCAATAGAACGAATAATTTTTAGTTAAAAATGTTCTGTTTTTTAAAAAGTTAATCTATTAAGGGCAGAGCATATTAGGCTGGGTTTGCACGAGCAAGTGAGTAGCGATTTTTTAACAGGTTTGAAACATATACCTAATAGTTCAAACAGACGTGTTTAAGTTGGTCTTGAAATAAGAAGTGGCTCAAAATAAGCGGAGGGATGGCTGCGTTTTTAAAAATACTTGTTTCATATCAAAAAAGCAATAGTAAACATCACTGTATTATTGTGAAATTCTATACTTTTTATATACAATCTGTATGAAAAATATCAATATAAATTGATAATCTTTGTACATGATTATAACTTATTAAGGGAATGTATTATTTTGGACAAAATAAGTGTAGGGATGAAAAATGTAAATTAAAATGAGTGGAAGGATGATTAATATTTCATATTTTAACTTCTATCATCAATAAATATGGGCCAATGCTGAAAATATTAGGTATATACTATATAGCTACTGCAACTATATAGATACTAAGAAGTGATGCATTTGTTGATTTTAACAAAAATTATTTAAAAATCGTCGATAGAAGGCTTACCTGAAAAAACTTTTATTATTAGTAACCTTTTAGTTAAATTTAACTTGTGTATAATAATCCATAATATATTTCTATAGCATGGGTTTAATGTTCCAAAATAAGAATTAGTATATTAGTACCTATACTATATAGGTGCTAAATAATTGTAAATATAAAAGTGTAAAAGTCTGATTGCAATTTTATGTTTAAAAAAACGTTTTATTATCTGTAAAAATCATTATAAATCATCAGGTTGTAAGCGTTAAAATATCAATTTTAATGTTTGTATTAAATGTGTAGTAAAAAATATAAAAATAAGTACTTAAATGCTAAAAAATGTGTATTAATGCTATAAAATATTAATTACCCGCACCTATATCAATTGATAATCAAGAACGGTGACTTGTAATCAGTAAAAAAAAATTGTTAAGTAAACAATGTAAGAATTATTTTAATTAATTAAGTAAAAAAATGACAACACAAAACGTGTAAAGATAATCGGTAAACCATAAATTATTGAAGTAGGGGTATTACCTGGGTACTTAAAAATAAAATATAGTGTAAGCACGAGCACACGATGTAAATACAGATCAATTAATTCAAATAATCGGAAAATGAATATATTTCAATGAACGATGTATTTGTTTAGAATTGTCGGGGAAAAATACTCGCTGAATTATTTGCTCTCGTTGTATATGGGAGACTTGAGATTTTCCGAACGGGGAAGGTGCTTGAAGTGTGCTATAGCCTAGTGCACTATATTTT